>JAWWMO010000083.1:144947526-145010209 GCA_035047845.1 Dendrocincla fuliginosa | reverse complement strand
GGAAGTTTTGATAAACTAGTATGTTTCCCTTTCTGCTTTCCTTTTCCTCAAAGAGAGGATTTTTTCACTGATAAGGAAATTTCCCCAGAAGCAGGGAGATGTGTAAGTTCCCTGGGACCAGCTGAGGTTTGGAATTGCCTCGACAGCTTTGTTTTTCAACAGGTGGCCAAGCAGGATAACTTGGCTTAACGGTGCTGTTTCAGCACTAACTTCTTTGGCAGTCATCGCAAACATTTGCAGGATAGGAAACAGGTGTCTCAACATGCTTCGCTGGGCAGAATTAAGAACAATTCCCTCCCCGGTGTCATTGTGCATGATGTATTCAATGATTGCTACTTTCTGATCAAGAATATGTGCACTTGTAGTAGAGAGCAATCCATCTGGTTTTGTAGTCAGGAATGAGTTGTTGAAACAGAAAGCCATTACTTTGGTGAGGAGGAGGGCAGTAGTGCCTGGCAACAAGGCTGGTTGAAAATGTTTTGCTTCACTTTACACCCAGCTGAATAGTGGAAATACGTCTAGAATGTATGAGAGTTGGGTTTTTTCTTCATATAGGGGAAGCATATGTGTGTGAGAAGAAAAGAGAAGCTGAAAAATGAAAAAGAGAAAAAAGTCTAATTAAAAGAAATTTAAATAAAAAAATTGAGTCAAATTCTTATCTGGTGTCTATTATTGTTCCAGATGCCAAGTAGTTCTGCTGACTAATGTCAGGTGAGATTTTAATTATGCAGATGGAATCACAGTATACTTTGAGTTGGAAAGGAAAGTTCAAGGTCACCTAGTCAAGCCCCACTGCAATAAGCAGGGATGTTTGCAACCTGATCAGGTTTTCAGCTCTGTCTAATCTGACTTTGAATGTTTCCAGGGATGAGGCCCATCTCCTCGGGCAACCTGTACCAGTGTCTTACCATGGCCATTGTAAAACAGTATGTTCCTTATATCTAATCTGACTACCATCTTTAAGTTTAAAACTGTTACTCCTTGTCCTGTGACATCAGGCCCTGTTAAAAAGATTGTCCCCATCTTTCCTACAATTCCCTTTCAAGTATTGAAAGGTCACAATGTCTCCCTGAAGTCTTCTCTTCTCCAGGCTGAACATCCTCAACTCACTCAGTCTGTCTTCATACCAGAGGTGTTCCAGCCTTCTTATCATCTTTGTGGGCCACTCAGGACTTGCTCCAACAGGTCCATGTCTTTCCTATGCTGAGGACTCCAGAGCTTGATGCAGAAGGCCAGTTGGGTTCTCATAAGAATGGAGTAGAGGAAGAGAATCATCTCTCTTGACCTGCTGCCACCTGCTACCTGCCTCCTTTGATGCAGTCCTGGACACAATTGGCTTTCTGGGCTGCAGATGCACATTGACAGCTCATGTCCCACCTTTCATACCCCAAAAGTCCACTCATACCCCAAAGTCCTTCTCAGCAGGGATGCTCTCAAACCCCTCATTCCTCAGCCTATATTTGATACCAGATGTTGCCCTGACCCAGGTACAGGACCTTACTCTTGTCCTTACTCATGAGGTTCACGTGGGCTCAGTTGTCAAGCCTGTCCAGGTCCCTGTGGGTGGCACCCTTTCCTTCCAGCCTGCTGACTGCACCACACAGCTTGGTGTCATCAACAAGCTTGCTGAGGGTGAGCTTAATCCCACTAACCATGTCTTTGGTTAAGGTATTGAACAGAACTGGATACAAAGCCACTTCTAGAATCCTGCTGTCAAGGCGCAGTCACACTAAAAAGTCTGCATTACCCCTACTTTGCTGGAAATAGCCAATTTCCTCTTCCAAATATAGAAAAATATTTTAGCTATTGTCTTGCGACAGCTGTTGTCAAATGCTGCCTTCCCTAAGGGTGATCACAGTGTACAATGTAACACCTGCATTACCTAGAAAAGATCAAAATTGGCTTTTGATGAAGAGGAAGAGAAGTGGAGAATGATTTTGTGATGAATGGCATTTAGCACAACGCAATGGTAGTGGTCATGGGAAAAAGACTCAGGAATGAGAACTAATGTTTGCACCAGAAACACAGAAAATAACTTCCAAGGAATCTTACTTTTATTTACTAGAAGCAGTTCTAAATTTAATGTCACTATGTTCTTTCTTCTAATAAATGGATAAAAGTGCTTTTTTACTTATTTTTGCTCGAGAATTATACTAAAAATCAGTACCCTGCCACTTTGAATTCAACACAGTGGTGGTATATCATAAATCACTGTGATTCTATTGTGCTCTAATGTATCTTTTTGCCTCTATGAAATGTACCTTTTTGTACTGAAAATTTGGTATGTTAGACCTAAAAATTCTTTTTGCTTTCTGTTTTTCCATTATTTTCTTTCACGCAGATAGATAAAGAGGTAATCACATAGGAACTATGAAGTAAACCTTGCAGAAAGAGGAAAAATGCAATTAAAGTAACAATCAGTTACAGCAAACTCACTTTAATAGTTCTTTTTTTCACTGAATAAGATATTATTAAGGAAATATGAATATTCTGAGATAAGTTATTTAAAGGACACAGAGCAGTTTCATATTTTTTCTAGTTCAAAAGACCATAGTGAATGCTTGAAGGATATAATCTTAAAATTACAGCCTGGATCAAAGTTGAAAATGTATAAAATTCAGTGCATGAATTCAAGACAGTAAAAAAAAAAATGGACAAGGGAGATAACATGCAATTTCTTACCTTAATAGTCTCTTTCTTCATGCGGAAAAAAAAGAAAAAGACCATGCTTATTTAGCATAGAAATATGACTGCTAGGAATTTGGATGCAACTGATGCATCCTTAATCTGAGTACATCTGGGAATCATAAGCTCTTACAGATTGAAGGATAATTTGAAAACTGTCAGACCCGTTTTGTTGACATTTTAGTACTACCTCTCAGAAAGGGTAAGTAAATTTGCATGACAAGACTAGATGGGTTATCCCATGATGGGTTTATCAGTAGGGTATATCCTCAACAATAGTAAAAATATCTTCCAAACCCTAAAAAATGTATTTGCACAGGTTACCCTTATTCCCCTGATCACAGAAGTTATTTAGACAGAAGCAAATCAGCTGCCTACCCTGTGACATTTCCACTACGATCATGAATTTTCTGACAGAGGAGGATACTCCTTGTCTGGCAGAGTGTTGAGTGACTGTTGCGGTTTAACCCCAGTCAACACCAAAACACCACCCAGCCACTTGTTCCCTTCCCTGCAGTGAGGATTGAGACAAGGACAGTTTGAAAGGTAAAGCAAAAGCCACGTTCACAAGCAAAGCAAAACAGGGAATCCATTCACCATTTCCCATGGGCAGGTAAGTGTTCAGCCATCTTCAGGAAGGCCAGGCTCCATCATGGGTAAGGGGGGTTTGAGAAGACAAACACTGTAACTCCAAATGTTCCATCCCCATTTCCTTTTTTCCCCTGCTTTATATACTGAGCCTGTCACCATATAATATGGAATGTCCATAGAATATGGACCAAAAAATAAAAATTAGGGGAAGTGTCTATTAGGGGTTATTGAATAGGCTAAAGAAGAGACACTACAATTGCTCGCTTGGCTTATACTTGTTTCTATACATCCATTTTCATTCATTTTCATTTTTTTTAAAAACAAAATGGAGGACTAAATAGGCAGTTTTCTGAGCTAATAAAGCCACTTTTTATGTCTGTTTAGAGTATTAAAGCAACACATCTGGTCCTTAATACAATAGTTAATTAACGTATGCCATTTTCAGGATGTACAGAATAATGCAATTAACTTCTCCTTAGTTTTAAAATTTCTTCCACAAATATCACAAGCTTACTTTTTGCTTCCATTTTCCCACCAAGTAAACTGCCTTTACAAGAAGGGAAATATTTAGTTTTATTGTTGAGGATTTTATTGTAGAATTAGTTTGGTGAGTAGAATCCATTTTGTTACACAGATAATAGGAAAAGACTTCAGATGAAAAATTTTATCAGAGTTGCAGGGAACAGAGATACTCATGATGTCATTTGCAGCTATACAATTTCTTTCCCATCAGCTTGTCAGCCCATATTAATGTTTGCTTTTGTCAGTATGGAACTTGTTAAATATGGCAGGAAACTTGGGAGAGTAAGATGTGCTGCAATTTATTCTTATCCCACTGCATTCTGCAGTCAGAGTGACTTTATCCTCACACTTCAGATTTTGTTGAGGAAGGAAGATGTTGGGATTTTGTTTTTCCCCATTAAGTTAATGCAGAAGAATCTAATAAAACTTGCATTGTTCCTTGCAAAATAATAAAAGCATAAATGAGAAGTGTCAGACAGACCCCATGGTATATTCATGTGGACGTCTACAGCTATTCTGGTGCACTGCTGCAAAAAACAACCCTACATTGTTTACAGTATTTTTTAATTGATGTAAATGAGTAATTGAAACTAAATTACTGAGACGTGCTTTCTTCCTATTGCAGTTTGACTCACCCATATGTTCCTAAAAGGAGGTATTTTCTACTCAGGCCAAAAATCCCAGAGAAGAATAATTATTGCGATATGAATCACTCGATTTCTCTGAAAGAAAGGGGACTGTTTTTATAGTCTTGCATCTTTTGGTCCCTCCTCACCTTTAATGACATTCACACAGTGCCAGCTAGAATTAGTGTCATGAGCTACAGGAACAGTTTGAAACAATCAAAGCCTCTTTTTTAGAAGAATACAGAATCCTAGAAGGAGAAAGCCTCTAAACATATGGTGTTTAGACAGGTGCTCTGTAAAATACAACTTTCCTCAGGTGAAGCTGCTGTCAATGCTTTTAATCAAAAGACTACAAAAAGCATATTGTTTGTCCTTTTCCTTTCCCCTCTCCCCTGTGTTTTTTTTTTCTTATTTTACAAAAAATAAAAGTCAGTCCAACTTCTGTGTTTCGTTGTGTGTGTTTTTCTGCAAAATATAGAAAAAATGAGGGAGAGGAAAAAAAAGCATAAAGTGTTCTAAGAACAGTCTATGAAGTGTAAAAAACTTATGAGTTCAAGGAAGGTAGAACTCCTTACTGACCTATCCTAGACATTGCTGGTATCAGCCAGCAATAAATGCCCACTTCAGGCCACAGCTCAGTCCAAAACTATTTTTTCCTTCAGCTTGGATTTGATTGATATCTCAAAGCACCCCATTTTATTGAAAGGTCCAGTTTCAACACCCAGTTTCCTCAGAGACTTAAAATCCTGCTTTCATCTGCAGGTGCCTCAATCCTTCAGTTTTCCTCTTAAATATGCATTTTCAAAACTATTCTCAAAATAAATATACTAATCTATAATTTTCTATAATAATTTGAGTACTAACACCAAGCACAAGATGCATCAGAAGCTGGCAATTTATTTTGAAAAAGAACAGGGACATATTGTGTCCTGTAGCAAGATGACATCCTGAGGCTTAAAACATTCAGTCAATCCTTTTAGGCTGCTGCCTCTCTAGATAAGATCTACTTTATTTTTGTTGTATAATAGCTAAGTGATTAGGTCTTCGTATCCAGCTGGATCTCTAGCCACTGGTGTTATGCAACTAATAAACAATTTCTTTCTCTCTCTCTCCATTCTTCTTTTTTTTTGTCCTCTTTTTTGCCTCTTTTATTTTTCTTTTAACCTTTTTTATCTTTTTCACAGTAGCTGGGTTTCCATTGACTATCTGAAATAATTGACATATAGAAGTCCCATGTTGTTAATCAACTGTTTCTGAATGTGTAGCTTCCTCTATTTCTTTTCCTTAATTGAGAATTTACCCTCTGACAGAGCTTTCCACATTTCCTCTGAATTTGATTTGTCTGTCAGAAGCAGAGAGAAGAAAATCTCATCCAATATTAGGACGTGTCTGGGTGTTTTGAGCAAGTGGAAGGGGGAGCGGGGACCAGTTGATGCTGGCGTGCACAGCAGTGCTGGGAGGTTACCAAGCAACGAGACAGAGATGTGTCACAGGGCCAGGGGAGATGGGGAGGATGAACAAAAGTGTGGACAAAGAATTTGAGAAGATGAAGGGAAGTGCCGTGATTGCCTGACCTCTTTCGTATTTCTTATCTTGAGTTGCAATGGCATCAGTAAATAAAGGTTGTGTAAAGCATCTCAATTTGTTTACGTGCACCCTTGGAGGCAGAAGGGTTGGAGAAAACCTGGAGTGCAACGTGGTCATCAAAGGATTATCCTGTCAAGAGCCCATTGCGTAAGCAAAGGGGGAGAAATTGTGCATGTGAACAGAAAAAGTGCATGTTTGTCACTGGGAGAGAAGGAGTTGCAGCACAAACAAATCGTGTTGCATTATACATGGAGTAAAAAAAAAAAAAATATTAATCAGAACCTGATTTGACTTCAAAAAAGTTTGCAGTTCATAGAATACCTTACATTTGGAATTTAGATTTCCTTGGTTTTAAAAGTTTCTTAAAAATTGCTCTTGCACTAGTTTCCCACACCTTTGAGCCCATTCCAAATAATTTAAATAAATCAGTCTTCTCAAAACGAGAGACAAGGAAAAGTTGAGATGTACAATCCTTTAGGTCTAGTTCAATTTTTGCAAGGGATTTCATGTCTATCAGCCTTTTTAATGCATATTCTATTCCCTTGTTAGGCTTCCAAGCTTGAACAAACCAGGATACAGTAAATGCTCAAGAACTATACTTGCTTTTTGGATAGTAATACAGCAAGATAAAGTGTCAACAGCTGCATTCAGCACCTCCTATACTCTTTGAGTCAACTTAAAAAAATCCTTGATAAATGCAGCAACATGATCTTATGTTTCCCTGAAAGGTTTCCTTACACTCATTCTAAATATGCAAGATATAGGGAACAAGTGCAATTCATGACGTTGTTAAATCAGTTTAAATTCATGGGGTTGTCTTGACTTGTGCAGATAAACTGTCAAAATTTCTAGCACTACTTCTAAAAATTAACCTAAAAAACCTGCATAAATATTTTGGATTGCCCAAGAATGTCCTAAGATGTTTATTCTGAAAATTATAACATGTGTGTAATGGTGTATGCAAAATATTCTAAAAGACCTTGAAGGTCTTCATATTTTCTTTTTCTAGTGTGCTCTTTTTCAGCTTTTGTGGGTATTTTGCTCAACACTGTAGGAAATTGAGAACTGATTTTTGAACCTTTGACAACAATGACCTAGCAATTCTTGTGAACAAGTCATTTTTTTTCTAGGTCATTACGACAGTGATGTTTTTAGAGCCTGGGGTTTAGGGAAAAATAGCAGTTGCTTTCTCCTTGGAAAATAAAGCTGACAAACCACAGTGACCATTTGTCGAAGATGCTGTGTTCCTCAGTAGTCCTCTCTTAGTGGAATATAAAAGTTTGAGCAGAGAAACAACTCTAAATGTTTCTAAGTCGGTGTCTGAAATGCCACTGACATACAAAAACTGGCTTCCTTGTTATTCAGCTACCATTTCAAAGTGTTTCCCCAAGGTTAGCTTGAGGGTGAGCTGCACCAGCAGGAGACTCCATCATGTGGTCTCAGCATTTTTTCACTGTATCTTAGACGCAATTCATGTCACATATTATTCATTACAGAGCTTGGGGACTCCCAGACCTGCCAATTGAGAGGTGTGTCACCTGCACATACAAGCTACAGAAGCATGGCCTTATCTCTTAGCCCTAATAAAGTCAATTTCTGGGCGGCCCTTAGAGCCATCAAGTTGCCACATGATCAGGCCCTGTTACACTTTCACAAAATCTTCGTTATTGATGTCATCTGCAGTATATTCCTGCTCAAATGGAGCAGTCTACACAGACATGTATTATTACCTTTTCATATATCTCCCTTAGTAACTGGTAGAAACTTCACTGAAGTTAAAAATGTCACCTCAACCAAACAAAACACCTTTTTAAAATGGGAAATTATCCATCTGGTTCATCTTCTTTTTTCCTGTTTGCCATGAGAATGCCATTCAAATTGCGAGATGCCCTATTTTGGGCTGCAATGCCTACTCATTTTTCAGAAGGGATGTATATACCATGCACACTTTGGAGCCATGCATATGGCCGTGAAGATAATGTGTGGAGAAGGAAAAGGTACAGATTGTATCTGCCAGTGAAACAACCTCCTACCATCCTAATTTAAAAAAAAAAAAAAAAAAGAAAATTAAATCCACAACTCTGTTACCTCTGAGTAAGACATAGGCTGATATTTGTTCTCAAACAAGATGATAATTAAGAAAATTTATATTACTTAAGAAAACATATACACTTTTGAATTGAAACAACAGGAAAACAAATTGGTTGAGTAAAACCTGTGGGAGTGAAAGAGAATATTATAAACTGCAAGAGCAGACTGGGTACAGAAAGGCAATTATCTGGAGAGGCTGTGGATACACCAGATACTCTCCTTGGAGCTGCCTTAGGAAGAGTATTTCTAGCAGAGCAGAGGTCACAAAAGCACTCCTTATAGTTTCTAGAATGGGAATGCAAATTCAAATCCTGTAAGTTATTCAAATTGAATAATGCCCTGAATGTAGGACTGGCAGTGAGGGACTACTGTACTGTACTGAACTGTAACTCTTCAGAAAGAGGACACAGCAGGGGATGGAGGAAACAGATGATCCCACATCTGCCTGTTGTGGAGCTATTTTTGTAAAGGTTGCAAACGCAGATCTGGCTAGGTCTTTTTAATGAAATTGTTCTCCTTAGAATATGCTACTCCATCTTAACTGAACCACTTCATGATGAAATGTGTCAACCGAATTTTAATCAGAAAAGATTTTTTGTGTTCAGGGTAAAATTCCCAGTGAGAGTAAACCTACTTTACTGCATCCAATGTACTGATGATTAGGGCCTCTGTGATCTCTGCAGCTGAAGGAAACCTTGATTCTCTGTCCCAGTTGAACATTTTCCCTGTTACCAGTGAATATTTTAACCATGGGCTAACCACATCCCAGGCTCCTAGTTCCTTCCTCCACAGACCTGCATACAAAGGATTTCCAAAGATGCTTTTTCTAACCTGAGGTGAAAGAGCAAAAAAATTTTCTCTCAAGTGTAGAACTTTTTTCCCCAGCAAGCTCTTGCAATCTGAAAGTCAACAAGAGAGATTGGGAGATTGGGACATGGCCATTTCCCAACTCCTGTCCTCCTGAGCCAGACAGTGTGGTAGTAGAGAACACATCTTTGCTTTAGTGCAATGTTTTCAAATGGCTTTAAGCCAAAAGATGGTAGATTTAGGTCAAATACTAGAACGAATCTTTTACTGTGAGGATGTGAAGCACGGGCACAGGTTGCCCAGAGAAGCTGTGGATGCCGCATCCCTGGAAGGGTTCAAGGTTAAGTGGGGCTCTGAGAAACCTAGCTTAGTGGAAGGTGTCCCTGCCTTCAACAGGGGACACTGGAACTAGAAGATCCCAAAGTTCCCTTCTGATACAAACTATTCTGTGATTCTATAATTCCATGATTCACTTGCACAAAATAATTCAGGAGAATAAAACAATCAGGTCTTTGAAAAGTGATACGGGATGGTACTTTATTCTTGTCATCTGCAGTATATTCCTTCTCAAATGGAGCAGTGTGATTTCACAATTAATCTTTGCTGACCTTACGAGACTGCAATAAGTATGTAGCACCAGAAGTCACAGCTCCTGCCTGCATTTTGTTCCAGTAATTCAATTACAATGCATGTGGAGCAGCGGTGTAACACCAGCGTTGTGTATGTAGGCCACTTGAAATATAAATGGACACTATTTAAAGAGTGGAGGCATTTAGATATAAATAACTGAGGAGTGCAATCAGCTTCAGAACATCAGCTTTAAAAAAAACAAGCTTGTCATTTGCTTACAAATGGCTGTTTCCCATTTGCAATGATTATTTCTGTAAGTTTGTTCTTCTGTTTTAAAGAATTTCCTTAACCCCAGTTTGAAGTGAAACTTGCTGGTGTCAGCTATTGCTGGGGGGAAAGAGGGAAATCTCATTTCAAGTAAACTGGGTCAGTTCCCTTCTTTGTCATTATGAATAATTCCATTGCTGCAGTTTAAAAGAACTTATGTAAGTTGTCTGGATCATGGAGATACTCAATTCACAGAGTAGCAAATGGCCATGAGACCTGTGGGGTTGCACCTGCCTACACACAATGTATATTCTCTGACAATTCAGAGAAATTTTTTAAGACATATTGTTTAAAGTAAGTAAAATCAGTTCTGTGAGCATAGAAGTCTATATCCTTTTCTAAAATGAACTGTTCTCACATTTAAATACTCAAAATATTACCCTTTTCATTGATATAACACTTTCTTGGTTTACCCACTGAGCATAATTTCATAGGCAATTCATGTTAAAACTCCATTAAAATATTGTAAAAGTTAACACAAATGTAAATTCTATACTATTTTCCCCATAAGCCTGTTGTAAATGTTATGATTCAGCATATCACTAGTATTTTTACTTTTACAGTCTTTGAGGTTTTATTTCTTTCATTTGCAAATTTCTGGGGGGTTTCTTGGTTAGATATTTTTTGCCTGAAAATATATTTTGTATGATTTCAAAACTGTAGAAAGAGAAGAACAGTGAGAGATTCACAAACAATATGAGTTCTTTTGGAATAGTTGTTCCATGAGGTTTTATGATACCAAAATATTTATGTATTGTCTTTGAGTTCCAAAGTTATCCTACTAAAACTGACTTTCTGTTGTGTGGATAAAAATAAAAACTCTCCCAGAGAATCTGAAAAATCTTATTTTGAAATACAGTCAGTCATCAGAAATTTCAGTTTCATAAAAATAATTTACATTCATCAGATACAGAAAACAGATGCAAACATTTTTACCACTGTTAAAGATCTTCTTTCTTTCTTGCAAAAATAATCATTACCTTTGGTCACTGCAACTTAACAGAGGCATCAGCTTCAAAGAAAGAGGAGATTGTTTTCCTGAACTTGAGGAACTGGATCAGGGTTCAAGTGATTTAGATTTATTCTTTGGCACTGATAAACACTTTTGAAACACCCTTAGCTAATTACTTTTGACTAAAATGGCTCCATTGCCTGTATGAATAGGATTGCACAATATGAATCTTCTTACTGATGTGAATAAGGTGATTTGTGAATTATTCATATCAAGTTTACTGAAACAATTTACCTTTTCCTGGAATGAAAACAATTAATTCTCTTTTTTTACCTTTTTTTCTTTTTTTTTTTTTTTTTTAAGGAAACAGTGCCTCACCATCAGATCTAGTTCTTGTCCTTCTATCTCTTATACTAGAACAAAGTTCTTGTTTTTGTTTTTCAGAAATTAAGCTAAAGACCTAAATGAACCATATTTTCTTCTCCCTCTTTACTACATTTGTCTTTTTAATACATTATGGAGAATTATGTCTGCTGTGGTTTGCAGCTTGTGGTCTCAAGATGCAACGATTTCAGTGATCCCTCCAGGGCACCCTGTTCCAGTCTAACGCACTGCATGTATTCATAACATTTCCTAAATATTGACATACTGCCATCGTGTATTTAGAAGTAAATTAGATTTAAAATAAGACATGGTGGAGTAACCACCTCACTTCCTTTCCTTGGTGGTACATAGAATCATAGACTGGTTTGTGTTGGAAGGGATCTTAAACATCATCCAATTCCAACACCCTGCCACAGGCAGGGATATCTTCCACTAGGCCAGGTTTTTCAGAGCCCCATCCAACCTAACCTTGAACACTTCCAGGGATGGGGCACCCATAGACTCTCTGAGCAACCTGTTCCAGTGTCTCATCACCCTCACAGTAAAGAATTCCTTCCTAAAGTCTAATCTAAATCTCTCTTCCTTTAGTTTAAAACCATTTTACCTTTTCCTATCACTATCTGCCTGTGCAAAAAGTCAATGTCCCAACATATATTCTTCTCACATATAAATCAATGCATTATACTCTTGGTCAATGAAAATTTTAAAGAATGTCTGGTGATTTTTTTCTCCATCAGGGCAAAGGTCTTTAACACCTTCATTACTCAGACCTAATTTCAATCAACAGCCTTATTACAGTTTCTGACTTGGACTGGCTGCAGAACAGAATCTTCCAATCAAGGTTTTCAATCCAAAATAGGCATCAGTTGTTTGGCTGTTCCCCTAGATGTCCTCACAGGCCACCCAAAGTCACTCACAGACCTGTGGGTGTCCAGTAAACCTTAATTCTTCACAACACTATAATTTGCTACCCCGTCCCACCAGGCTTAGTTGCTAAGGCTGACTTTTTAACCTAGTTATATAAACAGTGTCAAAGACAGAATTTGACTTGTTGTACATAACCAGATGATGTGAGAAATAAACATACAGTAAGATAGTTCAAACCTAAATAAATTAATTGTAGATTTAATAAATGAAAAAACCCACATATACAGCAAGTATGGGTTTTGAAAGAGAGACAGGATTTCATGTGCTTTATGCAGTGTTTTGTGTTGTGCTGTCCCAAACGTCCAAGTGAGCGCATGTAAAGGTGGCTCAGCTGTCTCTCTCCTGTACAGCATGCAGTAAAATGCAGAGTAAGAATACTTGGAATATTAAAATATGAAAAGGCTTGGCTTTGCGCTGAGGGCCAAGCATCTTGAACAAAAAGTCAATGTGAAAGGTGGGTGAGAAAAAGCCAGTATGGGTGGTGGACTAATAGAAAATGTTAATAAAAATATTAGAAACTTCTATTTGTAATTAGCTTGAATGAAATCTGCATAATTGCAAGTCTGAATAGAAATGCTCAAAGGGAAAAAGTGAAGGCTGCTCTGCCCCTTCATTTAATACTCATCAACAAAAGGCGAGAAATGAGTCCTTGACTTCTGCTGGGATCCCTTGGCAATATCAATCTCTCATGGTATTTCTTAAGTAATAATTTGCCCTTCTGACTTTGCAGCCCCTTTCCACTATGAAAAAGTCCTGTTCACTTTCAAGTCATTGACTGCTTTCTAGAGGACAAATATTGCCCATGTCTGGAATGATCACTGGAACCAGCACTATTTTATTTGTCCCCATAAGTGCCTCCTAAAAAAATTGACTCCAGTTCTTTTGATGACAAAATGCACTAAGTTTTACTCTAACACTGAAGTGCACTAAGAAACTGTCAGAGAAGGCATCAAGAACCTGTCTCCTACCTTAGGCTTTTGCTACATTTGCACCAATGAAGCATTATAAATAGGTGTCACCAGGATTGACAGTGCCTGCCCAAGCCCTCTATTATTATAACATCCTCCTAGGATCTTCTTATTCATTATCTCCAGTTTCATTATCACTCTTACTGTCCATGGAAACCATTACATCAGGCTGTTTTTGAGGATGATCTGATGGATGTATTAAAAGCTGCCTCTGAAGCTCCACAGCACTTAACAGTTTTCTCAAAGTTAGTATAAGGGATGATTCATGTTCTATCTCTTGCCTTTAAGGATGATGGACCTAATCCAATTTGGGTGCGGGAAGGAGTGAAGCAGACAGCATAATGATGCACCATGGGTTCCTAGACGGTATCTAGGGATCTAACTGTGAGTTTGGGAAACAGAAAATCAGGTGCACTGAAGTGTTATCTCACGGGTAATGCTGAGAGGCTGCAGTTGCACTAAACTCAGGCTGAGGAATGGGCTCTTAGAGATGGTTTGCAATCTTAAAAAAAAAAAAAAAGAGTAAGATTGATAGGTCTTCAAAGGTCAATTACATTAAAAAATACTGAATCCCTTTACGTTAATGCCCTAATTGTTTTTATTCCAAAGCTTTTCACTCAGATGTCAAATTCAATTTATCTTTTTCTTCTCCTGGGTCACGGATACTTAATATTTCTTTCTGACACATAATGAATCCTTCGCATTCTTTTTAATATGTAGCTTCTTTAATATCAGTCACTAAAATGATTAGCTCAATCTGTTGTGCCTATTGTGCAACGATTGGATATCAAGGGACTCTTTTGTGTTTGGGTTTCAGGCTTTTTTATATTTCCTGTTAGGTCTCTGCTATTAGAAGGGGATTTTTAGGAAAAAAAAATAAATCAGGGAGTAACACTCAGATGTCAGCAAGCATCACCAACATTAAAAAGTTGGGAAAATGAAATGCCAAAATCACTGATATCTAGGATTTTGCCCAACTCTTCTTTTGAGATCCTCTTTTTCTTTCTCTAATACAAAATAAGATTCACCAATGTTTGGTGACAATTTACCCAGAAAAAATATTTTCTTCTTAGAGTTTTGAGCTGTTCAGTACCATATTTATTAAAGTACAAGAGTAAAAACTGAAGCATCTAGAGACAAAAGAGGCATTATGAAGTGTCTAAAAGAAGGGCTGCAACTCCTGCACTGGTCTAGCTCTCTACCATTCTGAAGGGAAAAGGCAACTGTGGTAAATGCTGTACTGGAAGCATCTGAGCAGCTTCAGATCTGAAAAGTCTTTTTCCCTCACAGAGATTTTCCAGTGCTCAGCATGGGCTATTCTCAGCCCTCCTTTTTTTTTTTTTTTTTTTTTTTTTTTTTTTTTTTTTTCAAACAAACACACATGAAAAAGATGAAAGCAGTAGGAAGAGAGGACAAAGGAGAGAACTGCAGAGAGAAATGCACTGCTCTGAAAATAATTTAGAAGTTAATGAAATTAGGATAGCTGTATTCATCAGTAATGATGGCACTTGTCCTCAGCATATTTTGATTTCAGTATTCTCTTTTTGTTGCTTGGATCAGGACACCTCCAGATTCATTTTTTATTGAGCCTCTGCTTTGTACTGGTTCTTTGGGTCACAATTCCTTCTCAGCATTCACCTGACACACAAGCAGCTCACAGTGTTATTGCACATTTGTTTTTGCTGTGAAAACAGAATGGGCTCCTCTTTCAAAACCCTCAGTCTTTGGAACAGGCAGGTACTATTGATTAAGAGCAAATATCTTGAAAAGCACTGGGCTGGAGTACCCTAAAAATGCCACTTCAAGAGGCTCAAAGAGCAGCTGTTACCAGCTGAGGGCTGTTTACCGAGCTGCATGGAACGAGCTGTTGGACGTGGCACTTGTGGGCTCGGTCTCCTTGCTCCTGACAGTGTCTTTCATGTCAAGTTCAGTAACAGCCTGATTGCCCTGTGAGTGGGAGTTACCGCTGTGTTTTAGCTCAGCTCCCACTGAAGTTCGTAGTAAAGCTGCTCAGCTGCCTGAAGAAATTTGGTCAGCATTGATGCAGTCTGCAAAATTCTTTCCCTAGTCAAAGAAATCTTGTTGCTGGCTTTTCTAGTAATCTTTGTTAACTGTCTCAGCACTGAAGTTGAGGAAGATGCTCGGTACCCAACAGCCATTAAATCTTGATTGACTCAAACACGATTTCACTGCTCAAGAAATCTTGTCACTAGGGTCAACGATAATATCTTCAGTAAATAAAGAATGAATCAATCATAATTTTCTGTGAATAGTGAAGGGATTTGAATAATATGAAGGAAAAAAAAACTAAACACAAAACAAAAAAAAACGCTTCCAAATAAGATGTTAATACCTTTACAAAAAACTGTGTGTTGTATTGAAGGTTTGTTGGTCAGATCCGAGTGTGAAGGTTGCTGTAAGTGAGCACTTGCTGTGCCAATCACTGGCAACAATAAATAATGAAACAATCAGTTTAACAGAAATCACTGCCGCTCCCAATCCTATTCTCTACTCCTGTCTCTTGAACTGGATGATACAACCACGACACGCTGAAAGTGAAAGGGGTGCCCTGTCATGCCAGTTCTTGCAGATAGCAATGAATAAAGTTGTCCTCCATCACAGATTATTGCTACATATTCAACATGCCAGATTTTTCAAGAAAATGTCAAGATTGGTGACCACTTGTAGTTAATTTCCATAAAATTTAAGAAATTGTTTGCCTGCCCCTTCATGAAGAAAATATACTTGCTGCAAGGATTTAAAAAGTCCCTCAGCTCTTCCTTCCAGCATTTACAATGGGCTTAAGAAGTCTATGTTCAAAATATTGGAGAACGGGAATGCTGGGTATCTTGATACTGGCTGTTTGCAAGATTAACAGAAATGTGATACTTGATTGAAGAGTGACAGCATTATCTACAGCCAAGTCTTGTGTGTGCAAGCAGGGCCTGCCCAGGATGGGATGTGCAAATCAGAGAAGACACCTGACTGGCCATGCTCCTTCTTTCTCTCTCACAGCTGTCAGTGCAGTAGGCTGCGAAAACTGGAGGCACTCTACATACCATGCAAAGTCACGCTTTGCATATAATGTGAATTTTTAGTATCTTATTTACATAAATTCCCTACCATCAGGTCCTTCATTTCCTCACTCTTTCTCCTACCAAAACTATAACTCTTCTGGAAGTTTCCATCACCCTGGAGGTTTCTGTCATCATAAAGAAACATCAGTGGTTGATCGGGAGTGTTGTGGGCTCAAAAACCTCTTTCTGGCCCTGACTGGGCTTGAAATACAGGTACGAGCACAGCTTGTGGAGCTGCCCCTCCTCCCTGTTCAGTGTCAGGGATCTTACTTAGTGTGAAGAGAGAGATGGTCCTGCAAAAGCATCACTACATTGAGCTGGCCATTTTGCTATCCTGTGTTGAGCAGTAAGATATGAAGGCAATACTGTTTCTATGACACTTTTCAAAATATTTTAGTATTAAATATTAAGCTCTAAAGCTCCAAGATCCAAAGTCACAAAATAGCACATAGAGAATGAAAAGGCCTTTAAAATGTTTCAGTCCATCAATTTTTTGATACAGAATTTTTACTTGGGTTTTGTCCAATCTAGTCTTAATATCCCAGCACTTTCCTTCAAATTCTCTTCTCCTGCCAAAGGCATTCAGGCAGATGGTATTATCAAGGCAGGGAAATGGGACATTTCCTGTTTTGTGTAGCTCCAAAGATACATTGCAATATTTTCTTGATATTTGGCCATGATGTTCTAGTTTTCTCCTACTAAAATTTTATACATTTTAGTAAAAATGTCTTCATGTCTTCTCTCTCACCCTACTCTCCTGTCAACTCCTGATCACACTTTTTTGCTTGATGGCAAAAAGAAAATAGGTATTTTGAAAAATTATGAAGTCTACCTTGGGATTGTGTTACATGTGTTATAATGTATACTATGTATTAGAATGTGTTATATTTATTACAGTAAGCATTTTAATGTGTTATGCCATGACATAGTACCTGGATTAGCATATTATTTGAAATATTATAATCACAGGCAACAAAATTAAAAATAAGAGCAGAATTTTTTTCCCCTAAGACCTTAGTTTTGACTCACTAAACCAATGAAGTTTTGCCATATCCTCATTTAAGAGGCTAGGACAAAGAGTATGGGCTTTAAATGAGAATAGGATAGATTTAAATTATCTTTACTGTGAGGATGATAAGACACTCGGACAGGCTGTCCAGAGAAGCTGTGAATGCTCCATCCCTGAAAGTGCACATGGTCGGGTTGGATGGGGCTCTGAGCAACCTCGTCTAGTGGAAGGTGTCCCTGTCCACTGAAAGGGCCTTGGAACTTGATGATCATTAATGTCCCTTCCCACCTAAACCCTTCTGTTGTTCTGTGACTTTATGTGGCTTTTTATACACATTGTGAAATCCATAAAATCCTATATTCTGAATAGAGAGATAATATTATAATTATTTGACTTTCCCCCCCGAGTGCACTATATTGGTATTAGCCCATACAATTCTCCTCAATTTAAATTGCTTATTTCAGTTCCTTTCTAATATTAGTTAATTTTTGTGTGTTTGATTCTTCATCTTTTGTTAGAGGTCAAGCTAAATTGTGAAAAAGAAATTGAAGCATTTATACTCATATCCAATGTATCTGGTATATTTAGCATTTCTAATGCACTGGTTTTTTTCATGCCCAGCTCTAAAATCTAAGCCAGCAGACTTAAGACATCTTTAGGGGAAAAAAAAAAAATCAAAATAGAGAAAGCCTTTTACATGAGCAGCAACTCAAATCTTAATTACCTGTAGGCATCCAGAGACAGTTTCAGACATTCCCAAAGGTGAAGAGGGGTTGTTCATGTCACCTTCCTGTAATTATATGAAGACAGGAGTGGAAAGCATTGACACATAGCAAATGAAACCGATCTTGAAGAGGGCACTGTTATAAAGAATCACTGAAGTATGCACCACTAGGCTTTGACCTTCATGCGGCAGGAGGCAATGAAACAAAATTCTTTGATTTAAGAGAGCATTTTTAAAAAAAGAATTGGAGAGTTTATGAATCACAGAGAGCCAGGGTTGCAGCTGGCACTGCACGGGTGCACAAGATGTTAAGAGAAGGTAGTAAGGAGATTTTCCCCTCCTTCCCTCACTTCTTGGTACTTGGACTTTGTGGCTGTGAAAGTTCGAGTGGAGATAAAGGAGTGGAAACCCCAAGGAGTTCAGAAAATGGTAACATCCTTTCATTTTCATAGCTGACAGAGCAAGGTCAGTGGGGAGACAGCAGAGTGGATGGGAAAGAGGAGCATATCACCTTCACCTTAAATGCTTTAATAGAGTATTTTCAGTCCCCATGGACTTCCTAAGTTCCTACCCAACCTTAAACCAAACGTCTCCAAAAACATGTGTTCAGTTCTGCATTTCAAACTGGGCTACAGCCTTCTGAGTGTCTGTGAACTACAAGAGACAGCTAAGAAACTAAACCTTCTTTCAGTAGGCTTAAATTTTCAGGAGAGCTTTTGGATAATTCAAAGACTGATGAATTATAAGATGGACAGCTAAAATCCTACCCTAATATTTAGCAGTGCAAAATTCATGAACAGTCTTTTGGTTTTGTTCCCCAGTACCTATTCAGCTCTGTCTGTGTCTCCTGGGCACAATGGTCAGGTGTATTTCAGATTCTCTTGCAGATCTCTTTACGCAGACATCCTACAGAGTACCAGTCTCTCCTGAGACTGTCCCACTACTTGTGAGCAATAGCAAAGCAAGGATTCACTGGAAGTTTCTGGCCAAAAGTCAGGAAGAGAGATTTTCAAGAGTGTGCTGTTCTCATTGGTTTAAATGTATATTTGCAGAGACTTGCAGACATACCTCAGAGTGGCACTGGGCTGAGATCTGAGCAGAGTGAGTGCTGAATTGGGCAGAAAACATTTAAGCAAGTGAGTTGCAGCAGAAATGTTATTAAATCTTCTGATTAGTAGTCTAGTCTTTAAGCCTGACTATACACTTGTTTACATGCCATGACACTATTCTTAAAATCTTTGTTAAACCTACATTTTGTACAGGGAGAAAGAAGTCTTCACTAGTCCTGATACAAACAAGGAGTGAATAACAATCAATGCTTATTAACTCACCCCAAGGGGGATGAGTTAACCCACCAAAATGTCACCACAGCAGTGGAAATGCCACACCAAGCCTCAGTGTGTTTATCATCAGTTACTGATTTTTGTACATTGTAAATTTTCAGCTAGAAAGGAACACACCTGGGTAAAATCTCAGGACGATAATGTGTCACCAGGTCACATTTAGATTAGCCAGGGATGGGCATCTCATCAGTAGTGTCTGTATTTCAGATGGTATCCAAAAGCTGTGGCTTTGTTTCCTCTCTTGGCCATTCCAGATAGCTTGTGTTACACCCCCGCAAGATGACAAACCTTATTATTTTAGTTGGCATTACAAGCCATTTTAATGACCTTATGTTTGCCTTGCCTTTCAGTGTTAAAAGCAGTGTTTGACTCCGCAACTCCCCCTACAAATGTTTCACCAATTGACACATTAAATTCTCTAAAGGACAGGTTGGGCCCCTAGCACATCCTTAGTTATGTTTGCCTTGTTTGTACCCATTTTTTACTTTCACACTTGACATGGATATCTTCCTACCAAAAGCTCTTCTTTCCCCATCAGTCCTTAACTACAACAATAAACAACTCAGTACATTCAAAATGCTACAGTCAGAGAGGAACATATAAATATTTCATCATGCACTGGCTCTGAGAAAAATGTGAACAAATTAAGGCTCTCATGTCGTGCTTGTGAGACCAGTATTTTATCTTCTCTCTATTAAAAAAGTAATAATCAGAGAAATGTTGTAAACTAACATGAGGTCTCCTGAGCAACATGGAGCATGTCATTAGTCTGGCTATTTATATCCCACACACAGCCCCAGAAGTCATGGTATAAGGAAAGGGTATGCAATAATTAGTGTTGGAAGAGTACTGAGTTCAACGTGCAAATGAAACAAGTACTAATCACCCAGATGGTGTCATCTCTTCGGAGGATCACTCTGACTGAAGAATATTAATATTTTCCTTTTTTTTCTAATTTTTTTGTTCTTTTTAATGCAGCACATAGAAAAATTAATGCTGAGGGTTAAGAGGTAATACAATATAATTCTTTTTGCTCCTGTTAATTAGATGTGTGATGCAGGTGTCTGGACATATAAGAGAACAGAGAGTAGGTCCCTATTGTGCCGAAGTTTGTACAAATACAGATGGTCCCAGACAAGCACTGTGAAGAGGACCAAAGGCAAAGTGGCTTAATCAGAGAGTAAGGGTTATCTGTAGTCCTTGCCACATAATTTTGTGAAATCCTTTTCATTTCCACCATCATTTTAACCTTTTCTCTGCCTGCCATCACTTCTCACCCTTCTAATTTTTCATTCTCTTCTGATTTCCTAAAGTTCTACTTCCAGACTGTGACCTTGGATTTCTAGAGGAATCCTGATTATGTTCCCTTCTCTCCTCTTTTAGAAGCTCTTTTGAAAACAGCACTTTTCCAACCAATTCCTTCCTGCTTCACAGAATCCACAAGCCCATTAGCAATTTATAGCACTATATAAGTATATGATCAGAGTCATCTGTGAGGCTAAAATCTGCTTTCAGAAGCCAATATTCTGCTTTTGCTGAAGTCAGAGAAGTAACACAGTTTTTAATGAGGGCAGATTCTGATGTATGTTCTTTTCTGTATTTTCAGGCACTTTAAAGCCAGACTTAGTACCTCCTACAGTGATATACTACCATCAACAAAATGTAGGGTAGAGTTTCCTTTACCTTAAATTCTGTATCAGGAGGTTTATTTGTCCCTTACTAAAACTGAAGATGCTATTCTTGTAATTACTATTATTGCTAATATTACTATTAACCATATTCTCCCTGTATTCTGCATTTTGTTTGCAATAGTCCTAATTTCTTCAATAGGGATTGAAGCCATGTAAGACCTAAATCTGAACACCCCAATTGGAACTGACACTTCTACAGGGAGTTACTTTTACTATGACACAACATTGAAAAATATGTTGTTGGGGAATTTTTGGTTGTTTTGTTGTTCTTGGTGCTGCTGTTTTTGCTTGTCCATTTAGAAGAAGACTTAACAAAATTTGGGCTTGACTTCTGTCACTTATGACTACGTTACCCACATATAGCTCCATTGCCACCAAAATATACACTCACACTGATGCAAACAAGTGCATAATTAGATGCATAAAAGCCATACTTTGGTTGAGGAGACCAGAACATAACTTTCTTCCATACAAAAGTGTTCCTCATGTTTGGCAGAAGGAACCAATGCCTCTTGCTATTAACATGGAATATGAGAGAGAGGACAGAAAAGAGGGGAACTCTTGGCTGTGTATTTCCTTTCACTGGATGATTTTGCCAGACCACTAGGCTCCTCAGTCCTCAGCAGCTCTGGTTGCCAATATTTTTCCTGCAAAATGAGAATTCTTTATTTCACAACATAGAAAATCAAAGATCATCAGTTGCTGTGATCAGTTGCTGTGACACTAAAATGGGGAGAAGCTGTAATAGACACATCAGCGAAAAGCAAGAAGGGCAGCTTGTCAACACCTAGGTCTTATCAGGCTCTCACCTAAATTGCCACACAGAATTAAGCACTTGAGCTTCCTGCACAGTGGCTGGGGAGAGAATAAAAAACTGATTCCCCAAAGCTATTCTCCAAGCTGAGGCAGGAATAGGAAATTCGGAAGAGAGGACTCTTTAATCTTTCTCTGCCCTGGACCTTAAGTGCTTTTAAGCTTCAATCATCCTTAGGCTTCATCAGGCAATCCCCTCCCATTGGGGACACAACTGGAGGTGGAGTGAGGAGCTCTGGAGCCATAGCCTTGAGGCTTCAGCTGCTTACATACATATGCCAAGATGTTTCTCAGGAAAGAGAAGCAGAGCTATTATTTTTAAAATTCAAATATTCCAGAGGAGTATAAGACCTCACTTCTGATACCCCCCCTTAGCTTGAATAGTTTCCTCATGTGGGCAAATTATTGCACAGGGGCTTCAGCGTGAGTCTCTCCCTATTAAGCAGGCCCTAGCCAGGCACTCTACATAACTCTAAAACGCCACTTTCATCTGGATGTGATGTACATCATAAGTTATGGGTCTGGGGATTGGAGAACTGGCCAAAACAGTTTCCTGCTGTGGATGCTCCTGATTAACAGTGCAGTGAACTGTTCATCTTGTCAGCAAACACAGGAGTGCAAAACGCTGGTGAGTTTGCTGCTGTTCATCCAAAGAGATCAGTCTTCTGTGCCAAGCCTGGTTGTGCCCATTAGGTACATTGCCTTTGGTCATGTGAGGGGCTACACAACCTCTGCTCACCAGTGACGCTGTGGGAGTTGAAGGTTATTTGGAGGTGGGAATTGAAAAGAATGGCTTTTCAAGGGAATGTTCTACTTTTAGCTCCACTTGCATGAAGAAAAGTATTTCCTAAATGTCCAGAATTTTTTGTCCTTTTCCTGCAAAAGAAAAGGTGAGGAATTCAGTGAGGGACAGCCTGCAATGTGGTGCATCTGAGATGCCTGTCTCTGCTCCAAACAGAATGGAAAAGGGCATACCTACATGGGTATGGTTTCAAATGTTGGGCTACAGAGAACTTTTTACCTTTTTTTGTGAAAAACACACCAGTGTTTCATCACAAGCTCAAATGGTGCCAATACAACAGTTTGGGTAAATCAGGCTTTACCTCAATCTTGCCAAAACCTTAAAAAACAAGTGTTTTAGAATGTAAAGGGAAATGCATCTCTATAATAGTTTAACAGTTCCCTGTCCTTCTCATGTTGGAAGCACCAGAACTGTACACAGTACTCCAGGTGGATCTCACAAGAGCAGAGTGGAAGGGGAGAATCCACTCCCTCAGCCTGTTGGCCACGCTCTTGATGCAGTGCAGGATCTGGCTTGCTTTCACAAAAAAACACATAAGATGTTTCATAAGAAACATCATAAGAAGGACAAGGCTGGCTTTCCTCACCTTGGCATCTCAGATCCGCTATTTGTAAAATGGTGTGGTGGTTTTGTTCATCAGCATGGGGTTCTGGAACTGGGAAAAAAAAAGCCCCCACTTGCCATTTTTTTTTCCTCTTGCAATATAACCAGAACAAAGCATAATACCTAAAATTCGCATCATCATGGATTTCAGGAGAGTCACCCTCAGGTCTATATATTCTGTCATCTCTGGAGGAGTCAGCAAGATGGGAGAGCTGTGTTATGCTTGGCCATTACTTCATTTCTTTTCCTGCAACCATGTGCTGCCTTCAATCTCTTGGTGCTTCATATGTCAAGAGCAGGAAGTAAGTGGGACGTAGGATTTTCCTTTCAGCATTGTTCAGGCAATAACAGGATGCAGCACAGATGGAATCAGCTTGTTTATACCAAAAACACTGGAGTTATTGATAAAGGACAGCTTCATCCCTCTCTGAACAACACCCTCTGTCCTGGAATCTTGAAGAGGTGCCATGATCTTCACTCCAAGATTAGCCATAACCTGCAGACAAACAGCTTTCTGGAACACAACCATTTTGAAAGAAAAGTCCTCGGTTTGGAGGATTCCCCCCCTCCCCCCATTTTTAAATGCTATTTATTCTTTAAACTACTTTTTGTCTCCCATATACGACTGAGATAGTCTTGCTTAGTAGGAGATTCCGTCTTACCCATATTACATGTCTCTCAAATTGGGGTTTTCTTAGAGATGTCCACACCCAAGGAATGTGAGATTTGCCATGGAACCGTACTCAGTGACCTCCAGTTCTCTCAGCCAGAAACATCTTCTTGATTCCAAGAGTCAACCTAGTAAGACCTCATCACCCACCCTTTGATCTGTATCCTGTTACCACTGTTTATCCCACCTATGCCATTATACAAAAGCTTTATGAGATGCCCTTCTATTTCTGCATATAGGTTACAAAAAAAGAATACTATGTTTTGGTAGCGTCAGGTTGAACAGATTCTTTGTAACACACTCACATTTTGAAAATATGTCCTCAGTCCTCAAGAGCAGACAGAAAGTCACATATAACAGAGTCATAGAATCACTGAGGTTGGAAAATACCTTTAAGATCATCAAGTCCAACTTTTAACCCAGCACTATCAAGTCACAATTAATACCATGTCCAGAAGTACCACATTTACATGTCTTCTAAATACTTCCAGGGATGGTGAAGTATTTTTCACTTTCCTGGGCAGGCTGTTCCAAAGATTGACAAACTTTTCAGGGAAGAATTTTTTTTTCTAATAATCAATCTAATCCTTTCCTGGCACAATTTGAAGTCATTTCCTCTCATCCTATCATTTATTATGGGGGAGAAGAAACAGTTACAGGAGAAGATACAAAGAACAAATCAGAAGGCATTGTCATTCTAATTTATAAAATCTTAACATTCCTTTACTTTATGCACTGCATCAATTCTTATCCCTACATCACAAAAAATATGTACTAGATCTAAAAGAAATGCAAAAAAGGAAAAAATTACTAAAGAAATGGACCATCTTCTATATTGACAGATATTAAACACAAAAATTGTTTGCCTGGAAAACAGAAGATGGGGGGATAGACAATAGTGAAGCATGTAAGTCTTGAAAATCATGGAGAAATGAAGTAGACAATAGACACGGATTTTTTCTCACAACCTCTTAATAAGAGGAAGTAGAGGCATAAGTCCTATGAGAAGCAGGTGAGGGAGCTGGGGGTGTTTAGCCTGGAGAAAAGGAGGCTCAGGGGAGACCTCATTACTCTCTACAACTCTGTAAGAAAATGTTGTAGCCAGAGGGCTGTCAGAAGGCCTCTTCTTCCAGGAGTCTAACAATAAAACAAGAGGAAATGGCCTTAGCTGCACCACAGGAGGTTCAGTTTGGACATTAGGAAGAATTTTCTTACTGAAAAGAGAGTTAAACATCGGAATGGACTGCCCAGGGAGATGGTGGAGTCACCATCCCTGTAAGTGTTCAAGGAAGGCGTGGGGATGTCACTTAGTGCCTTGGTTTAGTTGACAAAGTGGTGGTCAATCAAAGGTTGGACTGGATGACCTTGGAGGTCTTTTCCAACCTTAATGCTTCTATAATTCTATGATAAGTGAAATAATGAGGCAGGCATTCAGCAAAACATAAAAAGGATTTGTATTTTCATATAGAGCACAAGGACATAGTGGAACTCACTGAAACACAATTCCAGCAATGTCAAAATGTGATTTGACAGATTCTTGGAAATAAATTCAATCAACAGCAATTAAACATAAATATACAGATGCAGTGTTCAGACAGAGAAGTACCCAAAATGCTGGTTCCTGGTATTTAGGAAGTTGTATCGGGAGAAATGTCACCCTTGTCTTTTCTTGTCTTCATTCCTTCAGCAGCTGTCAGGAACAGGTTACCATCTCACTGAGAGTCTTTCTTTGGTTCACAGTGAACTGTAATCACATCAGTATCACTACACTAATAATGACATTGAAATATAATAGTTGGTGTTATTTGCTTTCACAGAGGAAATGTTAAAGAAGCAGAAATTCAAGAGAGGATCTTTTCCACCCACATTTTTCCATGATAGCTGCTTAAGTTACTGCATTTTGATTAGGAAATAACTGGCAGCCTGAAGCTGAGCAAACACAGACAGTTAAGGGATGAAGCTTTATTTCTTAGAACTCCAAGTCCAAATGCTCTCAGCCTTTGCAAGAGTTCCTCTGTGAAGATAGTTGTACTCCTGCTGACTTGTGTCAAGGCTTTGCTATGCAGCAGTTCTTCCTTTGCTCTCTCTACTTCATCTATCACTGTGTTAAGTTGGTTAATTAAGCAAAGACATGGATAGAGAGGGTTTTTTAAAATTCCATGCAAACAACCCTCACCACATGATTCACACATAACAAGAATAGGAAAGGCTACAGTTTCACCCCAGACCTTACCCTGGGAGCAATGTATTGTTATATAGACCTAGGAGCAGACTTGAGCTGGGTTTCTCATGATATCTGCAAAACATGACAGGCACATGTGCTTGCTCACAGTGGGCAAGTGTAAGGTAATAAGCCCTACCAAGGAGTCCCACAGTAGTTCCGTGTCTCTCCAGCACAAACAGAAATGATGACTAACTCACACAACTAAACTGATCTTAACTCTTAACCCTCATTTCTTCTGCAAACATGGAAAAAGTTTCAAAAATGAGACTCACATCAGGACAGTAAGAACAACCTGCCTTCCTCATTGGAAGACAGGTGAAGAACAGGCACAGGAAAAGAAATAGAAGCCTAGAAGTCCAGGTGAGGCATGTTACTTATTAGATCATGAGGCATGACCCAATAATCAGAACATTCCTCAGGTTGCTCTACCCTCTGGCCATGGGGCCTTTCAGAGTCTACATGCTAAAGACAAATATTCAACCTTTGTTGTGCCTTGTTGGCTCGACTTCTGCCTCAGCAGGGGGACAAGAAAGCACAGAAGTCAATTGGCCTGCACAGTGTGGCATTTAACAAACCATTAGCGGATTTGGTGAAGGGATGTGTTCCTGACAATATAAATCCTTCCTCCTGTGCAGATCCATAATGTGCCAAAGTTGAGAGTATACTAAAGTGAATAGAAATCTTTCTACTTATTCCCCGTGCTCTGGAGATTTCCATTTCAGTAATTAACATAAGACAAAGAAACGGTTGTGGTGGCAATAAAAGAAATAAAAAGTGTTTTTCCCTTCCCCATCCCCTTGCTGAGCAGATTTTTACTACTCCTTGTTTCTTTCTTTCCAACTGGCGTCTCTGTAGAACTTCTGCTTTGAATCATTTTGGGATATAAACACATGAGGCTGAAGCACCTCAGAGAAATTAACAAAAATAACAGCACTTAATGGGGTTAGCAAAAGAAATGATCTTATCAAATTTTCACTTCTCTCCATGACAAATCTTGAGATGTGTGAAAACTCAGTGAAATCCCATATATAGAATAGTTCAGGAAAGGGGACATACGGAGATCATGTGGTTCAATTTAAGCAAAGGTTGACTGTGTATAATCAGAATCCATATTCTTTAGATTTTTTTCAAGTTATTTGAATCTCAAAAGGTCAATCAGAACTTTACAAGGTCCTATGTATCTTTGGGTCTTCTCTGAGTTTATTACATTAGAGGTTAGATGGTTAACTTTTCTACAATAGTAGACTTGGAAGAATGACTCAGAGAAGTTCTTCCAGGTCTATTCCCTGTGACCCACATGAAGGAAACAAGTGACAACTAGTCCTGAAATCATGAAAAACTCAAGAAAACTGCTGTGCCTAAGTGATTATTGTCACCCAGGTCGCTTCTATTCTCCTAATTTCCTTTTTTCTCCCATGACAGAGTGATAAAATAGGCACTTTAATTGCATGGTGTGAATTCTACTCTGAAAGACCTGAGCCTGACAGGTTTGTTTCATAATTCACAATGACTCTTTTCATACAAACAGAGAAGCTGGCATCTACTCTTCTTTCAGAAGACAACAATGTGGAGCTGAGGGATACCTTAAACTGGGGAAGCTGAGAAAAATCCTAAGTCTATTACCTTAAATATACCAAATAAATATATTTGCATATGGGAAAAATAAAGCAAAACACAAGGCCTTAATTGTTTTAAATAATTTCAGGGGTATAAAGCCTAAAAATTTTATGCAGAGAGGGAGAACAGAATTAGCTTTTCTACTCCCAAACATTTCTCTAAGTTGAGGTACTGGACCTGAGGTAGTTAACTAGCACGGTATTTTACACTAATGAATTAGATAGATACACTTGTCTTATAGATGCATGCAATTTTATATAAAGTCATTAAAAAAAATAACAAACTAACTACTTGTCTTTTATGGCAACTACATGGATAATTTAATGACTTTAAAATGGAAGAGGATAGGTTGAGATTGGATATATTAGGAAGACATTCTTTACTGTGAGGGTGGTGAGGCCCTGGAACAGGTTGCCCAAATAAGCTGTGACTGCCCCATCCCTGTAAATGCTCAAGGTCAGCAGGATGGATCTTTGAGTAACCTGGTCTAGTGGAAAGTATCCCTGCCAGTGGGGTGGAATGAAACTAGTTATCTTTTAAGGCTCCTTCCAACCCAAGCCATTATGATTCTATGAATCTGCTTCCTACTGAAAAAAATATCTTCCTCCCCAGTAAAAGACTGTATATGCTTATATATGTATATAGTTTTCCAAGGCAGGGAAATTGTCCTGGCTTTTGTGAGAAGTGTGGGGCTCTCTGGCCCAGTTCAATGGGAGAGTGTTGTACTTGGATTAAATTACTAAAAATGGAAAAGAGAGATCAATGACAGCAAGCTGAATGTTTACTGAACAGCTCCCTCCAAATCATTCAATGCATGTTGAATTTGAGGATGTTGAATTCCTTTTGGATTGCAGGCTTAGCCTCTGGTTCAAGGACAGCTAAGCAAGATAGAGCACATATTTAGTTCAGCAATGAAAGACAAGGAATGGTCTTGCAGTAGAAGCAAGGACAAATCTCAATCACTAATACAGAAAATAAAGGCTGTCTTACAACATGAAGGCATTGCGGGATAGAATTTATATTTATACATTATAATTTCAAATATGTTCCTAAAGTGATGTACTTCTTCCATCTGCATTTGGAGGCACTTGAAGTTCATAAATGTGACTATTTTCAGTCCCAAATATCTCACAAGGCTTAAATTTCCATCTCTGAGCAAAGGAGGAGAACTTCTTTTTTTGCTGTGTAGTTTGTTGAGCAGTTCAACAAACAATCTTTACTGACATTTGGAAATTAAGCATTTGTCCCCTCATTTTTCTCCTCTGGGAGTTTATTGTGAAAAGTGTTCTCAGAGCATAACCAATATATCAGATAAAGGGATATTAAAAAAAATATCTTACAGCATAAGAAAATTCCACACTGTTGTAAAATCTCCTGATGGTCACATACCTGGCCGTGCCTTGCAAGGCTTGGCTTCAACTCTTTCATCAGGAGGAGGGACCTCAAAACTGTAACCTCCTGGTAAATGCCCTGTCTCCCAGAAACAGGGCATGCTGTGTGGAAAAGCACTGAAATTCTGTCAATGTACAGCAAAAAGTAAATTACTTTTTTTCCTTTTTTTTTAACTAAGAAGATAGTATTAATGGGAATAAGACTGGGCAGCCCAATCATGGAATAGAATCATAATATAACTTGGTTTGAAAGGCACCTTCCACTAGACCAGGTTGTTCAGAGCCCCATCCAACCTGGCCTTGAACACTTCCAGGGATGGAGTTATTTAAGGAAGGGAGAGAACTGGAATTTCTTCCTATCTGAAAAGAGAAGAAAGTTGGAACATTTGATGTACTCTGCAACAGTAAAGAAAATCGACCAAGACTTGTTGTCTGGCAACAAAACCACAGTGTAAATCCGTGTAGCAAAGATTCTCACAGAAGAACAGGATGGTGTCATCTGTGGCATCTACTGAGGGCAGTCATTGGCTTATGCTATTCCCCTTGTCGCATTCAGGTATGATCCAAAGGAGTTTTAGGTGTGTTTATCAAAACTGTTCTGGAGAAAATAGCAACAGTTAAACATTATTGCTAAATGCAATTGCTAAATGGTTGTGCCTGAGAGCATTCCTTGATCCAGTATAGTTTACTTTTCTTTGCCAAAGATTCTGACATTCAGAGCATCTTGCTCCCCAAGCAACAGAGACCAAAATTTATAAAGTTCAGGAATTTCCATCAATATTTTCAGGTCATAACAAGGGGAAAATAAGCTTTCTGGAATATTCATGTATTAGGACTTCTTTTATTGGAGGGACAACATTAATTCCTAATCACAATTTTAGCAGTGGACAGAAAAGAGAAATATGTGTCAAAAGGAAGGTTCCTCCTTAAAGTTTATTAGTTTATTTAGCTCTGTAGCTTTTTCAGCATTAAATCTCATTTGGCAAGGAGAAGTGCGTTCTCAGAGATGTACATTTTGTAATAGGCATTTCAAGGATGCAAGGACTAAAGGAAAACATTTCTGTCTTAAGTGCACTGATCTCTCAAATGACCAGTCAGCATATGTAGACAGAATATTCAGTTACTGTAATTTAGTACAGTAGAACATAGAGTACTGAGAAGCAGAAGTCAATAAGGATATTTAATAAACAGGAGCAGAACAGGAAGACTACACTGAATTATCGCCAGCTTGTTATCCTTACGGGTCCTATTCTATCCAATTTACTCTCCTTAAAAACTAATTTTCCTTTATTTCAGTTAGGCACTCAACCTTCTCCACCATTCACAACAATTGCCTCTTCAGAAAATAGACAGGGGAAATATAGGAAAACATAGTCAGGCTGAGGAGCAATAATGTAGCTGAAGCAAAGATGGCAATTGCAGAAGAGGAGATAGAGCCAGGGGCTGCTGCATGAAGATTTCTGGGGCTTGCAGCATTCTTCATTTTTGCACAGTTTACTGATGGGTTCATAGCAAAGTGACTCACCTCTTCCCTTTCCTTCCCCCGTTTTTTATTTGTTTTTATTAAATTGGCCCTTTTGTTTAAGCAGGTTGCTACTGTGCTAATTGCTTTAAGCTGGGAAGGACTAGAAAAGAAAGAAAAATAAAATTATTCACCCAAAAATAAAATAACATTTTGGGTCCGTCCTGTGACCCCAATGTCACAATGTCAGCCTTACTCAATTCCTTGACTTCCATGTTCACCCCAGGGAGTCAACATTTGTAACAGATGAGGACAAGGGAACTTACTAGTAATTGCAGTGGGGATTTCTGATCTCAATGACAGCATGGGAGGTCATGAAACAGACCTTAGGACCCATCTGTTAAGTCTGGGTTTGGGTTAGAAAAGCAGACAGAAGTACTGTGAATTCAACAACTCTTCATCTCTTAAATGCCTGACTTGCTTCCCCTGTGGAATTGCTCACCTCTGCCTTTGGAAGGCTGCTCAGACATCTGTGATGCAAAAAACAGCCCTGCAAGCTTGAAACACCAGACAGAAACATAAGAGCAACATTCCTTCCTCACCTAAAGCCCCAGCCAGTAAGGTCATTTTTGCTGTTGCTCTGGAGTGTTCAGTAGATTTAACCACTGACATGTACTTACCCTCCACAGCACATTATCTATGTATGCAGGGGGAAAAAAATGTTTTATGCAAAAAGTTGCCCAGCCCCGGGATTAAGACTAGCTGCTTGAAAAAGTATGGATCGAACTCAGCCACACATTTGAAGCCACATTATAGAATTTCATGGATAAATACGAATTTTTTCTGACAGCTGTCACTAAATTATTTTGAACTGCTATAAAGCCAGAGGCTGAACAATATGTTAAGATATTTTCTTAAAGATTTATATACACTGTGCTCACCCTCAAAGCTGACTCCTGGTCACCTTAGAGAGAAAAAAGAATTTGTGTATGAAACAGAAGTATCATATTGGAGTCCTGTGTAGACAATAATGAATCCTAATTGAGCTGTCCCAAAGAGTCCTCTAAGGACTGTCACCCCACTCACACAGCACTGGGGGGCTCCCAGGCAGTGTGTGAATCTCTCCATACAACTGTGCTGTCACCTCTGTGGAAACAAGGACCTGGAATTCTGAGTGCCGCCTAATTAGTTCAGCGTTGAGGTTTACTTCCTGGTGAATAAGTTTTATATATTCAGGTAAATACGTAAAATAAGGCACTTGGAGGTTGCAGTCTTTCCCCCTCACCAACCATTTGCCTCCCAGCCTAGAAAAAAATCTCAAGAATCCATGGTAAGGTAAGCAAAATCATCTCTCCATTCTACATTAGCTAACAGTACCTGAAACCTCCTTAGCTGCCAATGAAGAACCAGCAATAAGGGCAATTTGCAAAGTTAGCTTGCGGACAATAAATACTCTGGGCTATATGTCAGAAGAGTGTTCTGTATCATGAAACTTCATGTGGCATAGAGGGAGAAGATTTAATTATTCAGAAGTAACTTTTAAAAATATCTATCCCCTTCTGCCTGAAGGTCAAAGAGGAGGCCCACAGGCTGCAGAAGAGAAGGCATGAACTTCCAAAAGAGACAGATCCTAAGGCGCATTGAGTTTCTAGATATGCAGCCACTACTCAAGGAGAAATGTGAAATCCTGTGCTACGTATACAGAACCTATCCATTTGCCATCATGTGTAGGGGCGGATGAGGATTGAGATGAAAAATGTGTGTGATAACCAAACTTCTACTTTCCCCTGACTCATTTCAGCTCCCCATGCTGAGCTGCCTTTGCACAGTAAATGTGTTTTCTTATTGGTTTTCTTCACCCACACTCTCCCTTCTACATCTATTTCTTTCTTTCCTTGACATTTTTTTTTTATGAAACACAGCATTTCCCATTACTTTTCCCTCAATTCTCACAAAGGTTTTTGTAACCTGTTGCCCTGACTGACCTGAGCTAGAAAGTGAGCTTTGCAATACTTTATGACACCGACATGGGGAAGTGAGCAAACCCAGCTCACACCAAATTGCACATTCACCCCAAGAGCAAACTTGTCACAAGCTATTTTTTTTCTTTCTCCAACCTCTGCCTTTTTATTAACTCTGGTCAAAAACCCACCCATGCACAAGCCAGTCCAAGTGCACATCTAACACTGAGGTGCACCTTCTCATATCCAAGACAACTTTGAACTGCAGTTTTGTTGTAAGGGGAACACTCAACTTTTGTCATTCAAGGTTTTGACACCACTGAAGTCAGCTTCAGAAAAAAAGGTCAACCTTGTGGATCTGAAATTTATCCCTGCACTGTGATGATCAGCAGTACTGACAATTTTCTCAATGGCTTGTTGTGGAAATATGCTCTCTAATGCTCACATGGTATGAGTAGACAACAGCTTTTAAATAAATCTAGACATAATGGTATGAGACAGCTATTGGTTAAAGAGCATCTGCTCTCAATACATAACCCTTATTACAGCTAATAGGACATTCACATGCACACATGATTATGGGGAAGATACATCATGCCAGGACCAACAGGTTTCATCTGTTGTTATCAGGGTTGAAGCTTTTCAAATTTAGCTGTAATAGGACAGGGCTCTCCATGGAGGAAAAAGCAACCCAACTGTCTGTGTCCCAGCATTTTCTTGTTGGAGGGTAAGCACAGGGATGCTCGGAATGTGCCCAGTGGCATCAGGGATATTCATTGGGCTAAACAGATCAATAAATGACATATTATCAGCCATCCTATAAATGGAGCTAATGACATCAATGCTTATCTTTAAAAACAAAAAGGATCTGTGTCTCACAAAGACCTGCTCTTCTGTGGCTTGTCACCACTACTCTCTTAGTAGGGGCAAACCCAGGCCACTTCATACAAAAAAAAAGAAAGAAATCTGCCCTTTAACCAGCACTGGGGCTCCATTCACTGCCAACAGGATTAATGGGAAAAAAAATTCCTTAGGTTTAAGCCAGATTAGGACTTGGTGTGTGTTAAAGTCATCATAAGCAAAGGAGAGATTGTGTTACAGTGGTGAGAAATACATTTTTAAAGGTTTGTTATGTTTCCACTTGCTGGATGTAATTGGCTGCACCTCCAGTCTGAGACGTCTGCTGCCACCTCACCTCTGCAGAAGTCACTAAGCCTGCACTTGACAGACATAATGATGGGTATGACAGGTTTCATTTTACATAAATATTACATTGAGAAGGAGGAAAATCTTGCACAGCTTTGAAACCTTCAGTGACATATGCTTTATAGGCAGCAAAGTTGCATGTCTCTTCTTTCTGAAGTTCAAATATTTCCATTTTCTTTTTTCTTTTTTTTTTTTCATTTTTGATTAGATCTTTAGAGTTTGGGGCTGGTTCTAGAAGAAAATTTATTTTTTGCTAAAGCAGGATTCTACTGTTACATTCCAGACAACAGGTAACACCTTGAGTTGCTTGTAAAAAGGCTAGTTAAATAGTGCTCTGCCTCTGAGAAGAATGACTAATTTTGCTTTGAAGGGCTGACCTAAACTGAAGAATGCAAAAACGAGAGAAATAGAGATCAGCAAAAACTCAGAAACCTAAGGAGTTGCTTGTACCATGATAAAATTGTCAAAATAATGACTTTGATAACATCTACCTTTTTTTTTTCTCATATAGTGGTTTTTCACATTGAGAAGTCAGAGAAGAACTGCAATTCTGTGTCTTTATCCACTGACAGCTCTTGAACTTTGTTTTAAACTGTAGTGCAGGGAAACTAAATTAATTTAAAAGTCTATCATAGGAGAATGAGGATTAAAGCACATTTCATCAGCTCTGATAGAGTCAAACTAGATGTTTAGCCCCCTTTCCTAATCCCACAAGGCTTCAGTGAAAAATTTTTCTGAGTCAGCATAAGGTACACTTCAGTGGGGCTGTACCAAACAAGAAACTTTATCTCTTAAACCTCTCAGTGTCTGCATATGTCTGAAAGAGTTTGGTGGTGGAAGAGCTGTGATGCTGAGTGCCCTTATTTTCTTGGGCATTTTCCAAGACAGTATTGGTTGAACTAAAGAAAGACAGAGACACACAGAGACACAAATGAGCTGGACTTAAAGACCTGCTTTTCAAACAATGATTGAACTATGGGCAAGTAGAAATATAAATGGTCTTCTAGTGTAGCAGACAATCTGACAGGTTTATATTGGATAGGAGCTGAGATTAGTGTTGCAGAAATACAGAGAGATGCAAACAAATGCCAGTAGACTGTGCATTGCTATATATTGATACAGACATATTTGCAAATTCATACACTTTATGAAGCCAGACACAGGATTACTATTGCTTGCTGGCAACAGAAAATAATAAATGTCAGTACATGTGGGTACATAAAGTATAAACAAATGTGCTCTTCGAAGGGTTATATTCTGACTTCCTTAGTATATTCCTCCGTTTTAAAAATAATTAACCAAGAAGAAACCTTTATGTTGCATCCAGTCTCTGGCTGTCTCCAGTTCTTACCTGGGTAAAGTCATCTTGCAAAATTATGTACACCATTTGCAAAAGCATTAAGAGAATAAGTGACTTCAGTGCCATTCTCAGAAGGGGTTTAGCCTCTCAGCCTTAATGGTATTACAGCTCTCACATAACCTCCAAGTTGCCAGTCACTCTGAGCTACATGGGCCTCAGACTCCCTGTGTGACACTCCATTCCTTCAGTCCAAATACTGCCTGCCCCTCTCCCATGCAGCACTTAGACGTTTAGGCAATATTTGCAAGGTCCTTTGAGGACTGACCAGGAACAATTGTCGTGAAGACATGGCAAGCCTTCTTCACTGTTCAAAAGAAAGCTTTTGAAAGCAGTTTCATAGCCCTCTCCCCACCCCCTAATTTTCACACTAAAAGTTTCTAATTTTATTCTTTTCCCACGGAGAAACTATTTAATAATCCAAATGAGAATGTTTTAATTTATAAGAGACTTCCTTCTCTCCCTTAGGACAAAGACTTTCACTTTTAAGCATTTAGTAGATCAAAAGCGTTTCACTTCCATATGTGATGTGCTCTCCCATAAGGAATACTGTAGTTTCAAAAACGTGAGATAGCCCATTCCTCTCCCTGTTATACATTTTCCTCCACAGTGTGAAAATTGTGGTGTTTTACTCCCACTGGGGAAAAATTTTTCTCTGAACCGGACAAATGGCAATTCCAGACATCCAAGTAACCCTTTTAGATTTGAACAAGTCACACTGACTTGTAAGGTGTTTTCTAGGGCACAGGGATTGCATCTAAATATCATTTTAAACTCACCTGTTCCTACCAGTGAACCTTAGTTTCCTCAGATATGCCCAAAATCACTCAACACCAAACAGTTCTTGAGGTGAAAATAAGTTTGAGATTTGTTTTCTTTTGGTATGTTTCTCTTGTTCTCCAATGAAAGGAAAGGATTGTGTATTTTAAAACAATCTTGAATATCTCTCAGGTGTTATTATCCATGTTTACCCTCAATTGTTCCATAATAATAATAATCACAGAATGATTTGGGATGGTAGGGACATTAAAGACCATCTAGTACCATCCCCTCTGGTTTCCTTCGTCATGTGTCAGTGGTTTCCTCTCTCATATTCATGTGATTACAGGATGGTGGTGTGAACAACCTCTCTTCACCTGTGTGAAATCCTGAAACTGTCTCTGGATATCTACATGTAATTAAGATTTGTGCTTGCTGCTCCTGTAAAGGATTTTCTCTGTTTTCCTTTTTTTTTTTTTTTTTCCTTGTAGAAGTCTTACTTTTCATGGCTGAACAAGGAAAAAATCAGAGCACTAGAAATGTTGAATATATCATATACAATTAATTAGAGAATAAATGTTTCCATTTCCTTTTCACAAATTAGTTTGGCCTCTAACAAAAGGCAAACAAAGAATCAAAGCCACAAAAAAATATTCAATATTAGAAAGGAACAGAAATCACAGATTATTCTGAGTTGGAAGGGACCCACAAGGATCATCAAGTCCAGCTCTTTAGTGATTGGCCCATACAGGGGTCAAAGCCATAACCTTGTTACAAATCTTTTAAAATTAGGAAAAACATATGGGCTAATATCTACACAGTGCACTTAGGGGAAAAATACAGAAAATTATAATATTGTCTCTCTATTCAGCATATAGGATTTTATGGACTTTACAATACATGTAAAATCCACATAGAATCATAGATTGTTTTGGGTTGGAAGGGACCTTAAAGATCATCTAGTTCCAATCTCGCTCCTGTGGGCAGGGTCACCTTCCACTAGACCACTTTGTTCAAAGCCCCAACAAACCTGGTCTTGAACACTTCCAGGGATGGGGCATCCCCAGCTTCTCCAGACAGTCTGTGCCAGCGTCTCACCAAACTCACATAATGCAGAGAGCAGATTTGACACTACAGAGGCTGGTCCTACAGCCAAGACACCCCAACCCACCACTATTGGTCAGCTGAGCTGTGGTAATTCAACATTGGCAGATGTTGCCCTGCTCTCTGCCGATCTCTTGGCTGCCTTGCTAAACCTGAAGCTTTGTGTTTAATAAGTTTCCAGGTAACACTCTGGGAGAGTGAGAAAAGGCATATGAGCTCCTTTGAAAGAGCATGCTAGAGGCAGTCTTTAATTACTACCCTGTTATTGCAGCTCCCACCATTTCAGAAATGGTTATTCCAAGCTCTTCTTTTCTCCCTTGCACACACTCTAAATTAAAGTAAATACAGTGAATCCAATCAAGTTAGTTTATGCAATTTAGAGAAAATCTCGGTCTGTTTTTATTGCACTTCTTTTATTTTGTTTCCTCTTAATTTTTAATTAGAGTGTAAAAAATGAAACCTGTTTTTTATTAAATCCTTATTTATGAAAATTGCTTCAAACCATGCACAGAAAAGCACTGTGTGATTGTTCATTTTACTATGGTTATAAATATTGCATTAAACTACATATGACACAAGGAATAATCCGAAATTTTAAAAAGTAGGTTTTAAAAAAGGCAGGGTAGGCAATCAAGATGATAGTGAAGCATGTGTATGGGTATGCATATATGTGCATATATAAAGAAAAAAAACCCAGGAACTAGCAGAGAAAATAAAAAATTGAACACTTCAAGACAGAAGCCTAAAACTACTACAATGCTCAAAGTTTATTTTCCTATACTGTATATATCATACAACCTATATTAAGAAAAAGCACAAAAGAGCTAAAGAATCAATAGATACAACGCATTGCACCTATTCCAAATCAGAAATTTATGAAAAAAAAAAGTCTTATCTTTAGTTTTAGAGATACAGTCACCTGTGTAGAAACTGTGACATCCTTCCTAAGAACAATAGAGCAGGTAGAGGTGCATGAACTAATGCACTGGCTGTTCCATGCACAGGGCTGGAATGTATTTAACAATTCGCTGTCTTCCAGGACTGTCACATCTCTGAGAGTATTTTCAGACAGTTTTTAATTTATGATTCTGCTGGTGCACAGAATCACCCTGCATTGAAAATGACATAATAATTGGGGGAAGGGGGGAAGCAAACCCCAAGATATATGTATTAAAAAGGAATATGATGTCTCTGTTGGTACTCATTTTGATTTTCCATAATGAATACATATGCAAGAGGCCTCTCTTTACACTCAGCAGTGCTGACCAGAGCTGAAAGTGAGCCGTTCAAGCAACTTGCAATAATAAAGGCTTAATGGGTTGGTTTCTTTGTGACCTACTAACATACAATTTTGCTGCTTCACATGTTAGAAAAAAACCCCAAAACTTTCTCTTTCCATTATCAAATGTCATCTCTATACTGTGCTGCCAAAAGGTACTCATCACAACAGGACAAAGGCAAAGAAATAAGTGACAAAAGACTTATGAAACCTTACAGAGAATTAAATTGAATCCCTCCTTTAAAGAAAACTGGAGGATGGTGTTTTTTCTGGAGGCTGCTTAGGAACAGAGTGTGATAATAACCAACATAGCTAAAAAGACATAGAAGGATAGAAAACTACATGCAAAACAGGCATTCAGGCAGCTCGAGTTTGTTACCCAGGTCAGTGACAGACTTTATGCATGACCTTGATAACATTAAAACATCACAGGTGACTAATCAGCACTGAGCAACATCCTAAGGAAACCTTACCCAGCAATTTTCCCTGTGCAGGAAAAGCTGCTTTCCCCAGCTGGAGTCCTTCTGCCATGAAACTCAGATATGTAAGGAAAGTCAAAACATCTCAGGGTTGTGCCTGATCACCTGGAGCCCTGGATATTAATGCCAATCAAGGTGGTTTTTTCTGGTTTCTGTTCCCTGGTTTTCTGTTCTGGTTTTCTATGTTTCTGTTCCTTTCTCTGTAAAATACAAGGAGTGCTTCCTATCTCACTGAGAGCTGGTGATGCCTGTGAGGTGATTAGATACTACAGGATGGAGATCACACCAAAAAAAGGGCCAGGTGAGCTCTCCTGCACCCTGAGGGTGCCTTTCAGGATCATCGCTTTCCACTGTCTGTCACTCAAAGGGACCTCACAGTCCTTCACATGTCCCTCATTACACTTCAGTAACACTGGAAAAGGAATACTTTTTTCCCCTGGGCATTTTTAGAGATATACATATATTTAATCTGTATTTGATACATTATCTCTGCATCCCAATGTGTCTCTGCACAGAATACACCTGTACTTGAATGCCTGTAAATCCTTAAATCCCAGTAAATTCCTCAATTGTAAATTCACAGTAAAGCTACTTGCACATCTTGGGCTTGGTTTTCCTTTCAATTGCAATGGTTTTCCCACCTATTAAACTTATTCCTTCTTTATTACTGTGAGATAAAATGAGATTTTATTTTTCAGATTAGATCTTCTAGGTGAGAAGCATACCCAGAATTTTTTTTTTCCCCTGAAAATTCATATTGCCTGGTCATATCAAACAGCAGGTGAGACACCAGTTCAGCACAAGAAGGGCAGTTATAGCAATCCCAAAGCAGCTGGTATGGTTTTACTTGCCACAAGGTAACTGAGAAGACAAAACTTCAGTGGCTTGTCTGCCAGTGATGTCATGGTGATGTCACAGAGATGTCACTGCTGCACAAACCACTCCTTATGCCCTAGGTGATTGACACTGCCTTTGTCCCCAGGGCTGCAGTGGCTGTCCCATGAGAACATTCTTAGTGAGCCACATCCTGCTCTCCTCAATGTCGTTTCTTCAGAAGGAGTACTCAGGAAAAAAATGACCTTTTTGGAGTCCTGCCCAGGAGATTGCTGTGCCCTGGTCAGGAGGCAAACTCCCACAGAAATGCAGACCCTCCCTGGGTAGTTTGCATGTCTTGTCATGGAATGTGCTGCTATCTCATGGATCCACTGAGAACCAGCCAGGATTAAATCATCTAAGCGTGGTGAGTATTAGGTAGGAAGATGTGACAGTTTTATCCCCATATGTCAATTGCTGAAGTGTAAGTTTCGTAACAAGAACAATTTCAATAAACTGGGGGGAAAAAGAAAGTGGCAATTCTATCCAGATTAGATATATGTAACTCTAGATGTTTCTCAACTATATGAAGGTGTACTGATAACAAGCAGTGTATATGCCATGAAAAACATGAAACAAGTTGGCTCTCTTTGAAAACTCAAGAGTTTTTATAGCAAGTGAAGCATGAAGTGTCTTGTACACCTGTATAGACATATATATATACATATACATATATATGAAGCTTGAACAAAATCTGCTGATTCCTTCTTTAGGGCTCCTACAAAACATCAGCTATTGCAGAATGTCACTGGTGGAAATACAAGCATATGTACAAAATTGATTTAATGCCAGCTAAAGGAACATTAATCTAGCTGCAAATTTTCACTGCAGGGACATGGTGCAGTAAATTTCTGCTAGTCTAACACTGGAGTTGATATTGCATGATATATGACACTTTCATTAGGAAAAGAAAAGAAAACTTTTCTTCAAAATCTTAATTGACTCTCATATATTTCTGGCTACAAATTGTGCAGGATAATAAAGGCAATAAGTATAGCAAGTAAACCCATATTTTTCAAACACTCTGAAAGATATACAATTAAGCTACCCAACTCACTGTATTCTCTTCATTCCCTTTATAATAACTGGGAGTTAACATTCTTAATTCATATTGATTTCCTCCATGGATTTTTTTTGGTTACTAACATACAAGCAGAACAAAAAGAAAAGCCTGTGCTTCCAAGAAATCTTTCAAAGTGAAGCAGAGAGTCAGATGGCCTCATGGGATGTTCTGTAGTGATTCCAGGTAAGGAAATGGCATGGGACTGCATTATCACTCCTTAGCAAGAGTCCAGTCTGGAGTGGTTTTCTGTTTTCTGTAACTTAATACTTTACTATGAAATTATATAGTTACAGGAGTAACCACAGTGACTTCAGATACTCCAGAGGCATGCAGGGATCACAAGAAAAAGGTGTTGGTCCCATCCCCATTTCACTACACCAAGGTAAGAGCTTTGGATCAGTGGATGGGGACACAGTTCTGCTCTTTCAGAGTCAGCAAACCACCAGCAAGCCTCACTGCTGGACGGTGGCAGCTCGCAGTGGAGATGGCTAAAACCAGCTTCAAAACCCTCTGTTAGATCTACTTCACTGACTAGTATGTAAATGATTTGGCTGCTCATTTGTACAGGGTAAGACATCAAGGGTAAATGCCTTTTTTTGCCTGATTCGGACCAAGGATCATTGATCTGAATTTGAACATTATATTATGTCATTAAGCAATCTGAATGGCAGCATGTCCCTGTCTTCTTTGACAGAGTTATTTCACTTACTGCAGGAAAGAATTGTTCTTTCCTGCATCATTTCCCTTTTCAGTAAGGACAGGAAACAAGAAGCATCTGCACGAGCAGCCACTTGTGCCAGAAGCTACTTAACATCTTCAGAAACAGTACTGACCTTTTGGTTTGAGCTTGCTTTAGATCCTAGTGACAGTGTAGCTAATATCCCTTATACACACTACCTTCTCTGATTTCTGCCAGTATTTCAGCTGTTCCAACACGAATTCTCCTTCTGCCTTTCTCTATAGATGTGTGCACATACACACACACCCCAGACACCCATAGAGCTGCTCTTACAGCCAACTGGGCTTGCAGCTGGGCATGCTTTCTTCATAGAATCACAGAATGGTTTAGGTTGGAAGGGACTCTAAAGATCATCCAGTTAATCATTCAAACTAAGACAAAACATCAAGACAGCTCCTGCATTCTCAGTCCTTCATGCAGCTTTTCATCAGATCTCCAGCAGGTGTACCCTGAGGAAGGCAGGTCCTTCTTCCTTTTAATGACTTGCTTGGTCCCATGTGGAAAGGCTTTTGCTCTCTGGGATTTTTTTCTTGTTTATTTGTTTGGGGGGGTTTTGTTGTTTTGGTTTTTGTTTGTTTTTTGTTTGGGTTTTGGGGGGAGGGGGGTGGGTGGAGTGTGTTAATGCAGTTCTGGTAGCAAATCACAGCTGGTATGGGATTTTGGAGCACTTCCAGGAGAAGCGTTAAGGAGACCCAGATGTCCCTGCAAAGGAAGGGGACATGGTCATGCCAACCATACAAAAAAAGTTGGTGCTGTAGTGTTCTGTAATAGGCATTTTATTGCAAACTGCAAAAGTGATCCTATTTGCATCTGTTAATAAAGGCAGACCCATCTGCAGTCTGCCCAGGCATTCCAAAGTAATCTGTCCCATGGATTAGCTGAGATCCTGCATATGCCACCTCACGAAAGAGTGATAGATGTTACAAATAGCTGGACCCTGAGGGTTTTTTAGGACTCTGCTGGGAGCAATCTATTCTGTACACTAAACTACCCCAATTGCCATGCAGGGATCAGAAGTGTATTTCAACAAGAGCTGAAAAGGAAAAGCTCAGAGGCAGCATAAATAGAGTCAGGTTGTCCTTAGCTTAATGGAGGAAGGACAATCAAATGTAAACAAAGTGTTCAACTTCAATCTAAGAGTTATTCAATTGGCCACACATGCAGATTAAATCAAAACATTTGCATAAGAATAAATGATGGTGGAAGGAAGAGAAGATGGTTAAAAAGGATTCAGGTTTCTTTTCTAATATGTATTTTGTACAAAAAATAGATGAACTGGCTTTGAAGGTGACCTGCCGGCAGAGGATAAACCTGACAAATTCCACTCTGAGTCTGGAGATTCAGAATGTAACAAATGGCTGCAATCAACACTGGAACAAAGAGGCAACTTTACCTTTTGGCAATAGGAAGGGCATGGCTCCATTGGGTAAGTGTATTCTTGTTCTACTGGTTCACACAGTACAACCCTAAAAGTTTTGGATCTGCCTGCTTCAGAGATCCTTGCAAACACTCTGCAGTCACAAAATGTGGCATAAAGAATTTTTTCTTCTATGTCATAGTATCACAGGTTATTTCTGCCATCATATATTAAAAGCAGATGGAAAAAATAGAACTGAAAAAAATTCTCTCTGAAAGCTGAAAAACTGAATTCTAAGTCACAGTTCACATTTAAAATTGCAAAAAAAATAACACACCCCACACACACAATTTTGGTGGATTTGCAAAGTTTTCAGTGAAAATATTTCTTCATCAAATTTGCTAGTTTGAGTGCCTTGAAAGTCTTTTATTCTTTCAAAACAGTTCATAATGTTGCATTTTTGCTTAATCTTGACAAATTTTTGATCCCTTTTGTTCTCCATAGAACAATTTCATGTTAATGGATTCCACTAACAGATCAGTAGCTTCAACCATCAACTCTTCCCAACCTCTTTTTCTTTTTTAACTTTGCACAAGAGTATAAAATGTCAGTGGCCAGAGTTTTTATTAGAACTCTTGAATGACAATTCCTCCTGATGGACTGAACCATAGGATAATAAATGTTGGAAATGAGCTCTGGAGGCCACCTGGTTCAATGTCTTGCTCAAACAAAGGCCAGTTAAAATCAGGTTGCTCAACAACTCATCTATATGATTTTTTAACTGACCAAGGAGAGATTTCACAGGCTCTCTGGGCTCTCTGCTCACCAGGTAAGTGCTGCAGCCTCATTCATCTTGGTGGCACTTTGCTGGTCTCTTCACACTTTGTAAAGTCTTTCTTGCAAAGGGGAGTCTGGGGCTGGGCACGGCACTGCAGATGTGGGCTCAGAGCAAAAAAACACCAGTCAGTCCATCTGCACTCTCATCATTTTCAATTTGCATCTCGCAGAGCAGCAGGTGAAGGTATCCACAGCCTTCCAGGCTCATCTTTTTACCCTGCCTGATCAGGAGCTGTTTACCATGACAAATGACCCTCAGATTTCTTTCAGCAAACGTTGTCAGCTTTCCAGTCTTGCAGTTTTCTAGTCTTAGGACTATCAGGCTGTCAATGTGATGGGTTGGTGACCTAACGGGATTGCCAGCAGATGTCCCCACTGAATCCCTCCCCATCGTTGCGACTTCATAACACATTTTTCTTTGGCTTCAGGATGCTTATCTGAGCTGCAGAACACTTCCCCAAATAACAAGGGTAACAATGACAGCAACAATAGCAACAGAAGGAAAAAAGACTGATGCAATCAGTCAGGGAGGAAATTAGGACACTGAAGTTGGGAACGAGGGGTAGAGGGGAATGCTGCAACTGACAGGAAAGTAGATCGAGTTTGAAAAGATTTTTTTAGGTCTGTATACAAGAGGATTCAAGAATATCCCACCTGAGGCTATCTGTGAGCTTACCTTCCAAGACGGCTTCATCATCAGCGCAAGAGACAATGCTTTTTGAAAACTTAGACAGCACACACACAGGAGATCTGCAGTTACACAGTCAGGTGGGATCAGGCGCAGAGGAAAAGAAACATATATTTCTTAGACTATCCAAAAGAGTTAAGAGCTAAGTGCAGTTGCTTCAACTTAGATGTAAGCCAGCACAACATAGGTACTAAAAAATAGAACTAAAACTGACCTAGAACTGCAATAGACTGACTGGTTAACTATAAGCCAAATTTAATTTTCTCCAGAAGACACACCTGTAATCTCTATGTGGCACAGGTGGAAGTATGGGGATTTCTGAGAGTGTGATTTGAGGATTATTTTAAGCTTTTTCTTTCCAAGTTGTAGCAGCTTGGCCCCTGCCTGGACAAGGAAAGAAAAATGATGCTTTCAGCAGCTTTTGTTTCATACTGAGACTTGATCTGCCTCTAACACCATGCTATTGCTATGCATCAAGCCAGCAAGCATGATGATCATCTGGCAAAAGGAGTTCAGAATTATTTTTCTTACTCTGTTAACGACTTGAGATTAGACCTTGAATAAACTATTTTATTACTCTGAACATGTTTTTCAGAGAGGCTGTGGACTCTCCAGTCCTGTAGTTGTTCAAGGTCAGGTTGAATAGGGCTCAGAGTAACCTGGTCTAGTGAAAGTTGTCCCTCCCCATGGCAGCAGGTTGGAACTAGATGGTCTTTAAGGTCCTTTCCAACCCAAACCATACTTTGATTCCACAATTCTATGATTCTGTCTTCTCTAGTTTTCTGTTTTGCTGTGTAAGCAACCGACTTGTGTTAGCTCCAAGGATTTACAGCAGGTCTGGCTTTGATCTGGGATATCTACATTATTACAACACGGCTGGACCAGAGGACCTACACTTGCTCTAAGCCTGACACCACCCTGTTCTTCTTACATGCTGCAGTGTTCCTCGTGATGGAGGAGTTTCAGACTACAGACAAGTTCTAAACTTTCATTCTTCACCGAATATGTATTCATCTTCCCACAGGGTGTTTTCCTGGCAATCAAAGGAAAAGTTCTTCACTAGCTGAAAATAGTTCCTAGTTTTTCACTGTCTATTTATGCACAAAGTGCCTGGTCAGTGCTCAGTAGGTTTCCTGGTATTTAAGTAGGGTAGATGAAATTCATATCATCTGACCCCCATTTGTGCTTTTAATTCCCAATCTGTCTCTTTGGCTACATCCTGATTTAATGAAATAAACAAGACCAGAACAGCATGGGACTGGGGCCCCAGCATTATTTGCAACACATACTTTTATTTCTCTGCTTATTGTCCTCCATTTTCATAGACAATGGTCAGGCTGGTCCAAAGAACAGTGTGAATCAAGAAGCAATTTGGATGCAGACACATATTTTGGAGAAGGGATTTTAGTGACACACATAATCTGCAGTATGTAACCTCTCCCCACTGCTAATTTGTTTGTAGAGATGTAGCCTTCCACATTTCACCTGAATTTTGAAATTTCACTTGAATTTTGAATTGCATCCTTAATGCATTCTAGGAATGCTGCTGCCAAATTTTGACACCCATAAAAATTTTCCCCATGAAGGAAGGGAAGGACTTCTTAGTACTCACATTTGAGAGATAAAATTCTTTTAGAAAATTACCTGCAATTCTTAATGACAAGAGACGAATGACCAGTGCACTTTCCATAGAAATTTTCCTTTCCGATCCCATAGACGTGTCTGAAAAAAATCCCTTGGTCTCTCAATGAGATCTGTCCTGTCATTATATGAAGGCTGTTGCAGAAAAACCTTACAGAAAGAAGCAAGCAAAACCAAGATATAATTATTGCTGTACAGCTTTTTGATTTTACTTTAAATTCTTGGATTGTTATAAGAAAAGCTGGTGAGAGACAGCATCAACACAGGACATAGTACAGAAAAGGTTTGCCCTGACTTTACAACCATGTTTCGCCAGTGAGTTTTGCTGATCTACTTACAGAAGCAAGACTGAAGATCCTGGCCCAGAGAACCAAACATCAACAACAAAATCCATTTACTAGGGGGAAAATTTGCATTTTGTTTTTCACTCTCCCAACTTTTCTCTTAATAGAACTTCAGACAATAAAAACACAATAAATACAGACAGCACATTAAAGATGCTTCTCCATATCAGAAAATTATGTTCTTAAAGCAATTTTGGATTCCCACCTGTCTTTACGATGATACTCAGAATAGCTGGTTTGTGCCGAATCTATTGTACAAACTATTAAAAAAACAATAAATCCAAATTACATATTAAAATATACATTGAGCTTAGGAACTGAGACCAGACAAAGGGAAAAAAAAATCTCTTTTTCTTTCTCTTAAACTATTTTAAAGCCTTTACTGACATGCATTTTCTTTTCTTCACTGATTTTACTGACAGGCAATTTTGATAGGTTCCCTTTCTTTACCAGGTTTCAATATTTCATGACAGTTGGCAATCCAGTGTTGACATAGTGATAGGATTTGATATGACCCCCAGTACTTAAAAGCCAACTTTATTCTGGAAGCGATAGCTGCCATCATTTTAAATACATATGCAGTCCTGATATATTACACCTAACTTGTATAGGAGCAGAATATGATTCTACGTGAGCCACCAAAATCTTTGTCTTGTTTTCCCTTGAGTAAAAGTCCCCAAGCAAGCAACTTTATATTCTCTCTTTCCTATGTATTTATTTATGCATTTCCCCAGTGCTGCCACAGGAATACAGACATCAGGTGTTGCAGCACAGCTGAAAATGAAGTCACTGAGATCACAGAGGAAGTTTTGGGGTGTTTCACAGTAGCAGGGGCTCTGCCCAGACAAGGTAAAAGCATCTGTGAAGTGCAGTGACTTCCAGCTCCTGGTCCTAATGGTCTGCTGTTCTCATGGGACATAAAGAAAGTCTGTGACTGAACAGAGAGCCAAAACAAAGATCTTCAAGATATCCTTCATATTCCAAATGTAAGAGGAAACAGCCTCAAGCTGTGTCAGGTAAAGTTTATATTGGAAATAAGGAAAAATTTCTTCACCAGAAGGGTTGTCAAGCATTGGAACAGACTGCCCAAGGCAGCTGGGGAGTCACCATCCCTGGAGATACCTAAAAGATGTGTAGATGTGTCACTGAGGGACATGGTTTAGTGGTGGGCTTGGCAATGCTGGGCTAACAGTTGGACTTAATAGTCTTAGAGGTCTTTTCCAACCTAAATGATTCTATGGTTCTATGACATGGGATCTCAAGGAGAGATCCAATCCTAAACCTTCCCCTTTACATCCTTTGTAGCAGAGAGGAGTCCTCTGAGGAAGGGAGAATTCTGAGGAAGTAACAAAGGCATCCCTTAATATCCCTGCGCCATGCTGTCTCACAGGGGAAGTCTCCAAGTACAGAAAAAATTTTGAAGAATGTTCTAGTTACAAAGATCTGCTTCATCAGCTTCCAGAGTAGCTTCAGCTTTAGAAAGACACAAAGTTGTACATTCCTAGGGGTAGCAGTTAGGACCATTTTATGAGGTCAGACTTACACTGACACTTCAGTTCTGTACTGTCCATGGCAATGATGCCAGCAGATAAACAACTTCTGTAAATCTGATTTAAAATGTATATATGTATAACAATTCAAACCAGCATCCTGATATCTAATTCTCCCCTCATGCTCACTCTTAGGGACATAAAGACCAAATTCTTCCACTAGCCCAATCTACATCAGGCTGTATGCAACATTAGGGAGCTGTCTGTATATTAGTAACATAGTTATTCATAATAATTGGGTCCCATTTAAGACCCTTACAGAGCAGATCTGACAATAACCATGCTATTACTTTGCATCAGTCCCATCTCTATGGCAATACCTTCTATTTGGGTATCAGAGCTCGTCCTCTTGTTTAACACATCCTACTTCAGGTCGCTTTCATAAAGTAGAGAAAGTGCAGTTATGCCCATTTTGTGAACAGAAGGTGAACATAGAAACACTGCAGTGAGTTACATGCAAAGTCTGTGCCCCAGACATGAATCAGACTCCAGAATCTCTATTGCAACACTACTGTAATTTGCTTCCCTATTCCATTAAACTAAATTTGCTTAAAGTAATGTAGCAGCAGATGCTCTATGCACAAGAGTAGTGTTGCATTAAAGGTTTCCCCTCTGCTAATCACAGACTACTAGAGAAAGGGGAAAGAATCACCTGAGCTAACCTGAGTGATCTGTACTACAGATATGTACTATGTTTGATCATGACAGTGCCATTTGAGATATCCTAGTCTCCCAGTCCATCTTTTAGCATCTGGTCTTGAAGACTGTCAGTCTGTGAAGTAGTCTCATTGCAGACTTCCTAGTGCAGTAGTTTAGACAACTCAAGGTGTCTCAGGTAGCACTAGAAATCTGTTTGTAGGCAACTGAATCAAGCTCCAGCTTGAATCCAGCCAGCCCCAGTGCATTCAGTTGGTGCAGAGTCACACAAGTAAAACAATGCCTGTCTTTCACACCTGGCTAGTCCTGTCTCTTTAAAGTCATGTTCACTGCCCACTCTTTGCATGGTCAGCAATTTCCTACTCCAGTACTCTTTTAATGTTCCTCTTTGGATTGCTATAAAGGTAATCCCCAATGAGCTAAGAAACCTCATTTCTATGATTTTCTGAAGTATCCAATTGGAGGAGGTCAGGAGGCACTCCGATGTTTATTATTAGTAACTGGTGATTTAATTTTTCAGCTGTTTTAACTCCTTTTGCAGTTCTTTCTTTAAGTTTAAGGCAGCTGCTCTGGGAGGTGTTCAGCTGTATGAATTATAACCTGACTTTGAGCAGAAGGTTTAAGTACACAATATGAGTCACTTGATTGATGGCTCATTTGATCAGCTGTTCAAGTCAGGGTCCTTGCTCTGCTGGAAACCTGACTGTGCAGTCAATACTACAGCATCCCTGGCTGGCAGGAGGATTCAGGGTCAGGGTACTACAAAAAAATCTGCATCACTGTAGAGCTGACACCTTGCCTACCTTTCCCCCTCGACTGTCTTTCATTTTTCATGAAACGGATCCAGGTCTGGGGACTTTCTTCTTGTCCTCCATTCTTTTGCTTAAGCCAGTCTGTCACCCTGTCAGTCGCAAGAATTCCTGTGGCCTTTTGTCTCCAGTTGGTTAACCAAGACCTCTGTTGCACTGTTCAATTTTCACAGGAGTGAATCTAACCTCAGGAAATCCCTGAGCTCAAATATAATGAACAGTGGAAATACCATCAGTGAGAATTGGTCTACTTCTATTGATTTGTTTGGTTTTGGATGAAGAAAAACTGTTTGAAAAAGTTGTGTCCTTTCTGCATATTTCGGGGTGGATTCATTTGGGTTTGTGGGGCTCTTTTAGAAAAACAAAACTGAAGGCATTTTTGTTTTTCAAACAGTAAAACTTGCTGTTCAAAAAAAGTGACACATGAATCATGGGGGCAATTCAGTTGTCAAGGAAACCATGGTGCCTCAAGAGAAGGGAAATGCAGATGAGGACACCAGCCTGAGGAAGAGAGGAACGCTCAGGACTACTCTTCCCATGAGCCACTGAAACAGTTTAGATGAACTGAGTAAATGTCAAACCTGAAAGTAAGTCGTAGTGAGGTGGGTGCCATCTTCTTCTCCCAGGTACCAAGCAGCAGGATGAGAGCAAATGGCCTCATGTTTTACCAGGGGAAATATAAATTAGAAATTGAAAAAAAATTCTTCAGGGAAAGGGTTGTAAAGCAATGGAACATGCTGTTCGGGTAAGTGGTGAAATCGCTATCCCTGGAAGTTTCAAAAAATGTCTGGATATGGCCCTTGAGGGTTTGGTTTAGTGGTGCTGGTGCTGGATTGATGGTTGGACTGCATGGTCTTAGAGGTCTTTTCCAACCTTAATGATTCTATGATTCTATGAAATATCTCTGAACTGCAATAATTTGAATGTTTGTTAAAATATTTGGATGTGAGGTGGAAGGACTTGAAAGGCAAAGTTCCATTTCTACTCCACAACATCCACTTAAATGTCTGTTCTCTGACCTCCTAGCTCCCTCATCCCACCAGCAGACTTTGTGGGAAAGCAACATTGACATCTCCAGAGGAAGATGTGGGTAGGAAGTACTTAACCTAACTAAACTTGTTCAAGTCCATGGAATTACAGTATACACAAATTAGTGTGCTGAAAGCTGACTGATCTCACTGCCAAGATACTTGTCATTGTTTTTGAGAGACCCAGGGAAGTGGTGGAATCACCACCCCTGGAGATATTTAAAAGACATGCAGATGTGATAGTGGGGATGTGCTTTACTGATGGACTTAGCATTGTTGGGTTAATGGTTGGACTCAATGTTCTCATGACTATGTAATGTGGAGTGATGGTGTTTGTCTTCCCAATTGTTATGAGTGATAGAGAGCTACTGTCCTGGAGATGGCTGAACACGCCTGAATATGGGAAGTGCTGAATGAATTCCTTGTTTTGCTTTGCTTGTGTGTGTGGCTTTTGCTTTACTTATTAATGTGTCCTTATCTCAACCCACCACTTTTCTCACTTTTAGTCTTCTGATTCTCTCTCTCTTCCCACAGGGAGTGGGGGGGACTGGAGCGAGAGGCTTGTGGTGACTAGTTGTCAGATGGGGTTAAACCACATCAATATTACATAAAACATCTTTTATGATATAAATATAGTTATTTATATACAATTAACAGTGTATTTTTAATATAGAACTGTTATGAACACCCCACATGTATTGTGCTCTATGTAAGTTACATGACATGCACAGCAATTCATATGCAGACATGACAGCAAAGGTTTTTTATAGATATCTACAAATGTGTTTATGAAGTTGGCTATTACATAAAACCACCAGCAACAGCTTCTTGAGGAACCCAGTTCTGTCACTGTATGTTAGGGAAGATCTGAAGCCTGCACAGAGCTCCTCAGGAGTCACTGGCCTCGTGCTGCCTCAATCCTCCTCCCTGACTGCATTTAGACAAGAGGTAGGGGCTCAGAGCAGGCTGTGCTGAGGCCAAGCAAATCTGAAGAGGCAGGAGCATTCAGATGTCCCCAGTCTGGAATGACACCCAAGAGCAAGTTGTGGGAATGTGAATTTGGATCTAGACACCTCACTGTCACTTAGACCTTGCACTAGTTGTCTGCATCCATGCCCAGGTCAAGCCTCCAGGCTGGGAAGATGACTGAGAGTTTAATTCCTAAATCTTTCACTGATATACTGTTCCCAGGATTGGCCCTATGATTTATTTCCAGGTTGCACATTTCCAGCCACTCAAATATTACTGAACAGGCAAGTTTTGAGTCAAATCTCAGTTAGCAGCTGCTTGCGTAGTTTGGTGACATCACTGGATGAAATATCTCTCTCCAGAAGTAAAGTACTATTGGGTTTTACCAAACCTCTTCATAAGCACTGAAATCTGTCCCACTTGCTAATGCAGAACAGAGATAACTGAGTAACAGGAAAGTACTCGTAATATCACAGATTATTTCTCCATGGGGCAATCTGTCAGAAACTGTTGGGAATTTTGTGATCCACATTCACTCCTTCAAGATCACAGCAAGGGAGGGGACAAGAGAGCAATTTCTGGAATGAGGAGTAAGAAAAGGGTGAAAAGAGCAGGATAAGCAATTCTCAGAAGCTCTTTGGAAAAATATAAACAATCTGGTTATGGGGGAGGAGGTGTGGGACCTGAGCAGAAGCAAATTAAAAGGATAATTGGAAGAGAAAAAAATTGGGTTGCTGAGAACATTTTAGTTGGTGGAAACCAGGGATTCCAGATGTAATCACACCAGACAGATGGTAAAAAAGGGGAAAAAAAAATCGCAAACCATCAGCATACCCTATAATCAGTTCCTTAGTATGAATATTAGGAGGATTTAGTTAGGAATAAGGAATAAGGAGTTGGCAGGCTTAATATACAGTTATTTGGTTTTGTATCTTTGCAACAGTGCAACAGTGGAAGAGGAATCAGAGCAACTAGAGACAAAAGCCGCAGCTCTAATTTGGTTTTGGGTGTGAGCTGGAGTGTTCAAATAATCCTCACCATCCACCTAAAGTGGTATTTTAGCTGTAGTTTTCACATTTCCATATGATTTTGCTTGGGGCTCCCTTTTTTTCTTGTACACGAATGTCTCTTGGCACCTGGAAGTTTAATTGATGCACAAACAGGTTAAATAGAGAAGTCATTTTGCCGTATCAATAATCTATGCACATGCACCCTAAAGAAAAAAAGAAGTGGAAATAAAGAACAAATTATAATGAACTCAAACACCTTATTCCCTTATTCTCTGATAACATCAAATAGCAAGCTGCAACAAGCAAAACAAGACAAGAAAACCATCTCCCCAGTGAGGAAGCACAGGTCTTCCCAGTGTAACAGGGTCAAGGACAGAGGTTTGGAAAGCTGCTCAGACTGCAGTGCACCCTCATTGTGTGGGGCAGAGACCAAGGCAGAAAATTGCTTTGGTTCAGCACCACAAACACTGTTGTCTTGCTCTGGATACAAACATGACCCATACAAAACAGCCTGGAGATCCCTGCACATAGCCTTGGATCCATACCTTAGCCCTTTGGGGCCAGGTGGGGTGTCGCTATGACATAATCTTTGGCAGAGATAGTTCACTTTGGGTTGTTTTTCTTTTTTTTGGTGTCTAAAAGCAGAGATGTTCTATACAGTATCAGCTTTCTTGAGGGACATGCTTAAAGAGGTGACTTGTTTCATCTGTCTAGTCAAAAGCTGGGCTCAACCTATAGCCAAGATGAAGATTCCTCATGCAGACTTGGAGATGCCCTAAAAATATGAAACATTTCATTAGCAAAACCAATTCCCACTGAAATTACCAGCAGAACTCCTGTTGATTCAATTAAGGAAAGAATCAGTGTTTAAAGCCCCCAAACCTGCATAAGGATATCTGACTCATGAGGACAGTAACCAGAGGCAAGCTATTCCCAGACTTTATTGTTCATGGAATCATGACTCTGGACAGCACAGAGGAGATCAAACTGATTTTAAATAGAGAAGCATTTTTACAGAAGGACAGAGCTTTTAGATAATTTTGCTGATTTCAACAATAATTTAAATTTGCACTGCCAAGCTTATTAGGGATATTTTTAACAGATGTATTACTAAAAATTAATGCAAATTAAATGGGAATTGAAGAAAAAAAACAACATAACCTTTATGATGACTCTAGTGTAATATCTTCCATGACAATTTAATTTTGAAGTGTTGCAATTTGCACATTATTGGTTCATGCTTGATTGGAAACACATTGTGATTTCTGTGGTTTGGTTTGGTTTCTTTTGTTGTTTCTGAGGTACTGAAAACTGTATAGAAAATGAAAAACATTATTCAAAGCATGTGTATCATAGATAAGTGTGAGCTGAGGAGGGATTTATCCATCCTAACCCTGGATATCCTGTATTTCCCCTCAATCCATGTTGTGCTGCCCACGAGCTGGGAGTGTCTGGACACAATCCTGACCACAAAGAACACCAGCTCCAGGAGAGGGCTGCAGCCTCCCCAGCCCTGGCCAGGGGAGAAAGTAGAGACCTGGCAGGCTCTCCAGCCAAGATCTTTGCAAGCAAAGCCCATGCTGTGCCACAGCTCTCCCAGAATCCCTGAGGCAGCTCCCCAGCCTTCCCCTCCCTCCAGGCCAGCAGTGCCATCCATACAATGGGCTGCTTCAAACAGCATCTGCTGTAGGAAGTTTCTTACAACAGCTCTGACGTAGATCACGTTTCCTCCAAGCTTCCTACTCCTCTCCCAACTGATGGAGGCTCCAAGTCACTTTTTGCATTGCCTGAAGTGGAGAATAAAATAGCCTGGAGGAAGCCAAAACAGAAAGAAATGTCAGAATATGGTGGGTAACACTATACTCACTGGAGGTACAACTCTCCATTCAGAAGACTTTCTAAAGAATAAAAGCCTCCATTTCCCCCTAGCACAAGGCCTGGCTTTGCAACAGATCTTTCCATATTTCAATTTTTTCTTCTCAGGGGCTGTGATTCCTTCATAGGTCAGAACTTGCACCACTTCACCTCTCACGTAACTAATTTGATGAGGAAAATGGAACTGCTATGGTGGCAATTTAAGTGTATTAAAGAAAAAAATTAATGCAAAATTTTGATTCGCCAAATTTAAGGTCCATTTCCATTACATTTAATAACTTCAGCCTCTCTTAGTTCATCTGTACTTATCTTTAAGTCTGCATGGCTGGGTGGCATTAGAAATAAGAAGATTATTCATAGTAGGGTGCTCTGCCTATGAACTTTTTCTTAGCTCTCAGTAGAGATAAAGAATCTTTGCTCACTGTATATCATTTCATAATCTCGAGTGGTCAGCTCTTCTGCTCTTATAAAATCAGATCTCACACCATCAGCCACAGACCTTTCAAAAAATTACCAAAAATTTTATAATTAGTTCAAACAGGGTAATCATTAAAGCATAAGGGTAGTCTGACACATGCTTTTTCATTTCCCTTCAGGCATACATGAATTATGAGATCCAAGTCACAGCTCTTGTAAGGGAACAGTTCATGCATTTGTGGAGGGGAGGGAACCTGCTACAGGAATTCTCACCCTTTCACTGTAAATCCATGCACGAATCAGTTGGGTCTGAAGGCCTAAATCATGATGTGGTTCACTGCATCATGGAAAAGCAGGCAAGGAAGGGAGACCAAGGAAAAATCTCCGTAAAGACTGATGCTAACATGGTGGCGAGGCAACAGCCTGGAAGGCTGCCTCTGTGGTGCCAGCAGGTGCTTCAGTTCTGAAGGATTTAAGGAGTGATTGGGGAGGGGGTAAGTGGGGAAAAAAAACTTCCACACAATCCTACAGCAGCTGGTGCTTCCCTGTCTGTGGAGCCAAGGAGAGAGAGCGAAGCCCTTGGAGCCAGCGTGGGAGCAGGTGGGGGAAGGCACTGCTGTTATTTGCAGCAGACGTTTCTTAGCAACAACCTTGAGCAGGTGGAAGCCTGGGTACCACTGTGCAGAGGCTCCATCAGCAGACCCTCATCCTCCTCAGCCTCTCCCTGGGCAGGGGGAGGTAAGGCCAGACAGCAAATTCTACCAGAGAGCTTTTCTCCAGACCAAAAAAAGGGATAAGTAGATCACTTTGATTCGTGCCAGTTTGAAGCCCAAAAAGATGTGAGGAAATGCCTTTAAACAAGTTTGATAAATACCAACAACATTGCTGTAATTAGATATATAGCAGTCATAAGTAATTATAGAGGTAATTACATACACATACTTATGTACATAAAAACACGTTCTTTTACTATGGCTGAGTAACATGGATTTCTGGGGATGCTGAGAAATCTCGGTAACTTAAAGAACATATATGCAATTAAAAGTACCTTTAGGCTATCCTGAATCACATTTTATTTAAAAAAAAAAAAAAGAAAAAAGGAAAAGAAATTAAGGAAGAAAAGGAAGATATCAGATCTTAATCTGTATCTGAAGTAAAATACAAGGTGATGGATGATGCACAGTTAAAAAGGTTATTTGAAAATGGACAGTTCACAGATGCACAGGATTTCAGAGAAGGTCTGCATTGACAGATGGATGCATTACCAAATTAAAGAAAACAGGAACCTTCTGTGGGATAACTAATTAATCTTGTACATGGAGAATGTGGAGAATCATCAAAGTTGAACACAGCTAACAGCAGAGGTGCGACCGCCTGCAGGCAGTGTCCATAAAACTAAAAAATACCTCCAAGTTTTGTGGGCACCCCTTTTTGCTTCAAAATCAGGGGTGCAGAATTGAGCACTCTATTATCCTCTGTTATTGAATATGTAAATATTGTCCTACCATTGAAGGAAAAGAAATTCTACTGCCTGCATTTGATTTGACAACATGCCCTTGAGGTTTGGCTGCACTCTGCATGCAAAAGGAAGGGGGAACAAGAGTACAAAGGCCATAAAACTTCATGGTCAATAAAGTACCAAAATTGTCTCTGGGGGGAAGGTCAAAAGCCCTCCTTCCAGAGTTTGTACATAATACAAAGTGGTGGTATTCCTTGCCTCTCCTCAGGGGCTGGATATTTGAAACACATCTATGGTCAAATTAGTATTGTGTTAGTATGACTTGTGCTTTCAATTCCTCTTTTCTATTAATATCACAATTGACAAAAATCTTATAGATTAATTGATTACCTTGATTAATCAGGACCTAGGTGAATATCTTAAAGACTTAGGAACAGCTCTGTAGCCAGCAAACACAGATACACACTTGATTATGTATTCTGGTGAGTCAAGCTCACCCATATGGGAGCTCATCTTCTGTGTCTCCATTTCCCTTCTAATAATCTACCTCTTAGCAACATTTTAGCAATTCCTGTGGGTGATACATCAGTGAATAGAAATTGGAAAACTTCAAATGAGTCTGAACTTACTTCCCTTAAAGCCAAGGGCTTTTTTATTCCATTAGGGCCAAGGACACCAGCCTGAGTGCTAATGGTACTTAGAATGATTTCTTTGGCAATGTCTGGACAAAAGGAAAAGAATTTGTTATTTTTCTTTTTGCTTCTGTAGAAGTTGAGCCCAAAAGGCTGAAGTTTTCTTATCAGAATTTGGGAATTAGCTGAAATTTTGAGGAGGTTGTTAGTTTTCCAGGCTTCTCAAATGTACCCTACCAGTTTGTTGAATCCAAACCTTTCAGCCCACTTCCTTGTCCACCAGGTTACCAAAGTTTCTGATGATTCCCAGTTTCTTGGCAGCTCACCTGCCAGACAAGGACAAGATCATAGCACAGAGCTGCTTCATGAATTTCAAGATCTAAAACTACCTGTCTGATAGCTAGCAAATCACCATGCTCTCAGGCTCTCCAGGGTTTCCACAGCTCCACAGTCAGGGCTTTTCAACTGTTCTTTTTCTTCTGAGAATCAGTAAAACAACATTTCAAAATATTAGACTTCAGGTGATTGACTTCCCTACTCAGACTCCTCAATCTAAAGCCTGGGAGCAGGGTGAACCAGTTTTGGCACACAGGCAAAGTGATGTAATTTTGCTAAGGATGTAGCCAGACAAGTGTCATTGCATGGTCTCCGATGTGGCCATCTCTGAATTTCCAGTTGCTGTCCTACCAGTTCCATTTCTTTGCAGCATCTCTCAGAATCATGGAATATGCTCAGTTGGAAGAGACCCATCAGGATCATTGAGTCCAGCTCCTGGTCCTGCACAGAATCACACCTTGTGCCTGAGAGCTTTGTCCAAACACTTCTTGAACTCTGTCAGTCTTGGTGCTGTGATCACTGCCCTGGGGAGCCTGTTCAGTGCCCAACCACCCTCTGGGTGAAAAGTGGGTTGGAATAAACCAGGGGGTGTGTGTAATTTATGTTTATTCTGCCCTCTAGCAGTCAAAGAGTTGTCACAGAATGAATTACACATCTTAGCTAAAAGAGCAGCAACCCTCAGCCAACAGGCACTACTGTCTCTCACTTCACCTATGATCTTCTAGTGCTGAATTTGTGTGTACCCGCACCAAGTTATCTATTTACTGCAAAAGAGCTGCTTTAGTATCTCACCAGATACTGTTCCTAACTGCCTTAATGTGAAATAAAATTGATTTAAAACTGATGGAGGACTTTCCAGGTTAGGAATTTGAGGTACTTATGTCATATTGATTGATATCAATCTTACACTTAAATAATAGTTGCAAGTACTGCAAGAAGTAGGTAAAGGTATAATAAGGAATATTATTATTACTATAATTATTCTTGTTATTTATTAAGAAATTCAGCTGCAGTCTTTCTCCAATCAGTAGCAGTAATTACAATTTACCATCTTTAAGCAACCTGCTCTAGTGGAATGTGCTCTTACCCATGGCAGCAGGGCTGGACCTAGGAGATCTTTAAGGCCCCTTCCAACTCAAATCATTCTATGATTCTATGGTCTTCCTAAACATCATAAGACAATAGTTCCCAAAACGCAGTATGGGCAGGAATTGAAATTAGTAGGCAATCCCATAAATTAAATCCTTGCCTCATAGCTGCAATCAGCATGTCCATTTTCTTTAAGTTAAATTAATTAATTTAAAACAGCTTTTCCCACCCTCTCACCACACACACACAAATCAAAAGTCACTACTGACAAAAGACAAAAATATGCAGTTTGTATTCTTTATTATTTTATCCTCTATGAAGGCTGATTCTTTTAACTGGTAGGAGAGCCAACTTCATTTTTCGAAGAATATGCTCTTTTTTATGGAAAGTGTTATCTAGAATGACATTTCAGCACTGATCCTGAGAAAAGGACAATGTGAAGTGTCTTTATGGTGAAATAAATCCAGTGTAGCATGAATAAAAAAAATTCCATTGCATTTCCATTCTGATTACCCATCTAGTTGGAAATCCAGATAGCTTGTTTAAATCATCAGTCTTCTGGTTCAATGCCATGGAAATTGCAAAGAAGTTCTGCTTTGCAGGACTTCATGTACTGTGTCTTGTTGAACAAATTTGAATGTGCCTATATACAGAGCAGAGAAATTTAATTGTGACACTTCTTTTTACGGATTGTGTCACTTTTCATACTAAACTGACATTTTTAGGCATCAATTCAGCAGGTTATGTCACTTGACTCCAGAATAATTAGTTTGAAATACGTTGGGTTTTTTCCTGACTTCTGTTTTGTTTGGGGTGGTTTTTGGTTTGGTTTTGTTTCTCTAAAGGTTTCATAGGAACCTTTTTATAAAGGACCCACATCTGATATAATTTACTATAGTTTTATTGTGCAAGTATTATTGTTCCTTCTATTTTCCACGCATGAAATTAGTAACTGGGAAACAACTCCTTAGTTTGTCTTGTGAAGATTTAGCCTTTTCTAGAAATTCCACTATTCAGGCTAATCCCTAAAGACAAAGAAGAAAATTCCCAGCCAATGTTTCTGGCACCAAATAGCAAGTGATGCATTTCTGGTGCAATCATCACACTCGTCACCAAGCACAGAGATGGGGACATGGAAAACCTTGATGCAAATTTCTCTCACCAACCCTTTGTCATATTTTGATTTCAATGTACTTCAGCTATTACACAATGACACAGTCATTACGGGATACACAGATACAATGCTGAGGCTGAAGGGAACAATTGCAGAATAGACTTTTATATGAAACTGACTCAGAGGGAGGAAAGACTACAATCTCAAAATTGCTATTTAGAAAAGGCTTTCAAAGACAATAAAACCCAAGATGGAAGAAGTAATTTCTGACATTGCATAGTTATTTCATTCCATTTTGGTCTTGACACTGAAAAATCCCATTATATGAAACTCCCTGTTTCCCATATGCCTAAGGATATTCAAAAATAGCTGTCTTTTTGTGTGTGTTTGTGGTGCTTCTTTCAATATTTTTTTTTCCTTATTTTTATTTTAGGAGCTGCCTAGTGTTAAATATTTCAGCTCTTCTGGAAAACTCTTATTTAAAAAGTCTTGTGGCACTTCTACAGAACACCTCCTGCAAGAGTGAGAGGCAGTTTTCATGCCAAATTGCCTTACAATTCCCCAGTGACAGCCACCCCTCTCCTGGTTTACCTTTCAGAAATTTTTGTAATAATATTGTTCCTGGTACAGGGGCAGATTAGCAGCTGTCTCCTTAGTTCTTGTGTAACAGCATCATCTCCTGTCACAGCAGAGACAAGGGCCATGGTGAAGCCAGCACACAGCAGGGAATAAACCATCTTAGACTCACCAGTCAGCTTGTGGCATGGTCTGAAAGAAGATTGCACATAAATAAGAGCTTCTCAGGACTGTCTTGTCTGGGTACTGCCATAGCTGTAGGTCCATTCTGAGCTCTGTTCTGGACAATTCAAATGTGCAGGATGAGTCAACCCTCTGCATCCTGCACCTTCACTCCCTTTCCTTAAAGCAAAACTCCATGCCTGTGTCCAAGCTGCCCACCATCCAGGACACAAAGATATGTCTTCGTGAATATCATGCAGCCATCACTTCCATTCCAATGCTTTCACCATCTGCACTTGCATCACCAATTCAATGTTTCATGCTTTATCCTTCCTTACCAATTGTTCCTCACCAATCCTCTCAGTGCTTAATGATCAAGCAGGTACTTGGATAGGAGTTCATATACCCTCAGCTCAGACATATCTCTCTGAAGAAACCACCAGGAGCAGATGCCTTGTTCCTCTTGCACTTGCTTGACCACTACCACTGGTACACACACCATGCTTGATAAAGTCTGGAATAAACTATTCCAGACTCCTGAACTACCCATCTATCTGTCTTTTCAGTAGCAATAAAGTAATTTTTTAAAATAAACCAATAAAAATTCTTCTAAGTAGAATGAAATGACCTTTATTTGCTACATGTCTAAGTGAACTGCATAAAAATAAGATGAATACTGTGACATGAGATAACCAAAGATGGCAAATTGAGGCTGACACTTTGTCCTTAACTTGAACTGTTCAACAAAAAAAATATACAGTAAAAACAACATTTTGGTCTTAAATCAGATTCTTTTGGGATATGTGATTGTGCTATATGCTTAATGTATTTTCAGGTACTTCCTGAGCTGCCTGTTGTATGAGACAGAATCACTGGGAAAGCAGGAATGCTGAAAGACCATCACTGGGGATCTGAGTCCCTTAGGACCAGATGCTATAAAGCTAAATCACAAAAACAGACCCTGCCCAGACAAGTCTGGAGTTAAATGCCAGAAGGGATACAGCAGATGAGTCATTCAGGCAGACAAGGAAGGGATAAGAAGAAAAGGCACTGACTGAATGGATCTGATAACAAAAATAAGGAAGGCCAAAAGGAAAAAAGCTTGTGAATTTTGACATGGCAGTCTCACAAAGGTGGGAGCTATGGCAGGGAAAGCACCATCGAGCTTGAAGAAGAGTCCAAAAGAAACATGTATGTGGGATTTCTTCTGTTGGACATCTGGAACAGTCTTTGGGGTGACTGTGTGTCAGAGAACCCTGTCTCAAGAACTGCCAAAACAACCAGGATGAGCAGTTTCACTAGTGGATAGAGCTAGCTACCAAGTGATCAACACCAGAAATGGACAACTACCTCAAACCACCGAAGTTTACGTTTTAAAAGGTTTTCTATAGCATAGATAGTGACTTATTGTATTAGATAGATAGTTATTTCTCCTGTATTTGTATGTTTTATCCCTATTGGCTATGGCTACCCGGTAACCTGTCCCCATTGGTTGTTTATTCTCTATTTTTTCATTGGCTGGCTAGTGATGCAAATCCACCATCATCATGTAAAGCTAGCCACTCCCCGTCTCCCCCATAATTGTATTCCCCCCTCTCCTTCCCCATATTTGCTGTGTCCCGCCCCAACTCCTCCCAGTTTCCAAACCCCTCCCCCAAACCCTATAAGAGTCTCATGCATCCAGAATAAAGTCATTCCAGCTTTCACCCCAACGGCTGAGGAATGTTTTCCTTTGTTCTCCCTGCAGCATGTGGCAACTGTGGGCTTTTATAGTCTATCAAGTTTGAAACTAAATGTGCTGAGATTAAAACCATACAGCAAAACATTTTAAAATATAAAATGCAAAACCATATCAAATTAGACTTGGGACGCTTGGGGAAAAAAAATTCTCACACTCTGAGCAGTCAGACTGCTTTCCAACCAGGTAGCAAATGTAGAGTCTATCCCAAAACTTCTCCCAGTGGAACTGGCACGGAACATCTGGGTAAAGGTAGGGAAATCAAGAAAAGAAAGGCAAAAATTCAGGTTGCAGAGGGAATGGTTGTATAATATTAAATTCTTTGTAGAGTTCATAATGAGGATGGGTTTTTAAGGGTATTTTAGGAGGATGAGGCCATGAATTTTGTCATTTGCTATGGGAAATGCACAGCACCAAAGGAGAGAGCAACTAGTAGAAGCTGGCAGATCGTGGGTAGAGTGGAGGCAGGAGCTGACATTGTGATATTGACTGAATGAGGCTGAGTAGATAGTTCAGTTCAGTTCAGTTCAGTTGGTTCACTTAAGGCAAACAGGTGCTTTGTTTGGGCTTTCTGGTAATAAGAAAAGAAAATCCCAAGGGAAGTGGAGAAAGACGTCATGGTGGGATGATGTGGTCAAAGCACATCACTTTGTGGGAGATCACTCCTGACAGCAGTGACTTACACAGGGATGAGGAAGGCTGGCTTGTATATGATGAGGTGACAGCAAAGTATCTTGCTTATGAAAATGAGCTGATCAAAACTGGGCGGGATAGTCAGAATGTCTTCAAAAGCCTTTAATCTGGGAAAGAGGGAGACTTAAATTTGAACATCATCAAGGAAATGCAAAACCAACAGAAGAATGGGATTATCTGCAGCAAACCAATTTCAGACAATGATTGTGGGCAGTGACATTGCTAAGACAGGAGAGGAACAAAAGGCAGAAGCTGAAAAAGCAAATAGTAATTTTTCAGGTTTGTTTATAGATAGATAGATATAGATATAGATGATAGAGACAGAGATAGAGATAGAGACAGAGACAGAGATAGAGATAGAGATAGAGATAGAGATAGAGATAGAGATAGAGATAGAGATAGAGATAGAGATAGAGATA
>JAWWMO010000083.1:144905658-144947426 GCA_035047845.1 Dendrocincla fuliginosa | reverse complement strand
AGACAGAGATAGAGATAGAGATAGAGATAGAGATAGAGATAGAGATAGAGATAGAGATAGAGATAGAGATAGAGATACAGAGATAGAGATATAGAGATATAGAGATATAGAGATAGGTATAGAGATATAGAGATATAGATAGAGAGATAGAGATAGAGATAGATAGATAGATAGATAGATAGATAGATAGATAGATAGATAGATAGATAGATATTTTTTTCTCTTTGAAAACATGAGATAGAGGACCAGATAGGTCAAGGGGTAAACACTTGCAAGATAGGAGAGTCACTGGGGCAAGAAAAGACAGAGTAGGGAAATGGATTAAATTTTTCTACCGCTCATATGGATGGAAGGAACCTACTCAATTCAAACTACTAACTTTCCTCATGTTTTGTTCAAATACATAAAGGAAGACCAAGTTAGTGTTCTCCCTGAGGAATGGTGAACCTCAGCTTCAACTATAATTTAAGCACTAGATAATCCATATGGAAGAAGGATGGTATGGATTCTCCATCCATAGAAAGACACTTAATGAGAAAAATTATGGTCAGATGAGAGCCCACAACAGGTTTCACCATGCATGTTTCACTCCTCACAGCAGCATTTACTAAGCCAATGCTTATTTACTCAGTTACATTTTTGTATTGGTACCATTCTGATATATATTTCATTCCTTTTGAAGCAAAAAAAACAAGATAACACAAAGAAAAAAAGCCCTGCAACTGATGTTTTTAATCACAATTCTCTAGGAGGGTTGACCAGTAATCAGGAGATATTCTGAGTTTTAATTATTCTTCATGACTTCATCACATTGTCACTGGTGTCTTACTAACTTAATTGTGCCTGCTTCCTTCCTCAGAATGAGTCCTGACTGAAGAGACAAACATTTCTGGTATTCACAAAATACATCAAAATTTCCTTCCAGCATCAATAAGAAAAAATAATAATGAGTGGTCTTTTAGACTCACTGAGTTCCTTTCATCCTATTTTGAGCCTGGTAGAAATGTTACTATTCTGAGTAGATGGTTATTAAAATAACTTTGGCAGGTAACTTTTTACATTTTGATGGTGTAAAAAGTTATCACCAGTTTAAAATTGTAACTTAAACCCAAGCCACATTGTAGATAAATTCCCTTATGAGAACTAACATATAAGGGTTTATTCAATATATTTTTTTATTTGTATTTATTTTTCCATTTTTACAAGAAATTTTTAACAATGTTTTCTTTCACCCATTTAGGCCCTGCTCCAATTTCAAGGTAAGATGTTGGGAAATATTGTGTCACTGTGTAAAAAAACTATCAAAAAAAAGTGGTAGTTCAGCATGACAAGACAACATATCACTGCCCAGCTGGGATGCCAAGAGGAAAATCAAAGCAAGCCCTGGTGTTTGTAGGCTCCTGCACAGTATGACAAATGTACACTGTGATCTCAAGAGAAAGGAAGATGAGCTCAGGAAGAGTGTAATGAGTGGTGCTCTGTCTTTGGGAGTCAGCAGCACCAGGAGCAACTGTGGTTTCAGTAAAGCTCTGCTACCTAAAACACTTTTATATTGAACTGTTGGTAATCAATAGCAAGAACTCCTGTTCTTGTAAATTCTACAGGGAAGACACCACACAAAACCTCCAGCCTACAACAGGTTCATGGCTGATGGGGGCCTTGGAGACCCTTCTGAGAGCCAGCAAAGAAGGGCAGGACTGACAGGTTGGGACCCACCTTGCCTCACCTGCTAAGGAGAAGCTGCATCTTCTGCAGGCTCATGATGAATGATCCCTCATTGTCAGTGGAGGGAGGCAAGAGATATTTGATGGGTGTTCAGTATCCTAAGGCGACTCCTAAGGGACTTGCTGAGGGTCTTGGTGCACTGGTGGGATATGACTTTGGTTAAACAGTGAAACAAGGAGGAACGAAGAGGAGACAGGCACAGGGATCTGTATAGGGTGTCATGGTTCACCTGTACCCTTCCTCCCAGGCTAGGCTGGTGCCTGTCACAGCCATCCAGTGCAAACAATAGGAACTGTCATTCTTTCCCAGCACTGGTCTGTAAAAAGTGTGTCTGATACACTCAGATGAAACCATATGCCAAAAGGAAGGGGGTGCCTGAGGAGACCAGTGCTAAGACTGATCCCAGAAAGGGGCAAAGGAAGTGGGAAAGGAGGTTGTACCTGGCAGATAGCTGAGTTTTTCATCTCTATCTATGCAGCAGACTGGCATTAGCTCCTGTGATTGAATGGGGACATACACATAGATATCAGTAAATAAATCAAAATCTCTTGCACAAACATGAAAGTGCTGAGAGTGCTTAATTCAGGCTTGACTGTTACTTTCTTCTCTGCACCAGGACTGGACCACTGTGAGATATAAAGAAGCATTGACTCTATTAGGTTTGAGCTATTTACCATATTAATCATAATCCAGCTCACCTTTCAAAAAGTAAATAACATATTTAAGATTATCACACTCAGTTTTGAGCAACATTTTTCTTTTTAAACAAGCACACAGGACTGGGAAAAATCAATAGGAGAGTTAGACTAGCCTCCCCGTAAGTCACTGTAAAAGATGACAAAGCTGTCACATCACGAAGAAAAGTAATTTTACAGGATTCAGGTGGGTTCAAGTTTCCATCTTCTCCCCTCCTGTAATCCAGTGCATCATATGTTTCCACCAGCTAAATGAACCTGCAAGCCTGCCAGACCCATGTGGTCACCACAGCAGCAGAGCTCAGTGTGCTCATTTCCATTTCATAGGCCATGCTTCCTTACCTTTCCTCTTTAGCAATAAAGAAAGAAATTCTAATTCTCTATGGGCAGTGCAAGTTGGTGCGATGGGGTGAGTGTAACAGCCCACAGTCGCAGGTGGCTGGCTGACCATATCCTTATGAGGAAAGAAGGGGATTCTCATTTCAGCTGGCAAGAAGAAATCTGAATGATGTCCACAATATTCATCCCCTGGGTGGCATGGTCCACCTCCCTCAGGGTCTCAGTCACCCCAAATAACTGCAAATGGTCATGTAAATTCAGTGAAATTTCTATAGTTTAGGCTAAAGTTACCATGTAAAATAAAGTTTTATCATGCATAAAAGAGTTTCCAGATGATCGATTTTTGTGTGCAGTTTCATAACCATGAAACTTTAAAAATCAATTGCTGATGGTAAGATTTTGGAGGAAGGATTTTTTTGTTGTTTATTTATTTGTTTGTTGTTAAGGAAGGAGCATGTTTTTTACCAAAATGGAAGATAATCTTAAATTCTTCATTGGTGTCTAAGAGTTATTATTCATTTGTATTGTCATAAGGCCTTAGAGCTTGCAGCTGTAGTGGCAAGATCAGTTGGAATAACATGAGGTTAATAGCCATTCCAGATAAATGTTTCTAATGGAAAGGAGAGGTAGTAAGAGAAAAAACAGAAGCAGAGAAGGATTAATCAAATGGCCTGTGGATTTAAAGCATCTTTGTTTCAGAGAGATAATCCTTATATTTGCCTCCCAATCATTAAATTGCTTGTAGTGGAAGTTACTGTACACTGGTGAAAAAAACCATATCTGTGTAAGATATTAAGGACACTGGGGAAAATAATAATACTAGCAATAAAAAGTAAATCTGTGGGTTTGCAGTTTTACCTGTTGCAGTACCAACCTCAGACATGTACGAAAGATGCTACTTTTTCTTCTCCTCCACTCTATAGCTACTACAAGGGTAGAATAAAACTTTATTCTACCAGTGACTTTCAAATGGGCACCAAGCTTTGCAGTTCACTTCTGTTACCCAGATTAATGGGCTATTATTTTCTATGTTTGTCTTACTACCTTTGTTATTTCTGACTTGAAATGTAGCTCCTGATGATCAACAGGGCTTCTAATATACACATATTTACACTATTAGAAGTACTAAGTCATGCACAGAACTCATAACTGAGAGTTCACTTTGTTAGCTGTGTTCTCCAGAGAGCTTCATAACCTTTACCTGTCCTCTGCATATATTTTGATAACTAGTATTGAGTGATTCTCTAAAGTGAATACTGTAACCTGTATAATGAAATTAATCAATAATACTTGCTCTCCTTGATATTACATTCCAGGGACGTTTAATTGTACATCTCTGGAGCACAGGGTTGCTTTAAAAATGTTTTAATATTAATAGGTGAGTCAATAAAAACAAAATAAAAGAAAAGAATTTTCTGCCAGGCCACTGAAACCAGGATAGTTTGCAATCAGATTAAGAACACTTTAAGCCAACATTTGCTTTTAGTGTCAGGAACACAACATTTGTATGAGTGTATGGTTGATTATGATTGATGCACACTACAAGCAGGCTTTCACTACCAGCAATCATTAATCAAGGGTGAATATATGGTCACCCAGAAAAGCAATATGTGGAGTTGTAAGAATGGGAAGGGAACTGCCTCTCTAGGTCTTCTGAGAGAATGGAATATCTCAGCATGAAAGCACTTGTCATCCAATTAGACAAAATCCCACAGGAATTACTTGAATGCCCAAAAAATCAACCTACATACAGCCATGTATGATTGTTCCACAAGGACAGAGTTTATATCTCTTTCTCCTCCATATCTTTATTAAAGAAGAGAATGAGTCCTGGTTATATCTTTGTAGCCCAGTCTGAATTTGTCTACAACCTGTGGACAGAGACAATGGACACTTTTCTGAGATGTCGTAATAAATTAATAAAATTTTCACCTTGAGCTAACCTACTGGCTCTGAGTCTCTTGGAAGCTCTGCACTGGGTGGGCGGAGATCTAGTTCTTCAGTTACGTATTCAACCATGATAGGCAAGAAATCCTCCATTCCGTCCCAATATTCCCTTTCTTATTCATCATTTAACTCCTATTTGCTGCAACAAGCAGCAAAAAAGTGGAGCATTTCCACTGCTCAGCCTTGATTCATCTGTGGAGCAGGTCCAACACATACATGCAATATGTGCATGTCTTTGTATAATCAGTGGTTGGAAGGTGAGAAATATTTATGAACATCACTAATTCAGCTGTCACAGAATGACAGCGACTCCCAAGCTATAACATGTTAGACAGGTTTGTTAAGGTCAGTAATCATGGTTCTTTTTAGGTAAAGAGGAAAAGAAAGAACCCAAAACTGCTTTTGAGTTACAGTCTGATTAGATAGCTATGCTACATGTGTCTGGGATCATTCTTTGGCACAGACTTGCCTATATCTGTACTGTTAAACCTTCCCAGCCTCAAAAACATGGTGGGCATATCCAAACTGCTAACTGGGAACGATCCCGGGTCTGTGCTGATTGTCCGACTGTGTACAGGATGCATTTGGGAGAGTGCCAGCCAGCTGGGGCCAAAATCATAGCAGGAACCATTTAACAGGACAGTCTATCAAGTTCTCATCCCTGGGAATGCTCCCTGGTGCCATTCAATTAACTAGGATAGATGTAGTCCAAAAGTCTAGAGTAATTACCATGAAAAGAGACAGTAATTCAGTGGTGGCATTTCGCTGCCATATGCTGGCATCTTTGGGGTCTGGAGAGAAAATTAAACCATCTTAAGGAAAGCTTTGCCAAATCTTTTCTCCAAATGACAATTGCAATAGGAAGAAAATTCTAGGCATTGTGAAACTGCGAGCAGAGTGAAGATCAGCAAGGGGAAAAAAAGATGAGTCCATAGGAATGGGGCATGATAAAATAGCCCTTCCCTTCCTTCTAGAGTATTTCAATAGAAGGAAAACACGATGAAAAACCAAAGAAGCAAAATACTCAATTTCTTACAAGATGCTATGTTTTATTTAAAAAATACTCTTTAAATGCTGTGTTTGCGTTATTGGACTACAGAGTTAACCACAGCCTGTTCCACAGGGAGAGCTCAAATCAGCTTTCACTTAAACCAGATTTCAAAATCTGATATCCTGGACACAGTTAGTGTGAGGAACGGTGAGAAGAAACAGAAGTGCTTTGTTAGGAAGTCTTATCAGGAAGGGCAAAACTGCCACACATATGCTGGGGCCTTGTAAAATTCAAATGTTTCCAGTGAAAATGCACTTGGAAATGGTAGATCCCTCCTTGAGTTGGACAGAAGAGATTGAAAATATATAAATATATGTGTTTTAGAAAGAAATATCAACTAGTCCTCCCCTGGCATGGACTTAAAAATGGGGTAAATGAGATGAAATAATCTATTTGCCCTGCTATTTGGGGTAGCACATGCCCTAGATCATGGGATAAGATTGTACTGTGACACTTGATTTTACTACTGACCTCAGAATAATTTTTGTCAGACCTCTAGGGCTAGCAAATATCTGGATCTTGAGAAGTGACTGTATCAGCAAGGAGGTAACCAACTTCTAACAAAGGGCATTTCTTGCACTATGGCTCTGCATTGTATCAGCTAGTGGATGTACTTTGAATAAAGACTCCAAAGGTGAATAAGGAGGGTAAATTCCCTTCCTGTTTACTGGACCACCAGCTGGATATGACAAGTGTCTCATTCCACTCTAGTTAAATGGAAAATACTTAACACCTCCAACACAGCATGACAGTGAAAAGAGGAACAGAAAATGTACATGTAGGACATGATGGACACAAAAGTGACTTGGTTTCAACTCAACAAGTTCTCCTTTATCTGGAAGAACACAAAAATTGCTTGAAATCACTGCATCTCAGACGTGCCTCACTCCCACTTGTATCTTGTTATAAGGAGAAGTTGTCATAACATGATGTATCTACCCTGTTAGCTTTTATCAACTTCCATTCACTGATTTGTGGGAGATGGATAAAGGTCAATTGGTGGCTGAGATAATTGAGTTTAATCACAAGCCACCTAAGTGAGGAAAGACATTACCATCTGGCATTATATAGTACATTAAACTGACTCTTCTCCAGCCTATAAAGGTCATTGTATATTGTATGACAAAGGTTGTGTTGTGAAAATGCTAATTGATTTTTAATACTGGCTGCTGATTTTCCTGTAGAGGGTGTCAAGTGTCTCTCTGGAGCACTTACTGGCACTTATTCTCAATTCAATCATCATTGTCACTCCACACCAGCAAAATCAGATGGATTTTTGAGGTCTAGTCGAGCAAAGTTGGAAGAAGATTAAGGATCTAGTTAATAATCTTGACTCTGCCACTGAATGACTAGGCCACCTCTGTCCAAGTTGGGTAATATGTTTGCATCTCTCATTCTAAAAGCAAGATAACCCTGTGCTCTTGCCCACAGGATTCAGAGATGGAAAGGGCAGATTATCACCCTTCATAAAAGAGGTCTGAGCACAGGGTTTAAGTGATTAACTCATATCATATTTCAGCTGACTTAAATAAAACTTAAATAGATTACTACAGAAAATACATCAATCAATTATAACAAGTTCTGTGGAGGCCACTGAGGTGATCAGGGCTGGAATGCCCTGGAGGAGAGGCTGAGGGATAAGCAGTGTTCAGCATGGAGAAGAGGTGACTTTGGGGGAACTTACAGCAGCTCCCAAGGGAAGGTCATCAAGAAGATGGAGCCAGGTTTTCACAGTGGGAGATGAGAGGCAACAAGGTCAGGGAGTCTCAGACTGGATAGAAGGAGGTTTTTTTCCCCATGAAGACATCCAGGGCCCAGATACATTGTGCCTTTCGATCTTTACAGTTTTACAAATGGATAAAAGTGAGCAATGTTATAGATCCCATACTGACCTTGTGAGAAGGAGGTTGGAATAGAGATCTCCTGAGGTCCCATTTAACCTGAATAGTTGTTGACTCCAAGAAATGGGTATATTGGTGCTGGCTACTCCCTTTGTGTGAGCCATCTGGAGGAATGGACAGGTGGGAATATCCGTCACTCTCCGCACTGAGCACACACACAGCAATCACTTTGAGTCAGATATGCTTCCAGCAGCTTCTTCAAACACCTCTGAAGGGGGATACTAGATGGTGATATTTTGCTTCTGAAAAGAAGATAGTTGATAATCTTGCCTGGCATTTGCATCCATGTCCAATATCCTGCTCCTGACTCTCATCTTCAGTGGCAAGAAATGCATTTGAATTGTACACAGTTCAGCGTGTACAATGAGTACCATGCATGAAAATTTCAAATCTTCACAGTGCCTGTTAGTTAAAGTCAGAAGCATATCTAGGAAATTCTGAAAGAAAGACAAGTATAAGATCTGGAAATATGTGATTGGGAGGGCTGTGGTGCAACAGGCTGCCTGGCTCACAACAGTGGGCTGCAATGACAGAGGAAATCCCTGGCAAGGTACTGGCAAAGCTCTCTGTCCATAATTTCCTCAGTTATAAAATGAATTCTGGAAGGCTAATCACAATTTGTATTAGACCACTACTATGTAGGAACAGCCACAGTCCGTGACAGCAGAGACACAGAAGTCAATGATGAAGGCACTTAAAAAACCAACCAAACAAACTCAAACAACAAAACAAAAACTACAAAAACCCCAAAACCAACCCCAAAATTATTTCCCTCCCCAAAACAACAACAGCAAAACAATCAAAAAGAACAAAACAAAAAAACCCTCACTAAAAAAGTAGACCTTGACTATTTCAGAACCGGGTATTTCTAGGAAAAAACCTCCAGGAATGCTTTAAATGGCACTTTCAGCAGTTTAGACAATGTTATCGTTTATGCAGAACTTGTCACAGCTTTCCACAAATGCTCAAAATGAGAAAAAGAAAAAAAAAAAGGCATCAAAAAGGAGACGAAAAAGCATTACAAGGACTTAAAAGGAACAGGTGAAAACCAAAGGCAACTCATTCCCAGTGCAACCCAAGCTCCTTTTTGTCAGATTTAAAGAATTTCCTCAAATTTCCCCATTAATCAGCTGATAAAACAGACCCAAATTTTGACATGAAGCATAAGATAATGTCAACATTATTTGCAAACTGCTACATTATGGTGACAGCCTAATGTTTATTACTGTCAAATTACTGTCATTTTATTAAAAGGACCAAAAGCTCTGGCTTTGCTAAGCACAGCTCTCAGTCCCACCAGAGCAGTGAAGCTGCTCCCTCTTCCTCTGCGCTGTTCTCTGTGATGGAGCACAGCATTCACATCCGTCTGCACAGGCAGCTCTGTGACTGTGCTGGCTAATGAACAAGGCAGGGAATTTCACATTGCAAGACATCTTTTAATCTGAATATCATCCTTTGGGTTTTGATAGTTTTTTGTTGGGGGTTTTTTGTTGTTTTGTTGGGTTTTTGGTTTTGGATTTTTTTTCAATCCCTGAAGCCTTCCTATGTATTATCCAACAATATATTCTCCTAATAGTTATTCTCCCCGTGGTGTATCTGTTGTTAGGGCCAGATTCTACTTGCCTAACTCAGAAAATCTTTCTCTGCTATGTAAGTTCTGGCACTTGTGAAGTGACATGCTATGAAATTTTAGGAAAGATATCACTGTGACACCTTCTAGACTTACATCTAGTAGTCAAACAGAATGTAAAATTCTCATCACCTATGCTTTTCTAGTGCAAAATAAAAATACTTGGTAACATGTATTGGGCTAATTCACTGCATAGGCTTGCATGCAAACACCCTAAAGTTTATTTTGACATTGCTAACAAGAGCTGGAAGTTCCAGACTGAAAAATTCAACCTTTTGATGATTTCCTAGAAATAGTGTTGCTAAGAGCTGGCAAAAGCACAATGCTTACACAAGGAAAGAAAGAGCAGGCACTGTCTCCTGTGGCCTTTTAAACAAGGTTTGAGATCCCTTTATCCAGTTTTGGAAAGAATTGCTGGATTTGCATTTTTTTTTGAGAGGGAAAGGACATATGAGCCTCTTCTGCTGAATGGCTACAAGCACAAGTAGCAGAAACAGGATTTTTGTGCAACACCCAATGAATTCATAACACAGTAATTTAGCTAAGGTTCAATAATTTCTTACAGTATAACTTAATGTTATCAAGTTATCACCTACAACATCCAGAAGGATTCCACTACATAAATAAAATAATAAGAAAAAGCATCTATTGTGCCCACAGAACCTGGCACAGCGCTTGCCTCCAGTGTTTGATTGTTACATTTAGTAATGAGTAAACTGCAATTAGTGTTGGCTCAAATGAACGTTAGAATGACCTTTTAAACTCTTATAACAAAGAAAATTAAAACAAACTCAGGATATGTCTCTCTATACATAGGTGAATGCACTGCAGAAACATACATTAAAGAGCATGTCCCATAACAACATAGTTGATATGAGAGGTGGGAAATAGAAGTGCTGAGGGTTAAAAGAAATTGGCTTTGGTTGTCACTGTTAAGTATTCCTAGTTAAAATACTCTCACCCCCAGTCCAGTTTAGTATTCAAACCAGGTACCATTCATCTCACTGAGTTTTAGTAGCTGATTTCCAGATACGAAACTGAGGTTTTTGGAATCAACCATTGCAAACCAGAACCAAAAGAAACTTTGTTAGACACCTGCACAAGACACTCATACCTCCTTTCTCCACTTCTCACAGCCTGTTCAGCTGTTTTGCCCAGAGAATTTGTGTCTGCCCTACCCCTGGAAGTGTTCAAGGACAGGCTGGATGGGGATTTAAGCAACCTAGTCTAGTGGAAGGTGTCCCTGCTCATGACAGGAGGGTTGGAACTAGGTGATCTTTAAGGTCCTTTCCAAACCAAACCATTCTGTGATTCTATAATTCTGTGAATCAGAGAATCTAATTTCAAATTTAATTACTTTTAATTAATCTATTTAAATTCATGTCTTTACTTCATTTGGATTCATCATTTGATATCCACCATTTAGGGAAGCACTGCAACTCATCCTCCAAGCCATGGTGACCATGTCTTGTCCTGTTCATGAGATACAACCCTTTTATCATGTCAAATACCCATTCTACACTGTGGAAATTCTGTCAAATCTCTACTTTAAAAAAGTTAAGGTGGGCAAAATTAAAAGGGGTTATGGGGATTGCACAGCAGGAAAGAGAATTTTCTATATTCACAGAGAGTCTTCGTTTGAAGACCCTTTTTTAAGGTGAGCTGCACATACACAAAGTCCTGAGGGTCTGGAAAATTAGCATCCTTGAAATTTGCAGGAGCATTTTCGAAGCTTGGCTTGGCTAACAGTGAAAACCAGACAGCTCTTGACTAGACTTTTCTTTGTGACAGGAAGGAGTAACCTTTCCCACCACACATGGCTAATCTGAACAAGCTTTCTGCATCAGGTCACTCCATTATTCTCATTCTGTGTTATGTAAAATTACCAAGATGATACATCTTTCTTAGTGAAAAAATAGATATTTGGTGTATGGATGTGTTTTGTGGGGTTTTTTTTTAACATCTCATTTGCATCATAGATTGTTTACTTATTATCTAATTGTGCCAAAACACTTAGGCCAGATCTTCTGGTATAAATTGAGGAAGTAATCTGAAAAAAACTACAGTAGGAATAAACACAAACTCAAATTAAATATAACTCATCCCATGAACAGGCAGAAGAAGCACATCTGGTAGGATCTTAAGGCTTTTTTTTTTTTTTATTTCAAATACAAATGACCTCTAGTACACTGAAATTTAATTGCAAACATTTAGTCTGATTTAGTAAGCCTGAAAGTCTGTTTCTTTTAGGAGAGATGAGTAAAATATTTTCCTGGGTGGGGGAAGGTGAAAAGAACTAATCATCTGCAAGGATATAATAATTTAAGGATGCATCCCTACCAGTATCCAAACTGCTGATCTTAAATCTGCAGATGTCTGAAAAAGATTTTAAAGTCAAATAAGGCAGAAGATTAGGAGTTCTTTACTCCCAGGGAATTTCACATGCTTGAAGAACAGCAATTGCTTTGTCTTCTGCTGAAATGCAGCTCTCTCTGGGGTAAAGAGAAGCAGCTGTGTAATAACACATAGTGATGCCACACAGGAACTTGACAGGAAAGGAAAAATTGCACGTGAAAGCACAGCAGCACCAGGAACTTTGCTAGACAAACTGTGCAGTCATTACCCTTTCAGATTACTGGGACAGAGATGGAAATTAGGCTTGCTGTACCACAGGGTGTTTAAACACTCCTCTGTGGCAAAGCCTGAAGTTTGATATCTTATTTGAAGCCTGGCAACCACCACCTCACAAGGCCCTTTGCTTCGATACTGCTGCTGCAAGTGCTGCTCTGGTGTCATAACAGCGGATACATGTTCATTCATGAGCAATATCGGGCTCAGTTTGCTGGTGTGAATAACTTGAGCAGCTTTCGAAAACGGGGGGGAAGACAAAAAGGATTAAAAAAAAAAGAAAAAAAAAAAAAAAACAAAACAGGAAAAGCAGCAATCCAAGTATGAACAAAAGCTGAGCAACCCCGAGTAAATGGGAAATTAAATAATAAATACCTGGCTCTGGATGAACATTAAAAGGCTCAGCAATATGGTTTGCTTGCTTCTTAAAGGGGGAAATACAGGGTGAAAATTAAAATAGTTGCTGGAAATCTAGGAGACAGATAATAGCTTCACCAGAGGCTTAGGAGGTGGGGATGGATTTGCTCATTAAGGAATTTTGCTACACCCAATTAAAGCATTGGTAAATGTAAAAGGCATCCAAAGAAGGAATACTGAAGCAGTCCCTGTGAGGCTCACAAATCACTGCTCCAACCAAAACAGGTGATCTGTTAGTACTTTCTTTAGGTTTTATATCATCAGAAATGCCTGCTTTGTACATTTAGGCTTTTCATGACCTGCCTGGGTGGCAGGAGTCTGGCACCCTGTCCCTAACTTACAAGCCTCTTCAGGAGAGTAGAAATCACCAAATCATAAAGGTTGGAAAAGACCTCCAAGTTCATTGAGTCCAACTATTAACCCAGCACTGCCAGGTCCAGACTAAACCATGCCTCTAAGCACCAAATCTACATGTTTTCTGAACACTTCTGATGGTGAATCCACTGCTTGCCTGGGAAGCCTGTTCCAATGCTTGACCACTCTTTTCAGCGAAGAATTTTTTCCTAATATTCAATTTAGGCTGTTGAGTCCCACTGGGGGCCCAATCTATGCCAACAGCAAAACCACCATGTCCAACAATTTGTGAGACAGATCTGCTCCTCTCATTCCCTTGTATGGACCCAGGGTCCATCAGCCCTACATACTGAGGCATTCAGACTGATCTTGAGCTTTGTGTGGTAAATAATGCTTAGCTCTCTCAGTCAACACCATGATGGTCATTGCTGAGGGCTCTGTCCCTATCTACATCTCCACCCATGTGCCTTTTGTCATATTTTCTCCCCCTGCCCAGCTGGAGACGGGTCTGATAGGGCAGCTTGGTGGGGCCAAAGCCAACCCACTCCAGTCATCTCCCCATTTTTATCTTGATTCAAGAGCTTAAGAAATAAGTTTTTGTTGGGTTTGTTTGTTTGTTTCTGTTTGTTGGTTTTGTTTTGTTTTGTTTTTTTAAATAACCATAGCGGTCCTGATTTGCAAATATTACAGAATCGCTGAGTTGGGAAGGACCCACAGGGATCACTGAGTACAGTTCCTGGCCCCCTACACGGGACCATCCTTAAGAGTCAGACCATGTGCCTGAGAACACTGTCCAAAGGCTTCTTGAACTCTCTCAGGCTTGGTACTGTGGCCACTTCCCTGGGGAGCCTGTTCAGTGCCCAGCCATTCTCTGGGAACCTTTTTCTCATATTCAACCTAAACCTCTTCTTCAGGCCATTTCCCCTGGTTCTGTCACTGGTCACCACAGAGAAGAGATCAGTGCCTGCCCCTCCTCTTCCCATCATGAAGTTGTACGATCCTAATGACAAAATTTTGAACTCTATTTGCTTAGAGACTAGGGGCTTGTACTTGGGTGAGTAGCCTAAATCAAAATCGCAAATTTTTTAAGACTTGCTCTGTTCTAATCAAACTATAACATATTTGCCTGGGACTTAAAATTCTGACTTTTGGGGCTGGATGGATCATGAAGCCTGTCCTAACATAAAGGTGAGACTTTTTAAGTTTTAAAGCATCTTGCAAGGAGCTAATAGTAAAAAGACATTCACAGATACATGGACTAATGCAGTGTCGTGTTCTGCCCACTAGACATGATATGTTGCAGGTGCTCAAAGGAAAACACATAATAAATTGCAGTTTGTTAGTTTTTCTGGTGCCTTTTTTTTAATAATAAATCTTCTTGAAAAATAAATGCCTGCATATAATTGAAAATGTTGCCTGCTCTCTAGATGTACCTGTAGCAGAACAAAACATCTGCAGGGATGGTTAATCAGAAATACTGTTCCTCAAGCACTATCTGATTAACAGCATTTCCACTTGCACAGCCCTTCACTGGAATTAGCAGAACAGGGTATCAGCAGAGAAGGACAGTAACAGGTCTGGTGGTGAAGTAGCATAAGGAAGTCAGCTCTTCCTGCTGACATATGCTGATCATCAGGAACTAATTTCTAATCAGCTCACTTATAGCCTCTGTTTGCACACGAGAGAAGACAGAGGAGGGAGCACAGACTTCATCTTTAGTGTGTTTATTCATTACTAAATTAATTCTATTACTACATTAACAACTGCAATTATTTCAAAAGGCATTCACGTGGGTCAGTAAGGAGGTGTGAGACAACACGAGGCAACTAAATGAGGCTTCTAGCCCAGGAGAAGAGTGCCCTGATGCTGCCCGGGAGAGACAAATCATGCCTGGCACGCTGCTCTCTCCCTCTCTTCAATGGCTTTCTACAAGAGCCGGCTCTAAAAGACCTGGAACAGCTACAGGCCAGACTTGAGATCACATTACCAGGGTCCAACACCCCTGAAGCACACAAGCCTCAAAGGACACTGACAGATGTCTCAAGACTGTGTTGAACAAAACTTGTAATGGTCCTATGGCCCGTTGGCTGAGGGAGAAATAAAGATGTGCACAATCTTTCTTTTACCATGATGCCCTTTAGAAGTAACAAGAAGAAAGCATGTGAAGTATTTTAAACCTACTTTTTCATGCATATTTTTTTTTACAGAAGGACCTCTATAGGTTTAGGTTCCTCTCAACCACCTTCACTTGGGAACTGGGTTAATGCTGACTACTACACTGTCCGGAAAGAAAGTGATCCTTTCAAAATGTATATTTTTTGAAAACAATTTTAAAAGGATTTATTTAGAAATGAATTAATAATTCTGTTCCCAATACACATTTTTCTACAAACCAAAGTTTATCTGGGAAAATTTCAGTTTCTGAGGAATATTGCACCCATGATGAACTTCCGACTTGTTTTGGCTCTTCTCTATAGTGCAAAATGACCTATCTGCATCACTGCTTCCTTAACAGAACAGCACTTGAAAGTTAGTTAATTCCTTAAACATTACGAGCTACAGAGGTATAAAGTCTTACATTTTCCTTAGCAGAAATGCTGTATGTTTTCTCTTTCCTCGTTAAAAGGTTTCCTGCACATATTTCAAAGGATGGATAAGATTATTTAAACAGCTCTGGATAACTGGATAAGCACACTGGAGGTTCTTATTTTATTTCTGTGTAACCTCTAATGGTTACTAGTGGGGGCTGGATACTAATATTTCAGACACTAGACTGAAAGAGGAAAACTTTCACTTCCCATTGTTCTGAGTATTTATGCACAGAAATTCACCTGCTTTTTCTAGTCTTTAGACTTTCCTTCAGAATTTAAAACTTGCTTTAAGCAGCAGCTAACATTTATAGTATAAGTATAAATTCATAATATTACTGAATATGGTGAGTTTGAAGAGAAATTCCTTCTTATATAAGTCCTCCCAGCCAATATTCTAGTTAATCCTGATATTTAAGATGCATAGAAATAAAACCATATGGCCACGTTTAACAGAGGGCAGTGGAAACAAATACTGAGTATGAAAACATCCTGATAAATGTATATGCTAAGAAGGCTGTCAGAGAAATACCTGGAGCAGAAGCCATCAGATGAGAGTCTGTCTTTCTTTTCTGCTTACAACAAGCAGAGCATAAAGCTTTTGCTGAAGGAAGAAGGGATGGAGAGAAGGACAAGAAGACAGCAGGTAAGAAACATGGTTACAAACACATCCTCTCACCTACTCCTACCTCTTTGGAATCGTCCCCTCTATTTGGGGGACCTTAGTGGTCCCTACAATTACCTGAAAGGATGTATTCAGGTTGGAATGGGTCTTTTCTCCCTGGTAAACAAATGATAGGACTAGAGGAAACAGCCTGAAGTTGCATCAGGGAGGTTTAGATTGAGTATTAGGAAATATTTCTTCACTGAAAGGGTGGTCAAGCATTGGAACAAGCTGCCGAGGGCAGTGCAGGAAGCACTGCCCCTGGAAATGTTCAAAAACCTGCAGATGAGGTGCTTAGAGATGTGGTTTAGTGGTGGACTTGGCAATGCTGGGATAAGAGTTGGACTCGAATTTTCAAAACTTAATGATTTTGTGATTCTTTACTATGTAGCAAACCACATCTACACCCACTGCTCTGAGAGTTGTCTTCAGTGATTTTCTCTGACTATCTATTTATTCCCAGACGTCATCAATTGCTGCTGTTTTCAAGTATCAACAAAGCTGGTTTTGGAACAGAAATATGAGTGAGATTCATCATGGTTCACTTCAGACAGCTGAGGTTTAAACATCCAAATAAGTTTAATCACCCACATGAGTCAAGGGGGAAGAAGCAGGTGCTTTCAGAGGGTGAGTCAGTCCCCTGAGCTCAATGTACTTCCCCCTCCAAAAGTTGATTTATCCTTTGAGCTTCTTTCTCTTGGTTGATGATAAGGGGAGCCTGGGCAAACAGTCAAGGGTTTGTCATCTGAACTGTAGATATTCTGTAAGTCAGAACTGAAAAATCCAGCCTGTTTCTTTAACAAAATTTAGATCCTTCTTTTAACTTAGTAAGTAGATGCTGTTTTTTCAAAAAGCATAATTTTCAAGGGAACCACAGCAATATCCAGAATTTCTAAATGCAGCTTGCATGAGGAACAAGAGTTGTGTTGGTATGTCAGCATCTGCAAATTCCGGCTTACATTGCTTTCACTTTGTAAAAGCAGTAAGATGAGCACATACACAGAAATGGAGAATTCGTCCTTGGTAATAAAAGGAATTTTTGATTTAACTCTCACAGATTACTAGTCTGAAAAGCAGTTTTTAAAAAGTGCTTTCTTTTGACTGTTCAAATTATTATACAACAATCACTGATCCATGACTTTCAAGTTCAGACGCAGTTATTAGATCATTCAATCTAACAGCTATGTAGGAAAACCAACAGAAGCCCATTCTTTTGCATGTAGCCTGCTGCTGTGGTTAATCACTCTCATTTGAGCCTAATTTCTCATTTAAGACTGCAGGGTTTTTACTCAGCATTAGTTCTTACTTTTTTTCACTAGTAGATTAGAGTCATTTGGTACTTGTTATTTTCTCCCTGTGCGAGCAATTATAAACCATAATCAAGCTTTTTAAGTCTCTCACAGTGAGACATCATCTTCTGTCCTTTGAATTATTCTTCTGAAGAGCCCTTACCAAATACGTTAAATTATGTACACATGGATATAAATACTTTTCAGTCATCCACAAAGTGACCTTTCAAAGGGGTATTGATTGTGGCATTTACAAGTTATGTGCTTATACCTTTGAAGTATATCACCAAAAATTAATGAAGTTATTCCTGCTATGTGAGGATTTACAATGTCAGATCACATAAAGATAGAAAAGAAAAAAAAAAGCTAGTTACCATAGGCCATAACTGTGACCCCTCTGAACTAGGATGCATCACTTCAACTTCCTAACACCAAATATGTCTAAATCAAGAGCAAATTCCAGGGAATAATAGCTGGAATAGCCTTAAAAAAAAAAAAAAAGAAAAAAAAAAGCACAAAACACACACACACACAAAACACAACCCCCCGCCACCAACACCAACCAACCAACCAACCAAAACAACCCTCCAAAACCAACCAAACCAACCAACCAACAAAAAAACCCCACTTAAAAATGATCAATTATTGCATGCCTTCCGAAGCTACCTCAGGGAATATATGCTCTGGAACACTGAGGCTTTCCTCTTCTATTCCAGAATTTGAAATCCAAAATGGCTTTTAGTTTTCATCCTGCTTTTTAAAAACCTGTCTTCCCACCCCTCACCCAGTTTCCTCTTGTGCAATATACTTACATTATTTTTTCCCATTTTCATTTCCTCAAACCTGTAATTAGTGTAATAAAGTAAGTGCAATTCATGGTCACCACTTTCAAACATACCAGCCAATTTTTCCAAAGCCCCTTATGCATTCATCCCAGAGTTCTTGCAAGAGAAGTAACTGCCTCAGGATCCTCTCTGCTTTCTTGATTTATACTTCCTTAATTCTGTCAGTCTTAGAGGGACCTTACTTCTGATGTAAAAAAATAGTCTTCAAGTGAATGATGAAAAAAAAACCACGCACACTTTTCTTATTAATATGCTGTATTAGAAAATCATTACTAGAACACTTTAAATATCTAAGGGAATTTTCTATTCAAACCATTTCAAGTTAGAGCCTCAAGTGCTATAAGAAAGTGAAATTTTACCAAACAAAATAAAGTCATCTTTCACATGTGGGCAATTCTGATAATCAGCATTGGTCAGACGATTTCCAACATCATCCAGACAGCATTCACCATGCCTTAGATTTTTATTTAGTCTTCTCACATGATTTCAAGCTGTAATTAACTACACTGAAAGGGCTAATTCTTTATAAAGAAAATGTCTATATTGTAATATAAACACTGCAAACTGATTTAGCAAAAGCCCAAGGTCCATGAATGTATATTCAGTAGTGTAATGCTGCATCAGTCTTACTATCTTCTGAAGCAAGAGCATCTTCAACCATGGATTCTTGAACCGGTAATTGCATTATAAGAAGAATGAATTTAGAGACAAATATATTTTGTTTGTTTTTTTACTATATCCTTAATAAGAGTATTTAATTCTGTGACATGGAGTCTATATATTTTCTCTCAGTAAGAAAGATAACAGATACCTCCACACTAAGAAACCCCAACTCTTAACAGAAGAGTGAAAAAGCAAAGTAATCAAATGAATAAAAAGTATTTAATCTTCATGAGATGTTCAGGAAATCAGGACCTTTCACAACCAGATCAACAGCAAGACCACAAATTATCACTTTCTCTTTTGCCAAAGATAAAAAACTATTGAGTTCACAGGTTGCTGCTTGAATAAGTATTTGGAGCAGTTCACTATGTTGTGTGTAAGAGGGAGAAAAAAGACCAGTCTATGGAGTTCAGTAAAAAAACTCACACCAGACTTTCACTTCAAGTGAAAACTTTCTTGATTCAAAATTTCAGTAAGAATATAAAGATAAGACTATTCAAGGTATTTTATACCTAATGGTTCTAGGCATAAAGAAGTAGTTTAGTATTTAGCTTTGCAAAAGCAGAAACTCAACTCCAAGGATTGATCTATATTTAATTTTTTTCTGGGTAATAAGATCAGAATCTTGTTTAGTCAGGAATTCTAGTTCAGTGACTTTCTGTCTTGAAAGAGCATGACCTATTTTGATTACTGGATATATAGATTCCTGATAGGTTTTATCATAAACCTTTATTAAATTATTTTAATTTCATAATTTTCAAGTACATCTTTGACTGAAAAGTGAATGTTTCCATTAAGCCTGTTCCCTGATTTGCTATTTTTAGGAATGTTGACATCTCATACTTTTTTAATACCTCCCCAATGACAAACCTAAAAAAGAACTATGCAGCAAAGCAACTTTATTTCAGCCCTTGGCTACAGCTTAAGTATCTTTAAAATCCAAGTTTTCCAGAGATGCTCTCCTGACTTGAAATCATGCAGAAAGCCTGCCTGAAGGGTCAATGCACAATGAAGTATGTGAGGCTGAACAAACATTTATCTTCACAATATCTGCTTCAATACTAAATACCTTCAATAATTTCCATTACCAGGGGAGTTTTTCTCCCCATTAAACAAATGCAGGTGTCTTGGGCAAAACTGCTGAGCTTGTAAAAATAATCCTCAGCTCTTTCATCCAATTAGTCTTTCTCATAAAGTTACAACGTCAAAGATACCCCAATTCTTCGTGTGCATTTACTTCAGCTGCAAGAGCACTGGTGTTCTTGAACATTGGTAACCTGGAAATTCTGCTACAACTTTGGTCTTTTAGCACGCATTTGTGAACTTACTAAAAAAACCCAGTGATAATGCTAGAATAGTTGTAAAAGAATTGCAAAGTTCTGCGTGGGGAAATGAAAGGAGAACCGCTCAAGAATTGATTTGATTCTGTTTATCCCCAATCATTACTATATACATTTAAGTTTTAAATTTGCAGCTCAAACTTTGAATTTTCAGTTCCTTTGCCCAGAAGTTCGAGCTTGAAATGTACACTTTGCAGCATCATTCAGAAAGATGCATGACCTCAAAGTTTGTTCTAATCCATACAGTCATGGAATATTATTTCACACATTTATTATGTACCTAAATGTGGGGACACCCCCAGGACAGCAAAGACAGTGTTGGAAAGGCTGTGATGCAGAATGGACAACTCATTTGAAGCAGCAGGCTCATGTCTTGCTTAAAACCTTTTAAGTAAGGTGATGTCATGTAGAGTTGGTATCACAGAACAAAGCAGCAGGACTGTCCCCATGTAAAGTCACTGATGGCAGCACAGGCAGGATGAGTGTCTATTTGCGCTCCTGAAGTGAACAACAAAGCTACTCCCACGGGACCCAGATTTCACTCAAAACACAATCACAGGACAAATTTTTATAATCAAATAGAATCAGAGAATTGTTTGGGGTGGAAAGGAAGTCTAGGCTGCAAAGGACAGAGACGGTCAGTCCTTAAGTTTTTAGTGAAATGGAGTAAAGTACTTGCAAAACAAACAGCTGGACCACAGTGGTCTGATTGCTGAGTGGCCAGACACAGGAACAAGACTTCAGGAAAAACTGCCACATCTGTGAAATATTTTAATTTGTGACTATCAAAGCTAAGTCACACCAGCAAAATACATCAGTATTATCACCAAGGAGCTCAGTTGTTCATAACTCCAGAGTGGAAGGCTCAATACTTCACTCCTTGAACAGTTCATAGCACTCTTTAAATGAGCTTGTATTGGTAATCCTGGTGTCCAGTCCAAATTACAGCAAGTGAAATTGCATTCTGCTTATCTAAATTCCCCACACAGTATCTATATACAGTTTTTATACTTGACCTGCATTTAAAATGTTAAGTGCTGTTCCACTCCAGAGCCTCCTGCCTGTCAGTCTGAAGGGAATCATCATTATACATCTCTTGTGCTTATTCAAAGGTTTTCTGGATTTTTCTTTTCACTTATTTAAATAATTACTATTGCTTGCTTTGGAAACCATTTTAGAAATACAGTTTTAGTACAGTAAAAGATGATGGCAGGGAAAACTTCACCAGATTGAGGGATTAACTGATAAAAATCACCTTAAATATTTGAAGGTTAAAAATAATTTTTTTTATGGTCAGTTTTTACCATGTATTAAAAATTATGTCTTACTCAAGACTCTTTCATCAGTGCCTGGGTTAAAAGGAAATCCCAATTTTATCCACATCCCCATAATTACAAAGCCATTCTTCAATAGTACACAGAATTAGAAGTTATGAAAACCTGCTAAAGAGGTGGTATTTTGGTGCAAAATTATAAACTGATATTACTTATTTTCAAAGTAGAACAACAAAGAACCAAATAATGCTTTTGTTGGGAGGTATTTGAGATTCAGTGAAGAAAAATGCATCAGATGGAACCATAACTGAGGAATGGGACACACATGCTTTACAAGTAGTATTTAGGGAAAAACACAAGAAATTAAATTATCAGAATTTTATTTCTGTTACAAATTATCACAATCACAATTAATATAAAACAGAAAGCACTGAGGAAACAAAGACTGTTGGATACAAGATTTATCAAGGTGTATAAACCTCATCCAAGACTCTACTACTAGAAAACCTGTGACTGTGTATTAGAGAAAACATTTCTATGCATCAAACACCAAGTGAAAGAGAATAAGCAGTACAGTATAATTGGCAGGGATTAAACACCTTCATATCATACAAGTTTTTGAAGGGAGTGGAAGTTGGAGCATCATTTCTACTCAAGAGTCTTGTTTTGAGCAGACTTGTTTACAATTAGCTATTAAGAAAAGCCTCTGCTTAAACCACCAATCTTAATTTTAACTTATCCATGTTATTCATACATTAGACAAACTACTTCCAAAAGCATTTAAATTCTAGTCATGAGACATGACACACTCTCTTACACTTGCTGCATAAGGCTAAAAAGAGTCACTAAAGGAACAGGAGGTTGCATTATTGCTTAGTAACAGGAACTTAGATGGAAATTCTTTATTGAGCTCCAAATAAAACATTGCTGCGTCAATCTACAATTCAGTTTAAATATACAATTGTTTTTAAAAAGTGTACGCTGTCATACACTTTAAGGCTTTAATACAAGAAATACTGGACAGGATTTTCACACTCCGTAGCCTCTCCTTGGTGTCTGGGCACACGGATAAGTAAAATGCTCTAAGCAGTCCATAATTAACATGGCAGAAGTTCCTGAAAGAGAGAAAAATAGAATTTATTTGTATATATCCTGAGACTGATGACCATGAATTCTCTGAAGACTGTCAGATTATAAGCAGTGGAATCAGGCAATTATGCATATAATAAATGTATGTAGATTTATGGAAACCACTGCAGGAACTATCACTGAAATTCAGTGCAAATGCTACAAAAAGGTTCAATAAGTTAATAATATGATTAATTATAACCATTAACATTTCTTGTTTGACCAGTACAGTAATGTACAGTAATAGACCAGTGTCAGAGTACAAAACCCTACTAGAATGAAAACACTTCTAGGTTAATTTGTCACAATGGAAGAAATGCCCTCTACATTGATTTTTTTTTTAATTTAGAGAACTTTTTAGATTATTTTTCCCTCTGTTCAAAATATAATGGATTACATTTCAGAGACTACAGGAAAAAAATGAAAAAGAAATGTAATAGCAAACAGTGCTAGTGCATACTATTTTAGGAACTGTCAAAATAAGTTTTGCACTGCAAATACACAGTTTTGAAGAGTATCTAATACCAGTTGTTTGAACCAATGTACTTTATTGTGCACATAAGTATGGAACATGAAAATTGATACTTTTTTTAAGAGACATGAAAACACATCTTCAGAGAAAGAAAGACTAAGGTTTATTGATATGGAGCTTTGGAAGAAGAAAGGCTTAATTCATGTGGTGAATTCATATGGCAATCAGTCAGTGGTGCACCCAAACAGCCTCTGCTTCAGGGAGAGACACTTTTCCCCTACCAAAAGAAACTTAAACCAAAAAAAGTTTCTGGACTTCAGGGCACAGTAGCAGAGGAGTGGCACAAATGCATGCTGATACATTCACCCCCATACTGGAGGAACTAAGAAAAGATGGCATTAGAAAAGAAAAAAAAAGTTGGAAAAACACTAGAGAACACTGAATTCACTTCTGATTCACTTATTTATCTATTAGCCATCCTTGTTCCAAGATATTTTAATTTTTAGTTTCAACCCTTTAAGTTTATTGCATATGTTTAATATAATACTTGATATTTGCAGATGAACACTTCCTATGTGACTTATACTATGAGATTTATACTATGAGATTTAAGATATGAACAGAAAGATCTGGCCAATTCTGCTATAAATATTTTTAAAAGATATTTATATATTCAGTTTTGCCATAGCAGTTCTAGCAGTTATTATATCTTTGCCCTTTGAGGCGCAAAGGGCAGAAATCTTCTCCAAGCTTTCCTACCCTTAAAGAGTTCTTTGATTTAAACACTTAAAACACTCAAAATTGTTCTAAAGCCATTCTGTACATACAAAAAGTTCCTCTAGCCTGTGACAGCAGTCTCTTAAATTTACTGTGCTATATGGAGGCAGTGCAATGTATGCAATATTTCACAGTAGAGAGCTCTATTTATCTGAGCCTTGTCAACTAAAGGCACTGAGATCATGAGGTTAGCAGGAAGAATTACCATTCAAAAAAAAAAAAAAATCTGCTGTATTCAAAATATACACCATCTGAGCATAAATACAGTTAAAGAGTAGAGGCCAGCTATTCTTCAGCTAATGTTTCCTTCAGCTAATGTTTCTCAGTGGATTTGCTCACCTTCAATTTGTGCCAAAAATCAGTCTGCTAACTCGTGCAGAAATCCTTGACTTGGAAAATCAGTCTACAAAATGTCTTTTTCAAATTTTAGGCATGTTTGCTGACAAGATTAGAGTTTTAAATTCCCATTTGAACACTGCTAGCATCACACTGCATTCATTTTCTTCAGCTTCCTCCATGCAATGAAATACTTAATTGGTTGAAGTGTTGTCATAACTATGTACACCTTTCAATAAACAGCCAGAAGAGTGTCCACACACTGTGACAGCTTAATGTCCTCATTAATGATAGCTTAAAACTATTACTTTTCCCACCAGAATTGAACCGAGCCAATGACACCTAAATTGAAGCCACATGCAGAATTAAGAATTAAGGACCTCATCAAAAGCTCCATTATTTATTTAACAATTTCACAGATGAGTAAAGATACGTACCAAAGCATCAGAAGATTAAGGTTTTTGTTCTCTTGGCTGCCCAAAGAGGTGGGTTTCCTGACAAGAGAGGAAAAATAAAAAGATATTGTTAGTAAATTTCAAAGAATTTCATCAACTAAAGAAAACAATGCAAATCAAGCTATAATTAATAGAAACTTAATGCTTAACAAAAAGCATTTGTAATGTTTAAGTTACTAGAATTTATGGGAAAATAATATATTACAAACTACTAGTTATGAGGTTTTACAGTTGTTTAAAAGGGAATAGTTTGTCTAAATTTAACTAGCTAAGCTAAGGCTTTTTAGATGACTAATACAAATTAAACGTTTTAAAATGAGAATTTAGGTGTCCTCAAAGCCTTTCCTACAATCTAAAATGAAACTCTAAGTTGTAGCCTCCCTGTTTTTATTGGTTATATTAAGATAACTTAAGTGAGATTAAAATCTAATTTGATTTATTTACCTTGGCAAATGAAGACCGTTTTAAGGGTTACACATCCTCTGCCTCTGACGAAAGCGACCTCAATTAGTCAAGTCAGAAAGTCTTTAAAAGCTTTGTGTTTATTGCTTCCAGCACGGAGCGAGGTGGTCATTAACGTATCAAAATTCTCATAAAAATTCCAAAGTTGCACTAGTGAAAAAATGCTCAACAAGATGAAAACTAGTCACATCTTTTCCAGAAAATTCATTAGCTATTTTAAACCATTTTTTAACAAGAATATTTTGATTTAATGTGGCACTCAAGCAGATCCATACCATTTGGATACTTTAAACAGCATTTATATCTACTGTGAGTATATAGAGAGATACATTTAGGTTTAAACCATTACGTTTTAAAAGAAATTGCGCAGTGTTTAATATGAGCCTTTTATGCTGATCACTGTTAAACACTTCTCCCTGTTTACTACTATTTATGAAGTTTTATTATAAGAAAGCATAAAATTAATCTCACACACACTGATTTTTCTTTCAAAAGTTTATTTAGTATCAAGCAAGGGTAAAACTTTGCTTAACACTACAGAACATTTCAAGACTTGAGTTACAAAATACCACATTATTCGCATTTGTAGTTTGCTTCCCTTTTTACGCATGTTTGCAAAGAGAAAATCTAGCAAATGGCTGAAAATAAAAACTAAAACCTAAATTGCTGAAAACCTTTAAAATAAAAGGTTACGCTTATGTTATAAAGAATGGACTAAAGTATTTAGTAAACCTATTTTTTGTTTAACACTAGTTAATCAAAGGTTATTTTTTTGATCACCTATTTTTTCAAATACAGTTTGGAAATAACAAAGTTCCTTGTTTTACATATCTTTCTGTCCAGGTTGCTCTTTCAACAAAATATTTTAAGTTCAGTCCATCCATTCAGATTTTTTATGCACTTTGAGTTAATAAAAAGGGATTGTTCATAGAAAAAATTACTTTGAACAGTATACAGGACTGGTGGAGATTGGATATTTCACAACATCAGACAGTACAATCAGTATCTGGCATATGGCTGGTCTCTGTAGACTCCTTTTGTTGTCCTTGCAGAAGGTGTCTTGTGTCGTGAGTTGGTCCATTCTTCTTGCCCTACAAGAAAGGAAAATATGGTTAGACCATTTCCAGTGTTCTCAGATGCTGTACTCTTTTTTCTTTATTTAATTGTGACTTAGATAGCCACATTCTGTCTACTGAAACCAAAGTGTACAAAGTGCAGTCTAACATTTGAATCAAAAAATCTGGGTACAATACATCAATATGAGCTCTCCCACAATGATTTCTCAGCACGTAAGATCAGGGAGTGTGATGGGCTAATGGCAAAAATATTTAGGTCTCTGGCATTCAGCTGGACCTGCTTGTTGCAAATGCACAGAAACATCAGCTTCAGTAGCAGGCCCATCAATAATGACAACAGGATGAAATGAATGGAGGGCATGAATTATGTATAAGAAAATAAGCTACCCTCAGAAATAAGTTTCTTCACATCAGTACCAATTTAGGCCTAATTCAAATCTGCAATCCAAACCTCAAGTATCACTACAAACACCTGTGGCTTCCAACATCCTAGGACCAATATTTCATTCACTGTAAACACACACTTCCTCTAAAATGCAAGAAATAGGAAGGCAGAGTATTAAAAAAATATAAAAATTGAAAGGACAAGGAGTATTGCTTGAATTTTAACTATAAAATAAGTTTGTAAAAAACATGTGCTATATTTAATGCCTTATAATTATACCACCTCTTAATGGTAATGAATATTTAAAAAAAAGTAGTAAATTATCTTAAATGAGAGTCAGACCTACTGTGCCAAGCATTTACAAGAAGGAAAATCCAGGACCAAATGCGGAGTAAAACCAAACAGTACTTAGATGCACCCAGTCAAGTAACCAAATCATAGTACTAGATCACCCCTGAAAGGAGAAAAGGAAAAAAAAAAAAGCACAAAGAAACCCCCCAACCCAAAAAGGAAATAGACCTTAAAACAGTGTACGTCTTTCCATAGCTACTTTTGGAGAATTGCCCTGCCCTAAACAGACAGTTGCCCAAGTGAACCCAATGCAATTCAGAAACTAAAGGTGGAATCCAAATCTATAGCAGATTAAAGAATAGATATCACTTTGTCTTTCTAGTCAATTAAAAAAAAACCCACAGTCAAAGACCCCCTGTATTTTGAATTTTAAGGAAACTCGCTCTGACAGGAGATATCTGAAATCAGATGACAAAAATCCCACATGTCAGGGGTTAAAATTTCACCATCTCCTCACAGAAGCCTCATCCTAGCTACTTTTTAATGGTGTAGGTCATTGCCTCCAGAGTCCAGGTTATAAATCACACCTAAGTGGTCAGGACATTTGCCTAATGGGTAAAAGGAACAAACTCATTCAAGAAACTGGTCAACTCAGTCAGGTAAAGAGTTAACTGATAAACTGTAAGGTTTTATTTTGGTGCTGTTCAGGGCTTCAAATCTTAAAAGTATTGATATTCTTCCTACATCTCCTGGATTGTGACCCGAGTTTCTCAGAGGAGGAAATTCAGGTACCTCTTGAGAATCTGAGTTTCCGCCATGAGTCAACTATCTTGCTCACTACACAGTCAGGAATTTTAGTTTGAGGCACCTAATGTTCTTTATATACAGTGAAGATGGTTATTAGTCTAACTCTACATTTAAAGGATACACTTCAGTGTCAGCTAGTTAAGAAATAAAGCGTATAGCTATTTATATGTGCAGAAACTTCAGTGGCTGTAACCATAATCATTCTTCAAGGTATTTATAGTCTTCCTCTCAACTTGAGTAAATACATCACTTAATATTCTGAGTGGCTGTGCTTTGATAAATAGAAAACCAATTTTAAATGCAAAAGCAATGAGAAATCCATATTTTCAACCTTAAATACCGCAATCCATATTTTTTCCCCCATCGGTCTATCTACATTAAGCAGTTTCATACATTTTCTCCCCCATCAATTTTGCATTAATGAAATAGTCTTAGAACTACCAGGATTATAATGGCAAACAGTTTATTTTAATGCTGAAATAAAGATTTAAGCTATATATCAACACCAACTGAAAGTGCTGGGGGACAGAGGAATTCCAAGTGACCTCTTCTTTTGATGAACTGACTTTCCCCTTAAGCAAAATAATTAGTTTAAGCAGATGACATTGGGCAAACTACTGGATTAGGTGCATTTATCACAACTTAGCTGAGGTCATTTTAGTTTTCAGCAGGAAGCACCCAAATGAACTTAGAGAAATAGACCATGAAAAATTAAGCAGAGCTCTTAGAAAAAAAAAAATCACTGAAGCATCCATTACCCAGAATCACAACTTTTACAGTAGTTACTAACAATCCTCAAATGTTTCAGATTTGAGAAGCCTGGATAATATTTCTCTGATCTCTAGCCAGAGATTTAACATTTATCCCTTAAGCAAAGGTGCCTTTTAACATGCTTTATACTCCTAGCCCATAACAGATTTCTTTAATTAAACCTGTCACTACCCCACTTCTGCATTAAAAAATGTGATCTTTACCACCAGCATATGTTTTTTTGCTTCATTATGCATTGTTTTGTCTGTGTGTAGAGTAACCCACTGCCCTCATGTCTATTAGCTACCTAAAGTACTTACCTAACCTTTACATAATGACTCCCTGCTTGATTTCCCAAGACTGATGCATGAAAATGAACTAATACAAAAAGACCAGATGAGACTAAAACACACTCAATTAGGCCCTGATTCAGCTGGGAGCTTCAGCATATTCTTACCTTGTACCAGGTCTTAATGCCACACTAGAGGCATTTGCTTCTGGCAGTCAAAATTTCTGGGAAAAGTGTCCTACACTCATATTTTTTTCCTTAAAATTCATAAATGTGACATGAAATGGGTGCTTTCAGCACAACTTAGATTTTATTTTTCTTCTATTTCTTTGATTTTAGTTTCACACAAGTACATTAGCTAACAGACCACTGAGACCCCCTTCAGTATTTTTCTCAATAAGCACATAAGGAGCTCTGTGACAGCACAGGGATCCCTGAACAGCTGTTACCCACTGCAGAGCTGAGGTTTTCCTTAAGGAAGTTTTTCTTCGATTACAGTTTTTCAGGAGTCTCCTACTGTAGTCATTCAGCTCATAAAGCTACTCACCGTAAGAGTCATATGTTTCTTCACTCAGGCCATGGCCATAGTCATAGTAATCTGCTCCACTGTGGGGGAAGAGGGAAGGGGAAAGAACAAGAGAGAAACCAGTTATGAGCAGCAATGCTTATTACACATTCTACCTTTGAAAAGAGGAAAGTTTGAAGGATATAGATAAGGTAACCCACATGACAGTGACAACTGAGATCCTCCTTGTTCATTAATTAGAAACCATATTTACTTTCATTTAGAATTTTTCCCCATCACTAAGCCCCTCATTCACATTGTAAATGTGGAAATTTTATATTTAAAATTATATCTATAGTTGTGAGGGTCACCTTCTGTTGCCTAATATTTTTGCCTTTGCATCTTTGAATTCACTGATAAAAACATAATAAAGCTCAAGCAACTTGCTGACTGGAGGGTTATACAGCTGTTATACCTGTTCAAGTTCCAGTGTATTCAAAACAAGATGTGCACAAATACAAATGCTATCATTTTAACAGGCAGGAAATGAGAAAAGGAACTGTATTAAAAGCAGAAATCTGTAGTTTTTAGGATTTACAGGTATGTATGAATACTATAACCGTGGCCTAATCCAGTGTTCTGTTTCATTTATATTTGTAATAAGACCTCTGAATAGAAACTGAAGAACAATCCTGAATACATACTATTCCATTATAGTTTCATATTCATGTGAGTCTGGCTATGTGTACTGTTTTACACAGTTTGTAGGACATCAACAGCAAGTGTCTTAATTGTTTCTTTCCCTTTCTTTCTAACTACAGCCTGACTCAGGCCTGACAGAATTTGGATAATACTCTACAAGCTGTAGCTACCAAGTCATTACCTTCTGAGTGGAGAAGGAAATCACTAATAAATGATTACTAGCAAGTAATTACTAATATTGACAAAATGTTTCTAGCATTAGATTGATTGCTAATGAAAACACCAGAGCAAAATAAAATCCCAATTTCATAGCCTTAACACGGATTAGCAGGTAAAGCATTTATATAAGCAAACACATCACAATCACTTCTAAACTGACAAAAGACAATTTGTTATGTTTGGGTTGTTTGTAGATTGAGTTTGGTTTTCTCTTTCTTTAAAACTAAAAATTTTAAAATCTCACAAAATAACCAGGCCAGAAGAAATACAGTTCTCATGTGTGCAAAAGCATGTATAAAAAGTCAGGGTGAGTATTTGTTACTGATGGTATAACACTTCCTAAACAAAAACTTAACCAGAATGCACTATGAAGACACAAACATCTCTGTACAACCTAAGTGTTATCTATGGTTTCTCAGTTCATGTAACAAGGACCCCAGAAAACAAGGGTCCTGCAGCAGCCACTGGCATCTTAGCATTCTGACTGAAGACAACTCACTCTGTATTTCCCTTAGTGAATTTATTTTGCAAGGAAAGTCCTTTTTAAAGAATCATGGAAAGGCTCAGGCTGGAAGGGACCTTAAAGATGACCTAGTTCCAACCTCCTGCCACTAGACTAGTAACTCAGGTTACTTCTCTCCCTTTCATCATGTCATAGAAAGAAGAACAAATCCACAAAATCAGTACATTTTCTTTACCTCATGTGACTCCTTCCTCTCAGAAATAGGAAAGAACGTGACATGGATCCTTTCCTTTTTTAATCCAGCAAGACTAAACATGGAATATTCTGCTTGCAGTTCCTGTGTTTTCAGATGTAAAATTTCTACTTGAGGTAATTTTCTTAATTTTTCTGTACTTCTTTAGGCATCTACTCTTTTAGATTAATAATTGGATTACATGGCATAGCCTGCTGAGTTTTGAGGCATCTTCCTACCCATCTAGTAAATGGTACAAGTGCGATCAACACTGGAGTATCAGCTGTGATCCATCTTTTGTATATAGAGCCTTTGCTTATATCCCCTCGTATTTAAATTCTTTTGTATTCCCATTCCAGCACAATGGCTTTGGCTTTGGGCTGACAAGAGAAAAGAGAGATGGAAAAGAGAAAATGCTTTAATTTTCCATGCCAACATTAAAACTAGGAACCACTTAATGCTATGGAAGGATTAACAAACAACAATAAACTTAAGTATGTTGTTTCTAATTGCTGAGGGCTGGGCAGTAATCCTAGAATGCTTAGAGAAAGTGTGAAGTGAGGCTTAAGTAGTTTAAATAAGGCCAGAGGGAAGTCCTTGTTTTCTCTGTTAGAGAAACAGCCTGAGACAGAGAGGAACAAGCTCAAATTTTAGCCCTGCATCACTGAAGAAGTAGAAATGCTTCTCTAAGGCTTTACCCAGTGAAACAGAGGGCTGGGAAGTTCCTGCCATTTTTATAGCATCACTGTGCTGTGAAAAGTGTCTTATTTTATAAATAGTTTAATTTAGAGGTATTCAGCATAAGCTTTCGAAAGGTCCTGTGGAATATGACCTGAGTTTCTCAGGTTTTTCTGATAAGCTGGTTTGTTTCTGAAAATATCTTGGGGAACCATAATAGAACTAAAAAAACCCAAATAGGGGCAACTGCTCCTGACACGGCTAGACATGTTGGAATATTCTCTTGGGAGAGATATCAACAGAAGGGTAGTTTCAACCTAACTCCAATGGGTCCCTCACTACAAGACAGACACTGAGGTGTTGGAACAAATCCAAAGAAGGGTAATGGAGCTGGATAAGGGCCTGGAGAGTAAATCATATGAGGAGCTGCTGAGGGAGCTGGGGGTGTTTAACCTGAAGAACATGAGGCTCAGGGGGGACCTTATTGCTCCCTACAGCTACCTGAACAGAAGCTGTAGTGAGGTGGGTGTCAGTCTTCTCTCAGCTAACAAATGATGAGACAAGAGGAAATTGCCTCAAGCTGTGCCAGGGTTGGACACAGGGAAGAATTTCTTCACTGAAAGGGTGGTCAGGCATTGGAAGGGGCTGCCCACAGAGGGGTGGAATCACTATAGCTGGAAGTATCAAAGAAGTGTCTGGATGTGACACTTAGAGTTCTGGTTTACTTGACACAGTGCTGTTCAGTCAAAGGTTGGACTCACCTTGGAGGTCTTTTCCAACCTTAATGATTCTATGATTCCATATCAGAAGAAGGTCACTAGGGTATTTCTGGGACAATCCCAAAACAGGTAAGTCAATCAGTGCAAGTGTACTTCCAAAAATGCACAAAGGAAGTAAAAATATATTGTAATTAATTAATATCATTGCCACAGCCCTTTACACTTGTTACAGACATCTTTTAGAATGGTCATGATACCATTTCTGTGTACTAAACAGAAACAGTGTGGCAGGGAGCCTGGGGGGAGATTAAAAGGTCTCTGATTGAAAGCGTTTAGCTTACTGGAAAATCCCAGACTTAAGCACCAACAATCCGAGGTTTAAGCACTGAGTGATCAGAAATTTTCTTCAACTTCAGTTATAAAAAAGAAAAACAACCAGCCCTTGCAACCAGTACAGCTTCCTGTAATACTCATTACGGAAAAAACTGATCAAAGTTTCTGTTTATTCCTCTGCACATTAGCATCAAGTAATTTTGGGACTGATCCCTTTAGACACAAGCCAGGGCAGTTTCAGAAAGTGGCAGTAGATCCTTACAAAAACCAAGGTTTCCTTTTGTGCCATGAGCAGATCCACAAACATCACCTTTGCACTTCTACACAGAGTTGTGCAGAACAGCAGCAAAGGAGAAATAACAAATAAGGATCTGTCTAGCAAGAGTTCTTATATGATAGACCCTGATTGCTATGATCACATCTGAAGACAACTCTTCCACAAGGACAAGCCTCTTTCTGTCATTCCTATGAGACCACCATGCTCAGCTGCTTCTGATAACAAAAAGCATCTCTCAACAGTAAACATAAAGAGTGTCTAGCTAACAAGAACTGTGTAGTAGAGCTTCTCCTAACCCCATAATTGTCTTGAACATTGAGCATCTTTTCTCAATGCTTCTGTGGATCTCTAGAACATCATATCCTGTAACCCAGCTTACAGTAGGACAGCAGAAATTCAGGATGTCAGGAAGAGATTCACATCTTTTCTTGCATCTTCTATATAGATGTTTACTTAATGCCTAGTTCTACTACTACTTATTTTAAGTTTCTTTGGTACATACTCTCAACTCCTGCATCTCAGTTTGTGTCTGTATAAAAGATAATGATCTCAGAAAGCAACTGAGACCTATATGTGAAAACTTTATAAAATACAGAAAAGTGATGCGTGATGCAATCTTCCTTAAATTATCTCATTTGTATCCTAATACAGATAATACAAACAGCAAATCTATTACCTATAATCATAAAAGAAGATAACCAGAGTGCCCTCTCAAGGATTCTCTTAGATATCACTACTTAGAAATTTTAAGAAATTAGACTTTTGAATAGTGATATTCCCTCAGAAGCATCTGCATTCTAGTGCTACCTACCAGGCACAGAACTATGTCTATCTACTTATGTCTAGAAGAACTCTACAGTTGCCTAAAACAGTTATACCATCTCAAGTGTCCAGTTATTGCTGTGTGAACTCAGTTAGCCTTCCTCTACATTCTCATGTCTCATCTCTCAAAAGAGGAAAGGCAAAGGGCAAGTAGAAGACATGAGTGAAGCACATGGTACAAAAAAAGGCTTCTCCGGAACAGCAGCAGCAGAAGCCATAGCTTTACCTTGACACTCAATAGAATGAAGCAACAACACATTCCAGAACATGAGAAATGCTAAACATAGTAATATAAAAAATTGCTATATCAAGTGAGAAAGCAACAACAGAAAAGCTAAGAACTCAGGTTGCAAAAATTCAGCATTTTGTAAATTACAACGAAGTCCCAGCCACCCCACACCATGTGGGTGGTTTGCAAAGCAGGTTGTGAACTGCTATCTGAGGAGAATAAACTGAAAGTCTTAAACTATCCAGGTGTATACCAAACATGTCCCAGCTGCTAAATGGAAAATAAAGACATGAGCCAACATCAGCATCAGAAAAAGATGTGTTTGCTTTCCTTTCTCTCCAAACAGACAAAACTACTCAGGGCAGTGGAAACAGCAGAGAACAGTGAAGATCTGAGAAGAAGTTCTTCAGTGAAGAACTGAAGATCTGATTCAGCCAAAGAATCTTTAGACTATTCATTCCAACACTGGGAAGGAGCTATGGCTATTATTCCATCTAATTCTTGGTTTTCCATGGAGTTCTGCACAAATGTTATTACAAGGCCAAGACAAGGTTACTTGTCATAGACTGGAGTACAAGACCACACTGCCTCTAATACACCATCATCCTCAAGAACTGCACAGATGTTATATCACCATTCCATCATTAGAAATATCATTAGAAATACTGTTCCAGAAGGTATATATCATAACCTATCTTTTTAATTTACTGAAGGAACAGTACAACTTTCAACAGTTTTCTATGAATCTGGAACCTTATTCATCAGTTGAAACTAAAGAACACTTGAGACAAAAGTTTTATATGAGTGTAATTCCAAAGTAATACAAAAGCCATCAAGGAATGTATTTGATAAAAAAAAAAGATTAATTGTTTTCAGGGCTGCATAATCGTAAGCATCTGACAGATCTTAACAGCAGTGTACTACCACGTTCAAAATCTTTCCAGTGCTTCCCTTACAAAGCAGAGTCCATACCTTGCCTCTCCAAGTGCAGTAGGGCAGGTCTCTTCCTCTTAAGGACAGTTCAATTCATTTAATTGCAAAGACTTGTTTCCTGGAGCTCATGGAAGCTCCACTACTTCTATCAATATATGCACTTCAGGTTCTGCATATACAGCTCCCATGACAATTACACAAAGATAAACCCGGTTATGATGGTTACTGACTTCTGAGGTTAGTAATAGTTTTCATTGTCTGTCATCTGAATTATATAAAAATTGTGCCTAAAAGTACAATTTACAGCTCTCAATATTTCTACTTAAATAAAAGGACAAAAAGCTAAGACAATTATCAACTTTTCCTGAAACCATTTCCCATTTCTAAAGTTGCCCAATTAAATAGGTATTTCTTTACCAACAGAAAGAAACAAGATCTTTCTTCCCTTGAAAGCAACTCAAACACAACACAGAGACAAAACTACAACTTTCAATTACTGCTAGTAAGCAGACATGGTATATTGACTGTCAACCAGCAAAAGTGTCAAATCTTCATCTACAAAAACATGTTCTCTGACAAAAATCTGTTCTGAACTGATGCAGTCTGATTTCTCATTCAACTGACAGACACTGGCTTTCAAGTGTGAGTTTCCAGTGAAGTCCCTTCTGTACTCCACACCAGGGAAAACAAGTCTTCCCTATGTATATCCTTCACTATCTACTGCAAGTGTGAATTTATGCTGTCCTCTCTTTAGTCTGGAGAGTCTATGGAGTCTCTTCTTTATCTTGGTATCCCTTATCAAACTGGTAGAAAGTTAATTATGTAAGGCATTTTAGAAATTATTTCTAAGTTGGTAACTTTAATTTGGAAGCCTGACCATCCACATTGTGTCTCCAAAGCCCATATATCCAGCAGCATCTTGCTGAGGCCAAGCAACTGGATACTCTCCTTCCTCTGTTACACTCATCATCCAAGCCTGAAGTACTTTTATAAATATTTTTTATACATACTGTTATTAATTTGAAACCCTCACAGAATTAAAATTTTTAAACTATGATTAACTCCACACATTACCATTAATACAATATAGCATTCCATATTTAAAAAAATATTCCCTTTTAATAATATTTCCTCCTATTTAGCACTTTCTAGAAGATCCTATCTGATCTACTCTTTCCTCATGTTTTCACTTGTGCAATCAGTCAAGGAAAAAAGTCCAAAATACTACCAAATACTAATTCTCCTTAATTACATTGTGGTAATTCAACCATCCAGCTTCAGGTGCTGTACAATCACCTGAGTAAAATTAAGCCAAAATCAACATAATTATGAAAATTCCTTTTCTGAATTCCTCAAATATTTATAATGTCATGTTACTAATTTTCATACTACTAAGACCAATCTATTTTTAAACGTATTTTTATTTGTATTCTAAACAGAGGCACAGTCATAATTAAGTTTAATATCAAAGTCATGAAGAGAACCAAAATGATTTTCTATATCTGAAACCAAGTCTAATTAGTATAAATGAAAAGTAATCCTAAAATATCTTAAATAGTGAAGCAATCTGCTAACATCAACATGATGAGGATTCTAAAAATCTTTTCCAGTTTTATGAATGCACCATAAAATGTGCTTGTGCTTTTTCCCCCCATAATTACATGCCAATAGCCTTAGTCTTATTCCTGTTTACTGACATTTCAGGCCAGATTTCTGTAAACCAGTTTTAAAAAACTCAAACATGCTAAACATATGATTAAAACCAGCTGCACTATTGAGGCCCTTCTGGATATTTTACCTTTTCACATTTTAACAGGTAATTGAAAAAGAAAACATGTATCTAAACCTAAAAAAGAGACTTGAATAAAATGCAAAAAATAATCTCTTCCAATGACATGAGCACAAAAATTGAGCAGGAAACCACACAGAAGGGATTTTCAGTTAAAAGCTACATTAGCTTGTTTATGTTAATGCTTTTGCAACTTTATTTTGCAGAATTATAACCTCCAATAAGCTCATACATACCAGGTGCTCTAAGAAACAGCAATACAAAGTGCCAGCCATTTGCACTGCCCCCAGAAATCAAATTCCTGGGGACTGATTTGATTTATAAGTCAGAGAATGAAATACAAACAACTACTAGCATTAAACTGGAGAATTACATCTTGAAAAACTACAGTAACAGACACTGTTTTGCATATAATGCATATTTATACATCCTGGAAATGCATGATTGCTGACAAACTCAACAATGTAAATTTAAAACACTGAGCATCACAAACAAACTGTTGGCAATTAACTTTCAAATATGAAGAGCAACATCTCCATAAGCCAATTTCAAATCCATACGCTCAGCTCTTTATGAAAATCCTCCTCTTAAAACAGGAATGCCACTCTCTTTTGTATGACTACTAAGCAGAGCTCCAAACACACCTGAAAATTTGAGCTTAGTGGAAAATGGGGAGGGTACTGCCAAGAACTATATAGCAGGAATCAGTTTCTCTTGTAACTCAAGTGCCTCTGGAATGACATTAAATCAGGTATTTAGGGAGATTTTAAGGATTTCAGCTAACCAATTTAGTCATATTCTTCAGGCATCAGTTGAACAATGGCCACTGCTGGATTTCAAGGTGGGTTTTTTAAGTTCTTTTCAACCCAATATCCACTTACTTAGTTCTTAAGCAACTACCACATGCTACAAAAAAGTCCTCACACCTTTCTAACCACCAGATCCTTGTACACAGTGTTCCTGACAAAGAATGTTTCTGTCTTGAATCAGTCCCTGCTGAAACAAACAGTAAGGAATATGGTGTCACCTTGGAGGAGCTGAGAGGTCTCAGCCTGGAGAAAAGGAGGATCGGAGGGACCTTATCACTCCCTACAAATACCTGAAAGGAGGTTGTGGAAAGCTGGGTGTTGGTCTCTTCTCCCATGTGCGAAATACTGGATATTGGGAAAAATTTCTTCACTGAAAGGGTGGTGAGGCAATGCAACAGGCTGCCCAGGAACCACCACCCCAATAGTCTTTAAAAACACGTGGATGTGGCACTTGGGGACATGGTTTAGTGGTGAACATGGTGGTGCTGTTAAACAGCTGGACTTGATCTTAGAGGGTTTTTTTCAGCCTTAACAATTATACAGTCAGAACACCATGTTTATAACATGCCTAGGAATTACCATATGGGCAGTTATCTTTTTATGCGTTTAAGTAAATGATTTAACATAAAGTTGCAGCATGTACTTCTCATTTCTCAACACATTAACAATAAGCACAGAATGATTTAGAGGCACTGAATAAACATAGGTATACTAAAGAGAATTTGCCAATTCCCTCAACTCAGATTAAGTTAACTGGGGGGCTCCAAGGCTCACAGGCAACTTGCAGTGATTTGAATTTATCACATTTCAGTATGATTTGAAGTGACAGCAGTTACTGTTAGATATGCACAAAGGGCAACTAAGAAACACTATTTAAGTCAGTGGCACAATGCCTGTTGCCAAGAGAAATGTATGGCACTAATAAGTAAATGTAAAAAACATTGCAGAAACAATTTTTTTTTTGCTTTGTAAGCAAAGCCAGCATTTTCCCCAAGTCCTAATTTTTCCCCTTTTAGAACCATGTTTAGATTAAATTCTGCAGTGGAGTGAAAGTGAGATCACTCTGACTAAAGATTTTAAACGGTTTTAAAAAGATAAATTATCATTAAACACAAAATGGCATTACTACATGAATGAGTCATTCTTGTTTCTCAGCAGACAGAGGCATACAGTTATACAAACTATTCCTCTTGTAGTTGAGGCTGCTGATCTCTGCTGCAGGTTAAAAAAAAATTAACCTAGAGCAGGTTAAAAAATTAACCTAGACAAAAGCTTCCCCCCCGCGGAAAATAATCCTGTTTTAAATACTACCAGGCAAGCTAAGGAAGTTCTTTGAAACTTCTAAGTGCATGAAGCAGCCAGATGGGGTTTCTCCACACTTCTTTCTGCACTGCAGTAACTGTGTTAGCCATTCTCTCTTGAAAGTAAACTTAAAAGCACACAGTAAACCTCTAATGCTGCTGGAGAGGTAACAAACCCAGCCCCCTTTCTCAGCAACCTTGTCACATAATCTGAATTTCAGTAACAAACCTCATTCCCTGGCATGTTACTCTCTGCAGCATCTGTCACTGCTATGAATGGTTGATCATAAGTACCTCTGTAGTCATCTCAATGCTATTAAGCAGATGGCAGCGCTAAATCCAAATGATGTAGTACATCTCCCTGGTGGACTTTGTTTCCATACACTACCATTATTCTACAATTCCTCAGTGATAAATCTTATGTATTCTAGAGAACATTAAACAGTGAGCTGACAGTGACAATTGATTTATTAGCATCAATTTCCCTTTGCCATATTATTGTCTCTGCAAACACTTGTGCAGATCATATATGGAGTCACTAAGGGACAAAAGCACTTTGGCTCAATTTGAAACATATTTCAGAGATTTAAAATCACTAGATTTTTTGATAATGTTTCAACTGAGCTACAATTTTAAATGAAGACACAACTAAATGCTCCTGCTTCCTCCACAATACTATTATGTGAATTCTCATAATAAAATTGGTCTAGCATTAACATCAGGCCATTGAAACAACCCACTGCTTTCTCCAATAAATCCAAGGAAAGAATTAATTCTAGGCAGGTTTGGGAAGTCTTTCAAGAGTGAGCTAAGTTGTGTAAGGATGCACATGTGCTGGGGAGGGACACTGGCAGGTGCATGTGCATCTGACATCAGAAAATACCATCAACCAGGACTCATGAATTTGGCTTTCACTCTTGCAACTCATTTTTCTTTAAGATCATGACAAGGTTTTTGGCACACAACAGCACATGTTAATTACTCCATATGCATATAGAAAAATTTTATGAAAGAATTCCTGACTGCATAACATAACCCTAAAGTTTGACTGTATATCAGAGGCATGTAATGATAAGGCAAGATGGGATGGTTTAAAACTAAAGGAGAGATTTAGATTAGATGTTAGGAGCAAATTCATTACTGTGAGTGTGGCAAGGCCCTGAAAAAGGTGGGCCAGAGAAGCTGTGGATGCCCCAACCCTAGAAGTGTTCAAGGCCAGGCTGGATGGAACTTGGAGCAACCTGGTCTAGTGGAAGGTGTCCCTGCCCACGGCAGTAGGGTTGGAACTAGATGGTCTTTAAGATCCCTTCCACACAAAACCATTCTATGATTCTACGTTTTCTAGCCTTTGATTTTCAGAAATTGCAAAATACTCTGTTAATTTGAAATTGTTTTATTTTTTCTTATAACAAGACTAAGCAGACCAGCTGATTAACCATCCCAGTTTATAGTGATAAAAATAGAATTTAACAATCCATCTGCAAAAAACTATAGATATAATTTAATCACATCTCTTCTAAAAATCAGTTCAGATAATTAGTCAAACTCAGTACAGCTCCAAGGGATACTTTAAGTCTTTTTTACCATAAAAAATAATTCTCTTAAGGGCATCCTAAAGCACTATTTGGGGTTTTATTGAGTGAACAAACAACTGTGGATAATAAATTGTTCTAAAGGAAAACAACTTTTTCTTATAGGATTACAGGGCATTAAGATAGATGAGAACTCAGAACACTAATGTTTCTCTCCCTATTAGTGCTGTGACAGGTTTTAACAGAATCTTCAGAATGCTAAGCACAAGCAAGGATACAGCCTCACAATGTCAAATAAAATGCCATTAAACTTCTAACCACTCACAGTTTGGTAACAGCAAGCAGTTAGTAAAAAAACCCCAACAACTTATTCACAGAGCAAGCAAAGTCTCAACTACCTTATGTACACAGAAATACACAGTTACCCTATTCTTCATACCTGAACATGTCACCATACTACCAAGTCCATCTCAGATTTGGCCATTTCTGGGAAATACACTTAAAATGTCAAAATTAAAAGCAATCAAGGAGAGACACTGTTGTCCTGAATGGTCACATTTGGAGAATGTACTCTGTGCACCTACAGCAAGAGATGTGTTGTCATCCAGCATCTTACAGATCTCCAAAATTCCTGGAGGTATTTCAAATTCTATATCAAGTTTCCATCTTTAACAGGTAAATCACTAAAGCAAAACATTTAAAACAAAAACAAGCATTTCCACTGTCTCCCCCATATCACACAATGTACACTTGTGAACATTAAACTCTGCTCCTGCACTCAAACTTGGTTATATACCAAAAACTACTGCAAAAAATTTAATGAGCCAACTCATTTTCAGTTAAATGTTTATCGAATTTCCTCCATATCATTAGGATTACAGTATTTCTAGAGAAATCAACAGCAGAAGACACTATTCCTTCAAGATCACTCTTTTCAGCTTCAGAAAGAAGGTAAGTTATTTCCACAGGCTGGTCACTAAATGATGCATTTTAAACACACAAATGCCCTTCAAGTAAAAACGCAGTTTCCTTGTGTGTTTTATGAGGGCAAAATATCAAGAATGAAATAAGGCTAAACTACAAAAACAATGCACTTTTCCTTAATTTCCTTCATAATAAGGGCATTGTAATGTACCTAAATATGATGAGTATCTCAGAATGAGTGCACAATGACATTTTGCAATATGGGCCACTACTTGATATTCAGATTAAAGATAGGAATGCTGGTTTAGGTACCTCAGATGGCTGTTTATAGTTATTACTTATTACCTGCCAATACTATCCTAAAAATCTTTTTGCCAAGCCAGAAAATATGCCAGAAAATGGGTGTTGATATCCTGTGAGAACCGTGCAAGTAAATTAATTTCTTGTTTTCTTTCACCACAGAGTGCTTAATAAAATTAGGGGGGAAAAAGCCAAGTAATCATTCAAAAAATAACAAATACATTATCATCTAATATATGTATTGTGAAACTACAGGTAAAATACAAAATAAAGCAATCATTTTATGAAGTATCTCCTTCTAGACAGCTAAGCATGTGCTTAAGAATATTATACACATTCTTATGTATTAATCCTTTACAAGAGCAATTTCATTCTTTGGGAGATATTTTAATTTTCGTTCAGAGGAAAAAAATTTCAGTGAAA
>JAWWMO010000083.1:144876715-144905558 GCA_035047845.1 Dendrocincla fuliginosa | reverse complement strand
AGAGGAAAAAAATTTCAGTGAAAACCTTCTTTAATGTGGGGAAAAAAAAAATCAAATCCAAGTAATGTTTAGCTTTGGCTCCGGCAAATGACTTTGTAATGAAGTCCAAATGTTTGCATGCAATAAACCCATTTACCAACACTAGAAGCAGTAAACCAGAACAGAATTACCGACATAAAAGTTGAGGACTACTTTGGTAATTTTCTTTTGGGGAAAAAAAAATCCATTACCAGCAGCTGCTCTTGAAATGTAACACTCTACAGAGTCTTGTATTTTGGAGACTACACTGTAGCTTCTTCAGTCATATTATTTTTATCAATTTTCAATAGCTTAAACTCTGTAGGAGCCAAGTATCAGACAAAGGTAATTTCATTATTTTAGTTCTCAACACTAATAACACTTGTACTTTCCACTATGCTTTTTCACATTGACTAAGTTGTTGAGCGCAGAAAAATAATCATTTTCACAACAAAATTGAAGTTGGGTGTGACAATGCTACAGCGGAGCAGATGTCAGGTGTAAACAGCTCTGTTCTCAACTTTGCTGTGAACAGTTCTGCACCATTTCAGATAAAGCTCCATTGTAAGTCTTACATATTTAGCAGAAGGTAAAATAGACTAAGGAGTATCTATTTACCAACATCTCAATACCCCTATATATCTTCTTCTCCTATTGCCATCTTCTCTTCAGAGGGAAAAGTTTGATACTCTAATCAGCCCAAATAACTCAAACAGTAATGCAGAACTATAGGATTTTTTAAAAACAATTTTCTGAACATTATTGTTCAACCATTTGAAGTTTTTTGCCTGCAGAAGTCTGGACAGTAAGGAGTTAATGCATTGCTATACTTCAAACACTGATGATGATTCAAGTGAGCAGGTTAGAACACCATGTGCCTGGGAAGGGGGGTTGTACAAAGGTAGAGCAGCACCTCCCTGGAGCCAACTTTCCTGCTCAGGTCCATGCTGACCACACAACATACAGAGCAAGCACAGAAGGGGGGGGGGGGGTTGTCAAGGAACAGGCAAGACCAATAGAGGGGGTTTGAGACCACCAAGGATCCCAAAGCACCCTCTGACTCATCTTAGAAACTCCATCTGAAGACTGCACAAGCCTCAGTGTTACATTAGACACAAAACTCCCTCCCCGGGGAGGGATCCAGGTGTTTCCATGCTAGTTTTAATGTATATAACAAGAGGAACATTTTGCTACACAGATCCTTAACCCCAACAAATCAGGACTGTGACCATCACAGATCATGGACATCAAAATTACAGTTAAGTCTCCTCACTTGGATCCACAGGTGGTGACATCTTTCCTCTCCACAATATATTACTATTCTTTCCTCCTCTTTCTTCTCCTTATACACTGTTTCCTAATACTTTTGTAGAAAAGAGCCAAAATGGCTACCTAATTCTGCTGCAGTTATTTTAAAACACATTTGCCTCATATACACCTGTTATTCAGTGTCATTTCACTCCAATTCAACTCAAGGAAATTTATTAACAGGAATCTCAGTTACCCTGCCTTAGATACAGGTAATAACATTGTCATAAAAGTTTAAAGACATTCTCAAAGACATCACAAAATCTAATATTAAGCAAATTATGAAAGCTTGGTCCAAGAGAAAAAGAGTGAAAATAAATTACAACTCAGTAAAAGGTGCACAAAAGTTCCTTTTCCAGACAGGCACACTGGAATTACCCAATAATGCCGATGGTCAGCCAAACTGCTATATTTGTCATGTGATTTTTGCCATTAAGTTCTACCTAAAGGAAGTAGTTTGTACTTAATAGAATTTTTCCCATCATTGGGACATATTAGTATCCTTTGTACTTCATGGAATTGCCAAATAGTGACTGCTTTGAAGAAAGTAAAATTGTAATAAATCAAAAGTGCCTTCTGAGAATGAAGTGGGGGACGGAAAACAAGTGGCAAGAGATGCAAATTTGTCACATCAAAGACCACAAAGCAGTAAAACAAACTGAAGGGTGTCCTTTTCTTACAGTCAAATAAAGGTAAAATACAGGAATATAACCTTGTTAAAGTAGTAAGGAAATGCAATCAGCTTGATGTGTCAGTTTTTCTCCTCTCCCCTCCTTGCTCACTCCTCCATCCCAAAATGAATCTGAATTAAGTTTCCCTGAATTTCCTGAACTTCTGAATACTGTTTGAGTTATGATCTGGTATGATTAAAACTGTTTCAAGTTCTTAGTTCTGTTTCTTTGCAGACACTCAAACTGAGCTTTCATATATGTGTGACACTAAAGACAAATAACCCAGGTAGTTATTTCTAAAAATCTTCTCATAAAATTTTTGCTGTTTAAGTTGAAATTGAGAAACTTTAAGTAAAACTAACTGGCCAACCATAGAATTTTTCAAATGTAATTACAGTTGATTTGGAGCTTACCTTTGTGCTTGAGTGCTATAGCTGTTATCATAGGAATCATAGCTTTGTTCATCATAAGCAGCTCCATAGCCATCATCATACTCCTGAAATGATATAAAAGAAATGTAATATTAACCCTAAAGACACTCCAGAAACAAAGCAGTAACCTAGTTCTACATATGAAAGACAATACTCTCCTGAAATACACGTATGACATGTACACCATGAAGTGGCAAAATCTTAAGACTAATAGAGACTACTTAATCTACGGATTTAAAAGCACAATTTCTTTAAGAGTGTTCTAAACTATTGGCAATGTGCGTCTAAAAGGCTTTTTTTTTAGTAAACTTGGTTTGTGCAGAGACAATACAAACATCTCCTGTCCTCATGGTTTTGAATTTCAGTGAACCACCAATCTTCAGGGAACCTCTGGGAACCATCTCAGGAATCAAATCATCTGAATAAATATTGTGCACCTGACTTAGGTAGGTGACTTATTTCTGAACAAGAAACTCAATATTCTATGTAGACTTCAGATAGGAAAGAAGTTCCCTAGAGAGACTAGTGAGAATGGCAGTTTTACTACTTTCAGTGTCCTGTGGACACCCAAAACTTGTGGGAGTTTAGCATCCATTAAGAAACTTAAAGTAAGGATTTCTTACTCTTCTCTGCATTATGCACAGTATTTACATACTGTAACACTTTTTTCAAAACAGGCCTGTATTTAAACACCAGTTTGAACAAAGCACTGAGTCAAACTTCTCTTTGTAGCTGATGATAATAAGTGACAATGATGCTGTGTTCTCCCAGAGAAGGATGCACTATAGAAATCAAAGAACTGCCATCAATTTATCTAACAATATTTGCCCACTAATACACCTGAGCTATTCACAGAAAAAGTAGAAATGGCACATCCTCTGTATTGATTCCTAGTAAATCCTAATATACAAATCCTATCCAAACATGCCAAAGACCTCAATGGATATTTAGGAGTATTTGTCCAGTTTTGAAACAGAAGACTGACCTAATAAGACATTTTGTAGACTGAGGGACCCAGAGAAATTAAAATCAAGCATGATCATATAAATATTACATATATACACACACACGGTGTTTTCTGTGTGCATCAAACCTGGCAACATAAAGATCAAATCACATGAAGGAACCAACATTTCCAGGAAAATGAACCTTTAAGAATATTTCAGCAATGACAGAAAACAAAACTGTCCAGTAGTATCAATTAGATAGGGATGATAAAAGATGTATTGTCCAACTCTATTAGAAAAATATCTCCAGCGATGGGAATCTGACAGCTTTCTAGGCATCGTAAAGAAAAGCTCTCTATAGCAGAAGCCAGTGACATCCTCAAAACAATTGAAAGGAAACTGAAATTCCTAAGAGCTTTAGCAAGCTTTCCAGTCATTTGAAATTGCTTATATGGAAAACAGGCAATCTCCCCATCAATACAGCTTCAACCATTGCTAGATCAGTGCACATGATTGTTTCCCAGCAGCGATTAGAATGCTGTCACTGAGTATTTGCCAGCACAAATGAGTGACTATTCATTGGCTGGGAAGAAGAAATAGGATTTTGCCAATTGTCTGCTTCATGGAGATCCATGGATAAACAGCCCCCCTTGGAAATGCATTTTCTCTTTCAGCAATTCACTGCTCTGAAACTATAAATTAAAAGAGTCTTAGTATTTTCTTGCCCATCAGATACGGATTTTTCTTGATCAGCCACAGACAAACCCCCCAAACCACTGCCTCCTGGCAGCTACTCCAAACATGCACTTTATTACTTATTGATGTAATACAGGGACACCTGTTAACAATATAGACCTTGATCAACAGCAGAAGCTGCCTGAGCCAACTTATTTGCTCTGTTCCAGAATATTTACATGACATTTGGTCTCCTCTCATAGCCTCTCCCAACTGTGAGCCAGCCATACCTAAGAAGGGCTTACAAATTTCAGACTGTGCATCTAGCAGTGGCAACAAATGAAAGCAAAGGGATGAAATTAACCTTTTAACATGTTAGGAAAGCTTTGCCACTAAGGAATCATTGGAGAACTCTTAAGCAATCCGTCCTATTATTCACATTTATGTTAACTATTTTACTGAAAAATTAATCATGAAGGAAAGAGGATAACAGGCTACTTTCAAGTTATGTTTTCTGACTTCTTGAAGACAAAAGAACAAAATAGATTTGAAATAAGGAGATCCTTCACAGTATGTCGAGCAGAACAGAAGGAAAATTTGGGGGAGGTCCGTGCTATATGAGACTGAAGTGTTTTTAGTATTAGCACTCCTCTTACAGAGAACTTTTGCCCAGCATTAATTACTGTTCACCACTTCGTGTGTCACTAAGTTCAGCACTGCTGAAATTAAGCCCTGCATTACAATATTGTTGAAGGTGGCTCCTATAAGCTTTGAATGCAAAGATATCTGGTTTATAGTTTATATGTGGGACTCATGCCACTTAGAATTAAAATCACCAAAATGTGCTGTTGCAATTACTATAACCTGCTTAAATAGATCAATTCCTTTTTATTTTTGTATTTAATAGAATCATGGAATAGTTTGGTTTAGAAGGGACCTTAAAGATGATCTAGTTTCAACCATTTGACATGGGCAGTGACACCTTCTACTAGACCAGGTTGCACAGAGCCCCATCCAGCCTGGCCTTGAACACTTCCAGGGATGGGGCTCCCACCACCTCTCCAGGCAACTGGTTCCAGTGCCTCACCACCCTCACAGCACAAAAATCTCTCCTAATATTTACAGTTATAAACCCCAAAGTTTATACTAAACTCAAGATAAACATGTGCAACATGCTCCAAAAATAGAAGGGGTTTGCTTTCAATGGCTTGTTCTGTTAAGAGATAAAAGATTCAAATTTCAAAATGTGTTTACTGTGCACTATTTCCTTGAAGTAGCAATTATGCAGGGGCAGCTGAAGTGTGTTTCAGAGCTTTCCCTGAATTAGGTCTGACAGTATTTGCTCTTAGTCATACAGTATTTGAAAACTTTCTCTTTCAAGAGGTTACAAATAAGGTCAGCCAAGGCAGAATGTTTTACATTTTAAATGAAATCCACACTACTTAAGTATTTTCTTTCTGAATCAGACCTCTTGTGGTTTCAGTAAATGTTTTCTTTAACTTCATTTAGTATTTAGGTGAAATATCCTTGGCCATCTGGCATGATTCATTCCTACAAAATAGCATGCTAAGTTAAATGAAAATAACAATCCTTTTTACACATATATAATGAAAATGGACAGGACAGAACTTACATGCAGAGATATTCTGTACTAAAGTACACCATTGTACTAAGTACGTACTACTGAATACAAGCATTGCTATAGAGATTTCTTTCTGTATAATACAGGAAGAATTACATCTCCATAAGAATTTTTTAATTGCATTTTTCCTGCTGATTTTTTAGCATCTTTCAAGTACTTAAAAAAGCTAGCATCTTTATATTTAAAGCCATTATTCTTCTTCACATGGATGACAGTGTCTCTATTTCTACTACCTACCGATACAATGGACTTCCCTCTCTACTCATATTACATAAATCTATAAAGAGCTATTCCTAATGACACTCATATCAGGAAGTTTACTGGAAAAGCTGTATTTCCCTATTCCACTCCAAAAACCACAAGGCCAAACAAGATATCTTCACTCCATAAACAGAATCAAGACAGATAATTTGAAAAATAATTTGAAAATAATATGAAATTATTCTGTAAAATCTTAAACCTTAGTAATAAACTGCTTTATTAAGGCAACCTATGAGCACTTTTTGCTTAAAGAGAGGTTCTGCCTGCAGTGGTTTCAATGATAATGACCACAGCAGAGATAAATTCAAAGAGCAGCACTGGTGACTGTAATTGCTCAGTGTAAAGTGCAGACATTTCTCATGAACAGAATTAAAGGCAATGTGTAAATATCCACCCTTCAGATATATTAAGTTACCATCACACCTCAAATGATAAAAGCAATCCTTGCCAAAGCTTCTGCACTACTCGAAACATTATAAATCATGCTAAGTCTTGCTCAGCAGCGCTTTTTTCTAATTAAAACAGTACTCTAGACATACCCTTGGTGGGGAATAGGAAATGGTGGCTTTAAATTGTAATCTGCTGGCAGTCACACTGACAGACTAGTGCTTGGATCCTCTTTATGAAAAATGAATAATGTTCCAAAGAACAAGACAGGAAAAAGAAAGAGGGTAAAATTGGTCTTTAACAAGAAGGCCATTTGCAGTGCTAGAAAAAAATCATCATTAAATCAATAAGAAATCAATTTCTCAGCTCTTCCTATCTAAGGAAACCCATTCAAGGGAAAAAATTAAGGCTTTATTACTGGAAGTAAAAGATCGTTGTTTCTCTTCCTCCTCATTCTCTGAAACTAATACCAGTACTTTATCCCAGAATACTGGAGGGACATATTCCTTTTAGCTAAAAACTATCAAGTTTAAAAAAAAATACAATGTTTCTGTAGAGATTAACTTGAAGGAGAAAACACAAAACAACATCAGTGAAGCGCAATGAAGAATGTTTTTTCGCAAATTAGAATTGTAAAGGGAAGGAACAGCCATTTTGTTACATGGAAATAACATCCCTCCATCATTTAATCAACAGGGAATATGGGGCAATCAAAACAAATACGGCTAGCTACCACCATCTGAAGTCTGAGTGCTAACATTAAGGACATTAGCAGCAAACATGCACAGACTGTAACCCCTTATTTTGCAGATTTTCATCTGTTTTCATCTAGAAGGATCCTAGTGCACATTGAACCAGAACAAATAAGGTATTCCTGGAATGAGAGATGTACAAGTGGATTGTTTTTCAGCACCTCAAAAAAAATCCCCAAAGAGCTGCTAATGAATATAGACAGGAACATTTAAACCAAATTACCATCAGACCAAAACAAGTCTGGTTTTCTATGCACAACAGTAGAAAGCAGAGCCGGAATCAGGAGGGCAACTCATGCTCATTCTATAAGACCAAGTTTTAGATGAGCAGCTTAAACTAAAATACTTTGAAAGGAATTTTACATGAACTTCACAGGTGAATTTTGAGATAGGCAAGTGGAAAAGCTTTCCAGCCTTTTCTCCAAAGCAGTCTACTGTTTTCACAGGCTATGTCACCCAAGTTCCTGGGCAAAATGGAAACACTTTACATTCTGCCTCACATCATCTCATCCTGAAAACTCCAGAGAAGATCAAAGATCTAGTTCTTAGAGACTGAAGCTACTTCAAGCCCTTTTCCAGGAATCCAAACAAAAGCTTCTAATTGAAAACAACTACGCAAATAAAAACACTGATTTAAAATGTTGTATATCACCAGGAAACTATCAACATTCAGAAGACCAAGTTGAACTAAAACATAGTCTGTTGCAAAGTGACATTGAAGTTATTCTTGAACTCCATTCAAGAATTTAAATTCTTTCAAAGTCATCTGGACTAGCCCTTACTTTGGCTAATTTTTTTGCCACCTCAATTTCAACAAGCATTTTTGTAACTTAAATGTTTGGGTTTTTTTCATACGTATATAGAGTTTTTGCTCTTTTTTTCTCCTAAAGATCTTTCCTTCTTCAGCCACAAACAGCAAGTGAATGTTAATGAGAAAAATCTACTTTAAAAACAGTTCACCATGCAAAATCAGCAGTGTATTAATAGCTCCCAGAAACTGCTTCCACATTAATCCTAATTTACAGTTTTTCAAAATCTAAAGTAATTATGATCTCAAAAGGGAGACAGAGTGTTCAAACTCAAGGCTGGAGATTAAAACAGAATTTGCAGTAGCTTTCTAAAAAAGTGAACTAAATAGGCTATAGGCTTTTCAGCTGAATGGGCACTCCCCTGTAAATAGTAAGACTTTGCAATCACTCTTTTCACTAATGGATACTTACATTCATATTTTATAATAATCACTGGATCATGAAATTAATTTCTTAGCCATCCAGTCAAACATTATTTGTGAACCAAGTTCCCCTAAGTCCTACTTACTTCATAAACTAGAAAGCTTTAAAAACAATAATCTTAAACTTTAGGGTCTTGCAAAATCAGGAAATAACTGAATGTAGATCTTAAAGAGTAGATTTCAAAGTTTATCAGTAACTTTTTTGCATCCAAACTACTCTGTATGTCCTTCTGAGAAGCCTGTGTCTTTAAGTTAAAATAATCTTGACATGTAATTGGAGATAGTTCATAAAGTTTTTTGAGTTACAATTTACTTCACATTAGAAAGGCTCCCTTGGTCTCTCACTGGTAGACATTCCATCTTAATTCCATTTCTTATTACACAAAGCAGTGTCATTGAAGCATTCTAATTGAAGCATTAACTGCTAGAAATTACACATGTGGTCAGTGCATTAAAAAAATCTGCTGCTGAGGTAACCCTGCCTGAACACAAGAAAACGTCAATTAAACTGCCACAAACAGAACTAAAGCTCTGCCACAAACTTGGCCCAGAAGTGGGAGGGATATTTAGATCTGATTGCTTTCTAGTGTTGAAGCAAGTCTTGGCCATAACATCATAGACTGATGAGTTTTATTTTTCAGTACAGACATTCCACACTACCACTTAAAGTCCAATTATTAATGCCTAAAATGCTGATTATGAACTCACGTAAGTCTCACTTAGCATTTAACACCTGAGCAAACAAAACAGGACTTGACATTGCATCATCACAACACTATTCATGCAAAATACAGAAGTGAAAGATTGACAGAATATTTACAAAACACTTAACTTTGTAAAATAAAACCAGCAGTAAATAAAAGTCTACTCTTAAAAAGCTTCAGTCCCTCTGCTGTATTACTAATTTGGAAAAAAGCCTCATGTTTGAAGCTGGCAAGAGGACAATAGGAAGAGACAAAGAGCAGCAAGTGTTACAAGACAGTAACTGAGGTTGAGCAGTTCTGTTCTAACCCATATTTGACTGAACATTCAATAAGGAATTGACCTTATTAAAGAGCAGTGAATTGCTAGCACACTGTCACTAACTTCCTGCTTATGGAAAAATTACAGAAAAGCTTAAAATTTTCAGCTAGTAGTTAAATACAGTTTCTATTTCTTACCTTAATGGAATAAATTGTCAACTTAATACATAAAAATATGTTTATGTATTATACAGTATAATTCAATGAGAACAATTTGCATATAATTAAGAGGAAAAATGTCCCTGAAACCATCTCTAAGTGCTTCAATCCATGTAGCATCCACCAAGTATGGTTTTCTTCATCGAGGTATTACAAAAATAATCCTTCACACATCATACTAGGTTTTCTCCTGACTTTAGCAGTTGAGGAAATAAAAATGGGAGATGTGCTAGTGTTCAGAGAAGGTTTATCAAAGCAAACAGGGCTATTATAAATCTGACTGGCTGTAGGGGCCTGAATTTTTGCTATGTAAGCTGATGTTACAGCTACTAGAGAGACATTTTCAGAGAAAACGGTAAGGAACTGTCATTTAGCAGCTTCAAAACCTTCATCATGGTGCTAACAATACGATGAGGTCCCAGGAGGAAAGGGTACTGTGGCTGAGAGACATACATAAGTGAGACTGGCAACAGTGGAGTGGGAAAACCAGTCATATTGGACTGGAAAAACATGCAGTTAAGTCTGATATTGTTATGTGAATTCTGCAGAGAAAGCCAAAGCATTCAGGAGCCAGCATTACAAGGACCCAGACAGAGGCAGCCTATATCAGAGCAAAGCTTCCTGCAATAGGTAAGGTCTGGAAAACTTCCATATGGTATTTAAACACAGGACAACAATGGACACCTAGTTTTCTTGATCTTGAGCTCTCATTAAAATGCACCTAAACTCAAATTAATGACTTTTTGCCTGTGGCATCATTTTTCCCATGTGAGTTACTGCATCCAAAATTAACCTAACTTTTCAGAATGAAAGTATTCCCCTTCCCATTTCCATATTATCTTTTAGAAAACAACTACTTAAAAAGAGGAAGGAGAGATACCACAACAGGCAAGAGGCAGAACTAAGTTACTCACAGATGTTACAAATTCATTGTTTTCAAGGACTACAGAAAAAGTTAGCAAAGAGCAAAGGAAAAGAGAAGGCTTTTGTGATTGTCTGTGACAAGGTATACTTAATAGCACTCTAGAGGAAATGGGCAAGGACTTTACATACTGAAAGCCCTGAATCACCTTTCCGATATTTCCAGAGTTATAGAAGTGAGTGTTTCAAGGCTTCCATCAGCAGCATGCTTCCTCCTGAATTTGCAGTTTCACATTATTTTAATGAATACTAAGCAGAGGTTTATAAGCCTAAGGGAATGAAAAGCCTCATGAAATCTTACAGACTTCCCATTCCTCATTAGAAAGCCGCCTTGTGGTGGGTTGACCCTGACTGGACACCAGGTGCCCACACCAAAGCCGCTCTGTCACTCCTGTCCTCAGCTGTAGAGGCAAGAGAAAATATACCAAAAGGCTCATGGCTCTAGATAAGGGCAGGAAGAGATCACTTACAAGTTATTGCCACAGGCAAAACAGACAACTGGGTGAAATAAGTTTATTACCAAAGAAATCAGTAGAATAATGAGAAATACAAACTAAATCTTACAACACCTTCCCCCCCAGACTCAACTTGGTTCTCCTTCTCTACCTCCTTCCATCTCAGCAATGCAGGAGGACAGGGAATGGGGGCTGCAGTCAGTTCATCACATGTTGTCTCTGTTGCTTCCTCCTCCTCAGGGACAGGACTCCTCACACTCTTCAGCTTCTCTAGTGTGGGGTCCCTCCCATAAAAGACTGGCCAACACAAACTCCTCCAACATGAGCCCTCCCCCTGGGCTGCAGTTGTTCATTAACTGCTTTAGTGAGTCACTTCCATGGGATGAAGCCCTTTAGGAATACATTTCTCCAGCTTGGGTTTTTCCCCCCTCCTTCTTTAATACATTATACCAGAGGCACTACCACTGCAGATGGGCTTGGCCTTGGCCAGGAGCAGGTCTCCCTTGGAGCTGGCTGGCATTGGCTCTGTTGGAAATGGGGAAAGCTTCCAGAAGCGTCTCACAAAAGCTACCTCTGTAGCTCCCTCTGCTATCAAAACCTGGCCATACAAACCCAAAACACTTCTAAAGGCTTCTGTATAATCTCTGTGGATATTCCAGTCTACAAAGCTTTGATGTTGCTTAAAATAACTTATGATACCCCTTACTGATGTTCTTATCCTACAGATACTTCCCAACCAGAGAGACCTTATTGTGCTGAATTTGACAAAGCAGCAGTTTAATATCTGATATAGCTAAATCGCAGCTAGTAAGAAAAGGGCAGAAATACTATTAATGACTCCTACCATGCTACCTTAACTTGTTAGCGATGCAGTTAAGGCACTTTGATAACATACTGCAAATGGACACAAACCCCCCCCATTCATTAAATCTGACATGGAACACAATACACCAATGGTCCATGCCCAAGCTAAACTTTCTTCTAAAGAAACTCAATTTTATCAAAGGAGACACAGAAAATAGTAATTTTTAAATGGACCATCTAGCACTGCTTTATCAGGTCCAGCTTTAAGTATATCTATACCATTTATGAATCTTGTTTGAAAGATAAGTGATCCAGTTCTAGAGAAGTTTCCTTTTAGAAGTTATTTAGCACAGCACTACTTTTTTTTTTACAGTGCTATTTTCTATTTATTCTCTCAGAAATAAAGTATACATCAGGATACTGACTCAACCAGCTGCTATTTTCATGCCACTTCTATATACACATGCTATAAATAGGAGATTATATATAAATATAAATTTACTCAGAGGTTTATATTCTATCATATCTCCATATGTTCTAGAGTGTATGTCCTGGAAAACAGGCTGTTTAACAAGGACAGATTCCTTTGAAAGCATCATAACAGAGCCACTTAGTTGCAGGATCTACTTTGACTAGTCAAGCATAGCCAGGGGAAATTTAGACATGTTCAAGTATTCTTCCTCAAACTTAATGAACTACATTAACTTCTTCTGAACTGCTCAGTTATATGCATAAATGTTTATACTAATGACATTAAACTTCTTTCTGCATAAAGCTGTAAGTGTTATATTGCAAAGAGAAACCCAGTTTTCTAAGACAAAGTCTGAGACTTAGAGGGTTTTGGCAGGAGGCAGTGAAATGAGAGGGAGAAGGTAGGTGAAAAAGATTGAGAGAAAAGCAAAAATTGTCTAGATAGCAAAACTAGTTTCTGGAACTCAGGTACTCCTTTTTTTTTCTAGTCTAAATAACAGAGACAAAGTCCAGATACACCTGGTTGTAAAGAGGGCACACAAAGCTTCAATAAATATAAAACATTAAAAGCAATGTCCTTGAAGATATTGTTTTTCTATAAGACTAAGTCCATTTTTATGACTATAGTTTTGATTTAATGGTATTTTTTCTTTATCTTACTGCTCTGCAAGTTCCAATTTAAGTTTACCCTAACAATTCATAGCTGCAGAATTTTGTGGTGTACAATATAAAAAAACCTTGATATAATTTTAATGTTTAATACAATGAAATCAAGATAAATATGTATGGCTTATTGAGATACACTGTACATTGTTAAAAATTTAGTATTAGTTCTGAAGCTTTCATAAAACTATTTTATTTGTCTAATCATTGAACAGTTTTATGATCACAAAGATAGGTTTAAGAAGAGTAGAATATTATTCTGTTTTAGTTGAGAATTAAAAGCCTACAACACCGTGATTTTTCCAATTTTCGTAATGCAGAAACCTAATATAATACATTTAAGAGGCACATTACTACCCTGTCAAATGCAGTGTCTTTATGGTAGTGTATACACATAACCTAAGCACAGCATGTCACAGCTCCACTTACATATTCCCCGTAGGTCTCCTGTGCCGGGGGCGGCGGGAGGGGCCGGTATCCTGCGGGAGGGGGGACTCCTCTTGCTCTGGGTGCCAGAAGTCCCCGGCTGCGGCTGACTGGTCCTCTACTGGGAGGCACTCCCCTGGGTGCTGGTGCCCCTCTGGGTACTCCTGCTGGTGGTGGAGGCACTCCTCCACGGCCCCTGTGAACACACGGATCACCTACCATTAAACACCAGGCCCTGGGCACCCATTTCAAAACCTCCCTCCCCCACATCACAGTAATTTTGCTTTTGCTACAGCCAGAAAAAGTCTAAAAGAGATTTAGGGTTTGTCATTTTTTTGTATGCCTCAATCCAATCACACACATTACGTAAAAATATTGATACAAACTAGACACAGGATTCACTGATGAACTTTGCATGGGCTTGAGCCATTCTCACATACACAGACACACTGGGAACAATTTGCTGGAATCAGTCAGCTTCACTAGAATTTGACTTCTAGTACATGAAATCTCAATCACAGAATAACAGATTAATTTGAAGGTGTCAGGCTATATCCTACTCAAACCCTGTACAGAGGCACCAGTTGCAATTCACTTCTGATCTTGTGTAAGCTTCTAAATACAACCCAAAAATCACATTGCATGTGAGATACTGAGGGGGGTCACAATTACATTTTTTCTGGTTCTGAAGAGATTCCTAGCTGTTGCAGTAAACATCCAAACACAACATGTGCAGGGTGATTATAGGATATAACCTCATGTTCGATACGTATTTAAGAACAGGAAATAACAGCATATTTGGTTTAAAAATTCTGAAAGCATGGTAAGATTAACTTGCATTCCATAAGTTTGGACACTTAACATATGGATGAAAAAAATATGAGACTTCAGTTGAACCAGTTTTCAAAAACATTTGATCCATTTAGAGGTGGCCCTTCCTCCTGCCTCCCTGTAGTAAAGGGAGAGACTTATCAGTATAATCTGAGAAATTGGCATAATTCACTCTTTTAAACATTACTAATAGACATCTCCTTTTTAAAGGAGATAATTTCACCCCATGGACTATAACTGAGTCTAAATGACTCCTGTGGGCATATAGACTTGTTCCAAGGAAGCCTCAGTGTAGATCCTAAGAGATACATAGAAGGAAACAAAGCACAAGCTCTCCACAATCTTCCTACCTATCAAGCCATAATCTAATTAATCTCAAGCATAGAAATTGAGTGAAAATAGTCTGTCCTGATTTCAGTAGAAGTCTCCAGCTTAATATTATAAAGATTCAGATTTGGCCTTAAGATTTCCTACCCCATTTCATATTTTGTCATATAATTTCACATTGGTTAAATAATCACAAAACAAGGAAAACATTACATAATTAGTATTTCAAAAACTGCATCACTGAATAAGGAATGCAAAAATGTAAAGATGCCATCAGGATACATTTTATTAATTCTAATTACTGATCAAAACACAGTCAACAAAGTATTTTAAACAAGCCTAGAGAGTAAGTGATTTAAAACTGTGCTTATTACTTGGTTTTGGCTAATCTGTAGAATGCCTCCTCAGGACAGGGTACCAGCTGCTTATTTGACTTCATTGTAGTGGGGGCAGGGGTGAGCAGTGAAGTTCCCAGACACAGCCTGCTGAAGTAATATAAAGAAATAGCAAATGTGATACTTTCCAAGTGAAGCCAAAGAAAGGGAAATGAACCTACTGGCATAGACAATAGTCAATACCAAGGTAAAAAAAAAAATCATTAAAAGGCTCAAGAACCACTAGGCATAATCATCATGGCATCCTTCAGACAGGGTGCAAGTGTAAGCAGGAAATGGGACATGCTGAAAAACAAGGAAAAACATTTGAGGGAGGAAAAAGTACAGTTTTTCAAGGAAGCATGGATTTATTCTTGAGGAATAATTAGAACACCAGATCCATGTGATGAGATCTTTTCTGCATTTCAAAACACAGTTAATAGGATTGGAATGGTGATGGGTGGGAAATATTTCTCTTATGAGATCATTTATGAGATTAACTTTTAACATTAGGAGTTACTGTAGGAGGAATGAATAGTCTGAGATGTATAGTTCTGTATTACACAACTTGGATGGTTATAGAACCAGGCTGGAAGAGACTAGAAAGACACCAATAAAGGAAACCCAGTGACAGGAGCGTTCAATCATCACTGTGGATTTGAGTCATATCAGCATATGATGCTAAGAGCAACCTTTTAGAAACTGTAAATTGTTATTCCTTTAAGAAGGTATTGGGGTACTAAAGAAGCTTGATTGACATTAACAGTGAACAGAAACTCAATATTGAGGAACCACTTGAACAGGAATCTTTGCATGCCTCTGCGAAACAGATCAGCTCAGGTGTTGCTTACATTGAAGAGGGCAGTTACACGAATTATGTTTAAAAATGTTTAAATGAGTAAAATGTATATACATCACATGGGAAGACAGAAGGTCTATAGGAAGTCAGTGCAAATACACAACAATTGCCAAAAAAAGCTTGAGAAAGGGCAATAGGAGCTCAGCAAGGCTAAAACAGGTTTTAAAAGAGGTATCACTTGAAAGGCTGAACCCAACTGTAGCCCTCAAAGAGAATGCTAATTAAACAAAACACTCAGAAAAGCGGGTAAGAGAAAGTCTTTCAAACAAGGTTCTCATGGTAGAGCTGTTCAGTAATACACTGGATAGTGCTGCCAATGTTTTAGAGACAAATTACAGAACAAAAGGAACAAATAAAAGTTTTCCTGTAAACCGCAACTGGGCTTCAGGTGCCTACTTTTTAATCTGTACCTGAATCTCAACCTGAATGCTTCAGAAAGCAAAATAAAAATCTAATTATAAGAGGGGACACTTGGGAATTAATACATATGCATATAAAAATGTATAGTTCCTAACATTATACAGAGTAATAGGTTCAGCACTATCACTACCTATAGAACATCTGGAATTAAGACTGGCTCAGAGATCAGGATGTTAAACTATACATATTAGAAAATATGAGAAAATATAATTAAAAAATTAGAATATGTAGAATATAGAAAAAATAGACACTAGAATATGTGCAACTTCATTTTCAATTGTGTGTATTCACAGTCTTGTTTCCTAACTTTGAAAAAAACACAAAATAACTGGAAGTACGGAAACTATCAAAGATGACCAACAGAGTAGAACCACTTACATATCAGGAACAATGAAGTAGATTAAGGCACTTCATACTAGAAATGACAACTGACGCTGATCTGATGAACCCAATGGGAACATCAAGGGACTGGAAAAGGCTGAGGGGTGCCCTTATCATAGTCTACACTTTCTTCAAGGGAAACAGTGGAATAGGAGGTGCTGATCTCCTCTCTGGTGACCAGCAAAAGGACAAAAAGTTGAACAAAGCTGATTTTGAAATTTTGTTCTTTCATTTCCTTGGGATTTCCATCCCCTAATTAACTACTTCTGAAGGGTATCCATCTGCTTCTTGGGCCTCTGAAGAAACTGCAGAGGGTCTGTTTTCTACCCTTTCTCTTCTACAACTGCCTCACTTGTGAATTAAAAACCCTTGATAAAATGGTTAAAAATTCATAAATTCTCCCACATACTTCAACCAAATTAAGACATCTCAGCTCTTTTTTAACACATTCACAGAGATAACTTATCATCAGATCAAACTTATCATGGTTCCTAGACCCTTTTCACTGCTTCTTTGCCCAAGGACATCATTCTGCAGCCCAAAGTTCAGCTGCCATCACCAACTCTCCTTGTCTTTGCAAGAGCCCATTGACTTGTTTTATTTGCTTTATAGAAACTTTGCAAGAAGTTGCAAGTTATCAAAACTCATTATCAGCCCATGTCAGCCCTGACTACCCGCTCACATTCTGAAATACAAGAAAGGTCTTTTTGGCTTTATTTTCCCTCCTCACTGCCATGCTGACACCTCTATTCCTTTCAGAAGTCTTTTGAACATCCTCTATAACCCAGTACCCAAAAGAACCACTTTTACAATGTTGAGACTGCCAATACCTTCAAGATAATGGTGTACACAAATGAGCACTGAACCTCCCACATCTGTCACCAAACTCTGAGTACTTCAATGGTGTAAAGACTTTGAAACAGAGTTAAAGTGTCTTATTTTCAGGACACATGAAATCAAAAGGTCCTTGTCAGTAACCCCTCAGATGTATGACACTGCAAATACACAAGAACACTAGTGTTTGATTTTCTTTTTGTTACATTTTAAAGAAAGACTAAGTACCCATTAAGTGTAATTTCTATTAAACACACACTAATAGTTAAATAGACATTAAACACCCAGCAAATCCTACCTTCTAGCCAGGTGCTGTTATTGCCACTTCCAGACACTTCAGCGACAAAATGATCTGTACCCTTGAAACCATTGTGCTCTGCCCTCAATGAAACATTTACTGCCCGATTATTACGGCATCAAGAAAATTTGAAATATTTGTTTCATCTTTATCATCACTTTGGCTTTGATTTTCCTGAACTTATTCATCTGGCAGTGGCGAGTTCAGTGAAGGAAGTTAATCCCATCCCCATTAAACATGCAGATAGTTTAGACAGCTAAATTCTGAATAATCTTACTGACAATGCTGGGTAATGAACTTGTGGACACTGTATTAAGGTTTTTGGGGTCTTTTGCATCTGAGTACCATTGACTAGACTAAATAAAGCAAACCCCAGTAACCCATTTAATATCTTTAGTTTCACTACAAAATGGGAGGAATAATCTAATTTAACTCACATGTCACATCATCCCTTGAAGATATCACAAAAGCTATTTTTGTTGGAACCCAACTCTTCTCCTATAACATTTCATTACTTAGACTTGCAATTTAGTAGACAAGGAAAAAAGAGTAAGAGAAACAATTCTGATAATGCTATCAAATATACGTCAGCAGAGGGGAGAAAGAGCCTATAACAGAAGTGCCAGAGGATGTTAAAGTGACTTGTAAACACTGTAGTAATGACAGAAAATAGTTAAAATCTAAAAACCTGGACAGTACCTTACTAAGTCCAGTTAAAGTATTACTTCAGTATTGCATTTTGTGATTAACATCTCATTGTTTGAATCAAGAGTTTAATGTGTGGAAAACCATTCTCAGGAAAATCTAGTACCATTTAGAACTACATTATACTGTGTTATACTCAAAACATTTGTGAATGTCTAAAACTAATTCACAAGTACCAATTGGTTGATTCCCACTGAAATAGTATTTTACCAACTCATACAACTTAAATTCTTCCTATTTGGCCTTAATTAGCAATATTACTTGACATTTCTACTTTATAGTAGTCCCCTAGTGTTCCTAGGATTTGTTCGCAGAGAACTAACTTACTGCCCCTGACCACAGAGGCAGGCATAGCATCTAACCAATGCTCCTCTCCCGCTGCCTCAGCAACAGCTACTTTTATCTTTTCAGTTGTCCCTGTCTTTGCTCTAGAATCATACTGATTTTTACTTCAAGCTTCACTTTTCACTGGATGGCTGAGTTAGAGAAATTACTGAAAATGAAATAACAACTGGAGTCAGTTCATAGCTTTATTTCATTTCAGTAAAAAAAAAATATTACGAAGATTCATTTCAGTATCTCCTCCCCGAAACAGTAAATGAAAAAATAGCTTTAAACTAAAAATACTTGTAAAATTTAGGACAAGTTCCCTAATACTATATTATTCAATGAGGAAATACTTGGAATTGTTTAATTTTAGCATTCTCAGTTCTATACATCTGCAGGGATTTAGACACTTCAATAAACAGACTTAACAAATTTAGTTACCAGATGTTGATACATTTTCTTCCTTTGAGCACAACCATCTACATTCAATGTTCCCTAAACAGCAAATATTTTTGTTCGTGTTTTATATTAGACTTCTAAAAAAACCAGACTTGTTATTTTGGTGCTGACATTTTAAAATACTAAACACTGATATCAGGATACAACTCAGAGCTCGGATTTCTGTCTTTTTTTAAGCGAGTCACCATTGAAGCTAACACTCTTAGTAAAGCTTTTTTCCCATTTCTATTTGAACTATTTGAAAACAGTAATATTTGTTCATGTTTCAATTTTGTGAAAAATGGGCAAACACAAAATTAAAACAAAACACAGTGAACATTAATTCAGGACTAGATCCTGAACTGGCATCTTCAAATATTTTTGTGCTACAGACCTTTTGCATTTCACTACTTAAAAGTTGCCAACAAAAAGTTATTGCTCAAAAAAAAAAAGAAACCAGTTAATTCCAGACATATGGCAGGAGAACAGCTGGAATTCGTAAACACGCTGCAGCAGTGATCCACATCAGCTCATCTTACTTCTGATATCTAAGACAGCAAGTTTTAACTTAACTTCTGTAAGTTTCATCTTTCCTCAGACCAAGTGACAGTCATTCAACCATCAGGATCCCAGCCATGCATACATAAGTTTTACTTTTCCCATTTATTCTTAATCATATCAACCTCCACACTCATGAAAGCATAAACCAGAAATACACCATTTCTTCAACGAGACTATTCCTAGATATTGGCTTCATGACCACTTTAATTCTGTCACCTCAGTGAAACCAAACTACCAGTTTTCAAATACAATTCCTCTCAATCTGGGGAGTGAACTCAGCCAGCTCTTCCTTACTGTGACCTTTCAATATCTAATGGTGACTGATAAGACAGAGATGCTTTACCAGAGTCTGTAGTGATAGGACAAGGGGTATGGGCTTTAAATTTAAAGGTGGCAGGTTTAGATTATTCATAAGAAGTTTGTGATGGTGGTAGTGAGGCACTGGCACAGGCTGCCCAGAGAAACTGTGGATGTCCCATCCCTGGCAGTGTTCAAGGCCAGGCTGGAAGGGGCTTTGAGCAACCTGGTCTAGTGGAAGGTGCCCCTGCCCAGGACTGGGACACTGAACTAGATGATCTTTAAAGTCCCCTCCAATCCAAACTATTCTGTAATTCTAGCACTGATTTCTAGGTGTAGAGTGACAAAGTGGTTCCCCATATTCCACCCCAAGGTATCAAGGAACCTTTAGCAATATTCTTAATGTTATCACCATCTAGAATGTCACTTTTCTAAGACATCTGAGTCACAATTGAGTAATCTTTAAATCTTATTTTTCTTAAAATAGGAATAGGAAATTTTGAAGAGAAAACACTACTGTAGGTGAAAAAAGTCAGAGATGTACATTAAAATGTATGGAATCACAGAAGGGTTTGGGTTGGAAGGGACCTTAAAGATCATCTACTTCAAACTCACCTGCCATAGGCAGGGACACCTTCCACTAGAATGGTAACATATGTCTGTTTTGAGTATTTAGTTAATCAGAAGTTTCAATTCACATTTGGTTGTATTATCATTTACATCATTGCACTGATTCATGATGGGAATAAAAATAAAAATGCATTAAGGAAACACTGATTCTAAAAGTTACATTTTCTAGCTTCTCATCACAACAGCACCACATTAAATATCTTGGATCCTGTAAGTTTGCTACCATAATAAATTAAAAGGCAGCTGGCATGATGATTTTATATAGCGGACAAAAAACCAAAAAGAAAAAAATAAGTACATTACCAGTTTATAATAAAAACATACAAAAACCAGATTTTCACCATCTTCTTGTTGTACAGAAGACACAAGTATGCTAAACTAGGTTAAGCGTTCAGCAAAAAACTACAGAAAATAGAAGTGTCATGATTACATCTGAAGGTCATCTTTAGCAGCATAAGGGACAAAAACTGGGAGTAAGGCAGGGGAGAAGGAAGTAGCTCCAAGATGAATGATGAGAAATGAATATTTCTAAGGGCAAAGCTCTTGACACACACAACCCTTCTAGAACAAATTCAATCCACTCACCCTCAAAACCTTACTTGGCTCTAGAGTAATAAAAATTTAGTCAAGAAAATCTGGAGCAAGACAGAAGGAGAAGAGTTACCAAATCACAGCCATTAGCAAGTTATTCAGCATATACAGGAATACATGTGCATAAGCTAAAATTTTTGTATCCAAGCACAAATGTTTTACTTTCTACAAAATAAAATTGCTATGGACCTAAAAATAGATTTGATAAGATGCATTATCTTGACCACATCAACACGCCTGATAAGGAGCAAAAAAAACCAAAGTTAGTACTTCTTTTTTTTCAGTGAAACTATTCAGGAGTAATAAAGGCTTAAAAAGTGGGAACTTAAACACACTCAGATATTGCATCCTCGACAGAATGTTTCATGTATCAAGGTTTGTATCTTAAAACCATTCCCTAGATTACAAAGAAAGGTTAGGATCAAGGTTTTAGACTTCATTTTACAAGTTTTCTGAGGCTTTGCTTCAACCTCTCCTGGATATATCAGAGATGCTTTCTATTGAAACTGTTTTATCCAACCCTAAGAAAAAGCCTTTAAAGCTCTGCTTCAACAAAAGTATTACTCACTGAAATCCATTTCTGTTAAAAAAGAATCCGAGCATTATAAACTGAGTCTGAGATGTTCAGCTCAATGGCTGAAGAATCTCAGCACCAATAGCACTGAATTTCACTTCAGGAATACGATAAGCAAGCTTCAATTTTAGGGGAAAAAAGTCTTGTCCTTGCTTTTCAACTTAAACTCCAAGTCAAACAAACCAACATCCTTCTCCTTTTCTTTAAAAGATAATTGAAAAATGGTGATGAAAAAAATCACAAACTTTTACTGCCGTTTCCAAAACAAACACTATAAAATTTAAATTTACCCTGAAGACACTGTTATTGTAGGCTAAAGACAAGGGACACTGAGCTGTGTAACATGTAATAGCATATACCTCTTGCTTAAAATCCAGATTTAGAAAAACAATCTCCCAAAATCCAGAGGACTGAACTAGCCATATTAGAAACACAGTACTGTACAAAGTTATTTACATATGCACATACTAGGTACTAACAATGGAAATTGGTTATCAAGCTTTAGCAGTAAGATCAGACCAAACAGTAAGTTTTGTATTGCAAAAATACTAGCTGAAGGACATGAATAATAAAATAAACCTTAAATAGTACTGCAAATCTATCTTACTGAGCATCTGTAGCAGAGTCCTTACAGGCACGTGTGGCCAGGTTACAAGCAGTTATAAGAACCAAAATAAAATTAGCAAAAACTCCCCCAAAACTCCAAAATCAAGTGAGGTCCCTAATTTGAAAGTACTTTTGTATGACTGATTACAGTGATAAAGAGGTGAACCTTGGTATATAATTGCCACTACTCAGAACATCAAAATCAAGAAAAGCAGAATATGTATTACACAGTATTACTTAATACAAGACCAAAAATTTGTTTGAGAGAACTCAGAGGACATAACCTACAGTTAGTATTAATTCTTTAAATTAAGATGCACTCTGCATTGCATTTGCAAATATCAGGATACATATAACTAAACAGAACTGTATAAATGGAGTATTTCCTTAGTACTCCTTCTTCTAGCATGCTTTATTACAAGGTAAAACACTCCAAAGTATTATTTGTCAATTATTTTAGAAGCAGAAATGCGAGTTCAAATTGCATTAACAAAAACTGTAGCCACAACTGAGGAAAATAGTTTACTACAGAACACAGTCACAGTGAGCTTCTGCAGCCACAGTCTCTGTACTGTAACACAGTTAGGAACTTTATTTAGTTTTGTTTTCACACTCCACAACTCAGAGTTGAAACTGTCATCTCAGTACTGCAAGGAAAATAAGGGATGCTTGAGTAAAAAAAAACATCTGTGACAAAGAAAAAGCAAAAGCAGCAGACTTCGCCTGTTCCTGAATCAAACAAAAGCCACTTTACACAAAATAAGTGCCACTCAGACAAGAAAATCCCACTTCTACCTCCAGAGCGCTTCTGTATCACCTCATCATGAGTATGAAAACTTAGTAATACAGTAAAAAAGGAATACATATATTCTTGTAAGTTAATTGCCTGAAATTTCTTGTAAGTTAATTGCCTGAAATTCGTATGTCAATCAAGGTAAGACAGATCTACCAGTTTTTGCAAAGCTGAACTCCACAGCGTCCAAACACAGACCCTCCATGCACCTAAGGAGCAACTCTAGGTTAGAAGTCTAGGTTAGAAGTCAAGATTCTCACAGTAAGATGGAACATCTTGTATGATTTGCATTGCTTAAGATAAGTAGCATTCAAGCGTCACACGACGAAATCCAGCACCATAGTCTAATTAGCTTGGACTGAATTAACAATCTATGAATCAAGGTTGTTTCCCTAATCTTTTGCTGTTCTCTTGGGAGTCCTTCATGTGTTTTACTGTTGTAACTCCAGGGGGAAACTGTGTTTGAAGAGAGAAGCCTAACATTTGTACATTCAAATGAAATTCCACTTACCTGGACAAAGCAGGAACTGGTACTCCTCTTGCTCGAATAGATGCTTTGCCACGAACGACTGGAACTTCTGCAGTTTCTGAACCACCATTCAGGTATGTTAGTTCTTGAAGCTGTGCCTGCCTGATTTCATCGTTGTAGTCCTGAAACAGAGAGGGGAGGGCAGAGTGAGAAAAATCCAAACTGTTCATTCACCACTCCCAGCAAACAATGCTCCTCAAAGTTTCCTCTTAAAAAGTTGAACACCCCCGTGAAAAAGTTTAATATACAAGATGGGAATATTATTCAGTCACAAAATTATTTCAAAATTCTACATATTGTCATATTTGTTCAGGCATGCTTTTCTCTCCCTTTGCATATTATTTCAATACAGCTTTACCAATTAAAATGTTAAAATGCTGCAGAGATAGGAGGAAAGAAAAAATCAAGGCCCCATATTCTGAACTGAGATATAGTCACAGCTGTAGAACAATTACGTGTTGAAAGCTGGAAAAATCCCACTGCCTGGTGTTGCAGAGGAGGAGAGAATAATATACTGTTGAAAGCATCTCAGGAAAGTGAAGAAAAAATATCAGGAATTAAAGAATAAACAAGTAAATTCAATCAATATACACATGTACTGTTAAAAAAGAGCTCAAAAAATTCTGTAATATGCAACAGTAAAGAAGCTGAGGACCTAAGGCTTATTTCTGTCTGCACAAAACTTTTATTCTCAAGGTCCAGCAAAAAGAAAGCTCAAGTTTTTACATAAGGAATTAATATGGTACTTTTCAAACAGCTTTCAGGGACCTTGAGCCAACCTCCAAAGCAAGTACATCAGACAGGAATAAAACAGATAGCACTGAACTCTTGTACAGTACATGTATTTTTCTATCATTTCTCTGCTACTTGAAGTGAGCAAAAAAGAATGCAACCATAAAGGTGAATCAAGTATTTTACTGAACACACATACATACAAACAAAATATCAAAATATTAAGAGACCATCTCATTCCTATGAGAGGATATCTTCTGCAAGTCCTCCCATTTCAAGAAAGAAGGTTTGTTCTATGAACACCCATTTTTCAATTCAATTGCAAAACAAAGAATCTGCTTCTCACTGCAAATCTGAGTTTATTACATTTATTCACTACACAGGTGCCAAAGGATTGTCAGGCAGTCTTACAAAAAAACTCTGAAACATAACTCTGCATCAAAAAGAGAAAAACTTCCATGAATTCAAATATCTCAATTGTCCTTGAAACACTCTGCTTCTCCTAGATTTCTACAAACAGGAATAAGCAAGTTCTCCTCCACATGCCACTGCTCAAGATAGTTACTAGTGTTAAAAATGGCACCCGAAGAGCTTTTTGTCCAAGATGTCTTGAATAGGTTCTGAAATCTAATTTCTGACTTTCCACCTGAGATGATCTCCTATTTAGCAACAGAAATCAACAAGCAAACACGAAGAAAGGTCTGGAAACCTCAATTAACTGTTTCAATTAGCACAATTGAAGCTTTTGAGAAAGAGATTCCATTACTGAACAGCCAAGAGCCAACACACAACCAATCCATCACAGGGAGCAGACTAGAAACAGGTAACTGAGGACAACTTCAGGACAACTAGCGTACAGAAACTCAGTTTTTATTTGTTGCTGGATCAGAGCTGGCCATAAATGCAAAATTCTATGTAATGTATGGAGCTCCTTGACACAAAATGCCAAGGAACTGTACCAACAACACACACGCATGAAAGTTCTGACAGCCTGTATCAGAGATGCCCTTTATAACTTCTCTGCAAAACATCCTCTTCAGAGTTAGACCCCTTGAAAAATACCTTTGATCCTTTTATATTAATTTCATTTAATTCCTTAGCAAAGATGTGCTTGGCTTGCCCCTGTGTATGTTAAATCTTTTTTTCTTTTCTCCCTGATGCTCTTGTTTTCCTGCAGCACATTACTAGACACAGCAGCAGTCTTAGGTCACAGACAAGGGCTCCACTTAGCAAAGCACAGAACAGAAAATATGGTCCTTATCACACAAGCCAGAGGCAGCAGGAGGATGTGAAGTGAAGGGGCAGTACAAGGAAGCCACGATAAGCAGCAGCGTTAAACCATTAGACTCTGAAATGGATTCTTCAATTAAAAGTAGCAGATGGTCAATTTATGAATACTCACTGCTGGAAAACAGCACAATTCAAGTCAAATTAAGGAGACAATCTTTTTCTCACCTACAGGAGAAGATGGATATGGAAACACCCTTCAGACTGCACTCCTCTGTACAGCTTCAGCAGTGGCAACAATTGAATTTCAGTCTAACGCTGCTGCTGAATTTCAATTGAACAGATGTACTCTTTATGAATACACTGCCCATTCTGACTAACTACAGTCTTCTCCAACTATAGGGGGTGTTATCAAGACACATGTAAGATTTTCAACCCAGAGAGAATTATTTACATGATTTTAAAGTGTAATCTACAATTTTCACCCAACCAGATCAACACATTGTGAGCAGCTCTCCCTGGGATCACTAAACTTCAGACGTTATTTCGATTCATCACTCAAACTATTAGCAAAGCATTTTTTACAATATAATGCTAGGACATTATATAAATTTACATTTACAATATAAAGCTAGGACATGCTACAAAATCCTCTACAGCTTTGCAGAACCCTCAAGTAGATCTTTATCCTGGCAGTGAGCACTCAATATTTATCAAGTTTCAAGCCCTGGTTTTTTTTTTAAACACCTTACAGTTATCTGCCAGGTTGCTTAAGTCTGTGAGAGTTTCCAAAGGTCACCAAGCTCTTCCAAATGCCATTAAATACTATTCATCACCATATCTTACAAATGAAATATGCAGAAGGTAAACAGACTACAGGAAAAACTCAAATCCTGCTCACATTGTCATGTAACTGCTACATATTGTTCTCTCAAAGACATATCTTCTACACTTTAAAGACAAGGAAAAAAAGTCTGGTAACCAGTCAATGGAAAAGCATAATTAATGCTGTAGCTGTCAAAAGACAAATGACAGCCACTACTTAAAAAATTAAGCAATAGACTAAAATAATTCAAAAATCCAAAGCAGACCAAATTCTAATGGCCAAAACTGCAGTAATCATAGAATCATAACATGGTTTGGGAAGGAAGGGACCTTAAAGAACATCTAATTCCAACTGCCCTGACATGGACAGGGACACTTTCCACTAGACCAGGTTGCTCAGGGCTCCATTCAACCTGGCCTTGAAATTATGGTCTAATACAGGAATCAGGGGGAGGTGAGGTTCAAAGTACCTGGCTTTTTGCCCTAACAGAAGTAATTCTGAGATAATAATATCAAAACCAACACCCACCCATATAACAGTCAAACAGAGTGCTGACCAGAAGATCTGGCCAGAACAAAGGGACGGGCTAATATAAAGAAAGACAAAATATATACTTAAAGCCACCATTCTACCTGCAGAAGACTGCCAAGAGTCAAGGCAACATAAGCACAGGAAAAACACTTCAATATTTTGAGTTATGCCAGCAGTTTAAAGGAAATTACACCATTGCAGCTGCTTGAGGCTGAACCTCAATGCAAAGGTGCTTGCCTATGGATCCAAAGATTCAGTAAGAGAGGCTGAAGCATTTCTGCCATACTCAGCCACCACAAGGATATTCTGTACCCATTCTAGCACCGAATGAGATTCTGTGTTCAGGACTTGACCTGCAAACTGAACAATAGCCATATTCATAAAGTAGGTCCAGCATTTAAAACTGTAGGAAGGCATATTTAGTTTACGTTGCAAGGAGAACAGCAATTACAATCATAATCATATATACTCACAGCAGGACTTCTCTGAACTAAATTGGATAATTTCCTAAAAAAGCCACTACAGACCTTAAAGGAAAAAAAAATTCAAGTTGCATTTGGCAGCAGTAAACCCAACAGTAGCTCTAGAAAAAGCTGCTCCTCATTGCCTGCTGCAAAAGGGTGCAGGCAGAAGAGATTAAGGCATTTAGAGCCATTCTGATAAGATTACATTTGAAAAGCCAAAGGGAAATTAAGACAGTGTTGGTTTGATCCCGGAGTTCAGAAAAGATTACACAGCATCAGTTCAGCTCAGTATAATAAAGTGGCAATGATCAAAAATCGAGATGGAAAAGTGCACGCCCAGTGACTGGAATTGCTCATTATCAGTCTAATTCTACTGGCTTAGCAGAGTAATGACCAGGTTTTGATAAGCTTACTTCATTTATGACAACATTAGGGAAATCAAGCTCAAGGAAGAAAAATAAGATCTGTGATGAAGGGGGCAGGGGGATCAGACATATCCTTGCTTTCAGCACATGCAAAAGCACTTATCAAACTGCACATATTTCCACCTAAAAAGAAAGCAGCTGTTTGCTCACTAGAATAGTCAAAAACTTAATTCTCCCTTATCTCTTCACACCATTAAATGATGAATCATGTTAATACAGTAATCTTTGACATCGTGTCAGCCCAGCAATCCTACAAATACTGTTGACCATCCCCTATCTAAGCAGTTAGGATGTTTCAAGAGTAGTATGCTTACTTGCCCCTTTTCATATAGATCACAAAAAAGCCATTTGAACCTGCAGTCAAAGTTAAAACGTGGTGTTTGAGTCTTTATAACACAAAAACATAACACCCAGGACATCATTTTGTTTTTATACTGTCTTAAGGTGCATCTGCATTAGTGTTGTTTCATACTGCAATGCATTCCTGATAAACTATGTTGATGAACTATGTAATGATCATCACTTCTCATACTTTGGTTGATCCCATGGAGTAGTAATGGGGTATATGACCAAACTTTCATTCAGACAAAAGCAGTCCAGAAGAAACACCCAAGGAGAACACAACTCCAGTCACCTAGGGACAGAGTACCATAGAATATCTTGAGTTGGAAAGGACCCACATCAATCTCAAACATTTACACGCTGATATATATGCCTTAGTGAAGTTTCCTTAGCCAGGTATTCAATATTTCCAAGATCTGACACAATCAAGTCACTCGGACAACATTTCCAGCAGTAAAAATAAACAGAAGCCAATGCACCTCGAGAAAGTTTTGCTTTCTATACTTCTTCCTTTGATTACCAATAAAGACTGAACAGTGTTCGCTGAAGAGCTAATACAGTTAGGAACTCCACAGAGTAATACCACCTCAAGTGCCCCAGCTTCCTAACAGGTTGGATTGATCCAAGCTATTTAATGTTGCAAAGCAGTGAGGTTGGTCCTTGCATGAGAAGCAAAT
>JAWWMO010000083.1:144822768-144876615 GCA_035047845.1 Dendrocincla fuliginosa | reverse complement strand
CTTCCTAACAGGTTGGATTGATCCAAGCTATTTAATGTTGCAAAGCAGTGAGGTTGGTCCTTGCATGAGAAGCAAATAAAGTTATCTTCTGTAGAAAGACACAAGAAACCCATTGACTGGATATATCCCAAACCAGGAGTACAAACTTACACTGGAAATTGTACACATGGCAAGGTCAAGTATATACCAAAAGTATAACTGACATCACTAGCTTTGTGATAAAGATACAAGATAAAACTGTATTGATTCTCAGCACTCAACACTAAATCTGGATTATGGGTGAGAGAAGGACTAAAGCTTCAAATTCATTCATTCTTAGTGAAACAGAACCCTATACTGCTGCTTCACTTGTGCTAAAAATAGAAAAGCCACACACTTTACAGATTTTTACAATTATTTTAGACCTAGATAGTTTGTATGTGACCAGTTAAGCAAGAACGATTTGCTCTTTTACTCCAGGTCATACCATGAGATAAGTAAGTGAACAGTTACAGATTCACCCAGTAACTGCCCATATCAAAATGAAAAGTATTTGGAAACATCACCATTTCTTTCACAAATGAAGGAAATTAACCAATACAACCTGACCAATATTGTGCACTGTTCATAGAACAGTTTGGGTTGGAAGGGACCTTAATGATCATCTAGCACCAGCTCCCTGCCAGCTTCCACTAGAACAGCTTGCTCCATTTTAGAGATAGCATTTCTCACTCAAGAGTACCAGAATTCTCATTAAAAAATAAAATACTAACAGGAATGAGGAACTTCTTGATTTCTTCCAGTGCATGTCCCATTCTGGCATATGCTTCTGCCGGTGGAGCAAATACTTCAATTAAAACATGCAGGTCGTCATTTAGGTGGAAATACTTTGCCTCTCCACTTTTTCTCAACTCTTCCTCCTAGGAGACAAGAAAAAAGTTGGGTTTATGCCTTGTTTTAAACATTGTAATGTGAGTATTAAAGTTTCTCCAGAGGAATCTGAAGACAATATTTGCTCCCATTCAGATGTCTGCAACTGAGAAAGTAACATGAAATAAGACCCAGAAGCTTCTGCTCACACACAGAACTGTATCACAAACAAAATGCAAAAAAATGCAGTTTTCTGAAGTTTCATGTAGAAGACACTAAAAAACGTAAGTCACCTTGAAGCCTCTCTTCTCACATCTCCAGAAACAAGTGTGATATAATACTCCACAAGAGCAAAATTCTTTTTACCAATATTATTTCAATCTTTGTATTAACTACACTGCTTTTATACTTATTTTCTGTTCTCACTGAAATTTCTATGCCACAAGTTCACAGTACTGTGCTACTGGATATAAAACTAACAGCATAAGAGACAAGGGAAGAAAATATTAGCAAAAAGACTCCACTGGCTATTTCAGAAGAGAGTTTATTTCTTTTACCCCATTTCATCCAACCCACTTCAATGACTGAGAAGCTCCAAGTTCAATGTAGTGGAGCAGAGCTCAGTTCTCAAATACACTCACATGCAAAATGTTCACAAACCTAAAGGACATAATTTGCTGGTCTCTGATGGGCTGCCTCTGTATCTGACAGGTTCAAGAAGATGAAACCACTATTAGAAATAATTTCATTGTCTTATCAGATAGCATTATAACAAATACTTAGCAGTTCTGCTGTCTAAAAAACTAAAGATCCCCTGCAGTTTACTCTATTTAGCAAGCACCAGGTAAGCACTTCACCCTTTAGATTGTTTAAATTATAGTTGCAGTGATAGTTGAAATTCTTCCTTTGCACACCCCTTAATTATGGGTTGAGGTTTATATGTGACAATCCATTTCTGCTTCTCATAAATAATGCTCTTGACATCATGATTCATGTTTAACTATGAGGACGTTTAAGAAAAAAGAGTCTAGTCTGCTGTTAGAGCACCCACAGCAAGAATATTAAGAGTTCATTGATCAGGGTTAGACTGTCAGCAAAACCACTGTTTTGTCAATACAAGTAACAGATCTTAAAAACAGGAAGTAAATCAATATCAGCATCACAACTCAAACATTTAGTTTTGATAGGAACTGTTTCTCACTTAAAATACTTTAAGTACAGTTACTCAAAACATACAAGCCATCAATAGCACTGGAGGCTAGATGTTTTCATCAGTTGAGTTCCCCATATACTTTTTTTTGTCAGCATATATCAAGCATTCCCTGTTCCTTTTCTCTAAAGGGGAAAAAACCCCATCACTGTGCAGTTTGCGCAGAAAACTGTGCAAATAAACTTCCCTGCTGTGTTTGTCAATCAACTTGCCTGGTAACAGCAATAAGCAACAGAAAAGTTACAATTTTCTGTGCAGTACCCAGCAAAAAAAAAATATTTAAGTCAGCAATTTTACATGAGAATATTGGTGTAGGGTTTTTCTAAGATCATGCCCACAATCAAGTTTTTAAAGTAATTTTATCCTTTTTTTGCAAAGTTCACTTTGATGAACATATTTTGTTTTAGTTGACTAACATGACTTGGCAACACTTACATTACTTCCTCCATTGCTTGCAAGGCCAGAAGTTGGACTTGGATGATCCCTGCTCCTTTTAACCCATGATATCCAATGACTATGAGCATACTACTGTCCACAGCTCTTAGCAGCACACAAATGAGAGTGAGCTCACTCACTGGCTTACATCTCCCAGCCCAAGGCACACATTAAGCATTTCAGGGTTGTTTTATTTCATTTCCCATGATGACCAACACAAAAGCCACAACTCCTTCCCATTACAGAATCCTTCTCTGGCAGTATTTTTAGCTCCCACGAAATCCTCTGTCTTTCATTACTTGACAGTACCTGCATTGGCTTGGTTTGCCCACTGCATGTGGAGGCTGCTTGGCTGGCCAAAATAGAAATTTTAATTCTCAAATGCCATGGGGATTTGAGAGCCACTGAAAGGATGGAAGATAACCAGATACGGAACAAGGGAGATAAAAGACAAGATAATAAGTTCCCTTTTTCAGATCTGTCCTTTAAATCTCCATTTTCTTGCACAAAATTTATCACACCAAAGAGCTCACCCTGATTTACTTTCAAGTTTCAGTACAGACATCGCTGCAGTACTGTATCTGTGAGCCCTATGAGAAAGCTTACCCCATAGGAAGCTTGCCCTATTTGCTTTGTACCTTCTGCTCCTGTATTTCCTGGTATATTTTCATGGTCCAGAACAAAGAGCACTAGCACCATTGTCTTGTACCTATAGAATCTCTTGCTTTTCACCCTACTTGTCAAGCCATCAAGAACCAGAAGTTGAATAGCAGTATTTATCAAAATATGCTGTACCATCCTTTATCTTCACTAACTACCTTTGATTTAGGTTTTACATTTCTGTAGGTACTGCCTGATACCTATTTTTAACATTACCTTAAATTTGGCTTCTGTCAGATTCTATAAGCTATTCAGAACACTCAAGTTATTGAAAGGCCTACACCAGTCTCCAACTACTGGTAACACTTGAATAACCAGTTGGGGTGTAGGGCTTTAAGTTATTCCTGCGCAGTTACAACATAAGAGCAATCTTGTAATGAAATAAAGATATTCAGAAATGAGTCAGACTTTTCACTCTCCTATAGACATATGAAAGTCTGTGGTGCTAAACAAGTGCCTCAGCACTGACTAATGAAAAGTTAATGATGAAGTGACAGCACAGAAGGCGAAAAACAAAAACTACTGAATTTAGATAATGTATATAGAGGTCTTCCAAATGTTGACAAGAGACAAATAGAAACCTAAGTCTGATTCTAGAACTCAGTTTAAGAAGTATGACACAAAGAAAAAAAATTTTCCTGAATGGGCTCTCTCACAGGTCTCTTATTAGAAAGCATATTAGGCATTCTAAATTACAAGTCAGAAGTGGAGAAACACCGTTGCCCAAAACAAATTTTAAGTCAGACTGGCTTATCTGTTTCTATTAAATATTTCCTACAGAACTTGCAGAAGGTAATGATCTTTGCTGCATTTTCTCAACCTTTCATATCAATTTTCTTTCTTCCAAGAGCCTTTGAGGTTCTCTTAAAAGTTCAAAAAAAACCCCCCAAAAAGCAGTATTTATAAATTAATCTTAGAGAAGTCTATAAAGTTTACTGCCACCTTTCCACAGGAAGGAAGTAATAATCACTTTTCATTTAAAATAGTAATGTAGCAGTTTATAAATACATGAAGATCTGACCCTGCACCTTTATTAGCCACTTAATTTGAAAAAAAATTACTTAAGCTGTTTTAGCTAGCATCAAAAGAGATAGTCAAAAATAAAGACAATTTCTTAATTACCAAAAGAAACAGGAGAAGCTCAAATGATAGAAACCTTTAAGACTCTTCCCCAGTATTATGACACTCAAGATAGGAGCTGAACTTCTCAATTTGAGCTTCTGCTTTTATTCCAAAGAAACTTTTCTGTACTGCAGAGCCACTAAAAAGCACTCATAGGCTTTTCTACTCCACACCACATCATATTTTGATATAGCAACACATAATGCAGCAACAGAACAATGACAGTTTGACACAGTCCACAAGGAGCAAGAAAGTTTACAAAGTGTCACAAATCAGAATTTGAGTGCTTAAGTTTGCCATCCTTAGAGCAAGTTTAGTTTACATTCTTCTTTCTTTTCTAGTTGAACTGAAAGGGAGGTTAAGCATTGTAATGTGCTGCCCAGGGAGGCGGTGCAGTCACTATCCCTGGAAGTGTTCAAGAAGTGACTGGACATGGCACTTGGTGCTATGGTTTAGTTGTTGTGGTGTTAAGGCAAAGGTTGGACCTGATTCTGCAGGTCTTTTACAACCTTTATGATTCCATGAACTGTCATTTCCTCTTAAAGGTAGTAGCAATGTAGTTTTTGATAACTGTGAAACAAAGTTGAATCAGCTGCATCCCTCTTGTTTTCTAGCTGTAATTATAGAAGAATGTATTTATATACACAAACTATATTCAGCTCATTTATATTTAATATTTTCAAGGAGTCATTAAAAGAGTTAGCTCAACTTTTGTAGAATAATTTATGGTGTCTGATTAAGTTCTTAATAAATACCCTAACTCACATAACATTTATATTTTGCTGATGGAGAAATGTGCTAAAAATTATATAATTTAAGAAACTCAGTAGCCAGCCCTCTTAAGTCCTTCTTGCATATCGTCATTGCCAATCTTTATAGTACACAGTATTTTTAAGTTTCAAATGACATAACCACAAGAATATTTCACTCAAGGCCCATAAAACATGGTATGCTGGAAGCAAGAAATATGTTCAGTGGTTTTACTTATATCATTACCGATGTTCCAATTAAAAAATGCAGCTTAGTAGGCATGTGTCATCTCACTCATGGACACCTACCTGCCATAAATTTAGCCGGAGATTTATTTCAGTAAAGGGTGAAAACAATTACTACAAACATCTGTAAGCTAAAGGTTTCTCTTTTGCTGCCTGCTTTAGCTCTTCCAATGGATACACCCACTAGAATCAAGTACTTCCCACAGAAGCAGTTCCAAGTTGTCAACTACTTAACCTGCATAGGTCATTCCTAGAGCTATGAATTTTTAGTTGTATTTTAGCTGCTTCCATAAGTCATTCTATTTTTGTTTGGTAATGCTATTAAATGTTACTAAATTTAAAGGTTAAGTGTTATTTTATGTGAAAATGTTTGTTAGAATCTATTTAGAAGTCAGGTTCCCTCCAGAGTGGAAACACTGCCATGTTCACTTAGGAATTGCCCATTATCAGCTGCTCGAGACTGATCTAGAACATGACACTGGTAGCACCCCACTTACATCCTCAAGGACCATAGCTTGGGGGGACGTAAATACAACTCATGGTAGCTTTAAAATGCTCAGTGAGAACAAACTTCTCAAAAAACAGGTCCCATCTACATGTAAACAATACTAGGATCTCCTACACTTTTTATTTGTTCCAATTTTTGTTACAGGGTTTGTTCTCCTCCTCAAGAAGTTACAAAATTGCACCTACATACTTGGGTCTTACCTTTGTCTTGTCCCTCATAGAACCTTTTCCCAAAATAGACATTTTTGTCAGTGTTTCTTCCTGTAAACGCTTTAGAGAATTACCACGGGGGCCCAAAAGTTTTCCCACAAAGTTGAACTGTAAGAAAAAAAATAAAAACAAACATCAAGCTCATTAGATTTTTAATAATAAATTAAATGTAAAATTGAAAATTTTGCTGAAACAACTTTTGGTCCCAGTGCAAACAACAATCGGATCATAAATCAAAAGACATTAAGTACAATCATGTAGTACAGTCAATGGAATGTCAGTGGCTCGACCAGATGTCAACAGGATGGTAAGGAACAAAAAGAGTAAAAAAAAAAGGCTTCTACAGATATGTTAACCAGAAAAGGAAGGTCAAAGGTGTTATCCCATGATTAACAATGATGGAAAACATAACAATGGATTAGGAGAAGTCTGAGGTACTCAACAACTGATGTGCCACAATCATGTTAAAAAGACAGCTTTATCACTATACTTGTACTCAACTGCTGTGTCACTGAAGAGCCAGGATGGATTACTTCTATCTCCCTATTCATCCAGAGTAATTCGAAAGGACTTGACAATACTTTTGGGCAGTAGCAGCCCAAAATCCTTTGCTGCTACACTAGAACTGCTGACAGAAGAGGGCCAGCTGCATTCACCCTACAATGCACAAAGTCTACAGCTCCAATTAATTTTCTTCAGATTCAGACAAAATAGAAAAGCGACCATTAAAAGTCATCTACGTATGAAAAAAATTTTATTCCCCTTAGCAGCTGCAAGCTCAATTCCCCATGCAGACAGAAGGTAGAAACAGGAAATAATCGAGGAAATGGCTTATGGATGATTACAGTCCACAGAACCTTTTAAGGTCTTGCATGAACCAGTCTTCTGAAATTATCAGGCCACAAAGAAATTCTCAGGTAAATCCTTCAATATTCTTTTATTAGATAAATTCCCTTTTTTTCATATAGGTCCTAAGATGCAGTCAAGGAAAATATTCATGAGAAAGACTGCCCAAGAGAAGAATAGAAATCTCCCTTGCTGAGTATATTGAGGATTCAGGGACACTGTAAATTAGAATATACAGGACCCCATCTATCATTATTTCAACAGAAGACTGATCCAGATATTTTCTAGAGGTCCCTTCCAACTTGGACTTCTGATTTAATTATTTCTGAAGGTAAAACTAAAGAAAGCAAATTAATTCAAACTATTTGTAACAAGTTTGAACTTGCAGAAGTCGGCAACTCCTTGTCAACAGCTTCCTTTAATTAACGGAAGCTCAGTTAAGCTCAAATTAAAGCTTTCATGTAGTGGAACACTACCTTAGTTTTTCAAGCATTACTTAAGATTACTTACATTTCCTTTAAAATAGACTTGTAACTTCTTAGGAAGAAAAACAAACACTATTCCAGCAGTATTAGTTATTTTACAGTCCAATAGGTGAATGCTGTGGAAATTAAAACTTTATTACCTCCAAAAGTTGTCATCTTATCAAAACCATGACATCTCTAGTGCCAAGGCCAGACCTTATGGCAGCCATACAAGGAGCTGCACACATGACATGGTATAGACATTTAATGAACATGGAACCGTATCATGCGATCCACAGTACTAATCTTTCCTGTGCACCAAGGCTTCAAACATTAGATTTGAGAAATCTGAAGCATAAGAAACTTGTGTTGCAAGTCTGAAATTCTGCTCATTTGAAAGCACAGGACATTTAGGTGTAGCTTAGAAACAGACATTAAAGGTTAGCAAAAAATGGCTTACAATGCAGTCACAAAGTATTTTTGCTCCCACATAAAGCTAAAAGCTTTGGAACATTCCAGTTGATTATTCCATAAATAAAACCCATTTATGATATTGAATGAATCCTTTCAGAAGAAAACAGATTTACTTTGGACAGGTACTGAATTTTGTTCAAGCTATTGGCTTATCTCCCTTTTACATCAAATTGGAAACACGTGATCAAAGGTTTATTTTGAAATATTTCATAGATGTAGACACATTCCAAAAATATCCATCACTAAGTTACTATCATTATTTTTACACTGCTTTATCCCCACCAATCAAAGGATAGAAGGACTCAAAGCTAAAAGTTACAAATCTACCACACAGTAAGACAAGTTTTAATTACCAAATTCACAAATCCAGCCTCTCCGCTGGTGAAATAGAAGCAAGTAAGGCATATCCAGGTTAGCTCACGTTCAAGTTTCATAGGTGCTTCCCATGCTCCGCATTTAGGGTTTATTTGCCCCAAGAGCACAAGAACAAAGAATAAATTCAGGTCTAGTATTGAACTCAAGCTTATAAACTATCTCTGAATTAGATGCACTGGATAGTAACAAGCAGCTCTGTTCAAGTAAGATCAGTCACATTCACTAGCTCTGGCTCAGAATCAGACATGACAGACCTCCCTCTTTACTCACCCTTCCCAAGTACAGCACAATCACCTCCAAACTGCTGTAAATACCCAAAATTGTCCTTGAGTTCACTAGCTTCAGCTTAACATTGCATTAATGTTAGCCATGAATGTTAGTCTATACTGGATCACCAGTGTTAAATCAAGGATTGTCTCTGCATTAAACAGCTTCTAATGTTTAAGATAACTATCACGATATTATGGATGACGGCATATAAAACAGGAGAAAGTCCCCAACTCAAAGCTGCTTCTAGACCAGATCTAAATGATATGGCAAAAATGGTATCTCAGGCAAAATTACAGCAGAGCTTCAGGCATCTCTGCAAAACCAATATCAAGAAGCAGATTAACAGACCTAGGAAGATAATATTGGATAAAATGGGAAAAATTACCACTTCAACTACACTTCAAGCCAAATAATACTCCATCATTGATGAATGGTACCCTCTGTACCATTACATTACAAAACATCACCAGACATACTTAAGTTTGAGCAAAAGGATGCAAGATTTAAGGGATGTTCTTGTTCCTAAAATCTGTGATCACTGAAAGCACATCCTCCTGTATTTACACTTCTGGTTTACTTCGTGGGTAAAGATGCACCACAAAGTGCAACATCTTCTAAAACTCCTGAGACATGAGGTATCCCTTGACCATGTTGTCCATTAGCCCACAAGTATTGGTTAACTATATCAAAAGCATGTACTTATTTCCCTTTTACAGATTACCTTAATGTGTTTTATAACTAAAAATATCCAAATTTAGAATACATTTTTAAAAGAAACAGGAAAAAATTGATAATCAGGTTTTTGCTTGAAAGTTATGTCCTTAGATATTCATAAATCCTCATTTTAAGAAGCATTTTTGCAGATATCGTAGAATGGAGATTATGGACATGACTGCTTAGCATCCAATTCCTCAGAATCACCAAGTCAAAACATGACTTGAACAGTTATCTTGAGTTGTTTCTTTACCAAATCACTGCTTGAAACTATTCCCTGAAAACATTTCTGGAGAAACAGTTAGAAAGAACATACAAGGGAGGCACTCTCTTCACAACCATTTGATCTACTACATGAATTTCGGGGGAGAAAAAGAGGAATTAATGCCACCGCTACAGCATTTTAAAATGTATATATTACAGAAAACAGGATATAATAGAAAAAGTAATCCTTGTTTATCCCCACCAAGGCAAGTCTGCTAAGAATGGTTCATCCAGCTTAAAATACTTAGTGAAAGTATAAATGCTTGACCAAATGCTTTCCTGTAAAGCTCTAAGCACTCCATTGTCATTAAAGCCATAGAAAGCTTTCTTGGCATATTAGTTTTCTGCAATGGTTCCTCTGTGACAGGGTCACTAGAAAAAAATAAAAAGTTAATTTAAGATTCAGCGTACTTTCCCTTACAATGACCTGAAACAAGGAAAACTTCAAGGTTTTTCTTATTCATCTCAAAAAGTTAATATTTCAAGTACCTATGTTATACCACAAAATTACCCTCCTTTACATAACATAGTAATATGTCTTTAAACATTTATTCACAACAGAAAGCTTGGTGAATTATTATAAAGTTGCTCAAAAGCTATCCCTGGTATTACAATTGATGCTTGTCCTTCCACATCACTTCTGGTTATGCAACCACATTTTCTCATTTCCACTAAGAAATCCTTAGAACTAATCTATTATGAAAAATTGCTTTCTAACTAGTCATGTGATTAAAATATTAATCTCTCCATGACTTTATGTAACAACTGCAGATATACCGCATATGACAATAACATTTTAAAACAGGTTTTTTCACTTTAAAAGTTGAGATAAAAGGTTTAGATGGATACCAGTACCACAAGTCAATTTTTGAGAAAATACATATGAAGTATTACTTCAGGGAATAACACATTTCTTCCTGACTTCTGAGACTTACCCAATATTAAAGTGTAGATCTATGAGCAATTTTTAAAATGGTAACTTGTCAAAACAGAAATAATTGTTCCCATAGTTTTGATCCATCTCATGGAAAACCATCCTCATTCCATTTATCATCAGTGAAAGATATTTTTTCCTCCTAATTCAGAACAGCCAAGTTCAGCAAACTGTCAAAGCAAAGTCAGATTTCTGACACTAAATTACCTCATAATGTGTATTCATTAAATGTGTGGGAAGGGGGTAACACCCTCCTGCCTCTCTTGTATATATTGACAGTCTGAAACACCTTTCACACATTCTGGCATTTCATAGCAGTGTTAGGATGGATCCAGAGAGTCCCTTCACTAGGACAAACACATCATGACCTTCCCTGAGTGGCCAGCTCACCTTTTCTACCTTTAAGTCTGTGCAAGTTTGAAGATTATTTGAGCAAGAAATGGAACAGAAATACAGGTTTAAAGGTCACATTTTCACACAAGACCTGAAGTCACTTGAGGTATTCAGCTGATCAAACAGCAAGTTTGTAAAGTTTCAGTATGTAAATCATCCTGACCTCAAAGTGCTAAGCTGACAAGATCTCATTCCACTAACTGCAGTTTAGACATCCAGCATCCACATAGGCTCCTATCTAAAGGCAACTTGATTTAGAACTGAATCCTATCACAAAGACTTGGCCCTTTTCCTACAAGGTTGCATAAAAGCCCTTAACTCTCTAATCCTTGCTTGTAGTACCTATCCTAGTTAGAGCAGCACTGCAGACAGCATTGCCAAAGCTTATTCAAGCCTCACCTAAATACTTCAGATTAATTTCCACCTCACAGCAATTCAGACCTCTTGGAGGAATCTGCAGAGTTGGATTAAATTGAAAAATCCTAAGACTGTGTACAATCAGATTTTGAAAAGATGTGACTGGACCTGCAGTCTAGAGACGTTTCCACAAGGTTTTGTCTTACCAAGCAAGACTATTTGTCACCATATCACAACATAGTAATTCAGGGGCTTTTTGGAATGTGCACAGGAGCCTAAATTTATTCAAATGCACAATTAGTCTCCAGGAGAAATAGAGCATAACTCTTGGGACTAACCATCTTAACCTGAATATTGTCTGTGCTATGAAATAATTTATCTTGTGAAGCACAGTCACTTGGTTATTCTATCACCTTATATCAAGGTCCAGATATGAAAAACAAACAAACAAAAAACCCAAAACAAACAAAAAACCTAAAACATTCAGACCAGCTAGCTCTATCATGAGATGTTAGGCCTGTTAACAGTGCCAAGGGTCAAACAAGACACAAGTTCCCAGCTAAAGGACAATTATACAGTATCTCAGAAGGAACCAAGAGCTGTAGGTAAGCAGCCAGTTAAGCACATCACCAGAGATGCTCAACTATTTGTGCATTAAGCAGAAGACCAGAAACTTAAGGTTTTTTTCAGGGTGAGCAAAGATGCCCCAAAAAGTGCAATACAAACTTTTGAATGTGAGGTCTATCATAGTCCTCTCCAATAGAAACTCTGTTGCTCTGCACTTCAGTTGATAACTTTCTGCTGCAGTTAACCTGCCACCTTCCAGGGCTGTCAGAGGTAATTGCACAGGATCCAGCCACGAGCTCACAAGAATATATCTGACAGGACAGGTAATGTGAGCAAGCATTACCATGCCAGGCTGATCAGATCAGAGCCTGGATTACCTGACCTGTATAGAGGCTATTATGATTTATTCAAGCAGCCAGAGTTGGAGAAAAGTTTTAAAGAGGGCAATGAAATACATATCAGGTCTAGCAGGATGTCTGAATGGGGGCAGGGCACTAATGGTCTGCTTTGGTCCACAGACCTCACTTATAATAAAAAATTAAGATAGGATTAATGAAATATCAATATACGTAAACAGAAGGGGCATCTTTCCTTCCCAGAGCCATCACTGGGAAATATAAGCAAAGGAATAGTTTCTGTTTGCAAAATCACTTTTGTTATTTTCATTTTCAGATATTTAACCCTGTTCATGATGTAACAATTTTAAAAATTTGTTGATTTGAGTTTTTTTGTTTTGGGGTTTTTTTCGGTTGGTTGGTTTTTTGTTGTTGTGGGGTTGGGGTTTTTTTGGGGGAGGGGGAGTTGTTTTGGTTTTTCTGATCCAATTTAAAACCTGTGTCATTTATTTAGGGAAGGACTGTTTTGATAATGAGGTGAAAAACTTTTCCTTACCACTTCCTGGATACCCAACTTAGTCTAATTAAACCCAAACGGGTAACCCAATGCTTGTTTGAAAGAGTCATCAATTCCTGTAATCATTTGGTAAGCTTCAAACAGCAGATTCTCATGTAACTAACACCACAGAGATTACATCTCCTGAAAGAGTGGAGGTATACCTCTGTCCAGGATCTTGCACAATAGGTAACAGCATCAGTGTGCACTGCAGGCAAGTATGCCAGCTTGCTAGACCTCTAAATTCTATAGTGACATGTAAAAGATCTTTTCACACAGATTTCATCCATATTTAAGTCTAAATGTCATTCTTCTGAAGCATTTGTCACCAATACGGAGCAGTGGGAAAGAAAAATGCGCAAAAACGAGAAACAAATCTTAACCAGTTTTCTGAGAAAATATCCCTTGGTACCTTCCACTGACAACACATTCACACCAATACCAACACACATAGGCAAAATGGTCCAGGAAGCTGCACAAGCGCTCAGAGAACAGCAGTGCAGAGACATAACACATTTACATGAAAGACCATTTCAGGTTTTCATTAGCACCACAATACTTTCTGGTAAGTCCCAGAGAAGAGAATCACAGAAAGGGACAGGATGGAAGGGACTGTAAATATCATCTACACCAGCCTCCTTGCCATGGGCAGGGATACTTTCCACTAGACCAGGCTGCTCAAAGCCCCATCCAATCTGGTCTTGAACACTTCCAGGAGGTTCAGGATGAAGCAGTCATAACTTCTCTAGGCAACTTGTGCCAGGTGCCTCACTGTTCTCATAGTAAAGAGTTTCTTCCTGCTGTCTAGCCCTAATCTCTACTTTCAATTTAAAGCCATCCTCACTTGTGCAATCACTACATGCCCTTTGTCAAAGGCCTCTCTCCAACCCCCCTGTAAACTCCATTTAGGCACTGGAAGGTGTTATAAGGGTGTCCCTGGAGCCTTCTCTTCTCCATCTCTCTCACCCTGTCTTCATAACAGAAGTGCTCCAGACCCCAGTCATCTTCATGGCCTCTCTGGACTCATTCCACCAGGCCCATGTCCTTACGTTAGGGACCTCAGAGCTGGATGTAATACACCAGGTAGATGTGGGAGTAGACTTACAATATCAAGAGTGGAACAGATACTGCAGGAGATGGGCCACAAAAGATAAAGAAACCAATGAAAGCATTTTGTAAAACTGTATTATAACATGAGGTTTTTCGCTGTGTTATCCTTTTTCCCACGCCCCTGAAGGAAACCCCTTACCCTTCCTGATTAGTATGTAAGCCCAACCCATGTTGTGTGAAACCTTCCCTGATTGGTCCTTTTGTACCCCTTGAACCCTCCCTGCTGGGAAATTTATAATTGACCTGGTCAAGTGAATAAACTTCTCTTCCTGCTTCCTGTCCCCGGAGTGTGTGGATCTCTTTACTGGGACCTCAGGAGACCGCATGGCACGACCACACGGTCCTGGGGGGAAGACTGGAAAGGGAGAGCGCTCCCATCAGCCGTGAAAGGTAGGGTTCCACCACAATGGAGTAGAGGGGCAGAATTACCTCCTTTACGTGCTGCCCATACTCCTTTTCATGCAGCCCAGGACCCATTTGGTGTTCTGGGCTGCAGGAGCACACTGCCAGCTCATGGTGAGCTTCTTGTTAACCAACACCCCAAGCAAGCCTCAAGGCTGCTCTTGATTCATTCTCTGCCAAGTCTGTATTTGTGCTTGGCAGTGCCCCAGCCCACATGACGGACCTTGCTTAACTTCATGAGGGTCTCACAGGCCTACTTCTGAAATCTGTCCAAGTCACACTGGATGCCATCCCTTCCCTCCAGTGTGTCAACTGCACTACACAGCTTGGTGTCATCAGGGAATTAGCCAAGGGTGCACTCAATCCCACTGTCTATGTCACCAACAAAGATGTTAAACAGCAGTGGTCCCAGTACCAGCTCCCAAGGAATGCCACTCATCACTGCTCTCCAGTAGGACACCACAGCTCTGAGTGCAACCACCCAGCCAATTCCTCATGCACCAAGTGATCCATCCATGTCTCTCCAGTTTAGAGACAGAAGCATCATATGAGACTGTGCCAAATGCTTTGCACAAGTCCAGGTAGATGTCAGTTGCTCCTCCCTTATCCATCACACTGTAACCCTGTTGTAGGAGGCCACCAGTTTTGTCAGGCACAACTTGCCCTTAGGGAAGCCATGTTGGCCACCTGTCCTCTACACAGAGCTCAGTGGAACCAAGACAACTGGAGCAAACCTATATCTACTCCACAAGTCTTGACAAAACATCCTTAACTTCTGAGCCTTCCACTCAACACATGAAATATGAATAGGATTAGCATTTAGAGAAAGAATTAGGACACAAGACGACTTTGTTCCTCTGTGTACAGGCATTAGAAACCATGTCACTCACTGCAGACTACAGTACATCAGGATAAGATTAATCTTAGTTTGCCATACTGATGCCATGCAACTTCATGCAATGCATCATAATTTATTATATCCCAAACAAAACAAGCCTGGTTCTAGTAAACAAGTGAGCATGAATTGCAGTGCCTGCTTGTGGTTATGGGTTGATGCTTTTCATAGAAGATCAAGACTGCCTATCATAACTCCGGAATGATACTCACCCCCCAGACTACTCCTATGCAGTGAGAAATTTTAGTTCCTTTTGACTATACAGAATCTTTAATAACTAACCTTTAACACAAATACCCATTTTTATGTAATAAAATGGAAATTTTTAAGAAAAGTTGAGCCCATTTATATTGGGGTAAAAATATTCTTAAATACCAAATATCTAGGATTTTATTCACTCTGGCAGAAGGGAGACTTGTGTAGGCAGAGATACCAGTACTCTGCTTTCTGTGGAACAAGTCCTAGTGGAGACACAGGAACTCACACTGCATATCTGTACCCTCTCCACCCAGATTCTGGTGATCTAAACAGAAAGAGGATTACAAAGCTCTGCCTAGATATTAGATATAAATTCAGGTTTCATTCCATGGCATATACCAGGCTTTATTACAGCTCAGACAGTCAAAGACTGTCTCTATGGGCCAGAACAACTGATCACACAGCAGAGCGTATCTACCCTCTCGAATGATGGCAAGGGCTTTCCTACCAGCTATTCAAAACTATTTCAGTGTTTAGTCCAGCAAAGAAAGCTGACACTAAAGAAGCAGAAGGCAGTGTTTCCCTTTATAATAGCCTTTCTTCCCTTTGAGCTAAAGTATCTACATCCAAACATCTGTAACAAAAACATTCTATTTACAAACACTGACCATGTAGTAAGCTGTCCCTATCTTTTACCTTCTTTTTGCTTCTGTATGTTTGTATACAGCTCTACTTAGAGAGATAACTTAAGTCACAGTTCCAAGGAGGTGCCTACATGATATGCACTCTTGCACTCACTATAGCAGTATTTCATGAAACTTTCAACAGCAGCAAAGCAATCTCTGCAAGTTACTCAGCATAAGCCTGTGAGAAAAAAACCCTAATACTGCAGGGAAAAAACAATTAGAAAAGGTCTTCCTAAACAAATGGAAGAAGTAATGAAGGAATTTTTCCTTCACAAGCAGAGTCTTGAAATTTCTAACAGGAAGAAAAAGCAATTTCAAACAAATGAAAAATGCTAATATGATTGTCATAACATTAACCTTAGAATTTTAAATGGGACCAAAATAATAAAGTTCCACAGCCTACTGCATGTTGAATAAATGCTTCCAGGCAGCAATATTTTAGTGCAGGATAATACTTGGCAGTAAAGAAATGTTAAGAATTCATGGTGGTCAAAGATTAACAAAACAGTCCCTACCCCTCCAGAACAGACTGCATAATTTAGTAGCACAGCTGTAACTCATTCAAGACTAACAATGGCTGAAACTTAAGAGGATGAGAAGAAAGTTTACAGAATTTCTTCCTTAACAGTGCATTTTAAGCTGTTAGAATAAGGAAGTTTCAAAGCCTGACATCACAGTCAGCTTCAATATTATTTCTCCTGATATTCTGAAGAGGAAAATCCTGGTATCCTGGAAATACGATTCATTTATTTGCCCTCAACATACTATTTTGTATGACCAGCACAACTTTCCTGCACATTGATTCCAACAAGAACTACTTCTGCCTTAGAGCCTTTACACAAAAGACTGCAAAACAGCAACTGTAGTGACTTTTTAGAGTTTTAAACATAACAGTTAAAAAACCCCTAGTAAAATACTAGTGAAATATCTTTTACAAGCACTCACATTTATCAAGGATGAAAACTGGGCTTACCTTAGGAAATTGTTTTACTGGAATCAGAACTTTTTGTCCCAACTTCATGTTCTTATTGATGACTACATCAATATACTTTTCTTCTTCCTTTCCTTCTCCTTTTTGGAATTTTTCAATTTCTGTTAAAAAAAGTTATTTTGTCAGTTTTATACAGCAATCTAAAAGCTGAGAATCTTCACAATCAGTATAAATAATTTCAAAACTAACACTGTATGGCATATTGTATAATTAATACATGTAATTGGCTATACAAAGTCCAGAGGATAAAGCATGCTTTGCTTTTCCAGGCTTTTCTATGTTCTTCTTTCTAACAAGACCTTGAATAGCTTAGCAAACATAGTACTAGCTTTCAACTAGCTTAACACTTCGGATATTTTTGTCTCAAGTTGTAAATATTCTCTACCTTTATGTTTAAATTAAAAAAAAACAAACAAAGTATTCCATGATTTTAATCCTCCTCTATAAACAAAGTATGCAGTTTTAATGGTGGCTGTCTACAGTGTACTTAGGAGCAAATGTCAAGTTAATCTTTCAGAATTTCAGGAACGTAATTGAGGCACATAGATCATACCCAAAAATCTGAGATTAGTGTTATACCAACAATGGCATGATTAGGAATGGGATTTACAAGTTCAAACGAGGCTGCATGACTATTCATTCCAGATATACATAAAAACTTACTCTTGATTATAATTCTCTCCAAATATTGACTCTCCAGCTTGCTAATGAAAAATTGCAGATTTCATTTCATTAGTGAGGAATCATGAGGAGCATACAAGGAGACTAAAAGTGAAGCACTGCTTGAGGTATTTGCTGGATTAGCTCCAGCATGCTGGGGTTGCAGCACTAAACATGTTAGCACAGCCAAAAATCCAATCAATCTCAAACATGCCACAAAAGTTCTGCTATGAAATTCCATGAAAAACAGAATAAACCAACACATTTCTTACTACAGAAAAAATCCATGCATCGTTAGATTTATTTAATGAATACCACCAGTCCCTTCCCATTTACTGCTACAGAAATGAAGATGCCAACATCTTTCCCAATAACAAACTCCACTCTTCCATGCAAGTTTTCACCTCACTAGCACAGCACAGGAAATAAATACAATTTATCTAAGTTAGTGATCAGTGACTGGAGAATTAAGGATGCCAAACTAGCCTGAGTGTCTCTGAAGGCTTCTTGAAGGAAAAGCCTTCCCTAGCTATACTTTCACATCTTCTTGTCAAATCCCCAGGAATTTTATTTATATAGATTTGTGCTACATAAACCTTCTGGAGGAGCCCTAAAAAAGCAACCTTGCTCCAGAATGTCTTTTGTTTCAGCATGCTCAGAAAAAAAACAAAACAACAAAACAAACCTTCAACACCCTTATCCCACAGGCTAATAACAACTGAAGAAAATTTTAAAAGCCAAATCCAGGCAAAAATGGAATTCACATGTTCTCTGGAGATGCCACTTTATATACTGGAGAATTACAGGCAACTAAACAGATGTAAGATTACATCTGTTTAACCTGGAATTCATTTCCAGGTGAAATTAAGTTCTGGAAATTAAATTTTATGGGGTGTGATGCTCCCACTCGGAAAGTAGGTGACAGGTATTGTACAGAAGTCAAACTTTCCAAGTATCACACTCACACAAAAGCATAGTACTAACACAGCACTCAAATACAAATAACACCCCTGTCTAACACCCCTCTTTCCGGATATAAGAAGGGCAGTAGTGATAAAAGTTTGACTTCTCTTGGCTAGATACTTAAGAGGTTTTTATGGTTTACATGTAAAAACACAACACTATATTTTTAAGGCTACTGTTGGTATACATTGTTAGTATAAACACTCAAAGCTCAGAAGTGACCAAGGCATGCTGTTCCTTTGGCAATATTTTACAAAGAAATACCAAATATTAAAACTAATAAAAATACATTCATTTGTTATGACTGAAGCAAATGCAGTTACAACAAAATTTGATGACTTAATTTAGTATTGACTTCAAATGTTAAGGCTAGAATTTGTCCAAAATCAGAAAAGCACAGTTCAACTCCATTCAATACTAAAAATTCTATTAATGCACTGCGCTGTATTTTTTTTGGTGACAGATCAGTGCACCAAAACCTCCTGGCAGTTCAACTGATACTAGGCTGATACAAGACCTTTACAAGTTTTCAGCTATTATAACCACTCATACAGTGAAGGACTTTTTCCTGAAATAAAAGCTTCCAAAATAAAAGTATCTTTAGCAAAGCCCACCACATTTTTATGAACCGGTAAAGCTTGAAATTTGTTTTCTCTTGGTGAGCTGTATGACCCTCTCCCAAATGCACAGCATGGCATGCACTGCAATCCCCCTCCATGCACTGCAATCCCCTGCCCACCTGAAAATGAAAACCACAGGTTTATAAATCAACAGACATTTAAGGACCTTCCCAGAACTTGCCAAGAAATATTACACCTAGAAGCAAGTTGTTTCAGGAAGATCCAGACATCTCAGATGGACTTTAGGTTAAAATATATTTTAAGAGTTAAGTATAGAGTTCTATCACAGCAACTTTCTTCAGCTGAGACAAGTGCATAAATTCCTTAAGAGATCAATACACTTCTATTTGTATTTCCTAAGTATTTTAGCTTAGGTAAGTTTATTTGAATACAGTATGTGATGGACTTAATTGTCACAACATGATTAATGCTAAATACACTCATAATTTGTGAGTATTTTGATTTAGTTAATAAAAAATTTAAAAAGGTCATAAAAGACCATTCCCTTCTTACTCTGGTAAACATTGAACTTGAAGGAGCTAAAGTAAATATGAAAAGAAATCCAGTAATTACTCCTAAAAATCAGTTTTCCTAGCCTAAGTATCTACACACTTTTTATTGACCATTTTAAGAAAAAATGCTTTATTGTTTTACTTGCACTGTTTTAACCACTTTCCATTTGCTTGAAAAAGCTACTGAAACACATAAGAGACTGCAAATCAACTCTCAGCAAAATGGATTAAAATTTTCCCCATTGGTTTTAAAGTCAAATGACTTTTCTAACAGCCACATTCCATTGCCATAGCTGTACAAATTTTCATTTATTTACACTCAAATCAGAGGAATATGAAATATAGTTAAGCATCAGAATTTTATTTGTATCTGCACAGCTCATGCAATATCATTCACATACATCAAGCTTTAGATAATTAGGGAAAAATCGTGCCAGATCACACAGGAAATCCAATCAGATTTTCAAGGTCAAATGGATAGGAAGATTTGCCTTTTCTTAATCCTTAGATTACATTCTCTACTGCTTAGCTATATGAAGCAATGACATTTCCTAGATCACAAACAGTAAATAAACATGTGATTAAAGTTTCCCATAATGCTAGAGATTAAAATCCCATGTTCCCAGACCAAGGATGCAGCTAATGCAACAGGAATTTAACTGGATGCAGTACTAACTGCATGGATTTTTTTATTTACATTTAATCATAGCAGAGAGATCTAAGCAATGATTAGTCCTCAGTTAATTCACCAAATAATGTTGCTAGATACATCACATAATGATAAAGTAGAATTGTTTCACATTAATCTTCAGTTAGAATTAATCTTCCTGGGGCAGAACTACAAGCCCAGATTCCAGCTCCCTCTGCTAGGCCAATATAAATATTTCTGTTTAATGCAGAGCAAAGTGATGCTCTACTTGTCTGTAGTAAATCAATATAATAAATATAAGACCAAATGTCCAAGTAAACAAATGTTTATTGTGCTTGCCCTTAAGACAGTATTTCCTCAACACAAGATCAAGAGAAACCAGGTAAATTTGCCCAGAAATTCTTAAGAAATCTACAATTCTTCCCTAGATTCAGAAGTCTTATTCACCACCCCATTAAATCCAAAATTTCACACTAATACTTTACTACTCCAGATGGAAGAACAAAAATCCAGGGCTCATTCTAGGACATCCAAATGACTGTGGCTTCATAGAACAGGGCACTGATGGAACTACACTGCAATTGCGTTAGATGTACTTTCCACATTCCTCTTGAAAGTGAGAATCTTTTAAGAATCACATTATCCTTTAACAACACTCCTAAATAAAGTAAGTTTGATAATTACTAAGATTATACAATAGAACCAATATATTTTGCTTTATTTGGGCGATTTTATTACCTTGTATCTAAGTAAAAGAAACATCAAAATTTAGACCAAGTCAGTCAAGTGTATCATTTAACTACTGAGGAATGTCCCCACTGCCACAGCATTTCTCAGTAAATTCTCAAGACTTCACAGTTGACTTAGAAAAATCACACCAATTCACCCTCAATTCAGAAAGCTCTTAAGTCAAACTGAAGGCTGTAGAAGCATCTTTACATACTTTTCCTGTTCTTTTAGTTCTTAAAGAATCACCGCTATTGACCATTGCTATAGGTAAGAACACCGAGCTAGATAGCCATCTCCTCTGGCAGCATGATTCCTTCTGGTTTCACCTCAAAAAAATCAAAATGATGGCACTAAACCAGATTTTGATTTATTTATTAGTTCACATTTTATGAAGATCCCCTTAAAGGAACACACTCAAGCTTTGGCAAGGGACAAGCTCCCAGAGTAAGAGGGGGACTCCAAGTCAGTTGTAGCAGAATTTCAGAACAAAAAATAGTTTTTGCTTAATGGGGGAAAAACTGACAGTATTAATTCAGTTTTCCCCAACTTCCTATAACCTTTCCCATTCAGAGTACCAGTAAGAACTTCTGAAACAGTCTCTGCAGTAAAAACATGACTTTTATACCATGGCTAAAATTTGCCGGCATTCTATACTGTTGGGCAAACCCACGCTTTATCTCAGAAGGCACATTTAAAACACCTATTCTAACACCAAGAAAAAAAAAAATCAGTTTGAACTTCCACAATGAAGCCAAGTCATAGGAAATCTGCTGTGTTGGATGCCCGCTTAAAAGTCCTTCCACAACTTCTGGTGAATCCAAAGTTCAGTAACACAGGATGGTGAACCCAATTATAGTTCTAATTTTGATAATATTGATAAGAGCTTAATCTCATTATTTTCATAGTAAAGTGGTCTTGATTGCACTTCTGGTTATACATCTCTCACACTGGACTCCTTTATTCCCTGTCCCACTAGGGGATGGTTGAAAGTTCTCTGAAACACTACCTCTCCAAACACTTGACTTTTGAGCTGAAAACAGTATGCACAGCACGGACTTGAACTAGAATCATCACTTTAAGGTTTAATACATTTCAAAGGGCTTGCTGAAATAAACCCCACAGATTTCCTTACAAAACCTGCTGCTCTCTCCCACTGTCCTCTTGATCCTCATGAAGCTGGACAACCCCCCCAATTTTTGCACTAAACAGAAGAGCAAGTTTAGTCGCCTGCTTTTGAGCATTTTAAAACATGACTAGCATAGTCTAGTTTGCTTCAAAGCAGTTTTTCTGTGTAGATATTCAAAGAGATCCAGAATTCCCCAATTTCAACAGTATATAGCATCCCAATCCTTCAGAAAAACCACACAATTAAGAGCAGCAATTAAACATTTTCTGATTGAAGCAAATGCTTAGAAAAATATTCCTTTTTTCACCTTCAAGACATTTCCAAAGTAATACTAATTAGTGTATCTTCATAAAAAGAGGCAAATTAGAGAACTAAAGTAATCAAGCAAACAAAAATAGCCTCAGATATTTTAAAATAAGGGAGCTAAATATATGTGCAATGACAACATTTAACACCATACTGAATGGGTCTAAAAGACAAAAATTCAATAAATTTGTTTAGTTTTTAATTATGCAATTCTATTACTCCACCCATCCCCATTCTTTCATAAGCCTCGGAAAAACTTCATCTACCCTCTTCAGCCAGTATTTTGATGCCTTAAAAAAAGTAGCCTTAAAATCACAAATTTCACCTCTATAATAGGTCCTAATTATGAACTGGCATAGAAAGTAATATTAAGAGCATGAACTCTGCATGAGAAACATAGGAATTTGTTTCAACTAATGCACATTGTTACAATAGCTGGAATCAGAATAACTGTCTTTCAAATGCCGCCTTAATTTTGTAGAAGCAACTGACAATGAATCTAATTTGAATTTACAATAAAATAAGCAGTTCATGCTAGAATGATGTCTACAGCATTCAGAATCTTCAAGTTAATAATAATATCCCTGTTGAAGGACTCAAACCAATCTTTATTTAAATTGCATTCACAGGCACTTTAAGTTCTATTTTACAGTCTAAGTACTACTGCCTGCACTGATCTGAAAATATATTTCAGTCACCAATATGACAAATATTTTGAATGGGCCTCTTTATTTCAGCAATTCAACACTAATTGAACACCTATTACCTTCACATCAAAAATTACTCCACTGAAATCTGTTTAGACTGATTAATATTAGCAACAAGGTAGAAAGTACCACTGTAGGAACTGTCAAAATCACGTATAAAATATTAATAGATGTTTAATCAGTCTTGCTCAGGAAGCAAACAAGATGCAGACAATAGGCAGCATCATATATCCCCCATACTCCACTGAAAAGTATGTCTCATTCTAAAGATAACTTATAATGCCTAAATCACCTGTATGATTTACCTAGTGCTTACAGCTTTCTTTAAACATGAATATTTTTAAATTAGCAAGGCCAGGAATCCACTAACTACAAAAAAAACCACTTCAAAAAACACCTCATTTGTTCCACAATTAAGACAGATAAAAAAAAAAATCTAAGGTTAACTTGAAACATACAGGTGGAAACAAAGTACTCCATGTCTTACACCCACCAAGCCCTTCAAACTTGACTGCCATGTTTAGCCTGGCCTTGGGAATACCTAATCTTACTGTCTAAATATTGGCAGAAATACTGGCTTTTGTCCTGCTTGGAGCAGGACACTGGACCTTCAGAGGTTTCTTAGAGCCACTGACACCTCATGATCCTTCCTGTACGTAGAAAGTACCTTAAAAAAGGACCCTGTCTTGTTGCCATATCTATTGCACAAGACTCTCTACAAGCACCATTCCTTTTCTTCAAGTACAATTCCAAGCTCCCACATGACAGCACAAAAACGGAGGGTGCAGCCAGATGAGAGTCAATCTCTTCTTCCCAGGTAACATGGGACAGGACAAGAAGAAACGGCCTCAAGTCATGCCAGGGAAGGTTTAGACTGGATATTAGGAAAAATTTGACTGAAAGGGTGGTCAGGCATTTGAACAGGCTGCCCATGGAAACTGTGGAATCACCATTCCCAAAGTCTTCAAAAGTCCTATGGATGTGGCACCTGGGAACATGGTTTAGTGATGAACATGTTGGTACTGGGTTAACCCTTTAAGATCTATTCAAATCTCAATGATTAGAAATTATTCTATGTAGTAGCACACAAAACCCCAAAGACGAAGCTCTGGAAGCCCTCTGAACTATACAGAAGGTATGGTAGAAACAAAACGGAGTTAGTGTTAAGTGATCTTTCTGTTTAGAGGATATTTCTTATGGAGTTTTAAGCATGAGCCCAAACTAGTTCCCTCAAAAGTTGCATGTGCAAACATGATAGCTGGCAGTACAGATATAAAGTTACTTTGGATGCAGATTTTAAATGTCAAGCCATGACATATCAGAAAGGGATCCAACATATAGAGTACTTTATACTACTTGGGGCACAGGGCTTCAGCAAAATGAAGTTAATATTTTGTGTCAAGAGCCCTTAAAAGCAACTATTCCATCTTTTTTCATTTATATGTACGAACACAACCAGGTAGCCCTTACATGAGATTTAACTTGTCATTTTGGTGAGGCATCAAGAAGGGTCTATAATCTTTCTCCATTATTATGCACATAGCACTGCTCAAACTTTGTGACTACTTTGACAACTTTCACAAGAAAAAGACTGTCAGATCTCACTTGAAAAATGCATACAACCTGCAGCTCTTAATATGCAAATATCACATTTTAAACTACTGTCAAGTTGAAACAGTAACCACAGCACATCCAGTTAGTGATCTTTAAAACTGACAAACTTGAGTACTATTAAAGACCACACTTAAAACTCTAGGGCACTGGCAAAGACAGTGTAGTCTAAAAACCTAATGAGAGATTCAAACAAACCACATTTAATACTGAATGACAGCTTTGCTACCAAAACACATCCTCACCAGGGATTTTTTTCCATCACTATTTTGTATAATTAATAGTTACACAAATAAGTATACAGATGCTTATCCAGCATTATGCAAGAATTATGTAGCTATCAGCAAGACATAGTAGTGTTATCTTCCCCTACTTCCCTAAAAATCACTTTGACCAACTAGAGCCTTGCCAGCACCCTCCATCCCAGCTGACAGAAGGCCAGGGCACAGCATCACACTCAGGCGATTCTTAGCTCAGTAATGTGTCATATCCCACTGATAAATTCCAATAAAACGCAACTCACACCTTCTGTAAATCACAGTTTACTTGAAATCACCACTAAATCCAAAATTTCCGGAAATATTCACAAATGCCAAAAGAGCTGGCTGATGTCATCCACAAGCCACTGTTTTTATAAGGTCATGGTCATCAGGGAACAGCACTGATGACTGAAGCAAAGTAATTACCAGTCCCATTTTCAAGAGAAGGGAGAAGGATCTGGGGCACAACAGGATGTTAAAACTCACCTTGGATCCCTTGGAAGGTGATGCAGTGAACAGCTCCAGAAAACTATTTCCAAGCATAGAAGGACAAGGTATGCATGAGTAGTTTGCACGAATTTGTGACAGGGAAGTCACCCCTAATCAAACAGAGCAATCAACAACATGAGCACCCTACAGATGCGACAAAAGCAGCTGAGTCATCCACCCCATCTGTAGTAGGGTTTTTATACTGTCTCCCACACCATCCTCACATGAACCGATGAGGTATAGACTAAACACATGGGCCAAAAACTGACCTGTCTGGCTCAAAGAGTTATGTTAGGGGCATCACCACCAGCCCAGATGAAGGCTGGACACTAGTGGGTCAACAGTTTAACATCATCAGTGGCCTGGCTGATGGCACAGAGTGCAGTTTCATCAAGTTTGAAGGTAGTAGAAAACTGGGACTGATTAGAACATCAGATCTTCATGATGACGCTCAGAAGAACCTTGAAGGACTAGAGGAATGGGCTGACAGCAGTCTCATGAAGTTCAAAGAGAAGTCAAAGTCCTGTGCCTGCGGAGGAATAACCCCATGCATGAGAACAGCCTGGAAACCAAAGAGCCAGAAAGCAGCTTAGCAGAAGAGGATCTGAAGTTCAAATAAGCTGAACTCAGGCAGGAAGCTGCACTTGCAAAGGCTACCAGCACCTGGGCTGCACCAGAACAACACTACCAGCTCTCTGGAAGTGGTGATCCTTCCTCTCTACCCAGCACTCATGCAATTGTAAGCAAGCTGCTTGTTTGATTTCTGCTGTTTTACTGAAGAGTTTTGAAATGATTGTTTGAAGGAAAGTTTAATTCCATCTTCAGTGTTTTTAATAAAACTAGTTCTAATAAATTCTGACTCCACCACAAGATTTCTCATGAAATACTGTAGACCAGAATGCCATGATTTGTTCCCTCAAAGCATGCTAGAAATTGATGTTATTCATGCATCATAGGATTATATATGCTCAAACAGTCCTGAGAAATGTATATTGAGAGAACCAGGGTACAGCAGTCCTTTCCTTTCCCTATCCACAGTCCCACCATTACTCTACTCTGCAAGGCTGAAAATGCACACATCCTTCCACAGTTACACAGCTCTTCCCACTGCTTCCCAGTGTATTTCATTGTCTGAAATACACTTTCTTTCCAATAAACACTTGTCATTGTTCATATTTCTCACAGAGTTAGGGAAAGGAACAGAGATGAGGCTATCACAAGTACCTATAATGTTTCTAAATTCTTATACCGAACTCAGTAAGGCTCAGGGTAAACAGATGCTGTTAGAACATAGAAAACTCATATCCACTGATCCAACTTAACCATTATCAACAAGCACAACCTCAATCTTACTACGGAATTGATAAAAACATCTATATATTTTGTGACATTGCACTGGTCAAGTGAATTAGGAAAGCAAGTGCAACCACTGCTTTGGAGCCAATGAAAGATTAACCACTGAAACCAGTTTATGCTGGAGTAACCTTTATGTATATCTGTTAATTCAACTGTTCATAATTTTCTCAGCTTGCTGATTCTAACATGTTTCCTGGACCTCTGATGTAAAGTGCTCAGATTCCTAAGACACGGTATCTCCAATTTGGTTTACTAAAGCACAAGCTATTGATATGCAAGCAAGCTGTGCAAAAATAAACTTGTATAGAAAACTCAACCACAGATGAATGTCATGGGACATAAGACTAATGGGTTGTATATTAATCTGAAAAAGGAAAAAGCCTCAGGAATTTGAAAAATGCTTTCACAGAATTCTTACAGAAAAGGTAACAACTCAAATATCCTAAAGCATTTGTGTATTCTGATATACAGATGCATGAAACAAACCTATGGAGGTTAGTTGGCACACATAAAAGAAATGGGACTAATTTCAACACACCATTCCAGATTACATTAACACATCCCTAATCCTCTGATCTCAAAGCCAGGTTGGATGGGGCTTGGAACAAGCTGGTTGGGGGGACTGTGTCCCTGCCCATGGCAGAGGGGTTGGAACTAGATGATCTCTACAATTCCTTCCAACCCAGACCATTTTATGATTTCTTCAGAAGGCCATGACACCCACTGCCAGCAGATAAGACACAAAACTCTAAGTTTTGACAAAATTATTGTAGGCAGTACTTTTTATTATTTATCCCCCTCTCCCCACCCCTGTTACAGTCCTTGGCTGCAGTAACACAGCTTGGCAGGAAAAACAATACAAAAGGCAGTTTATATATTTACTGTCCTATGGGAAAGTGCAGCTTAAAGAAATTGGTGTGGAAATTTTATGTATGAGCCTTAACATCCATTGGATGTTAAAAACTTAGCATCCAATTAATTTTTAACTAGCAGAGGGATAACATTAATTACTATCCCTTCCACATGCTCAGTAGCAGGTGAATGCAAATATATTTTCTGTGTATGAAGATACATAGAATTAAGCATATCTGCTACCACATTCAAATTTTTTTCCCCATTAGTAGTCTATTAAACTTATTCTCATAAAATTACTTGAATCACTTAATGGAATTTTATAACACAATCACACTTCCCTTAAAATGTGATAAGCCTTGAAAGTCCTGTTTACAGACTCATTCCAGCTGCAACTGATAAGGGGAGGAACAAACATCTTTTAACAGACCAGTTTTTGGAGGAAAGCACCTACACCTACAGCTGCACTAAGCCTGGTATCTGTAGGACCATGTGCTTGCCCATGTAGCACCTTCACTATGGAAGGCAAATCTTTCAACTTTGATGGCAAAGAAAGTTTTTTCTTAAACTAGTATTTCTAGCATTCACCTAATAGAACATTATTCAAATTAAGAAAAAAATTAAACAAACCCGGTTTTAAAACTGCACAAGTATCTGAAGTAACTACCATGTTCTGCCAGCATGTTTTGACTGAAACACACATTATAAAGTTAAAATATACTACAGTTTTAGTAGTATTTGTGGAATAGTTCTACATGCTAAAGGAAACAGCTCTTACCTAAAATCTCTCTAAAGAAAGCATCTTCATATTTACCTTAAACAAAATTAAGCAGTTCCTTCTGAGTAAGTTACATTTCAGGTTAGTAAACTTGTTTATAAAAAAGCACACTTCTTTGGTAGAAAGCATTTTAAAAGCCCAAGGTGAAGTTCTTCCCAACAGACATGATTATGGTATAGATGTAAGACGCAGGATACCTGTACGTTCTATGCAACTACTCAGCACTCAAGATAGCAGAAGTTCATTTTTCTTACTAATTTGTTTTGAAGAGTTTAAAATCAAATACTTATACAGAAGTGGAAAACATGATGCCTGAGTTTTACTGCAACCACATTATGTCACATAGTTATGTGATGAATTAACTTTAGACCTGTTACAGGTTCAGTTTTAATCCCGCTAATTTCAAAAATCCACCTTTCACCAAACACATTTTTCCCTGTGACGAGTGAGGGTATTATGAACCTTTTTAGGGGAATAATCCCTATATTAAATAGTTTAAATAGCATATTTCAGTGCATTTCTACAGATTATGCACAGAAAATCAACTACTATGAAGTGTCAGATGCACAAGGCAGCTAACACCTTCAAGTGCAGAGGAACAATTCACAGCCAGGGAAATTCACCTACATTTAAGGTGAGACAGCAAAACCTAAACTAAAACAGTTGCACTGAAAAGCTGCAGAAGCTGCTACCAAGCAGACACCTGCCCTTTCTGTCCCCCACCTGCCTTCATAACCCCATATATTCAAGTTTCTACTCCTTCATCAATTCTGTCTGCCAAGAAACAATAAGAAAAAGTGCCAACACCAAGTACCTGAGGTGCCATTAGTTCTTGGTTCAGTGATGCTCAAATTGTTTCTACGTGGGAAAGAAAATTTTGAAGCTCCATTTTCCAGAAGTATAGAATGAAGTTACTTTCTGATGTTTCAGAGGACAAAGAGGACATTTTTTAAAAAATACAGCTGCTTAAGAAATTCAGAGTCTGGATGCCCAAAAGATGAAGGACAGCTGAGTAATAATCACTTAATGGAGTAGATTGTTCTATCACTCCTTGCTACTAGAGAGAAACAAAGCAAAAAGTGCATTTGGTAAAAACAAGAAACCCAAATAGTCACAATGGATACCTGTGGACCTATGAAGTACTCTTAAAGAATGGGTCATGTGTTACTAAATTTCATATCTTGCTTCCCCTTCTCAGTTCATTGATTTTGGAGCAAGTACAGGAATGACATATCCAAAATAACCACCTACATAAAGAATAACCATCTAAAAGGCTGTAGTGTGCTGTTTTGCATACACCAAAGAAATAAAATGCTTAACTGAATTGACTGTCCACTAATAAATCTGAAAAGAATAATTAACCACAGGGAAGATAAGCTATTCCTCACACCATCAGGAGAAACACAGGCACAAATACCTCTACCAAATTTGACATGTGGCTTTAAAGACCCAATCATCAGTGTCTCCAAGGACCAAAAAATACCAGAAATGCATTTATAACCTTTGTTGATCATAAGAGAACTACATTCCCAGGATTGCTCTTTTTGCAGTATCCCTTTCTAAAGCAACACAAAACTGATTTAACAAGTTACTATTTCAATTTGCTATAACTATCATCTTAAAAACAGGAACATAACACTAAATTATCAGAAAGAGTAGGGAAGAGGAAAAGCTTTTTCAGTAAATTCATATAGCTTTTACTTTACCCTTGCATAATAACCATCTATTGGTAGTACCTCTTGACAAGGATGAGATTAACTATGTAGCTGCCCAGGAGCATCTATTCTCTATTTTTTTTCCTGACTGAACCAACTGCTCTTATTTCTTCATTTTGTGGTTTAGCTTGACATTGCGTTCACTATTCTCTTAGGAGTTCAATTAGATACATGTAAAAATGTCTCCCATGTCAGGATGGCTATCTTGAGGATTAAATACTGTAGGGTGAAAAGGGAGAAGGTGTAATTAGCAAAAGCTGATTGACTATAATTGATACAGCTCAAACAGCTAATCAGTCATCAATACAATGAAAGAAAAATAACAGTAACATTTGTTTTATTACAGCACAGCTTGACATTCATTACTGACATTATGCACAGCCATGTTTAAGGTACTAAGCCTAAACAAAAGTCATCTTTATGCTTTCTGCATTCCCTGCACTCAGTCCTTTTCAGATGACTCTGCAGAAAAGCTTCAAATCTCAGCTTTGACAACAGCAACAAAACAATCCAAATGAGGTGCTCAAAAACACCTCATACAAATGCTGACAAGACATACCTACATGATTAGCCTCATTCACAGAGGCTTAGAAATAATGAATAGTTACTACTGAAAAATTTATTCAGACCCAAGCTATGGGTTTGAGCTCTAGCCAGGTATTACTCCAGGGGAATAATATTAAGTTAATAAAAGATTCTGAAAGGGCTGTACAGAATTAAAGCTATAGCTTTACATTATACTTCATGCAAGGAGGAAGGAAAAGTACTTTTAGTTCAGTTTTTCCAACCCACTTCACTGTTTTCTCCAGCAGAAAGATCTAGTAGGAGGATATACAGCAACCTGAGCACTTCAGCTAGTGCCTAAAGTAACTACTCAGCACCAACTTCATGTAACCCATCCCAGCAGGCAGTCTTCTAGCCTAGACAACCAGTCACTGGAAGCTTTGGCCATTGCTCTGAGCACAAGGCCATGGATAAGGGATTAGTGCATTCAGACCTACAACCTGCTCAGAGGCAGAAAATACATTAGATTAGCACAGTGCCCAGTGTACCACTTCAGTCTCCAGAAACTATGATCTGCTGGTTAAGAAAGCAAATCACGTCCGTTTCCCACTGTCAGGGTATTAATTAGAAGGATAATTTGCCTAGAATTCTTCATAGAACTGATCCCACAGCCAGCTACTTGCCACTTATGTGGTAATGCAATACACATCAGCATTTTTAATTAACCTTATACTGAACTATGTGAACTATTACTTAGTGTTCCAAACAAGGCCTATTATTTCAGGTCTGCAAACTGTATAAGTGCATCTATAAACTAATCATATATAAATAACATTATGGTAATTCCCCTGCACTCTCCATTTAATCAGCTGATAGTGATATTCTAAGAGCTTGAAGATGAAAAGTCTGGGAAACTTTTAGAAGAAACTCCTTTGAACACTTACTAAACTGGACTAACAGCAATCCAACTAGCTTGAGTATACATGAAAACACCACAGGTCAAGACTGTTTCAATTGCCATCCACAGAATCACAGAAGGGTCTGGGTTGGAAGGGACCTTAAAGATCATCTAGTTGCAACCATCTGATGTGGGCAGGGACACCTTCCACTAACTAGACCAGGTTGTCTGAACTACTATCCAGTCTGATCTTGAACACTCCCAGGGATGGGGCATTCAACTTCTCTCGGCAACCTGTGCCAATGCCCTACCACCCTTAGACTGAAGAATTTCCTCCTAATACCTAATGTAAATCTCTCCTCTTATTAGTTTAAATCCATCTCCCCTGGATGATGCACTGTCATCCTTGATATATAACCCGGGGGGAAGAGGGAAGGGGAGGATGTTCAAAGCAGTGGCACTTGTCTTCCTGCGCCATTAGGAGTGATGGAGTTCAGCTTTCCTGGACACGGCTGAACATCTGTCTGCTCATGGCAAGCAGTGAAGAGATTCCTTATTTTCCTTTGCTTCTGCACACAGCTTTTGCCTTGCTTATCAAGTTGCTATATCCTAACCCAGAGTTTTCCAGCTTTTACCCTTCCAGCTATCTCCCCCTCATCCCACCGCAGGAAACTGCCGGCTGGGGTTAAACCAGGACAGGGACACACCTGTGGCTTTAGGATGCAGAACAGACAGAACACATCTGACTGCGAGAGCTGCTGTGACAGACACCGGCGGCACTCGCGACCCACGTGCAGCCCCCGACCCCGGCTCTTCAGAAGGGCTCGCACCCGCTCCCGGTGTCCCGGCCCCGCCCGGCCCGCCGGGATGGGCCGCTGCCGCCCCCTCCTGGCTCCCGAAGGGATCGCCACAGACTTCCCAGAGCCCTCCAGAAACAGCTCCACGCAAAACGAAACTTGAATAATGCCCTCTCTAATACCTAGTGCTCTACTGATAATACAGAGACGCATCCAAAAGCCTGCCTGTGTGAGCTACGTCGTCAAGATTTATGCATCACTACATACAAGATGCTTTATCCATTTTCCTACTGGAAAACCCACTGTGGAAAGCTTCTGCTCCTTCCGAAGTGTGCCCCTATTAATAGTTCATCATTGCCCAAGATCCCCAAATACAAAGAACTGGAAAAAAAAACTTCAGAGATTATTAACTCCCTGTCATAGATTAACCCCATCTGGCAGCTGAGCCCCACATAAGGGCTCACTTCCCTCCAGGAGGGTGAGGAGGTAATTGGAAAGGGAGAAGTGTGAAAACTCATGTGTTGAGATGAAGATAGTTTAATAGGTAAAGCAAAAGCCATGCACACAAGCAAAGCATCACAAGTAATTCACTCATCACTTTCCATAGGCAGGCAGGTGTTCAGCCATCCCCAGGAAAGCCAGGCTCTATTACATGCAACAATGACTTGGGAAGACAAACTGAACTTCCTCTCTTCCTTTTCCACCCCCCCAGCTTTATATGCTGAGCATGACACCACGTGGTCTGGAATATCCCTTGGGTCAGTCATCAGCTGTCCTGGCTGTGTCCCCTCCCAAACTCTTTGTGCACCACCAGCTGCCTCACTGGTGGGGTGAGGAGCAGAAAAGATCCTGACGTTGCGTAAGCATTGCCCAGGAGTAATGAAAACATCCCTCTGTTAGCAAACCCATTTTCCTCACAAATCAAAATATCAAATACCAGCTACTGGGAAGAAAACTCCTCCAGAGCCAAAAGCATCACATCCTTCACAAGCACTTTAAAGGACTACACTTGTTCCCAACATTTGTATCACATGGTATTATTAACAGACTTCTGTGAAACCTCAGGTGCCCGCAGAAAAGAAGTCTAAAGAACAGGTACGATAAACCTTAACAACACGATACATCCTCTGCTGTACACTTTCATACAGTAAGCCAATAAAAACCTAATCATTTTGCAGACCATGGATGCAGGGTGTAATAAAAAGGCCAAGGGTATACTATAAGTGAAAAGAATCTTTAAGACCAATTTGTGTTACACAAGACAAATTGGACCACAATAGTCCTTTCCAGTCTTTAAGATCCAGTATTAAGGTGCTGCACTTCACCTTGCAGACCAGCCTAGAATATTACCAGGATAACTCTACATAAACAGCAAGTGTTAATTAGAGCTAAAGGTATCATGGCAGCCTATCTGCTGCAAAGCACAAAGTGAGGTAGCTTAGCTCCTCCAGACACATCAGGCTTTAAATGGAGAAACTGGATCAAATAATTAAGAGCAAACTGTTTTGCTTTGAGAAACACCTCCAATCATCACAGAAGTTTTGTAGAATCCCTTTAAGGAAGGCAGAAAACTCATCGTGACCAAGTTTCCTCAAAATTAGCACTTCTTGATCCCAAAAAAGCAGGCTGGAAGTGATCATGAAGCAGTCAGACATGAAGTAAAGTAATAAAACTGTTTCTGAACTTCGATGACTCAACAAATGGATCAAAAACACGATACTCCAACTTTGTGAATGCAAGTCTAGCAGAGAAAAATCTGCTTTCCTTCAAACTCAGTAAGGGATATGGGATATGGTTAAGCATAACAAAGCCAAAGAACCAAACAGAAATGATGGACCTTAGTGGCTTCAACTTTCACAAAAGTGAAATTTATCATTTAGCATTAGTCTGGAGGTGGGTGGAAGAGAAAAGGGTGATTTTTTTTTTCCCTTCATTGGTTTACCCAATGAAGCTGTATCACTGAAGTCTCCATATAGGGCAGGTAACAGGAAACAAGACAACAAAAGCTCCTTAATCCTCATACTGTGGAACTGATCTCAGGGAGCAGAAACAGGGCTGCTGACCAGAGACACACCAGGATTGGTACCTGATCACTTCTACTTAATTAGGACACAGATCAAAAGGAACCAGTAACCAAAATCTTTGTCCATCATCAGCAACAGGAAAAGGAGACACATAGAAGGAAGAATGAGCACATTAAAAGCTGTCCTTCCATTTTTACATCTTCTAAAAACATTATGATCCCAAAACAGCAGGAAAAATTGGCTGAAAAAAATCTGAAACTTTTTACTCTCAAACACATCTGCTTCCCAGAGTACTGCTACTGAATGATCTGAGGCAGTAAAAGGCTGCAGACACATTTCCTCTCCAAGCATTCAGCAAATGCAGCAACAGTGTCAGAGCAGAAGCAATTCTGACTTACAGAATCATAGAATAATCCCCAGTGGGAAAGGACCCACACAGATCATTGAGTCCAGTTCCTGGTCCTGCACAAGACCACCGCAAAAGTCACATCATGTGCCTGAGAGTATCCAAATGCTTCTTGAACTCTGTCAGGCTTGGTGCCATGAACACTGCCATGGGGAGCCTGTTCCAGTGTCCAACCACCCTCTGGGTGAAAGCCCCTATTCTAATATCCAACCTAAACAGCCCCTGACAAAACTTGAGGCCATTCCCTCGGGTCCTGTCCCTGGTCCCAACACAGCAGAGAACAGTGCCTGCCCCTCCTCTTCACCTGCAATGAGGTCTCCTCTTCTCCAGGCTGAACAGACCAAGTGCCCTCAGCCACACCTCACATGGCTGCCCCTCAAGGCCTTTCATCTTTGTACCCCTCCTTCAGACACCTAATAGCTTTGTATCTTTCTTATATTGTGATGTACAAAACAACACAGACTTTACCCTGTATTCTTCGTCTTGTCCATAAAAAGGCATCTTCCTCTGACTATTCCTTTTGAACAATCCAGAAGGACTAATGAAGTTGAAGCAAACCAGTAAACCCTCAAAGAATTTGCAACTTTAGGTTTTCACTGTCATATTATACTAAGATCAGCACAGCAGCAGTTTTTAAAACAAATTTTCTTTTGGATTGAGTACAATAGGTTTACTGAAATGGTTTCTAATCTTTTACGTTTCCAATTACTTTGTCAAGAAATTCTTCCTAGAAAATAAAGGCCTACAAAAGAACACCTATATAAGCCAAAAAACCAAAATATTTACCATCTACAAAAATTAAACTGGCATTTGTTTTCTGCCTTGCAACTCTGTTGATGTTCAGCTGCTACCTGAAGCCAAAAGTCTGATAAACAAAGCAAGAAATGAAAGGCAGCCAGCATATAGCAACTGGAGATGAAGAATATGAAGGAAGGAAATCCATTTAGCTGTCTAGTTTCTTATTAATTTTGCCTTGACAATGAGGTAAAACAATGAAAAACAACACCACAACATAAAAGACCAATAAGTGATAAATATAACAAAGTTGAGTTCAAGCAAAGGAATATTTTAAGATAAGATACGCAACACACAAAGAATAAAACATGCACTGTTCAGGTGTTGAGACACAAAAATACATCACTCAGCTTAACAATGTTTCTTCATGCCACCTGTCCAGCTGCTGCTCTTCAATTTGCTCCCTGTCATGAACAACCAGTTTACATCTACTGTACTGTACAGACCAAGGCACTGATAGTTCAAAGAGCTTCGCAATCTAGCTGAGATCAAATGTCCACAAATGCACCTCATTCAGAATCAAAGATGTCAAAAAATCCATCAGTCTTTATATCTGGATTAAGAGTTAATCATCCATTGCTAAACACTGTTATTTCTTTTGTACTTTTTTGGACAGGCATTTCACCATCACTTTAAAGGGCCTCATAGCATCTTTATTTACCTCTGAAGGCAGCCAGGTACACAAACCACAAGCAAAAGATCACTTTCACACACCAATCAGACTAGCAAGAGGTCTACAGGCCTTCTCAAGCTTGCAAAGCACTGTATTTTTTCCATGATTTCCTCAAAGATTAAGACATAAGGACTTCTGTACCTAGAATGTCACAAGAAAATGAAACTCCCAAATCCATACGCCCTTACGGCCTTAGCTTAAGGCCATAAAGGTGATAATTTTCTAGTGTTATACTTGAAAAGCCACATTCAGCTAGAAATACATGGCTCTAAAGTAATTCCCAAACCCTTACCAAACAGCTCAATTGCATGGGTGAGACTTGCCTTCCCAGGATCCAGGGGTAGACAGCCCCACTTAACCAAGATATTGTACTTGCCCAGTATAAAAGTCCTGTCCTCCATAATTTTCTATTTGAAAAACAGTATTAATAATGTAAACATTAAGCTTGCAAGATTCCTGCAGAGCTCAGCTAAGAACAGTCAGTTAATTCACCATAAAATATTAGGTGTGTCAGTTACCAGTTAATCCATTTAAACATGCTTTTTACTGAACCTGCTAAATACTAATTAAAAAGTCATGCAGTACTGCACTGAATACTTTACAGAGGCTACTCAACTCTGAACTTTGACACCTGATTCCTTCAAATCAAAGCGCATCCTAAATTCTTTTGTTTCTTAATTATACTTGAAGTCAGAGGGGGGGGGGAGGGTAGAAAGGTCACACACATACATTTTTAAGTACATGCAAGTAAAGTCAAACAAGCCACAGGCCAGAAGAGCAGCCACTCAGTGTTGTGACCTTCTTTCTGATTCCCCCAGTAAATAAGTACTCAGAAGGTTACAGTTTTAATTTGCATGGCTGGTGTCGAAAAGGATTGAAAGTGACAAACCATGTCAGTCTCCATTTGAAACCTTTAAATTCGATCTCTCTCATTGACTGCCAAAGTGAGTGTGCAAGTGAATTAGAAGTCAGCTTCAGACTCACTGCGATCGCCGGTGAGCAGCTGCAGGCTCAGTCATGCTCCAGAGCAGATGAGCCCAGGGCTGAAGAAAGTATGATTATCTTCAGCTGCATTTCACAGAAGCCCTGTTAACATGACTGGAATATCTGATAAATCACTTCCCCAGCCTTCTAGGAGGCCAAGATTGAAATCTAATTTTTAATAAGCCCTACAACTGTCACCATACAGTTTTACTGCACTAAGAGCAAAGGGCAACCATGACAAAAACGTGAACTTCTGAAGTGTTACCGAACACAGATGGCTGAGATGAGGTACAGACTCCAAAATATCCCTTCTCCCCTCCAAGACTTAATACTTTTCAAGCTGCTTTAAGAAAACAGAACCGAAGTCAACATTCCCTGGTTTGACGGTGTAACCAACCAGGACAGGCAATCCAAACTGGCCAAAGGGATATTCCACACCATAGAACATTATGCTCAGTATATAAACTAGAGGAATTTGTCTGTGAGCCACTGATTACTGCTCAGGGACAGGCTAGGCATCCATCAGCAGGTGGGAGCAACTGTACAGTGCATCACTTGTTTCTCATGGGTTTTATTCCTCTTTTCCCTTTTCAGTTACTATATTTTACTTCATTGCAATTATTAAATCCCCAAGTTTCACCTTTTTTCAATTTTCCCCACATCCCATCAGGGGAGACGGCGCAAGGGGCTGCACAGTATTAGTTACCAGCTGGGGTTAAATGACAACAAAATCAGTAAAATAAATGGAATCTTAATTTATTAAGCTCCTATTTCAACCATTTTTACAAAGCCATCCTTTACCTCCTAAAAACGATCAGACCACTAATACCCTCCACAAAGCAGAAGTGAGTACACTTCCCCACATTCCATTCTCCTTGATATTTAGAGAGGTACTACTCTGATTATTGAACTCCTGCTCAAAACCTGACAAGACACAGCAAGTCCTGTCTGATCACTACTAGACATGTGGCTCATGGAAGCCATTCACCACACAGCTAGCGCATACAGCCATCTACTGATAGGAAGGCTTGGTATTCCTGTACATCATCTCGCTGACAGCTTAAAGGAAGCCTTGCCAACTTCAGACATTACCTCAAATCTCAGAGCAGCTAAAATGAGCATGCAAATAAGAATTCCACAGGTCCAGTCTACAGGGAAGAGTTGTCTTCCAGCAGTGGCATCACAACTCATTATCTTCTGACATAAGGATTTCAGCAGCCCTAGCTTCGATGACAGGGTTCTCCCCACCTCCACATTTAACTTTACACAAATCAAACAACTGCCAGGCACTCATGTTAATGTCTCCCTTGTTACAAAATGTGTCTGGTATCAACATGTTTTATTTACAGTTAGCTTCTTCCATCTGCAGTTTCACAAACTTCATCCAACATTCACAAAATACTTGTCATGAATCAATACTATACATAGATGTGAAACAAGATAAAGTAACTTTTCTCTTACAGATCTTTCAATATTTTTAGAGCATTACTCAAGAATCAAATTACAACAACCAACATTACACTTGTACATTTACTGATGTTTATATACAACCCCAAGTGCAAAGTCAGCTTTCAAAATAAAGCCTGATTTCAGAACGAGCATCACTTCCACATGCAGAAATACTTCTCAGGTTTTCCATAAAAATGAGCACCTGAAAGTTGCAAATAGCAAAAACATAAATGTTACTAAGCTCTTGCTTCTTCACCGAACCTCATCTTTCCCAAGGTTCTTCAATTACAGAAATTATAAGCTAATAACTGGACATAATGTTCCAGTTCCTATTGTCTGGTACCAGCTGCAAATTAATCCTATTAGCATGGTCACTTTACTACACATGCAGAATTAGTCCACTTCCAATCTATAACATGTTTAATGGTTTACAGGCAAAAAATCCCCTTTTTAGGACGGCTTAATGTTCAAGTATACAAATAAATCTTCTTAATTAGAGCAAGGGATACAGTCTAGACTCCTGAAAAGGATTTCTACTGTTCCAAACTTTAAACAGCAGCTGAATGTTTGTTTAAAGCAAAATTTAAGCAATAGGTCTCCCAAAGAGACAAGGCAGCAGATCCTTGAGCAGAGTTTTCAACAAGAAAAATCAGCACTTCCATGTACTATGCAGTAACATTGAAGGAAACTGATATTTTATTTCAGTGTTTTCAAAATGCTTAAACCAAGGTTTTAAGGCAGAGAAATTGCTGCCATATGTTAACTTGGAAAGACAGATTAATAACACTGTCCACCAAAGTATTCTTAGATCATCTCAGTTATCTCCACTTCGTTCTTCAATCGAAGTGTTACCCTGGAGCTTGAAGCAACTCAAACTCCACTTTTTTCCTGTATCATTTTAAATTATGTAATTTGTGCGTACCCAAATTACAATTTATAATTATATACATAATATGCAAATGTGCCCACTTCCATCTGAAAACTATGATTATCAGATTTCAGAAGTCCAGACACAGGACTTTTCCCTAGAAACCTAATTTCAACATGTATAGAAATTTTTAGCAACATGGCTCTTTCATCTGAGCAGTACCTCAATTCCTTCAGGATCTCAGACAGATTTCCTAATTCAGCCACACAATTCTTACAAATCAATCCTGTATTTCTGAAGAAAGCTGGCTGATGTACAGTATTTCAGTTTAGGTAAATACAGACAGCAAATTTAATACTATTAAGACATCAGAATGCTATTACATAATTAAGCTGGTTATTTAAAGCACTTAAAACCTTTGCTAAGACTTTCTCACAGATACCTAAAAGACATAAAACTTGGAAACCTGTTTCATTTTGAAACTAAAAGCTAAACTAACCCAGTTTAAAAAATTAGACAAGTCATTTCATTTCCCTGCACACTGAACTATCATAAAAAAGCAAGAACTATTACATATACAATATTCCCATTACTAATTTTTCATTCATTTAAGTGCATAGTTGTTACAATTGTGATGAACAGTCCCCGATAAAATTAGTGTTATGGCAGGATGGGTTTGTAAAATGTCCTGCAGTCATATTTCCCATCTTTATTACACAGTCGCTTCATTTTATTTGGCTCCTTGGTGATTCTGCAACTGAAATATCTATTTTACATAGATGTTATACAAATTCCCATTTTAAACCACAGTGAACCAGTTAAGTCACCCTCCTTAATCTTTTTTCACCTCTAAATGCTTAAACCTAAATACTTCAGGTTTAGTCCAAGACTTGACTTTCAAAGTAAGCAAGAAAATCAAGAGATATACTAGATAGCAAGAGGCTGGATTCATGTCTATCTACATTCATTTTTTTCTACTGATATCATTTATTTTTGGAGCTGAATGTACACAAACAGATACCATGATGAAAGGCAAAAGTTTCAGTCCTCTAATTTCTCATTTCAATGAGAACCTCAAAAAGCATCATAAACTCAAAAAAATCACTTTGATAACAGCCATAAAGTTAGACATACTTCTTTAAACTCCATTTGCAAGATAGTAAATTACACATCTGTAACCCCCTAGAATAATTTACATATGCAAAAAAGATTCTTCACTATCTGGAGAGGAACTTTACTAATTTAAAATCATCAAGCTAAATTTTACACCAAATACAACAAATATATGCTCATGAACATAATTCTTCTTTTCCCCACTACCAAAAGTGACATTTTTACAAATTCAAAGCTAAGAAAAATATACAAAATACCAACCACCCAAGGACAGGCAGATACAACTCACAGGGCATATGCATTCCACAGCTGAAACTGTGACAGCTACCCCTAACTCCAGAGTATTTCAGACAATAGTTGATTCTGATTCAGAGACAGGTATTTGCACTGTTACACATCAAAATCCACAAGACATTAAAATAAACCACATTGATTTAAACCTGTTCATGTTATTGGATGTAAAGCACAGCAGCACAGCTTCGTAATCACTGCAACTGAAGCCAAAATCATTTTGGCTGTCACTAAGTCATATTAGAAGATGAGCTCACAACTTATTTCACCAGAAACATCCCAAGCGCTGTATCGAGTCTCCCCAGAGCTGTACTTGAAAGTCACCTGCCAATTATACAGAATCTCCAAGTGTACATTAAATCATACTGCAATTCACACAGAATGACTTTTCTAGCCAAGTGTAGCATCACTGAAACAAAGAGCTAGCACTTTAAAGCACATCTGACATGTCAGATGTAGAAGGGGTGGGGATCATTTATTATCTGAAGTTATATAATTGCAAGAGAAAATATTCTTTGTGGGGTTTATTTTAAGATTTAATAAAATGTATTGTTGGTTCCTTAATATTTCAGCCACACAGCCGAAAGTTCCTAGGAAAGGACACCGGCTGTAGGTCCGTTTTTAAGAAGGCTCACACATATGAGCAATAAGCTGATTATTGTTCAGAAACAAGGTGGAATAGGAAAACCTTTGGGGGTTTTAATTGACGCTAACCCCGAGGGGAGCACAGCAGACCGAGCTGTTCTACGCGACCGTTCAGCTCGGAATAACCCATAACTCAAGCAGTGAGTGACGGCAGGAAAACCACCCGTGGGAGAGGGGGAATGCGGGAAGGGATCCAGGGAGCGCTGCCTTCGGAGGGATACGCTGCCCGGCGGAGGGAGGGGAGGGCCGGGAACACCAGCAGCCTGGGCACTGTAAACAAACAGCGTGCAAGGGAGGGGCGAGCCCTCGCCGCGCATCCCACCGGGAGCCCGGGCACAGCAAAGCCCTCCCGGCGGGGCCAGGGGAAAGGGGAACTCCCGGCTGAGCACCCCGGCCGCCCCTCACCTTGGTTCACCAGCCGCAGGGCGTGGGTGAAGGACGGGTCCAGCGAGTCCTTCTCGGCCATCAGCTCGGGCAGGTACTTCTCGTCCATGGCAGCGGCGGGCAAGGCGCAGGTCCGACTTCCAAGCGGTGGTAAATCCTCGGAGGCAGCGCTTCACGCTGGCCGCCTCCCGCCCGGGGCTGCGGGGACGCATCCAGAAGGAAGCGCCGCGAATCCCCGGCCCGGAGAGGGAAGGGGCGCGGGCCGGGGGTCGCCCCCCTTTGGCGGGCAAGGGGCGCGTACAAATCTCTCTGCGGAGGCGCACGGGGGAAGGGACGCGCCCCGGGAGAGGCTGACCCAGATGGGACGGGCCGCCCGCACACAACAAAAAGGCGAGCACGGGGCGGCGCGCAGGGACCGCCGCACAGACCAACACCGGTGCCGGCGCCGCGCCGACTGAGCGGGCGAGCCGCTCCGCGCCACGCTTATATACCCCTGCGGAGGCCACGCCCCTCGGCGCCCAAGCCACGCCCCCTCACCGCGCTCCGCCCCCGGCTCCACCCAATGGGAGGTGACCGCCGAGCCCCGCCCCCGCCTCCCCTTGCTCAAGTGGCCACTCCTATTGGGTGACGTAGACTGTCAGTCAGGGCGGATCGCGGCTTCTCATTGGTGGGTGCCGCTCGCCCCGCCCCCCGCGGTCTGTGTGGGCACGGCGCTGGGGGGGCGCCCTCAGAGCGTCTCCGCTCGGGGAGCTGGCTGGCTCGTGGGCTCGTGTTGCTGCTGGAGCGGGGCGCGGAGTCCCACAGACCCCCACGGCTGCCCCCGTCCTGAGGGGACGGCAGCCCTTGCCCGCTCCGACCCACGAGAAGCCCCGCTCCCCAGGGCTGTGGGAGCGGTCGCGGCTCCAGGATGGTCCCCCCGCCTCGTCCCTCTCAGACCTCACAGAGAAAGATAAATTGCTGTTGAAAGGAGGAGTGAAAAGGCGATTTTAACTTTTTTTTCCTCTCCCCCAAGCAGCGGTATGCTCGCTTTATGCAGCTTTCCGTACTTACGCCTCTCGTAAATACAAAGCCCTTCACAAACACCACCCAGAAAATCCCATTTCCGACGAATTGACGCGCCGCTCCAGGGTGGTTTGTTTGATTGAGAGAATCAAAGTTCAAAAGACCTCGCTCTAGCCTATTTTCCTATTTTTTTTCCAGTGGATACACTTGGTATATTAGATCATTAGTCACTCTGATCTTTAGCTTTGAGGCTTTACTCTTATTAGTCCTTAGGTGTTTCCTCAGTGAATCTCGGGTGACAAAGCCGGACCAGCTCACAGAGCGCAAGGGCAGAGGAGAGGAAAATTACTAAATCACTGATGCCAAACCCGTAATGCTAAAGTAGCGTTTTAAATCAGCGCTTACTGGGAAAGCTGATAAGAAACTTTTAAGTGATGACCTAGAGTTAAAAGACCACTGAAAATACTCTTATATCCGTGAATCGGATAACCACACATTTACGTTTGTGTTTCATGCAAGAAGGAAATCTGCGATATATCTTAGTCATATCCTTGCAAGGTGGGGAGGATAAAAGCCCTGGAAAAGTAAGCCAGCATGAGAAATGCTCACTCAAAGCTTGGAAACACAGAGTAAGGCTCCCTTCTCAGAATTACATGTTCTCTTTCACCCTGAAAACAAAAAGAGGGGCCATATTTTTCCTTTGTGTATTTCACAGATTGGAATGCGTCACAAAACAATGTCTGATATGTTGCAACATGAAATATAATGATTTACATTCTCTCTACGACCATTCCAAATAAATCTTGACCAATGATGAGCAGAAACAAATTTGAAAAGTTCTGTTTAAAAAATTCTTTTGCATGGCATCAAGCTTGACAGATCCAACTAAAGTATATAGGCAGCTGGAAGAAGCTGAATTAAAACAAATTTGTTTTTTTGTTTTTCAACCTTCCGTATACATCTTCTATATAAAAGTACTGAAATACAGCCATCTGTTGTGAAACAGGCAGGCACATACAACTCTGACACAGAAAAGTATGTAGGAGTGTAATCTTTATTGAATGACCTGGAGCAAAATAATCCCTATCTTTGCCAGTAAAACCTAAATGTATTTGAAGTCCCACTAAAGCATGCAGGACCTCAGACAGAAAGGTAGCTATATTATTACAAATGGTGTAAAACACAATGTGCCTTTCTTGGAAAGAGTCATGTTCTCCCTGGTATCTCATTAAATAACATTTGGTGTTTCAAGAAACCACAGTATTTCTTCCCAAATTATACCAGTTCCCTCTGGCTCTCAATAGAGAAAGACTTACTGGAAGTCTGAAGACTTGTTTCTCTCCAGGTCTATGATAATATAGGAATTATAAAATTATCCACATTGTACCCTATTGTTCAAACTCAAACCTGCACATAACAAGTGTAGGATATTGTTTTCTCCAATGAAATTCACTAGGATGCAATAAAGCAAGAGGAGGGCAGAAAGGATGAGAAATTATGAGCCTCAGGACATAGAAAGAAGCCCAGGATGTGGTTAGCTGGGAAAAGCTTGCTGAGCATGGTGCTTACTGTCCAGGAAAGGCAGGAAACACCATCTTCTTTAGGATTGATTGCTTTCTTGCTACTGGAATCTATACAAAGCTTGAAAAGCAATTTGCTCAAGGAGCTGCACAGTACATATAAGCTTTAGTATTCATGAATATTGAAAAGCCATGAGTCCAAACTTTTAAAACTCATGATTTAAATGTTTACTCTCAACAGTAAACAAGGATTCTTACACATCCCCTCTGCTGTTTAATGCATGTGGTAGTCTCAGGAAGTTAGTTTGGTAGGTTACATCAGTCAGGAGCCATGTCAGAATAATATCCATTGCTTCTCATAAAAAAAACCAAAAAAACCAAAACAACAGTTGTGTGACCTGTCAGTGTGTCTGCCTACCGAAAAGTAAAAATTTTAGATGCTGAAATTAATACTCATATGTAACAAAAGCACTGGGATGTGTTGGTACCTTCCCTCTCAGGAGTGAGAGGCTCTTCCTTACCTCTTGTACCAACAGGACATCAGGGTACTCTGCTGAAAGAGGCTGAAATAGAGCTGCGTCCTCTCTCTGGTATGTGAGTTTTGTACAAATTACAGAGGTTACATTTTCTTTATTTGCTGGATCAACATAACAAGAAGTAATTTCAACATTAAGTCTTTATTCCTGATATTGTAAGTACAGCTAAATATTTGTAATTTCCATGGAATCAATGAAAGATTTAGATTGCAAGGGACCTTCAAAGGTCATCTAGCCCAACTCTCCCCCTGCAATGAGCAGGGACATCTTCAACCAGATTAGGTTGTTCAGAGCATCCTCAAATCTGACTGAATATTTTCAGGAATTGGGCATCTACAGCCTCTCAGGGCAATCTGTGCCAGTGTTTCACTATACTCTTTACCAAGAATTTATTCTTTATATCTCTTCTGACTCTACCCTCCTTTAGTTAAAAAATCATCACCTCTTGTCCTATTTCAACTGGTCCTGCTAAAATGTTTGTTCCCATCATCCTTATGAGCCCCTTCTAAGTACCAAAATGCTGCTATAAGGTCTCCCTGGAACCTTCTGTTCTCCAGGCTGAACATCCCAACTCTCTCAGCCTGTCATCACAGGAGAGGTGCTCCGGCTCTCTGCTCATCTTTGTGGCATCCTCTGGACCTGCTACAACAGAGGGGGAGAGGGGTCCTGAGGCCCCCAGAGCTGGATGCAACATTCCAGGTGGGTAGTCTTGTACTCTACAAGAGCGGAGTAGAGGGAGAATCAGCTCCCTCAACCTCCTGGTCACATTCCTTTTGATGCAGCCCAGGACACAGTTGGCTTTCTGGGTTGCAGGTGCACCATGGTCAGTGGCAGATTGATGTGATCATTGAGTAAGTGGAATACTACTCAAAAAAGAGAAAAACAAAATCAGTGGACAGTAGTTTAGGCAAAATCAACCTTGTGGTTGGTGTCTACTACAGGGTGCCCGATCAAGAGGAGCCTGATGATGCACCACCCTCACTCCAGCTACAGGAGGCATCTCACTCGCAGGCTGTCATCCTGCTGGGGCCATTCCAGCCCAAACCATTCTGTGATTCTGTGGTATATTTTGCTTGCCTCTGATTAACCCCTGGCTTCTTGATTTAAATCTCAGACCACAACAGGCTATTACAGAATCATTATTTATCTGAGACTTCAACTCATTAAAATTCCGCCAGCTGAAGACCTATAGAAGCAGGGACTATTTTGGGAAATAGTTTGTCACAAATACCACATCTACTGAATATGTCCTTGATGTGACTCACCACAGTTCTGATTAGCATGTTGCTAAGTAGGTGCTGGCTTCCTTAATATTCCAGTGTGTCACTTGCCAATTTCTATTAGGCACGATGAAATTACCATTGCACTCCCTTCTCCAGTGTTCTTGTGGTCTTTTCTTTCTTATTTTTTTTTTAACTTGCATATGTGTTAAAGTATGAAAAAATAGGTTAAGAGTATACTGTTCAAGACATCCATTCTTAACTGTTTTCAAAATCTTTTCTCTAAAAATTTACTGCTTTCTCTTTTATACCTTTTGTCTCATAGTTCAAAGTTTAGGCTCTTTTCGTAACTAATCAAACCTATTATCTGACAAGTTAAGGTTTCTTCTTTTAAAAGATTTGTTTTATTGTTGTAACATTTTGTTCTTTCTTTCTCTACATTTTTTTCTAAGAGAAACAAAGATTGCAGGAAGCAAGTGTTTTGTGTTAAGAACAAAAAGAGACTTTTAGGCACATTTGTTCTTTGCACCATATTTGTTGTCACTATAGCATGATGAACCTGTTCATCCAAGCGTTCCATAAGTTTTATACCTTACTTTATGGTATTAAATATCAGAAATGGGCTGACAGGAATCTCATGAAATTCAGTAAAGGGAAGTGGAAAGTCCTACACCTGGGTAGGAATGACCCAGGCAGCAGCACATGCCAGAGGCCACCCAGATGAAAAATAGGTTGTAGAAAAAAAAAAGACCTGGTAGTGCTGTGGACACCAGCTTGAACACGAGCCAGCAACATGTCCTTGCTGCAAAGAGGGGTAATGGTATCCTAGGCTACATGAGGAGGAGTGTTCCTTCCCGACTGGGGGAGGTGAACTTCATCTTCTGCTTCATACTGGTGAGGTCACACCTGAAGTGCTGTGTTCAGTTCTGTGCTCTCTGGTACAGGACAGACATGGACATGCTGGGTATAGTTCAACAAAAGGGCCATGAAGGTGTTGAAGGGTCTGGTGCATCTCTCCTATGAAGAGGAAAGGCTGAGGGAGATGGGACTGTTCAGCCAGAAGAGAAGGCTCAGTGAGATCTTATTAATATATCTAAGTACCTGAAGGAAGGGTGCAAGAAAGACGGAGCCAGGCTCTTTTTGGTGTGATCCAAAAACTGTTTGCCAGTTATAGGACAAGAGTCAATGAGGCACACACTGAAATACAGAGGATTCTCTCTGAGCATCAAGAAACACTTTTTGGCTGTGAGGATGACTGAGCACTGGCGCAGGTTGCTCAGGGAGTTTGTGTAGCCCTCAATCTCTGGAGATATTCCAAAGGTGTCTGGACATAGTCCTGCATCACTGGCTCTGGGTGGTCCTGCTGGAGCAGGGGCATTGGACCTGAGGACCTTCAGACTTCCTGCCCAATCTCAAAGATTCGGTACGCTATAAAACATATGCAGAAAAATATATTTTAAGGATTATGTGCCTCATTCACGTTGTACATTTGTATATTATATGTATTAATACAGAGTTTACACTGAAGGAGCCAAAAGTTCATCAAGATTTTTGTTGCATTTGAGCTGATTATGGTTAGTTTCTATTGTTCCTGTAATGATCCCATATCTGTGATGGGGAAAAAAAATTATGTATATCTACAAGCACCTGCTGTTCTTATAACCATCATCATGGCTTGGCTTCGGAAATGAAGATTTGGGAAGGGCTTTACCCACTCTCATAATCGTAATTTTACATTAACGGAGGATTACTCTTAACTTCTTCATGTTATGTATGAGCCTAGATTGTGTTTCCTTGAACAAGCTAAAATACCAAAGTAGAACAAGTAAGTGACTAAATCTTTTGTGTTATGGAAAACATCATCTGTGAACTCATTCAGACTGTGATCCCAATACCATTTTCATCCTTCCCTCCCCAGTTGTTCTAGGTTTCTGCCAGTCTTAGTCATCATCTTCGTTATGTTTTTCAGCTCTTGTAACAAGAAAATATTTTTACTTGCTTTAAGCTCTAACTCTGGAGAGTTAGATACATCTCTATTCCTAGACAGAATCCAAAAAATTAACACCAATTTTTCATCAAGTGGAATTTAAATTGCATCTGTTTGTACCTTTTGCTTATGACATTAGGAGTTTGCCATAATCTGTTGTTGTTGCTGTTGTTTCAGTATAATATTGATAATTGCTAATGCCAAAAAGTCTTTCTAGTGTATCACTGTACTTTCCTTTCACATCTCATGTGCAGCAGTCATGATAAAAAGGATTTTCTTGAACTGCCATCTCCCAGAGAGCTGAAACACTGTGCTTGGCCTGAGCTCCTGTTATCCAAGTAGAACACAGTACAGAGGATGTATGAGGCCGGTAGAGCAAAGTGATTACATCATCTGTAGCAGGTAAATTTTATCATTCCACTTTATTGTTCTTTTTAGGTCTTAAAAGCAAACACACTGTATCAGATCAGTCTCAGTTTCTAGTGCAGTAATTGAGGAAATACATTGCAGTGAGCTCACCATCTTTAACATTATATTCATGTGTGCCATGATCTAAAGGGCTTTTTTCTCTAGGCATTTTGCTAATGGCAGTTGTAGCAGTGTACATAGTCCTAGAGCTGCACACAAATAATATATCTTGGTCATATGATGTGCCTGTAGGTGTCTTGATGAATTTTATATTCTGTGTTCTGAAGTATTTTGTGAGATTAAAAGGGCCTTTTCTAATTTTGTTTTAAGTAAGGTTCAATGATTTTACAGGTCTCTGTCCCAGTATTGACTTCATACAAGTATTTGTTAAAAATCTAAATTTTGTCATTTTCTGTTATATACTTGTTAATGCTTGCTTCCTATAGTTGTAATGATGCAAAAGGTACTGACATTATCATGGCAAAAAGATTTTTTCTGGATATTCTTTTTCTCTTGTGTCATAATTGAATATAAATACTATTTTACTACTCCTCTCTTAATCTTATACCGTAGCTATAAAGGAGTGTTGTACTATTGCTAAATTCCTTTGCTAGGAGCTTTTTCAAAATGGTATGCTCTTTAATTTCCTCTTTTCCTGTGTAGTATGCTTATAAAAGTGGTTTGCTTTGTGCACTTTGTGACTGTGTTCTCTAGTGCCGGGACAATCAACGTGTATTACAGACCTTGATGCATCTGGTCCTCCCACATACCTCTTTTATTGCTCTGAACGTGGGTGATGCCAAATCCAATTCGTCCTTATCTTTGTTATACCTGTCTTCTTCCTGCTTTCACCTCTTTTAGCACATTGTATTGTGTACTAATGAATGTTCTCTTTTGTTCTTAGGACAGCTTTTTACAGTGTGAAATTGTTTGTTACTAATTTTTTCCCTTATATTCAATCCATTAAAAGCTTGTCTTTCACGGACTGTCTTTCCTAACTAGGGAGGCTTCATGAGGCATAATTTATCAGTTGTCTTAGTAAGACCTTGATGTGTCTCACAACATTTATCTTTGTATGGTGATGTTTTCTTTAAAAAGAAACAGAACTCAATTCAAAATGATAATCTGTTTTCCTGTCTTGTATGAGTTTACTGGATATCTGAGCTTTAACAATACATGTAACTTTTTCCTTGTTACCTGGTGGAACCAGTGGCTATGCAGGGTGAAGAATATTATCTATTACAATCCTGAAAGAAATCTGCTTCATTATAAAGTGTATACCACTTTTTTCTGCAATATTTCTTTTCTGATCTACCCATAGCCCATTTCTTTCATTTTTCTACATGAAAACTTTAGTTTCTTTTCTTTGATAATATATGCAAAAATAATGTTGTTCAGACTGCTCAGATGCTCAGAGTCAGAGAAAACTAAAGTTATTATATAGTAGAGGCTGTTTGGAGATGGTGGTTTATTGCATTTGCTTTTAAATAGGGCTAAGTCAGACATACTAGTAATGAAGCAGTCTTATCAAAAAAAATTATCAACCTTTTCTTAAGAGGAAGGAAAAATAACAGTAAAATTTCCATTTTTCTATTGGAAAAAAAAATCTTGTTTAAAGTGCTGGAGGATAAGCCAGAACATACTTCATGAAAACTTTGCAGACTATATTGAGACCAAATTGCAAACAAAAGTAATGATGCTCTTAAATGACCTTCAAGACTCTGTATACATGAAGTTAGATTATGAAGCAAAGCAGCAGCTGTAGGAGAGTCCCAAAGGAACTGATGGGAAAAGGAGAAAAAAAAAAAAGTATAAAACATTTGAACGAGCTCCTCTTCTGTTTAGGAATGGAACTGTCCTCCTTCTGTACTTTCTACAAGGCAATAACTGAAAGAGGAACTCACCATGTCAGACAGCTCCTGCTCAAAGCACGCAGGCAAATCAGTATGTGAAACGTGGATTTCATACATGCTCTCACTCTGCCAGGCACATGTACAATGGAAGGATCAAGCAGTGCAAAATGTCCTCAGTACCCTGTTCTTGGTATCTCCTGTGATGCAGAGAGTTAAGGGATAGAAGGGGAATCACCAAACCTTTGCCAACAGAGATTTTCTCAGCTCGCTAGCAGTTTCTGAGAAGGCTGGAGTGTTTTTATGTCCAGCTCCAAATAATGTCATTTGCACTTTTAACACAAAGTAGATCTGTTTCTAAGGCCCAATGCTTTCAAGCCACCAATCAATGCCATCTCTACACTGAAATGTTGATGTGACTGTTACATGTGTATCTCATTGCTTAATTCTGTAATATCACAAAGCAAGTAGCCAATATATGCAAAATAATTGTTTAGAAAAATATTTCAGCTGGTTATATATTGATAGTTTTTAGTAATGGAGAAAGTACCTAGGCAGAGTTGTGTCACATTCTAAGGAATTTGCTCTTTAAATCTCTCACATAAGTTATAGGCAAGCACCACCTTTGTAGCCCTCCTTTGGACAGTCTATAGTATCTTTGTGTCTTTCTTATATTGTGGCTCCCAAAACTGCACACAGAGCTCAAGTTGAGGCTGCACCAGCACAGAACAGAGAGGGACAATCATCTCCTGGTGATGCTGTGCCTAATGCACCCAATGTGAAATTACCAGATGAGGTGTTTTCCATGCCAGTAACACCTGATATTATTTTTAGATTTTCTTGTATATCAGACATGAACTGATATTTAAAATGCCTGTTCTACAATGTGGCAGTTCATGAGAACAGTAATCTGGAGTCCATTGTAATATGTTTTATAAAAATTATGTGAAATATATCACCATGTATTTACTTCTTTATTGTGATAAAATAGTCTGGATGGAAGCATCAATCAAAATTGTTTCTCAAGATTCATGCTTCCATTAATAGTTTCACTGTCATGCATTGTTTATATGCTAAGTGCTCACACCCTCAGGGACCATTATGTGAGGATAAGGGGAGAGAGAGTTACCACAACAGTTGTCATAACCCCTCATGTTAGTTTTACGGTTATAAGGTGGTCTCTTGTCAGCTGGCTTCTAGAGGTAGTCTCAGATTTGTGGGAATCTAAATGTGGGGTCAGGACAGAGTAGAGCACTGTAAGAAGAGTTGGGAAAACTGTTGCTTGGGGGGATGTTAAAGGAAATGTGGCTGTGAGAAGAGAAAGATAAGTCACTGAGAAAAAAAAACCAAAAACAACCCAAACCACCTGTTTCTAAAAAGTGTGCCTGAGACTTCAGTGAGTGATAATGGTCTGATTTCAGATTTTTAATTTAGAACTCAATTAGGAAACAATAGTCCTGACCATACATTCGTAAGTATCACACCACTTCTGTCCATGTATTAAGTTTTAGCAAAATGAAGGAAAGTAAGAAGCAGGACTGTTTCATTATAGCAGGACTATTTCATTATAGGTCAGTGTATAAACTGAAATGTTAAGGCAAAAATATGTCTTCACTGCTAGAAGGTTTTCATTAAATGTAGTGTCCCTCCTTCATGCAATCATTTTCCTTAATAACTTGGGATACTGACTTAATGCAGTTCTGTGACTTAAAGTGAGAAATATATTTTTGTCAAAAATAAGTTACTAAAAATCCATAGTTTGAATTTTATTCATGCACTGCCTTATTTTGGCAGTGAACAGCCACAAATGGAAGCTCAGGTAAGAAGTGCTTAGTAAGGCTTAAAGTGAATCTAAGCACATACTTCCTTAAAAATAATACATCTATAGTCTAGTATCTCAATTCTGGGCTTATTCAAAGACCTCGGGATAGTTTATTATCTTTTTTTTTTTTTTTTAGATTAATGGAGGATTAGAATGTAATATTTCCCAAGGAAACCACTTTTGTTTTGTTAAGGAAACTGTTAAGTTTTATTGACTTTTGAAGAGTTTTACAGAGTTCAAGTAAAAGTGCAGCACTTGAAAAGTAGAATATGAATGGATGTCTTAAATTACCTTGAGAAGCTAATGATATCTTTATAGCATTAGTTGTTAGTAATTGATGCCTTCATCCTAAAATCTCAACTTTGCTGCTGCAGCAAGTCCTGAAAATTAGCATAACAATCCTAAAGAACAAATGGATCCCTTGCTGTAAGTTTCTCAGCTAGTGATTTTTTCATTCATTACTGTGATTTTTTAATTTTCTTGGTGTTTTGCCACAGATCTTTTGTTCCCATGATACAATATGCAGTTAAAATTATCTCATTTTGGATTTGTTTCTCAATAAACAGAATGTGTTACACAAATGTGCCATATTCTTTGTTGTATTATAAAACAAATACAATGTTCTAAATGACACAAATAATTAGATTTTTAATATCCATTATTGTCTGGGGTTTTTTTTTAAATTCCTGATTGCCTCTTTTATAGCTATAAGGATAATAACATGATCTCTTACATTCTATATTGCATTAGATTTCCATAGCAAGATTAGGAAGCAATCCTAAAAATATCCAATCGTAAGTCTAACCAGATACATTTGTATTTCTTTTTTTTATAACACATAAATAGAACAGCTATAATTTTATACCAGTAACAGATCTAATTTGAGTAAAACCACTTCAGGTAGGCTGGGACAAATTAAAGTATAAAAGTGGGAATGTGTGAAAGAAACATATGTGTTCATTTCAAGATTCATGGTATTTAGCTACAGCAGTGTTAAAGACTTGCTGGCTTTGCATATGGAAGAAAATAGGAATATTTAAATTTCCTTAACACAACTGGCCAGTGGTCAACTGCAGCTTTGCAAAAGATTGCTTTGGCAGATGCTGTTATCCTCTACATGCAGGGAAAATATCAACATGATTTTTTTTTCTGGACAGCACAGTCTTACAGTGAGCTGCATGATACAGAACCCAAGATAAGGAGAGTGGAGCAGACCCCCCCAAGGTCACCTAATCCAACAGTTTGCCCAAGGAAAGAATCCGGGGAACACTAATATCTGCTGAACTGCCTTGCCAGAAATTGGATACAATGCCCCCAGTAACAGCCTTTTCTTACACCTTCAGACATCTCCTTTGATGTAAAGTATTACAGGATGCAAGTGGACTAGGAGAGAGCTCACTGCAGGACTTCAGCTTTTTCCCTGAAGCTGTACGACGACGTGTATAAAGTTTAACCCTCTTGTTCAGTTTATCCAGATTGATCTTACACATCCTACATCTTGTTTGTTAATATTCACCCT
>JAWWMO010000083.1:144764758-144822668 GCA_035047845.1 Dendrocincla fuliginosa | reverse complement strand
ATAAAGTTTAACCCTCTTGTTCAGTTTATCCAGATTGATCTTACACATCCTACATCTTGTTTGTTAATATTCACCCTACCTATAGGATGTGAAAAATTATGTGACGTTTTTCAAATCTATGAATATGCCTTTTAACCCTTTCTTATATTAAACAAAAGGTAAAAGCCTAAATTTACCCCCACTGTATTACCCCTCACTATATGTGGAAAATATTTTCTGTGGTCTTATTATGATTAAGGCCTTCTAAATCCTTTAGACCTAAACCACTGATCCTGTCCTAGGCTACGTTTGGCAAGGGGCTCCACTCTGAACCTTGTGAATGAACATGAAGGTCTCTGTTGCCCCTTTGCATCCCTTACTTTTTTCCATACTTACCCTTTTGTGTCCCAGATCTCAGCAAAAATCATGGTAGGTTACTTTTCAATCATTGTTCCTTGGTGTGCTTTATCTATACAGAAAGTAGTAGAGTGAGCCTTGCCATCAAACTTTGTCGAGCTTTAGCAAATACATATTAAACCTGCCTTTGCTGATCCCTTGCTGGTGGTCCTTTAAGCAACCTAAACCATTCATTCATGGCAGCAGAGGGAATGCTTTTCCTTATTTACATTAAACTCTCAAATTCTGTTCTCTTCTGGGGTTTTGTTTGTTTTGTTTTGGGTTTTTTATTAAAGAAAAGAAACCCACACATCATTTTGTACTGATTGTTTTTAACCTAATGTTCTGACACAGCAGGAGTCTTTACTGGAATAATTTCTAACCTGATTTAAAAAAAGCCATCAACACCCACCCTTGAAAATCAAAAAACCCTGAAGCCTCACACACAGCTAGTGCCATTTGTAACATGTTTTTTTATCCAAATTGATAAAAAGCAGCCCTGGAATTCTGAATCCATTTCTGATCCTACAGTCTTAGAACCCACCCACCAAAAAGGGGATTTGCTCCAATATTAAAAATTTTGAAATTAATAGAAGTTAACATGTATTAAAAATGTGAATAAAATGTATTATCTCATATTAACAAATCCTTTGTGGGTTTCAAATATTTTTAAGGCCTTCAAAATGGAAGTTCACTATATAACCCTAAATGTTTCCTTTGCCACATGTTATTTAACATTTCTTGGGCTGAGAAAATTCTTAGGTTTTTTTTTCCTTTTTTAAATTTTATTCTGAAGAAGTTAGTTATAATACACAACATTATACAGATGCAGCAGTAGAACAAGCTGAGACAACATAAGGCCCCTGTATAAACTTAATCTTTTGTCTTTATTTACAAGTACCTGCAAACCCTGAAGCGAGTACACTACAATACCACTTGTAGTGTCTGAATGAACGGGGTCTTGAAATCCATTCCCTGACAAATGTTCAAGGAGAAAGTTTTCTCTGTTATTTGGAGCTTGAGAGAACTGAAAAATAACCACTTTGCAAAACACTCTGGGAAATGTAGTGCTTCTGCAAATGCTTATTTTGCTATTTAAACCTTAATAACACACTGAAGAGAAGGGGAGGAAGAGCTGGTAGTGTTTGATAAAATTGTATCTTAAAGACAGCATAGCACTAGCAAGAGTGTTAGGGTGGAACAAGGGTCCATAACATTGTTTGTGCTACATTTGGTCTGGTTTATGTGGTAGTTTTAGAGCCAGTGTTTTGATTTCTTTCTGCAAAGAAGATACACTTTTTATTAACCTAATATAGGACATTTTGGTTTGGGGTTCATTATTTCCTTTATAACAGGGTCTGAGAGCAACATGTAATAAATCTGTTGAAGTCTCTAAGTTAAGATAGTTGGTTTTGACTTTGCTTTGTTTTTTTTTTGTTTGTTTTGTTGGGGTTTTTTTGGTTTGGCTTGGTTTGGTTTTTTGGGGGGTATTTTTAGTTGATTTTTGGTTCATTGGTTGGGTTTTGTAGTAGTAGTAGTAGTTGGAATCCTCCCTTTATTGCATTTTTTCAAGATTCAGTGGGGTGGTACAGCTTTTTTTAATATCCCTCTGTTACTTGCAGGATGTAGTTTTAGTACACTATAGAAGTCAGTTTCCTGCAATGCTAACGGAGCAGTGACCCTGCAGGCAGTCATTGCTATACTGCTAGAGAACGTTTTTAGCCCCTTGAATCTGACCAACAGAGAATCTCTTGGAAAATGAGATTTGCTATTTATTTAGTGAAACACCAACCTTTTACATTTTTGAAATGGAGTTGCCAGAACTGTGTGATGTTTTTTTAGAAATTCTCAGCAAATTCTTTTTGCTGTCATTCTGAACTGCCAATGGATGTTTAAACCAAAACACTGATTTCTAAACTTGTCTTTGCATGAACTGTGTCTGAGCCATAAAAATGTATACCTTAAATTCCATATATGAAAAACAATTACCTCTTACTAAGATCTTAACACTGCTTTTAGGGGTGAAGGAGGAAGAATAGAATGTGAGTTAGAATTGCTGACAACCATAACTGTGGTTCTGACTTCTTTGTTTAACTTGCTGTCCATCAGTAATGGTGGGCAGTGAGGCCATCCCTTGTGATTCAGCACCGAGTGCACACCAAGGACTGAGCTCTCTTTCATCATAAAGGTGGAGCAGTATTCACTTGGGAGGGAGGCAGGTACCAAACCTGTCTAATGTGACATGGAAAACCTGGAATATCACACCTGGCCTCCAGCTACTGTTGCAAAGTGACATGGGCTACCTACTGATCTTGTGCTGCAACATCTCTCCCTGTATATTTTATATAAATTTTGTATATTTCCTAAGGGAGAGAGAGAAAAAGATACCTTAGTAGCACTAGATGCCTGTGCTTAGGAAACTTAATTAACCCTTTGCTATCCATGAAGAATTTCTTCCTAACTTATGGAAAGTCCCTGAAAGACAGCATCTCTTTTTACAGGCAAAAATGATTGGAATGATTGGGATTTCTTATCCCAGTTAAGGATCCAAATATATTGATTTCAAACCAAACTTATTATTCTGTAAATGATAGATGTGGCAATGTGCTGTTTCCTTGATATTAACCCGAAAGAAATCTATCATAAGCTGATTTGTTTTCACAGACTAAGTTTACTCAATAAGGCTAGTGATTATAAAAATGTTTAAATAATGTAAATACTTGCTCTTCTGTGGCTTAACTGTGGGGTTTTTTTCAGTAGAAATTGAAAGATTTTCAAGATTTTCATGACCTGACAATAGTTAATGATTTTATAGTGTTTTTGTAACCTCTTTAGTACAAACTTAGATGAGAGCAGATGAAAATCAGTACCAACATAACTGGTAATAGCTATGACTTCCTTGTGCCAAAGGTTGTGCAGGTGTTTAACGTCAAACATATGTGGAAACCTCTTATGATGGACTTTAATGAGCACATTTATAATGGGAACAGAGAGCCACAAAAGCCTTAGCTGAAATGAACCTCCCGCATCTTCCTGCTTTTTCAGGATTGTATAAGTCTGTGTAGTACCATCATCTGCTTCGGTGAACAAAGATATCCTCCAAGAACAGCTTATCCGCTCAGCTATTTTCTATGGCAGTGTGTCAGTTAAGTAGGACTCCTTCAGTATGAACAACTTGGAGTAAAATTGTCTCTCACCACCACTGAAGACAGATGGATACAGGACTGCAGTGATTTTTCGCAGTGGTTATTTTTTAAGTGTCTGGTCCTGAGAAATGGAAGCCAAAGCCTACCATATGCTTTCTCTGCAATGCTGTGAGGAGAGAAAGTTCCCTTGGGGGGCCAATCCAAAGACCCTCAGATTCACTAGGGTACTGCTAGAACCTCAGCAGTTTCCAGTGGAAAGCTTTGAGTCTGGGAGAAGTCAATTTTTTGTGTCCTCCCTGCAATTTTGGCACCACAGTCAGTTCTGCAAAGGAGATGCTACGTGGGCTCCTCAGAGTTCAGAGACAGAACCAATTATAAGGGGAGATGTCTGACCTGAAAAAATGGAAAAAAAATCTTGTGCTAAAAGCATTGTGATGCCCTCCCTGTGCAAAATAATCTGCTGGGTTTAACTCTTAGTGAGAAATGCTTTGCCACTATTGCCTAATGCCTCAACTTAAAGAGTGTGGAGTCCCGGAACCTTGACTTGACCTTGCCATTATTTCTTCTTTAAATTCATTGTCTATTGAATGCAAAACGTAGTAGCCTTCAAAAGTAGGTACCTTCAAAGTTTGCCTGTAAATACATTTGAAATGTTTTCCTATGTTGCAAAGGAGGAAAAATTCATATGGCAAGATGAGAATGGATGTGAAAGAGTGAATTGCTGACCAGAGTAGTTTTCCAAGACAGAAAAATCTTCCCAAAGCATACAAGTTAGTTCTTAACAGTTTCTGGGTAAATATGGCAGCTACTGGGCTAATATAATGACAGATATTGCTGCAGATCAGTTTTTATAAAGAAAAGAGCTACAAGTGCATTTTAGCAGCATATGTCCTTTTGAGTATGTGTCTCAGCTGTTCTCAGAAGACATCTTCCAGACTGGGTGTCTGAGTGTTAGGCATTGCTCTACATATTCTCTGGATCCTGACAGAGCTCATGCTTCAGGCTATCAGGGGAAGAAAGCAGAATTATGTCTGTTTGAAAAAAAGAATGGTCATATTTGTGTACAGAATGGAGTTACCATAAAAATATCCTCAGCTTAGATTTTTATATGCACTTTTCATTTTAATTGTGCACAACTATTCCTAAATCTTACAGCTAATTTAGTTATAAAATTATCCTAAACAGCCAGAGAATCCACTTTCAAAATGTAAAAGGAATGTAAAAAAATATCATAATCGATCCTGCAGGGATGTAAACCTTCCTATTCCATTTGCTCTGCAGATGGAAAGATGCAGAGAGGCAGCAACTTACAACATATCTCAGCATCTCCAACTTAATAATGTTTGGGTTTGGTTTTTTTTTTGTGGGGATGGAGGTAAGATGTTGAGGTTGAGATAAGCATGTATGTTGATAAAACCCACATAAATAAACAGGAAAAGCATTTACACTAAAATCCTCAGAGCCCTATTTGTAACAACAGAAATTTCATGGCATCCAAACTGACAATAAACAATCTGTGTGCATAATTCATTTTATTTGAGGAAAGGCATGAGGAAAAAGCAATGTACTGAAAACTACTTTTGGTTTGTTAAACTAAGGGAATCCCTTGGGATGCCTTCCCTCATTTTTCAGTTCCCTTTGAGAAGTAAACTCAATGTCTATATGCATTTCTACTGTCTCCAGAACAACAGAATATTGTCACTTTACGGCTTTGAAACAGCTATATTTCTTCATTGTTCTTGTATCTACTTTCCCCAGTTAAAAATACTCATCTGCATGATTTATAGGGCATAACTAGGTGCACGGTCGATTTATATATTGTAGTTTTCACCATTATTTTCATTTTGCCCTTTTCCATTAAAAAAGTGTATAAATCCAGTAACTCTCCAAGTAGTAAATTTTAAAACAAATGTCTTCCAAACCTATCTTTTACCTCTACAGTTACTACATTATCACAGTGGAAAAAATGGACATCAATTTCCAGACAGTGAAGGTACGTAAGTGCATATTTTCTTAACTTATTTTTATATGGAAAAAAATCTATTTCTGTATCTTGGTAAAAGCAAGTAAATCTTTAGTTAGTTTCAAGGTAATTTTCAGGACGTATGCAACTGATTTGGTTTTTATTGTTGCAAATCAAACCCAAAATTTCACTGTGAATGACTCATGAACAGTTAAATAGATCAGGACAAATACTGTCATTCCTTGTTCTTAAAAAAAAAAAAAATAAATTTAAAAAATGCCTATCCACAATGAGGAGTATAATTAATTATAGATGAAAGATTCTGCCGGGTCATGACATTGTACTGAATGTTACTAAGTTATTAATTATGATGACTCTTCTGTTCAGCTGCAATAGGATTGCAGTTTGCAACCCATCAACAGTCATTTATAGGTTTCCACTCCCACCAACTTGTAGAAACAATTATCCTTTAGGGAATAAGAAAAAAAAAACAAAAAACAAACAACCAAAAAAACAAAGAAACCTCAGTCTTGTACAAATTAATATTCCAAATAATGAAGGTAGGTGAGTTTCATTTGGTCAAATTTCAAATTTTCTGGAACCATCTACCCTGGAAAGCTTAATTTGTAGGAACAACATTTGAAATATAATCTGCTAAATGCTCTCTGATGAAGTACTGGGTGCAACTGGTTCAAGAAACCTGTTCTGATTGTGTGTAACCCCAGAAGGCTGAGGCTAAATGTGCAACTAAGTTGCTTAATAAAACCAATGAAACTGTTTTCTACCTACAGGTGATCTCTGACATCAAGGTTGAAAACAGCAACTTCTAAATTGAACTTTCTTAATGTTCATTAACACAGTGATGAAAACACACACACAGGTCATCACAGGTTCCCGGGTGGACTCTTGGGGACTCTTGGCACAGTCAGCAATTTGGGGCCAGAGCTGCTTTCTAATCACTGTCTGTGAGTCACAAGAATAGAACTAAACAAAATAGACTATTTCAGTTGGAAGGGACCTACAACAACCATCCAGCCCGACTGCCTGACCAATGCAGGGCAGACCAAAAGTTAAAGCATGTTGTTAAGGGCATTGTGCAAATGCCTCCTAAACACTGACAGGCTTGGGGCATCAAGCACCTCTCTAGGAAGCCTGTTCCAATGTTTGATCACCCTCTCAGTAGAGAAATGCTCTCTAATGTCCAGTCTAAACCTCCCAGGCATGCCTTTGAACCATTCCCACACATCCTGTCACTGGATACCAGGGAGAAGCACTCAGCATCCCCCTCTCCCCTCCTCAGAAAGCTGTAGAAAGCAATGAGGTGACCCCTCAGCCACCTTTTCTCCAAATTAGACACAGATCCCTCAGATGTTCCTCAAAGGATGTGCCTTCCAGCCCTGCCATCAGCTTTGTTGCCTTCCTTGGGATGCATTCAAGGGCCTTCACATCCATCTTAACTGCTGGGTCCCAGCACTGCACACAGGGTCCCATGTGAGGCCACACCAACACCAAACACAGTGGGATTATCACCTGTTTCCTGGATGATGATGCTGTGATCCTGCACCCCAGGATGGAGTTTGTCCTCTGAGCTGCCCGGGCACACTCACTGCCAGCTCCTGGTGAGCTGCTGCCCCACCAACACCCCCTGTTCCCTGTCTGCAAGGCTGATCTCCAGCCCATTATTTCCCAATTTAGACTTGTGCCAGGCCTTACTCCATCCTAGAGGCAGAATCCATCATTTCAGCTTTTTAAATTTCATCCAAATAATCGTAATCCAATTCTCCAATCTGTCTAGATCCCTCTACCAGGCCTCCTGTTTCTCAAAAAAGAAACACCTCCCATTTTGGTATCACAAGCAAACTTGCTCATGGTGTGTTCAACTCCTGCATCCAGATCATTGATAAATATATTGACTGGCCCTAGGATTGAACCTGAAGGAACACAGCTGGTGACCAGTCACCAGCCAGATTCCCTACAACCCCTTGAGCTCTGACCTTCACCCAGTTCTTCACCCAGTGCACTGTGTACCCACTCATCCCCACAGCTGGACAACCTGTGCAGAAGATGCTGTGAGGGACAGTATCCAAACCCAGAAAAACTTCATCCACCACCTTCACCTCACCCACTTGATGGGTGACTCTAGCATAGAAGAGTATCAAATTAGTTAAACAGGACTTTCCTCCTGTGAACCCACATTGACAGTGCCTGAGGACTGAATTATCCATTAAATGCCTTTCAACAGTAGCCGGTACAGTCTCTTTCATAATTTTTCCAGGAACTGAGCTTAGACAAACAGGTCTGTAGTTCCCTGGGTATTCCCTTACAACCTTTTTGAAGACTGAAGTAACACCGGGTAGTGTCCAGGCAGCAGGAACCTCCTCAGACTCCAAAGACTTTTGGTAGATGATTGAGAGGTGTCCTACCATAATATCCAACAACTGCTTCACAACTTTGGGACGAATCCCATCAGACACTATGGGCTTGCAAACATTCAGATGATACAGGTGGTTCTTTACAATTTCCTTGTCCACAAATGGAAAGTTGCTGTTGCAACGCTTGTGGTCCTCCAACTCAAGGAACTGGGCAGCCCAAGGTCTATCAGTACTATTAAAGAATGAGGGGGGAAAAAAAATAAAAAAAAATCATTGAATGCCACTGGTTTTTCTTCATCCTGTTAGAAAATCAACTTAAACAAGTATCGGTCCAATATTTTCTTTGGATCTCCTCTTGCAGTCAACATACCTAAAAGTCCTTCTCGGCCAGTTTCAACTTGAATTGACCTTTGGCCTTTCATGTCTTCTCCCTGCATAAATGAACCACAGCTCGGTACTCTCCCTGAAAAGCCTGGCCTTGCTTCCAAGATTATACAGTTTCTTTTTCCTCCTGAGCCCCACAAGGAGCTCTCTGTTCAGCCCACTTTCTTGACTTAGGATACAATGAAATTGCCTGCTCCTGTTTGAAAAGGTGTTTCTTAAAGACTGATCCTGTAGTCCAGGATAACAACTCTACTGTCCTTTCTTCTCATTGCACTGAAAATTTTAAACGCAACCATTTTATGATCTCTGCAGCCAAGAAGACACCTCCCATCACACCCCCCATGAATCCTCCTCTATTCACAAATAGCAAGTCTAGGAGGGATCTTTCTTTGTTGATTCACTGAGTAGCTGTGATGAGAAGTTATCTCCAAACTTAAAGGGTGTTCAAGATCCATTTGTCACAGCACTATGATATTCCTGGTTATGTCTGGGAAGTTGAAATCTCCCATAAAGGTAAGTAACTTAACTTTATAATTTCAGAAGTGCTTTTTATCATAGAATCACAGAATTATGAAGGTTGGAAAAGACCTCTGAGGTCATTGAGTCCAATGATTAACCCAGGGCTGCCAGATGCACCACTAAACTCTGTCCCCAAGTGCCACATCTACATGTGTTTTGAACATTTCCAGGGATGATGATTTCACCACTTCCCTGGGCAGCCTGTTTCAATGCCTGATCACTCTTTCAGTGAATTAATTTTTGAACTTTGCATTTTCTCTCTGGAGCAGAACTAAATGTTTTCTGTTTGTTTTCTTTGTCTAGCAATAAGGAGTAAATAAACACTTGCTGAAGCTTCTGGGTACCTTATGCCTGAGGCACGTAATCTCTGTTTGTCCAGCTTGCTGCACTTTTGTGGAGGATAGCTCTATGGACCTCTCTGAAGTATTTTATATGAGCCTCATTACTGCAGTATTGAAGTGCGTGGCAGTCATATATTGGATTATCTGTACAATACTGTGATAATTAGAGAATTAATCTTTTGGAGATGAAGATCCAAAGCACGGAATTTTTTCCAGAGATAAGCTATGACAGAGCAGCGATTAGATTTCAGCCAGCAACCCATACAGCAAACCACCTTCCTCTGCTGCCCTTCATGATTTGACCCGGGATAATTCTTCTACATTGGCACACAGCAGAGGATAAGCCAGGTATGAAACCAAAATGACTTAGTCATTGACTCTGGTTTCTGCTCATAACCAATCGTCTCAGGTGGCACACTCTCACAGGAACACAGCTATCAAATCTGGAGCTGATTTATTTCTCCTTAGCTTTGAGTAGAAGCAAACTTAACCAGATGTTTCCACCTGCCTGACCTCGCCCTGTTGGCACAGGCAGATGTGCCAGACAACATCTGATATCCCCATGGATTAGCCTACTAGACTCACTTTAACATAAAACCTCTGCACTAAGGAGGATTTTCAAATTAGATCTCTGTTGTGTTTCTCTCAATGTATTCTGTGTGGTGAGTTAAATAATATAAAGTATAATGTGCCTTAAAATTTTTCACTATGGGTTCTTTGCATTATTAGCATTTCTCTACTTCATGCTATAAGCAGATCTTTCTGGGTTAATTGTTGGGCAGTCAAGGGAGATGGTATCACATTTGTCAATAATTAGAGGTGTGTATGTGTCTGTCTTCGGGTGAAAAAAGGCAAATATCTTGCATGTGAAATATTGCAGGTAACAGCAGAAAAGGAAAGTTTGATATGCATGATCAGCTTCAGGAATTAAGCTCTTGTCCATATGAATAATAAAGCATTTTAAATGGTATTTTTCATAAGCTGTTTCCTTAAAAAAATAACAAAAATCCTAACCAATGCTGTATTTTTCCAGACTATAGCAACTTTTAAAAATATGATAAATGCATATGACAAGAATACTAAGTAAACCCTTCACTGACTGTGATCCTGTATAAGTGAGAGTCAAACCATTTCATGAGGTTCCTTCAGAATCTTGGAATGAAGAACTGAAAAAGACATACAATATTGTTAAAATTGCCAAAAAATTCTTAATTACATGAGAGTACCTGAAAAAAAAAAAAAAGGAGTTGGATTTTGTGGAATTTTATTCTGATGAGAGGCAGTATAAGAACAGGATGTCTCAGGCTTCTGTGGTTTCTGATTTTCCATCTGTGCTACACATAACTTTGTTTCATTTGTTTTTCTTGTGAGATTACAAAGAGTTTTGTACAGTGGAAAATTAATAAAACAAAAAATTAAGAGGTTTTCTTCAGCTGCAGGGAGAGTCATCGTCACTTTCAGTTTCCTCTTTGTCATAACAATATGCAGTTTTGAATTCATTATGTAGACATTCCTTAATTTCTAATTAACAAAGAAGTTTTTTTCATAATCCCTTAACATTTTGGTTTGTTCATTATAGCCATCTTGTTTGTTATACCATGATTGCTCAGCATAAAGCTAGATGACAAAGTTAGATACTCAAACAAACAAAACAAAACAAGCAAACCACAATGACTACACTCTGAAGTCTCTCACACATCACTCTTATTGCAAACACTTTCAACACTATTCAAGGTAGGCAAAAATGCCCCAGCCTCTAAATGCCCTTATTTTCTGTACCGTGATGTTCTTGTTCCTAAGATGACCTGCACACAAGGCTGTTTAGCTGGTGGTCGAAGGCTGCAGCAGCGGGAGAGGCTTTGATCATGTGCTTGCTAAGTGGCAATAGTGCCTCCCGGTGGCTTCCTCTCTCATTTATTCCTGATGCCTTTAAATTTTACAGCTGTTTTTTTTTGCTGAAATAAATCATCTTGTTTCTTTTGTATTTTAAATGCTGAATGCACACAAGCACCCTCCTCTTTTTGTATACAATAAGATGTAGCCACATCCATATCTGCATGTGCAGCATGCTTTTTTTCTGACTTTTTAATATGATTATTCTACTACAATTGCAGTAATTGAGACTGACTGAAAACTCCAATACATTGTTTTCTTCTTATTCTGCCTTGGTAAGATTCTTTAGGCAGATAAAACATTCTATTCCTTAAGTCAAGTTTGGGTTGAGAGCAATTTCTTTTGCAGCAATCTGATTGTTGGCAACTTCTCATTATATGCATTAGGTTTTTGTGTTGTTTACAACTTTCCAGGAACACACAGGTCCGCTTCACCTGTGTGCACAAAGCCTACTGAATGCCTCAGCCCTGACAGAGATGACGCACAGTAAGTCACTGTTAAAAGAAAGGCTATGGAGCCGAGCTATATTCATTCAAACAATGGTGTATAATGAGTTGACGTAGATATATCTTTCTTTAATCTATTTTATTCAATCATATGTGAATTACAAAGCCTAATTAAATTTCTGGTTTGCTGACTGTAAAAGAAATCCCCCCCCTTTTTAAAAAAAAGTGAAATATCCAGGATAGTTAATTCTTAGTTTTTGTATTAATATAGTTTTTATATGAATAATTCAGCTTTCTGTGGAAATCATGGTGTATTTCAGTTTTGGAGTTGCTTTGTGAGTATTGTTTGTTTTTTTTTTTTTCTTTACTTTAGTACTGTACTTAGGATCTCATATGACCATGAGAAAGTATCTGCCCTGGATGCTACAGGCCCTGTAAAAGTCATAGGCTACATTTTCTTTTTAAATAGTTACTGATTTTAGCTAAACATGTCAAGCATGTAAGTCTAAAATGCATGGCTGCCATGCATCCATACATTTTTAGCTGCATCTTCTTTTCTGGATGGAATTCTACCAAAAAACCAACCAACCAACCAACCCAACAAACAAACAAAAAAGGTGACAAGGATCCAACCCGTGTCCTCTAATTAGCTGAGAATTGCAGAGGTGAGTAGAAATGTTGTAGGTTGATCAGCATGTCTTGGATTGGGTTTCAGAAACTGAAGAGCCCAGAACTGCTGGTCACTTTTGTCTGTATGACTCATGACTATACATCCAGTGGTAATTATGGATTTAGACATAGCTTTAAAGACAGGAAAAAAATGTGAGGTAGTGTGAACCTGTATCAGCAGCAGTTTCAGAGGCAGATGAAAGTCACCAGCATAGGAATGTAGCAGCCTTGAACTGTTTGCACTGTTTTGTCTCCACAGATAGTGCAGGTGTTTATACACTGCAGCTGTGAGGGAGTTCAGCAGGATACAGGCTCATTCTGACCTCTCTATGTCAATATGTGTGCATGCATCTATGCTGTGCAATAAAGGTGTGCTAATATTGCCACGGGAGAGCTATTTGCTGCATTTTCTTTCACAGGAACCGTCCCCAATGGCAGCTTTCTTGCGGTGTTAAATACCTATAGTTATATAATGGTACTTATTTCATGGTCTTACCCATATAAGAACATAAAGCTATCAGAGAGTGTTCAAAGGGGGTGTGCAAAGACAGTGCAGGGCCTAGAGGGGAAGCCATACAAGGCTGAGGTCAGTTGGTCTGCTCAGCCTGGGGAAGAGGAGGTTGAGGAGAGACCTCATTGCAGTTACAACTCCCTCACCAGGGAGAGTGGAGGGCAGGCATCTCTTCTCTCTGGTGACCTGTGACAGGACCTAAGGGAATGGCCTGAAGTTGTGTTAGGGGAGGTTTAGTTTGGATATTAGGAAAAGGTTTTTCTCCCAGAGGGTGGTTGAACACAGGAAGAGGCTTCACAGGGAAATGGTCATGGCACCAAAGCCTGACAGAGTTCAAGAAGCGTTTGGACAAAGCTCTCTGGTACATGGTGTTACTCTTGGGATAGTCCTGTGCAGGGTCAGGAGTTGGACTCAATGATCCTTGTAGGTCCCTTCCAATTCAGGATATTCTCAGATATTTGTTCCTGTCTCAGGGCCTGATTTTCAGCTGTGTTCTGTACTTGGCTTGGTGCGCACCGTGTTTGGGCAATGGTTGTGTGAAACATGGCACTAAGACCTGGTTTTTCCAAGTCCACGTTGCAGAAAAAGAGGAAGGAAGAGTCAAGTTCATCTTGAGCCAAGTAGTCGAAGCAATTAGATCCCAAGTTGGATCCAACAAGCCAGCTTGAATGGGGCTCTAAGCAATGTGATTGAGTGGGTGGCATCTCTGCCTATGGCAGAGGGGTTGAAACTAGATAATCTTTAAGGTCCCTTCTGACCGAAACCATTCTATAATTCTAAGATTCTTTGAAGTTTTTGTTTACTATTGAAGCAATATTTACAAAAAAAAAAAAAATCATGCTCACCAGTCTCTTTCTACATCTTTATTTCTGTGGTTTCCCATTGCCTCATTTGCTGTCATAGGTTTGCTCTTGTTTATACTCCACAAGAAGATTTCAGGTTTGCTCTTGTTTATACTCCACAAGGAGATTTCCTTGCTAGTTGAGGTCCTTGGGAGAGAAGAGGCAATCCTTGTCATGCAGCAGCTTTTTTCTTTGTTAGACATTTTGTCTCTCTTGCACATTCAATTCACTGGTGCCCTGCAGAAAAGAACATATTTTCTGACATGATAGCACTGTTTAATAAGTGGTTAAACCTTTATCTGTTCCTGATATCTTGGCTTTGAGCAAGATGGAAGGAGGATATTAAAAGCTTTCGGTTACAGACATGTGCTGGAAGGACAATCTTGATGCTGTTGTTTGGTAGCACATAAAGGTTAAATGTAAGAGGGATGTTGTGCTTTAGTGATTACATAGGAATGCATTCTCTATCTGCTAATCTTTCGCAGACATGCCTGTCTAATTTTTCAGTTTTGGCAAGCTCTTAATTTAGAGCAAATTACCTTTTTATTGCAGAAGTGGTCAGTCCAGGTAAATTATGAGTTTTCCCCCTTTTTGCTTTAGAACATCTGAGCCTCCAAGGCAGTAATTGTTCGCAATCCTCTTCTTCTCCTGGCTCAAAAGCTCTATAGAATTACTGTTATCAGTTTTCTGTCCTGTGCCAGTATATTTGAACAGCAGGGATGCTGCAGCCCAGAATCCAGGGCTAATAATGGCTGTGCTGCACATTCCTGATGTTTATGACATGTCTGGAGCAAAGCAGAACTGTGGGAAGCATCGTGGGTTAAGAAAGATATATGTTGTAACTACAGCAATATTCTGTTGAAGAGACTACGGTAAATAAGAATCTTGAATGCTGAAAGTTTTTCTTTCTAAACTGTTCCAAATTAATTTATGACATTGAGATGGTCTGTGAGTGCTCGCTATGGCTTTCAGGAGGCTGTTTGCTCACATGATTTAAACTAGGTGGTTTTCTTCTTTATCTGCTGCTCCATGTGTCTGTATTCTTTTTGCAAATGACAGCTCTGTGCAAAAGTGCCCAAATGGCAAGGAGGGAATCCAGCTGCTGATGGCAAGAGCAGACATATCGGAGCACTCTCAAGGTGCTGCTCCCAGAGCTGTCATTTTCCAGAGCAAAAAGTTGTCCCATGCAGACAGGCATGAGGCAGACAGGCAGTGTGCACAGAGGATAATGGAGAAGAGGGATCCAGGGGAACGGGCAGTATTTGCAGTGAGAAAGGAAACATTTAACATGACAATCTATCTTAAATAAAACTTAGAGACAGCTAGAAAGGACAAGAGTAGAAAAAGAGGCAAGGATCAGAGTGTGAAGAAACATCTTCAGAAAAGCAGAGAAAGAGGGGTGAACAGATGGATGCAGTATCATTTCTTACACATAAAAAAAAAAAGCAAAGTGAATTCTAGTACTAAATTGAAGACTAATCTGTGTATGCATATGTATGTGTAGGTATTTACTTATACATACACAGATATATACTTGTATAGAAAATGCACATATTTTCTTAATACTGCCTGTATGAACATCTGCTGCTGGTGTAAAATGATTCTTGTAGTGTGTAGTTTGAAAAAGCTTATGAACCCCTTTGCTACGAGAGATAAGAGAGCTTCTCTACTTCTCAGCAGAGGGAATATTCCGTAGCGTTTCAATACCATTATCTTATTCTAGTTCCTCTGTAATTCTGTGAAGTGGATGTAGAGACTTGGATAATTCAAGTGTATGAGTTAATAAATTACACTTAGAGTATATCCAGTTACCATAATGGCTCTTAAATAATTAAACAAAGCAATCTTAAATAGGATCCTGCTCCACTGCACTAACTAGAAAGGTGTCATCAGAGTTACTAAAAACCTATCCCTTACGGTCCCATTCCACTGTGTACATACAGTACAATTAGTGGCTGCTTTGTGGGTCTAAAGGAATTGAGTATAAATCAAAGGCACAGAGTGCTTGTAGGGAATCAAGCAGAATTTAATGAAGAGAATTATGTGGGTTATGGAAAATGTGGCTGATGGGGATGTATCAGATGAATCACCAAGACTTGCTGCAACTCAGCTGACCTTCCTGTAGGATGGCTGTATCCCCCCTCCAGATCACAACAGGAATTAATTATTTTAAAGTTCTTTCGCAGTCTTCAAAGAACACACTACTTTTTGAGTCAACATGTGGAATAAAATTGTTATTGGGAGACAGGAGTATATATTGACCATGCTTCAATCAGGCCTTGAAGTCCTCATGAAAGCAGAAAGCAATGCTTTTGTAATTAGTTCCACTAACATCTGACAATTTATTTACATAAGTGAAGGATCCAAGATTAGTCCTTTGTTAGGACTCTTGCAAAAGATAAATTTGTTCTTGATAGCAATTAGGTAATAATGGGCTGATTGATCCATTGTGGAGACATACGTGAAAATTCACAAAAAAAAAAAAAAAAACAACAACAACAAAAAAAAAAAAAACCAGAAGCCTAAACAAAAGGAAAAAGAACATTTAAAAATAATATTCTCACTGAATTCTCATGCACATTAAAAAAAAAAAGAATAGTGATATAAGCATAATTCTTTTCCATGGAAAGGTAGAGATACTGTCTGAAAACTGAGTAAGGTAGATGTTAGGTTTATGTTATAGGGAATATATATGTAAGGTATATGTATATGCTATAAAGCATATCAACAAAAGAGACTCTGGAAGAACTTTACTCAAAGTACTTTTTACTGTCCGTGGTGTTTCAGATGTTCTCACAGCAGGTGGACCATATATTGTGTTACTTTCTTTGAGAAATTGCAGGAAAGCAACTGGTGAAATACAAGATGTCATCCTACACTTGTTTCACATACAGTAAAGCACATAGTAATGCAGGTTTCTATGATTTATCAATAAAGATCCAAACCACATACTGGAATTGCCTCTAGAAAACTCACTCAATGCTCTTTTAATAGTAATAACTAAGATTTATATAGTTACTCTCATCCCTCAAAGATCCCAAAGCATTTTATGAACTGCTTTGAACACCCTTTTTTGAGAGGAAATATGAGACCCATGAAAAACTTCTTGGGCAAGAAACTGCATATTGTTTGGCAAAATATGCCATACCATTATGCACCATTTTGGAAGAGGAGGAGAAGAACAAAGGTTTCAAAACAGAATGACAGATAGTATATAATTAGATAAATAAAAGCAATTTATCTAGGTACCCTGGTACAAGAATCCAGCCATTATACTGCAGGACTTCACTTCCCTTTAGAGAGACGTTTGTATTTTTTTAACATATAATATGAAATCAATCCAACTCTGAATGTTGAAATACTTTCCTATGTGTGCAGCTGCAATGAGAATGTATTTTTTCACTGGTAGTTGCACTGTCTTAGTATCCAAAATAAATCAGGTGCAGTTTAGTTGCTGTAGATACAGTTCTGGTACTGGGGGTGGGGGGGGAATAAAACCAGGAAAAGAAATAAAGAAAGTGAAGTATGTACGTGAAATTATAAAACGTGATAATGCAGCTTGTTCTTCTCCTTCTTCTCACTTAGGACTTTTTTGATCATCAAGCCTTATTTACCATTCTCATTTTCAGAAAAACCCAGCTTCCCTCTTTCATATCTACAGGGAGGTTATTCTCACTTCTATGTCAGTCAAAGGGGGCAGAAGGCATGTGCTCTTACAGGGAGACTGGGTCTAAATCTGATTTAACACACCATATAAATGCAGTATAAAGCAGGGCAGCCTTTGACGTGCTGGTTTGTTTGTTTGTTTGTTTGTGTTAATAAACACTGTGAATGTGTAGGAGCAGGCTGTGATATTTTTTAATTCCTTTCCTTGCCCTTTTGAGTTTTCAGAAGCCCTGAAGAGGGTGCCTCTGGGAATCATTTATTTACAGACAAGGGAAGAGAGGTTTATTGAGTAGTGAAAATATCATCTTGTTTTGTTGCTGTATTTTCCACTTTTATTCCGAGAGATTAACCTGTACAAGAAAAGCACTTTAATGGAATACAACTGCCCTTTGAAGAGGGTCTGAAGAGATTTCTGTGCAGTATTTATATGCTGTCTCAATCACCCCTGCAAAATAGTTTGATGATTCAGCAAGGGGCCCTAACACTATCTTCAATAATTCTTTCCCGTTTAGATCTCTTAAGAAGAACCAATTTTATACTATTGCTTGGTCTTTTATTGCCTTTAGGTCACACATTTCAGTACAGAAAGTACACTTGTAGTCTTCTGTGAGCTGGAAATGCAGATGAACCTGGCAACAGGATTGAACTGAATGGAAAGCCAAGAGTTTGTAACAATGCAGGCTGCTCTGTACAAGGTATTTTGAGGTAAACATGCCTTGTTTCCAGTTACATTCAAAAAAAAGTGCTCAGGATATGCCCTGTACAAGAACACATACAACACTCTCAACAGAAATGTGAGGCAGCAAGGGAAATGTTTTTCCTTAAATTGTTTGTGTAGTTACTGCGCAAAGCAAACATATAAATTTTCATTGTCTCCAAAGGCAAAAGCCCAGCAGTTGAGAAAACTGAAGAAACCGCGAGCAGAAGTTGGAAAGAGCTGGTGCACAGCCCTGTGTGGGAGGTGCTGTAAAGGAGAATATTGTCTACCAATATCAGAAAGCACATCAGGGGAGTTGGTACAAGCATCAGTCGCTCAGGAGCACACGATGAGCTGTTAAGAGTATTGTGACAAGTTATATGGAGCACCAAGGGATCCTCCAGACTTTATCAAGAGTGAGGCAATCATTCCCACCACCATAAAAGTATCTTGGCAGGCAAAGGCTATAAATGTAATAAAAGAGGGGGGTGGGGGGAAATGTTGTCTGTGCCCATAAAAGAGGACAGTGATTGTGTAGTTTTAGTGCTTCATAAAATCCTTCAAGTTAGCAGGAAGGGAAGAAGTTGGGTGGAAAGATGAGTACAAAGCAGCCCATTATACTTTTGCTGGAAAATGGGAAAGTGGATGAGGGAAAACACCATTGGATCCTTAGTCTGATTTTATACCTTTCTATAAACAGCAGCTATTGGCCGCTGTTGCAGGCAGGACTCAGCAAGCTGGACCTGATCTCTAATTCAGTGTGGGTAGGTTTTAAATTTCTGACTAAAATAAAGGGTAATTGTAAGATTGAAAGAAGCAAAATTATTTCATTTATTAAGTACATACCTTGGTTTTACACAGTCTTAGATACGAAGCCATAAAAAGGGCAGTGTGGAAGCGGAAAGTTAGGTGACAACTCATTTCCGGATATGTTTTTCCTCTGGAAAGCCATGGCAAAAAAATGAACACAGCTGCTTTTCTTGATAGCTTTCCAGAGTTGTCCAAACTGGTCTTGCATAAAAAACATCTTATTACTGGTTTCTTTTCTGACCTAAATCACATTCATAGCTAGCAAATGACTGATATAAATTAGATCACCAAAGACTGGTGGAAAAAAAGTCAGTTCATAAGGAAAATTTTTGTGTCAGTCCTTTACTTTTTTCTTATTTTTTTGAGGACATCCTTGAAACTGAATGCTTAAGTTCAATATATCTTGAATATGTCCTAAACTCTGAGGCAGTGCTGAAAGGTTTGTGGTTTACCTTAATTTGTTCTGCTTCTGTTCATGGAGGACATGGTAGCGAGTAAGGATTCAGACTTGAAAACACATGCCACTGCAACAGGAGATTTCAGTTGTTTAGATATAGTGGTTAATGAGAGCTGTGATAGCTCTCTGGAGATACATAAAAGACTACTAATGACTGGTTCATTTATAAGTGATGAAGATCTCTTAAGATCAAAATCCTTCCAAAAATACAATAAATAGAGAGCTGTGAACTTGTAGTGGTCCTGACAGTGGTACACTGTTATTGTCACCCCAGTACTGAGGTTTCATTGATGTTCAACTTTTAATGGAACTATTTTTCTTTTGTAACATCTTGCAAGACATTTAATTTACCTTTCTTCTGCTTTGTATCTCTGCTGTGCAGAGCTCAGTGGTTTATGGATGCCATATGTCGACATTTTCTCAGTCACATCTTTTTTCTGCCTGAAACTTCGGTTTGAGCGGAGTTAGAAGATTTTGTGCAATGTTTCATGCCCTTTCAGTCACCAGAGGACTCACAGCCTCCACTCTTTGGTTAGTCAGCCCATTTGGGAAACTTCAGAATTGTTGTGCAAACAGAGATCAGCTGGAAAACATTGGTGCAGCAAGTCTTACCCTTGCTGAAACGTCAGTGCAACTCTGCATTTATGCCAGAAAACACTTGTCAGAAATGCTACAGACCCCAGAGGTGAATATTTGAAATTCATGTGACCCTCTCCAAAACATCATCTAATCTCTAGGCACAGAAACACATGACCATATGTGAACATTGGAATAATTTCTTTATGTATTTATCTCTTTTCAGATTTTAATCGGATTTATATGCCAATTCTTATTGAAACTTGATCACTTAAGTATTACTTATAAATGCCAAACGATATTTTTTATGGCAAGAATTACTGAATAATTAAACTAAATCACAGAATATGCTGAGTTGGAAGGGATTCACAAGGATCATTGAGTTAAAATCTTGGCCCTTCATGGGACCATCCCCAAGAGTCACACTACGTGCCTAAGAGTGTTATGCAAATACTTCTTGGGCTCTGTCAGGCTTGGTGCTGTGACAATTTACTGAAGTGTTTTCTTCTGTCTTTTTGATAAACACTTTATTGATTACCTGGAACTTACCTGGAGCCTTGAACTTAGAGCAAAAGCCAACCAAACCTTACCACAAGAGTTTATTTGAGGTACTGGGAGCTGGACATGAAGCTTAGCCCCATGCTATTTGTAAATTACTTTTATGACTTGTGCATAAAATCTGTTCTATAAAACCAGCTTAGTTTCCTCACAGAATACTCTATGTAATCCTGAGAAATAAATCTCTGTTATTCTTTGCATGTAGCTCTCTCTTGCCCATGTGGGATGAATGGCAAGACAGCCATTAACTCCAGCAATTGACAATCAAGTGCATGATTTGAAAGTGAACTCAAATTACAATGGACAGCATCAGTGTTTCAGAAGCTAGAGAAGCAGACGGTGGTTCATGACCTGAAAAGTATCAAGCATCTGTAACTTTCACTGAAGGCGAATTATAAATGCTTGACACCTCCCAGTGCTTGTCCTGCTATTCTGAATGTAGATTGTGACAAGAGGAGAGGAAATGGCAGTTTAGCAGGAATAATTCTTTAGGGTTAAGTAATCAGAAAATTCAGCAGCAGCTGAATTATGCTGAAATAGATGGAGCAGATCTCTTTGTATCAGAACTAAAATTTTAATATGCCACATATATATGAAAAGGATTTTGACCAGTATGTCACTATAGAAATTAAGATACCTGTGAACAGTAATGGTAATCCATTCCAATAACATGGATATTTATATAATACTGCCATTTAATAATGGTTAGATCAGTAAGGAGTTGTAATTAACACTATTGATTAGCTCTAAATTCTGTGTATTGATGATTAATGCTGAAATAATAGGTTGTTTTCAAAATCGTCTCTTCCACTTTCAGTTACTGTTTCTGTATCCCAGTTAGCTCTCCCATTTTTTCCAGAAGTCGATGCACTTGTGAAGGCAGACACTCACCTCTTTCCTATTAGGAATTGCCTGAGAGGAACAACTACCATTTAATAGATATTAAAAAAAGGAAATGAAATTCCAGTCTGACTTAACCATTATGGCACAAAATTATATAGGATTCTGGACTAATAATGCTCCAAACATTATTAATACCAAGACTAAAAATGGTATATTACTGAGTTACTAAATTGTTAAATTATCCATTTGTAACATCTGTTTTCAAGAGGTCAGTAGCTAATTTGTTTATTGCAAATTTACACAAAGGTCTATTTTTAAAATGATCGTGTGAACAGTTTTCACTTATGCAACAAAGTGCCCATTTCTTGGGGCATTCCTGAAGTGTTTTCCACGTGCCAAGATATATCACTTTCTCTGCATTACTCACCATCTCTGAGCAATGAAGAAGAAAATTTAGCTCAGCCAGAGGGTCATTAGGAAAGTGCAGCAGAGCTCAGATCTGTTCACTGCAGTTTGACCTGTGGTTATTGGGCATTGAGACTTCTTGCACAGTAGCCTATTGACTCTTGTTGAATTAAGTCAGTGTACAACTCAAGTACCTACAGGTGGAGTTCCCTGGGTTTGTGTCCAGATCTCAGAGGTTTGATTGTCCATCTGATGCAAAGGAAGATTTAGGCAGAGAAAGCAAGTTAATGTGTCAGAGGGTGAGGTTTCACAAAAAAAACTAAACTTGGACAGAGGTACAGGTTTTTTTTCTCCTCCTCTCTTTGTTCCCTCTCTTATGCTAAAAGAAAATTGCTCTAAGACAGACAGCTGAAGATTTTCCTTCTGAATTAATGAGGTGCAAGGTCTGCAGTGGATGTGGGGTGCAATGAGAGCATAAAGCCTTAGGTCTTAATGGCCATGAGCTATTAGATCAACTTGTCTATTTCATAGCTCAGGTGGGCCTCTGTCCATGCAATCTGTTGAATCTCCTAGACATTTTCAACCTTCACTCTCTTCCAGAGATGAGAAGTCTCAACAAAGGTCTTTCAGAGAGTTTCAACTAGCTATTTGGAAGTTACAGCCCAAAGTCCTCTCTTCAGGAAAAGCCCCTAGAATCATTCTCTCAAAGAGCTCATGTGATGATGATTCACTTTTGTCCTTCTATAGAGGCAGGAAAAGCAGTGGCAGTGTCACTCCTTTACTTTCAAGAGAAGTGGTTAGAAGCTCTTACCCACAAAATGAGACCCTGGTCCAAGGTCTTTCTCAGCCTTGATGGTTTCAAAGAACCTACACTTCTCTGTTCAAACATCTTCCTCACCATCAATAGGGACAGAAATCCTCTTCCCCAGCACTGCAGTCTGCTGCCTGAGAGGACTCTACTAAGTGATGGGGTGTATAGAAAATGTTGGTAGTGGCATCAGATATCACTGAAAATATAAACATAATATGCAGCTTCCAGTGGATTGTGTGTTGATGTTACTCTGATGGAATCATCAAGATGAATGTGAACGCTCTTTATTTTCTCTTTTTACCATGTCACAGCCCAGGTAGAAAGCAAGAGTTAGGGACCTATCTGATTAACCAGGGCACTTCTGGGCAGGCACGATGAGTTCAAAGGCCAGAGGAGAAAGCTGCTTTGCCTGAGGTGCCTCAGTAGTAGGTACCAGCTGAGCTGAGCCCCATTTGGATTTACTCCTTCCACTTCTGTTTCATATGGTAACTCCATTTTCCCCCTCGCTCCCCTGATCTGGCTTGAATTCCTTTGACATGTCATTTAATGAACTCTTGCTCTCCCTATACCTTCAATTGCTCCATTTTCCAATGGAAATGGAAATCTGTCTGCTTAGTTATCAAAAAATATTTGATATACGTAGTCCAAAATGTAGGTTATTTAGAGATAATAACGTGGTGCAGTTGATATGAGAAGGAGGTGATATAGACATGTCTTTCAAACTCTCAGCCCTCTGAGAAGTGAGAGGTAAGGGGCCAATAACCCTCTTCAAGCTCTGAAATATTAAAGACAAACCTGAAATGTTTCTCTTGCAGATTTTGCCTCCAAGTTGGTTTATTGGTACTTTAACACTCAAGTGTATTCAGTAAATAAGACCAGAGATGTGGCCATATTTCTGACTTTATAAGCCTGATGAATTATGGGATGTGAGACCTTTTATCCTACAACCTGTGGTCGAAAGTGAGTGCAGTGATCTCAGCCCTATTTCTAGTGGTTCGGTGTCCACCCTACTTGTTGGCCTCTGTAGTCCTTTCAGATGACAGGATGACAGCTTACTTCTGGAGGCATATTTGGAGAATAAATAGCTTTAATAACATGCTTGTCAATTCATGACAAAGAAGTTTTCTTTCTTTTTGTTCCCTGTACTTTCCCTATTCCATGCAGAAGCCAGACAATTCATTACCTTTTGTAATGTAATACAGTCTGTCTTTAAAGGAAAAAGTCACATTCCAGAAGAGTTAGTGAGAACTAGGTTTGATGTTTTATCACTACAAGGGAAAAGTGGCAAAGGTGTTTTTAAATCTTTGTTCTACTCTCTTAACACACCTGTTCACCAGTCTCTTTCCCACTTTCCTGCAAACTATAGTATAGAGCATATCTGGGAGGAAAGTATTTCCACGGGTAGACCTTTCTGCTACCTAAGCCTTATGAACTCACAGTAAGGCAACCAATTCTGTTACCAGAGTCAAGAAGGAAGGGCATTTTCCTTCATCTTCTTTGTGGCCTTTGACACTATTAAAGTAGAAGAGATTGAAATTATATTTGTTCATTTGAATCACAGAATGATTGAGGCTTGATCTCTGGAGGTCAGGCACGGCCACTTCGAGTCAGTTGCCCAGGGCCATGTCCAGATGGCTTTTGAACAACTCCAAGGATGGAGACTGCACAGCCTCACAACCTGAGCAACCTGTGCCATTGCTCGGTCACCCTCACAGTATATTTTACCTGTTGGATCCATCTTGTCTGGAATTCTCTTTATCTGCTATATCCATTAGTTTCATAAACTGCCTTAATAACATGCACTGCTGCCCACTGCAACAGGGATGCGCTTTTTATGGCCTGTGATGTCTATAAATTTCACCCTTTTCTAAGCATCTCTTTCTTGACATGTACATTTTCATACAAAAAAATTCACAGACCACTACTAAATAACAAGCCAAAAGTAACCAAGACTGTCATCTGCCCCTGACATTATTGGCTGATGTACACACTGCTGAAACTCTGTGGCTTCCAAACCAGGGTGACTACATCCAAACTTCCTCTTAGGAGTGATCCCTGCCCTGTTTTAACTCCCAAAATGTTTGGAGGAATGCTGGTTGGCATGGACTAAAACAGCACCAGGGACTATCTGAATGATTTAAGAGTGCATACAGAGGATTGAATATCTGTGTCTGGGAATGTTTCCTGGCACTCTTTAATGTACTGTGTAGACATAGCAGTAAATTCTACATAAAAGCTACATTAGTGTGGCTATTAGGTAAACAGGAAGAAACCTTTGACCTTAGAAAACACTGTCTGTGCTCTCTGTCATTGAAAGTGTGGATCTTGATCTTTTAGGTAGTTTAGAGAAATCAATACTTGGGTACCCAGCCTGCTGCTGGGTTTGCTGTGAGCATTACTGGCAGATTACAGGGAAGGAGAAGTGCCAATGCAAACCTCCTACCTAAATTTAACCTCACAGCTGAGTTAACTCGACTGATACCAAAGGAAGGTGGAATTTCAGACAAATTAAGTGGAGAATTGCAGAACAGGGGAATACTTCCCCTGTTTCACCCCATCTAGTTATTTCCCTTCCAGAGCTTCAAAGGGAAAATAAGGCATTCCTGCACACTGGGCTTTGAAGGTGAACTGCTTTGTGAAAACTCCCTGCAGTGCTGTGTTGCTGAAACCAACAATCTGAAAATGTAAGCTCAGCTTTGCTATAACCTCTCTTTCAAGCGGCCATAGAGGCTAAACAAAAATCAAGCAGTTTCTTGAGCTGTATCTGAAAACTAAAAGCAAAACCTAAAACAAAAACCTCGACAATCTGAATTGTGTTTCCTAGCTTCTGTATTCACTTTCAGGCCCTCCTTGCATTTAACTTCATGTCCAGATGAGACACAGATACCCTGGTCTTTCTTCTCTTTATCCATGAACTAGGAACACAAACAGGTTCCCAGCAGGGCCCACCAAGGTTTGCAGCCTGGGAGATCAGGGTCTAAAAGAAACTGGAAGAGGCCTTTGCGGTTGGACAATGATGCCTAGGGATGAATATAGCAGGAATATAGTATAGTCCTTCTAGGAATAGGTAGGGATAACTCTGTCTTTCATTGCTTATGCCATTTTGCCATGTTTCAGTCCTTCAGTCCAACAGTGGCATCAGACTATGTTTAAAGCTTACAGAAAAAAATATGAGTAGGTGTTTTGTTACTTGGTTTGATGGTTTGCAAGGTTTACTCTTCTGGTGCATCCATACAGACTGGTTGTCACACACAGCAATGCAAAGCAGTTGCATTTCTTTTCAGTGTAAGGCCTTCTGGAATGGCATTTGTTGTATGTGTTAGTAATGCAATTAATAACCTCATTTTAGAAAAAAACTCTTTTGTTGATTTACAGGAGTTATAAAAAAATTATTTGGTATAAAATGTTTCATTGTATTCCTCACTTAGAATCACATAGGTTGGAAAAGATCCCAAGGATCATGTCCAGCCTTTAACCCAGCATTCACAAGGCCACCACTAAACCATGCCCCCAAGAGCCACATCTGCATATCTTTTAAATACCTCCAGGGATGGTGACTCCACCAGTGACCTGGGCAGCCTCTCCCAATGCTTGTACTCTTTCAGTTCATCAGTGTTGAACCTGGCTAATATTTATCTTCATTCCCTTTTAAAAATTCCTGTGAACTCCTAAAGCTTTATCCAATGTCCACTGAAGTCAATGGGATATGAAAGGTCTTTTAACAGTGAATTAATTTTTTCTGGTGGATTAAATGGCTTTAAGTAAATGGCAAATTAAGTAACGTAAATTACCATTGGCCTAAAGTGTTATTCTAACATTATTAGTTTTATTGCAGTTTCCAGGCCAAAGACTGATCTCAATTACACTGGTGTGAATGCAGATAGCTGTTAACTTTGAGCTACTGAACTTTTTCTGAACATTTACAAATGTTATAGGTCAAAATCTGTGCCCCGTGTCCTTCTTGGTGGGATTTAAAATGCAGGTTCCCTTTACTGGTTTTCCAGGTGGTATTTCTGGTGCACTCTCCAGTGGTCAAACACATTCTTTGTTAGAGTCAGTCTTCTTGCAAGACACATTTTTTTTTTCCTTTTTACCATTCTGCGCTCTTTCTTTGGAGAAGAAAAAGTGATGCAGATGCAGAGACAGCTGTTTATCTTACTACTGATTTAAATCCTCACTTTCTTTAAGAAGTTTTTAAAAAACCCTCAAACACAACCAAAACCTGAGCTTTTTCTCTAACTTCTATTGAAAAGGGACAAGAAAAATACAATTTCTAACACTATGGAATGACAATAATTCTATGTCCCTCTTCCTAATAAAAGCTAGGGGAAGTTTATTTTCCCTAGGTAGCCTTGTAGGTGCATAAATAACAGGGTTTACAAACAAATGTCCTCATCCATATGGTCACCCATCTGGTGGTGAAGAATCCCAAGAGAGATACTAATTACTGGGAGCGCAAACATAAAGTTAGGAAAAGCTACTAAGACTGTTAGTTATACACTTTGCAAATGATAAATCCTGATATCATGATGATAATGAATGTTTTCCTAAAGTGTCTTTCATCTTCAACAACCCTGCAGGTACTTTCTAAGGAGGAATTATTATAAACATGATTCTTTGATAAATCTTTGATATACAAGGGAATTAAAAATAAAATAAAATAAAACAACTTTCCGAGTGAAAAATGCAGTGTCTGGGGGATGAACACCCACATGGCCCTGCTGTTAAAGACCTGTCTCCCTCCACTTAAATTCAGAGCCTTCCCCTGGACATGTGTTTCTGGTGAAATAGAAAGGAGAAACTACACTTGTGGGAATAGTGACCCACCTGGGACTCTGTGCTTCTGTGTGAGTGGATTCATCATGTTAGAACTGTAAATCCCAGAGCCCCCTTTTTGATTATTTCTTATCTAAACACCTTCTATCTTCTATCACACAACAGGGGAAAGAACATGGACTTAAGATCAGCATAAGCACTTTCTGCAAACACACACATGCACCTTCATCCCATATTCTGGGCTATGGCAAGGCTTGAATTTGGCAAGTTGTTTGGAGTGTGTCTGTGCTAATTGCCAGTGTGCTTTGGGAGAGCTGCTGGATATAGCTTGATAGCTCTTTCTTAAACCTGTCAGCTCTTGTGTTTGGATTATTTTTGGATCTCAGTATTCCTGAAAAGAAACTAGCCTGTGTAAGAAGCCAGAGCAGTGGTGTTTTAAATTGTTTTAAAGCTGTGTCCAGACCTATCCCTTTTTTTTTTTTTTTTTCCAATGACAACACCTATGTGGTTGCACTCAGAGCATAAATGCTCCTGTCAGCTTTCTGCTCAGCACAGCTGCTGCCACGGGTCTCATTTTCTGGTATGTGATTCTCTGTGTCTCATACCTGGAGTCCAGATACACAGCAAAGAGTTCTGGATTCTGCCTAGGGGGAATCAAAATCTAAATGACATATGCTGACTTCCAGGCATAAGAGTCTCTTATTGGATATAGCTTAGGAAGCAAAAAGTACACTTTGGGTAATGAATATCTTTGGTGAGGAAGTATTCACATCCTTCTCAGTGGCAAAGGCAAGATACTGCCACTAATCATTCATGTCAATTTTTATTACTTAGATACTACTCGAAGGAGATTTGAGGAAATTAACTAACTAAAAGACTCTCAACTGAATATTTTGGAATACCAAATGATTAATCTTCCAGCAAGATCTGAAAGAATTTCTGATGTTTAGAGTGTTTTGATTGGTAGTCATGGGGAAGATTTTCAAAGGTCAAGACAGACGAGGAATGCAGAATCTACCCAGGGAAAGACTGGAGTTTGCTATATAAGCAAGTTAAATTTACATCAAGCCTAAAGGGAGGTTAACATTATTTAAGTTTTCAGTGCTGAAAAACAAGTGACTGTAAAGTATACTATGCTACCACAATGGTGCACTACACATACACCGAAGATTAGGGAGTTCCACCTATTAATGCAGGCATGTATGGTTATTGCTAAACTTGGATCAGAATTTCAGTTTTTGTAAGATTTTCTGGGTGCAGTTGTCTCATCCAGATGTCTGCATAAAAAGAAGTTACAACAAATCACATTTCTCCCCTGATTAGTGGCTATAAAAGCTGTAACGTATCATTCCAAACACACAGTGTTCGAAGGCCTTTGGGTCAAGTGTGATCGCTTTATAAGCAAAAAGATATGTAATCATAGCTGTCAGAGCTGGTAACTCAGTTTGGAATATGGCAGTCACACTGTGCTTTGCTCTGCTGGCACTTTATTGCCAGCAGTAACAATTCAATAACACCTTCATAACGCTATTGCCACTTGCTCATCTCTGAAGTTACACCAAGAGAAAACTGCTCTACAGAAAATGTCCTTGTAGGGGTGGAAATTAACATCGTGTGGAGACACTGGAACATAACCTGAAGACAATATGGATAAAAATGTGACACCATCTTTATTGCCAGTAGTGATACAGAAAAAAAAAAGAAAGCATCTGAGCTGTGCGTATTCACAGGGTCCAGATGCCAGAGCTAACTTTTGGGGAGATGACCCTGGGAGTCAGAAGCTCTGGATGTGTAAGTACACACTGGGGCAAACATGACCCTGTAACATGCCCTCCACACTCTTGGCTGGGATGTCTATGTGATAAACATGGAAAACCCCAGAACTGCTTATCAAAGTGTGGGCATTGCCTTGACTTCATAGAGCTGGAAGTAGTGAGAGAAAAAAAACAACAGATTTTAAACTGAACTGATTTGATATGAACATCACTGTCATGCAATACTTATGGAGTGCCACAGTCACTTTGAAGCTCAGAAGCACAGTGTAAGTTGCAATCACAGAGAATTTATAGGACTAAAATTATTTACAGCAAAATACATATAATGAGACACTGAAGAAAAAGAAATCTGTACTTGCATTGTTAGGAGGATCTGTGGATCTGTGTGTCTGAATAGCATGTTATTACTTAACCTGAAAAACATCTAAAGGTAGCTCAATTGTTGTGATACTCATATTTCATATTGAAGTTTATGTGAATTCTCATCTAAATGTGGTACCAATTGTGATAGTATAGTTTCAATTGATTTTTAAATTCCATTTACTTAAGTATGACTATTTCACATTGCTTTACACATGCAGACTGTGTTATGCACATTGCATTCACCCTCAGAACTTACCCAAAGATGTGGGGTGAGAAGTGTGGAGTTCAAATCTTCAGAGAATGAAGGGGGAATTGGTAGAGGAAGAGAAATCCTTATGAGAAATCCAGTTTTCCATAGTCCAGTGAAAGAAGGACATCGGCAAGCTGGAAGGCATTGAGTGGAGGACCACTGAGATGGTCAATCTGGAGCTTCTGCTCAGACAGCAAGGCTGTGCCATCTCTGTCCTTGGAGGTTTTCAAGACACAATTGGATAAATCCCAGAGCAACCTGGTATGACCCCATAACTGACACTGCTGGAAGCTGGGCTGTAGGAGTCCCAAGGTCTTTACCCAGCCAAGGTTTCTCTAATTCTAAGTTATTATTAGTCATAATTTCTAGTAATAAACATGGGTCTATGCTAAACAGAGCAACACAAATTCAACATTATAGGCAATTCTTTTGATTGACTTCTTTATTTCTTGTCACTTATTTCATTTCCTTGGTGGAATATTGCATTTTTCAACTATGACATTTTGGTTTCAGCTGTAACAACATGTGTCAAGAATGGTGTCTAGCCCTTCAAAAACTATGGGAAAGTGTAAATTTCCTTACTGATAATTTTAAAAATACCTTTTCTTCCTCAAAACCTTCTGTTCTGGACTTTGTCATAGAATATTCTTCCAAGGGTATTGCTTTTATACCGTCTGATGTAGTGTTTCATTCATCTGAAAGTGATATTTATTTAATAGGCCAAACCCACAGATTTTATATATTATATATACAGTGAGACAAGTCTTTAACAACATAAATCAATGTGACTTTGAAATCTATGGAGGTATATTAATATTTCAGAAACTGATGTGACCATTACATACCATCTCTGCATATCTATGTAAGGCCTATCTTGGTCACATACAAAATCTCATTTAAAGCCTCATTTCACTTAGGTGTTTTAATAGTTGCCAAAATTTAAGGATGTCATTCACTTGATTGCTAAAGGATTCATTGCATATTTAAGCACCCTGCTGAATCATGATAAGGAAAATAAGTGAGGGATATAAAGGATAATTTTAAATAGTGGAATATGCCTACCAGCATAATGGACTGCTCTGAAATGTATATGCAGCCTTTCCCCCCTCCCCCCCCCAAAAAAAAAAAAAAAGAGAAAAGGAAAAAAGTGTAACTTCACTGCAGGGTCCCTAGTGAAAAATTTGTAAAGTCAGTAAATTCCTTTGCTGTTTGCTTTGCAGTGCAGTACCTTCACTTTTCAGCTGCTTTCCCTGTAACACAGACCTGCTCTTTGTTGCTTGACCTCTGTTTCTCCCTTTACAAACTGCTCTTTTTCAAAAAGCCCTTCTGCTCAAAAGATTGTCAAGTGCTGTGGTTTCTATTTTCAGCTTGCAGTTAAAAGCTCTTTGTTATTTTCACAATCTCCCTTCTTGTGACTTTTACACTACACAAAGGCTATCTAATTCCTAACACAAGAATCCTGGTAAAAATACTCATCAAATTAGCCCAATTGAAAGTAAGAGCAAATACTATCATGTCTTAGATTACTTCTGGAATAATATGCTTGAGGAACTGAAAAGCAAAATTATACAAGAGATGCTCAAACAGTAAGCACAGGGAAAATTTTTTTATAGCAATAAAATATTGTCCTTCCTCAATTCCTGTGGCACAGTCCTATTTGCTAATTAAAAGAGCACCAAAGGAAGACTTCAGTGTGATTCAACACCCCCATTGATAACTAAATGTGGAGCCTCATTGGGTGGATAGAGATATCATCAAATATATGGCAAGTATGACTTTATAAGAGCAGGCACACATGTACAAACACATGAACTAGGGCCTAAATGTTTTTGTTCCTTGTAATTTTTCTTTCTGTCTGACATGGCTGACAAATTATCAATAGCTTTTACACCCATGAAAATTAATCCCTTGTGCTGGACCTCTGTGTTCCGGAGCTTCACCAGTGCCCATGAGACTTCTTCAGTCACCATTTGGGTTTTACTCAAGGAAGAGAATGACAACTGCCCAAAAAACATCTTTTGTCAAAACTTCATACTCCTGGTGTTTTAAAGTGTCAGCTATTAAAGAACTATACAAATTTTATAGCTCATCTGACTTATATTTGTTACGCCTTCTCTTTGCAACTATGAACGTCAATAAACAGGAGACAAATTGCCAACTGGTTGTGTATGATTCATCTTCCTTTCCAGCTGCTCTTTAGAGTACACAGGATGCGGAAATCCTCAAAATCTTTTTTCTAACATAGGTTTGTTATGTGATTTAAAAGACAGCCTGAGCCAATAGCTGTGGCATGGATTGGAGGTTAGAGACTCTAGATCCAGCGCTTGGTTGTTCAAAACTAGAACAAACTTAACAAAACTAGAACAAAAGCCTTTAAGCCTTTTCATTTCTCTCCACCTAAACTCCACCTCAGAGATGTACCTAACCCTTCCTTCTCCTCTTCCTTTATACTTTTTGTTGTTCCTGCTCTATTTGTCAGTAAATCTGTAGAACAGCTCAAGCAATGAGCTCCAGTCTTCATTGCTTCACTCATCCTTGATCAAATCACACACTATATGATGGCAATACTGTGTCATTACTTGATTTTTATATAATTAGAAAAATATGTGAGAAAAATTGGCACTAATTTATCCCTTGAATCCAGAACACACTTTTGAGACTATGCTTTCAGCAGAACTGCTTTTTTTATATTATTCTGTCACCTCTTGACTACCATTTTTATCTCCTGACATTTATGTGATGTTGGCACTTTTCCCCACAAAGTGGGGAAAAATATTTACTCTGTTTGCTACATCATCTTTTTCCCAGTTACAGCAGATGGGTTTCCATCACTCTTCCATTCAGGGGTGTGTGAGAGCAGATTTAAATTAGTATAAAGGCTCAGCTCTGCTCTCTGCTGAACAAATTGCTCTGCTTGTGGACAATGGTAGCTACTCGTGAATGCATGTAAGAATATTAAGATTACAAGATTTAGGGGCAGTGAAGTTGTCTTTTTCCTCTGCTGGAACATGTGTCTGAATCAAATGGTCCCATTCAGTCACACGGCTGTAATAGGGCCACCGAGGAAGCTCAATGAGTTGCAGGATAAAGTGATTGGAAAAGGTTCAATTTTTTTTCCCCTTGTTGTTGTTGCAAAGGAGATTGAAACAGTTTTTCTGAAATTGTGTCCTAAAAAGAATCTCATAGGGAAAATATCTTGGGAATACAATAATGGGGATTTGGAGTTTTGTGAGAACTACTTGGAAACATGGGGTTTGAATTTTCTATTTTATTACTTTGTGGGGTTTCAGTCATTTGTTTTGATTTGATTTTAAAATAAGTGATAGGTATAAAAAACCCCAAAAACCAAACTACATTTATGACAATGACATTGCTACAACTGGCTAACCTACTTTCCTGGGGTTGGGGGAGGGGGTATAAGGAGAGTTTACAATCATCAGTTGTTCCATGACTTCAGACTTATTCAAATATATTGAACAGAAGTGTCCCATCTCCTGTTACATTGAAACTAACTGATGCTTTGGAAATTGAAGTTGCTGAGACTTGTGATATAAACCTACTCCAAAATGTAGACGTTTCTAAAAGCAGACATTTGGATTTTTGACTTGACTCAAAAGTCACAGAGTAAATTTCAGTCCATAAATGTGCTCATTAACTAAATCTTACTGTTTCAGTCTCCTTCTGGATGTGGCGCACTTGAACTCTGAGTATTTTGAAAGCCAATGAACTGTCTTATGTGGCATTTCATAACTAGAGGTGATGGGTCTGGAGGAGATTCATGTGTGCTGGAGGAAGATTATTCCCCTGTTTAGAAAGAATTATAAACTTACCAAATAAGACATCTGGTCATTCACCTTCTTGGCAAGAGCCTCTAGAAATGATTGATGGCTCATGGTCCAGCACAAACACAAGGGTCTGCCAGTGCTGTAAATCCCTCTGTTGTCTGTACATCCAGATTAAAACCTCAGTGCTGTTCCTACAGTCCGTGTGCTAATAGCAGGCTCAGTGCATTGGCAGGAACAGCAAACGGACTGATACAAATTAAATTTGCTTAACTAAATTAAATGCATGACAATGCTAAGACAACAGAGTTCAGGGCCTTCAGAAAAGGTAAAGAAGGGGAAAAAAGTATAGACTTGGTTCCCAGGGGAAAAAAATTAAGACAAAATTTAAAGGGACACATCAGGGAAGAAAAATCTTTTAAATATAATGTGCATATCCACTGAATGCTTTGTGTTTTTAACACATAATCTGGATTTGCTGTTGCTTGGAGGGTGGGTAGGGATAAGTCTGAGAAGGATCTGTACTAGATGAAAATAGAAAGCTTTCAGAGATTTAACCATGTGGTAGAAGCGAGAAAATGCCCTTCAGTTTTTTCCTTTCAATAATACAAGTCTGAGAAACACAAAGTGGCAGAGAAGCACTTGGAAGGAAAATGCAAAATAATTACCCTGGTGTTGAGATTCCATGGGGATTTTTTTGCAAGGCCAAGTTCTCCAGTTTCACTCTTGTGAAAATTATCCCTAAATATTAGAGATCCCAGTGTGGCAGCCACTATTGTCTCTGATTCCTTAATTATGCTACCCTTAACCAGAGAGAGAAAATATCCTTGATACTGCTCTGGCTTGGACTGCTCCTGCAAAAACTCCTGAAGAAAAGAAATCGAAATGGACTATATTTTTTCCCACTGATCATAATATTTCTGACAGCTTCAGCATTCTTTTAATTTTTTGTTTTCTTTTCAGAGCATAGGTCTGCCCTGTAAAGTGGATGGAGAAGAGATCCAGGCTCCTGCCCCATCTCCTTCAGCTTCAGGCTGGTCTCTGCACTCCAGGGTTTCTCCTTTCTCCCACCTGCTCTCTGGCAGTCCTGCTGCTGGAGTTGTGCTGTCTCCAGCAGGACTTTTCCCAGCCACAGGAAGTCACTGTAGCAAAGCAACAGCAAATCTGGCTGCACTGATAATATCCCCCATTTTCTCCAGGGTTGCAGGCTGATGGCTCCTTTAGAGAACTTATGCCCTCTCTCTCCTCTGCTCAGATTTCCTTTTTCATCCCATCAGCCTTGCCTTGAACTGAGAGCAGGTTTAGCCATAGACCTGATCCATCAACAAGCAGAAAGAGCGGCAACAGAAACCTAGAAATCTGTTCTTCCACCCTGATTGTGAAAGGTGTGAGCTATTCCAGGCTGTTGTCTCTGGAGTCTGGCCAATTTTCAACCAGGATGTATGAAATGTGTTTATGAAATCATTCACATGTACCTTGTTTGGAAGAGTACTCTGACATGTAGCTCTTCTGGCAGTTCCACAAAGACGTAAAGTGGAAAAAGATGAAATCTATATTTAATGAATTAAAATTTCATGCAGTGTAAGCAATTCCAAGTCTAATGCAGCCAGATCTTGCCAAGTTTTCAATGAAAGAGTCGCTTTCACCTGACATTTATCTCCTGAACAAAGCTGTACTTGAGATCTATGTTTTTTCATGCTGAGATTGTCAGAATCTGAAAACAGGCAGGAAAGTTTGGGCTTTCCAGCAGGACAGCAATACAGAATTTATTTACAAGACTAAAGCAGGGCAAAAAGAAATTGCATGCGTATTCCTTTAAATTACAGGAATTACTGTAATGGGGCATCTGGTACTTTACAGTGCAGATTGCAAAGTCACTGCCCTGTATCGTGTTAATCCCCATAAGTAAATGCTCCCTTACAGCTTCCTTTCCTGTGTTAGTTGTTCTCCTGCTTGCTGTCCTTGTGTATGGGAAGAACAAATCCAAGGACAAAATGTTGAGAAGCAATTTGATTTTGTAGACGCTTTGTCAAGCTCTATCCCCAGAACTTCTGTGGATGTGGGAGAGGAGTGAGGCTGTGCTGTATGGCTAAATCACATACTTTAACTTCTCAGCTCCAGTTCAACATGACATGACTTCAGGCAGACTCAGAATTTCATATGGGAACAGTTAAATAACTGAGAACATCTAAAGCAGAGCAGAACAAAATCAGGCAGTGAGGGGTAAATGCCTACAGGCAGGCCAAATCTACACAAGAGAAAATTGCAAAGCTGTATATTCTGCATAACAAAAGAAATGTGCTTGTGATGAGTGCTGGCTAAACTTATACCAGTTTTGGGTAGGAGATAGCAATTATTGCCATTGTAATCCTGGATAATTCCTCAGTATAATTATCAGCCTCACCAAAGTTTATTATGCACATGGTGGCTGGGGATTTGAGAAGTCTGGAGAGTTGTGAGTCTCTGGATCAGGATAGCATTTCACCCTTTTGGGCTTGTATTAATCTGTTGTTTCAAAAAGCAGATTATTTTCTATTTTAATTTCAAAGAGGGCTCTTCAAAACAGATAAATAATCTTACTCTGGGCTGATAGTCCATATCCGTGTTTGAAAAAAATTGGTTTGAGTTTTATTGCAAAAAAGAGAGATTTGTAATACTGATTACTGTGTTTACTTCTCAACATTGTTTCTGCTAAACATGCATTTGCTGTATAAGGGAACAACCATCTGTGAATTTCTGAATTTCATTAAACAGATGATAAGTGTTTAGTGATAATGATTTCATTAAACAAATGCCAGTATTTTGTTTTCCACAGGATTAATATATTTCATCCACAAGAATTATCATAAACTACTATGGACTTTAACAATTTGCAAACTGGAAATACTCCCAGAACTACATCATTTGTTGAGTTGATTCAGATTAATTAATAAAAACAAGTTACACATCTTAATTATTATTAAAATTTCCCCTGAAATTCAACAAGAGATAAACATAGGGTTTTTTGCAACTTCGTGTAACTGGATTTTTAACTCTTTTCTCAGAAGTATTTAAATGAAAGATTTCTTTGTGTCTTTCAGCAAATGTTTTCATCAGAAAGGCTTTCAAACAGCCTGAAAGTAATTTTGATGCAGTTGTAAAATGAGCAAATGTTTTGCCTTTACTTTTGGTAGTTATCCATGTGGCAGTGAAGGGATAACATATCAGAGATACTAAGTGAGCAAACCCAAAGGTGGGCACTGACAGCTGGGAGTGCTGTAAAGGAGTCCCAGTGGACAGCAAATGGTGGCAAAGACCATCTCCTAATACAGGAATCTCGAAGGCTTGAATAGTCTTCTACTCTTGCCTGTTGTTCACATATACAGAATTCATTTCTCTTCCCTCCTATGATGTAGCTGCTGACAGCAGCAATGGCAGTTGAGATCATCTTTCTTCCAAGCTTCCATGACTTTCAGCTCTTGTCTCACTTGCAAAAGCTCAAGTAGGAAATACCTACATGCCTTCCTAGTCCTCCTTGCACTTCTCCCCTGAGAACACTTCTTCAAGAGGAAGTGATGAGTAGAACAGCTGAAAAAATGCTTCCATTCACATCTTCCTAGAATTTTCATCCAATTTCATCTTTATTCACAGTTTACAGCACAAGTTTTTTTAACAAGTTTTCATTAACCGGTAGCACATGACCCTGTGCTCAGTCCAAGTGAGTAACCCCCATTTCTAGTGTGGCAGGATGCAGACAAACCACTGCTCCTCTGGATCCACACAGTCCTGATCTCTGTTTGTCACAACTTTAGTTCAGTGGAGAATTTCAATAAACTTTTTATGCTGTGTTCAGTAATTAAAATATTAATGATAAGTCTGGAGTAACTCTGGAGAACTTCCCCAATAACTTCTCTTCACCATGGCACCTCCTTGCTGAGTGCAGCTGGCTATCAGCTTGCTCCCCTTAGCTAAATCCCTCCCCACTTTACAGATGTTACACTGATCCTCCATTTTTCTCCCTCACAAGTGCTTTCCCGTGTGGCACTGTGTCTAATGCCCTTGCTAAATTCAGACAGATTTCATCTACTGCATTTCCTTTGTCTGTGTAATCAGTTCTGCTATCAAAGGGAGATATCTGATTATTTGAGCATTATCTAATCTTGGTAAACTATTTAACATTTTATCTCATTTTATGTTTACCTCATGTAACTCACGTTCCTCAGTTATTTTTTTTAAACATATTGAATATTGAAGCCAAAGCTTTGGACTGTATCCCAGTCATTTCCTTTCTCCCTCGCTTGATGACAGACTGTTCTCAGGTGCATTGACATAAACCCTTCTTTGTCATTTAGCACATCTTCACCTGACAGACCTCTTGGAGTCTGGAGAAAAGGGAGGTTCAGCCTGTCCACTTGACTCCTTTTCACCTCAGAGATGGAGTTTTCCTTGCCATTATGTCTCATCATCTCTTTGCCCGATGCTTGGTGCCATCTTCCAGCAACATGGAAAATGTAGATGTTGTATTGCCAGGGGCCGCAAACAGCTCAGAGAAATGCTTTATCTAGTGTTCACCAGGAGTAAAAGTTCTTTACAGCTCTCCCTGCAGCTGTAGAGGAATGCTGTGCTATTTTTCTTTATGTAAACAGGCCATTCTTTACATCCAGTTAAAGTAATCTCAAACAGCATTTTGACTGCAAAAACACAGAGGACTTCCCAGACTTAGATGAAAGTAGTTCGTGGAGGTTTATATAATTCTTGTTTGAATTCATTATACATGCATGGAATCATGAATCTTGCAAGAACTTTTCTAACTATGTATTTTGGTGCCTAAGGAATACTGTTCTACAGAGATAAAAGCCCAAATCCAGCAGACCCTTGTACCAGAAATTCTTATCTAATTTTCAACATTTATAGAAGGATAATTACCTTCCACTTCTCACCCACCACTGTTTTAACAAGGATTTGGATAAACTTCTTTTTCTTGCAGAGGATGTAGCAAATGTTAGAGATGCAGTTAACCCTCACTGGTGATCCCAGTTCCCTCATCGGCTCATACTGGGATTCTTGTCAGGTCGTTTACCTCAGCATTTTCAGGGCTCTTTGGCAAGCCAATTGCCTTCACTGATTTCTGAGTGTTTAAGGTGAGAAACAAATTACTTGGTTTTGATGCTCCAAAACCGTGAATTCAAAGGGAAGGAGTCAAGAGGGTGCCAGACTCCTGGCTGCCAGCTCGTGCCCACTGTGGGATGCAATGCTCAGAAACACTTGCGCTAAATAACAGTAATAATAGAAGTCATGTGATACACTAGTCTGGAGCAGTACAATTTACTATACTTTCCTGGGTCATGTGAATGAAGGCAAGATAGGAAATGATTACTCTGCAGGAGCCTGAATCAATCTCTCCCCATTCTCTACCAGACCTGGAAACATTTGGTTCTTACAAATAAGCTTTAATCAGATAGGTCACACTGTTAAAGTCAATGGTTCCTTTTGTGAATAAACACTACTCAGCAGGCTAAACACTTGCTGGCTTATTTCAAAGTCTTAAAATGCTCAGAGAAACCACAAAATGTTTTTTATAATTTCTTGTTGCTGTAATTCACATTTTACTACAGAGTGAAATTTTATTGTTAGTTGTAGTTTATTAGGAAAAAAAAAAAAAAGAGGGAGAAATATGAGCAGGACCCAGATGGCATTGTGCTTTTTACATAATTGCAAAATACTTATGTTGCAGGCAATTTTCATTATGTACTAATCAAACTTGTGTAATCCTGTCACTGCACTGTTAGTATTATTATCACATCTGTTTTACTAAAAAAGTTGAATAACAATCATTAAAAAATACATAAATTAATGATTTTCTCAATAGAGACATAAAGTCACAAAGGTCCTGCTGCAGATGTAGTTCTCAGCATAGAAAAAGAGAGGATGAATTGCAGCATCCATTTGAAATACTCCAGAGGAAAGCAAGTGGTATGACAACAATCAGACAAGATCACAGGAGCAGTTAAGCCAGCTAGGAAAGATTTCTACCATGTCCCTTGTGAACCTGCTGTGTTTCCTTTCTTTGCCATGTAGAGAACAGTAATACCTGAGAGCATCTTTGCTGTATGTGGTTTGGTTGTGTCGAATTTCTGGGACATGAAGAATGAATCAAAATATAACAGGGAGAGTAAGAGAAAGGCAGAGTGTTCTTGCAGCATCCCAGAAAAAGACATCACAAATTTAGCAGCACGGGTTGTGCATGAAGGAAAGGAGACTCACAATTCAAACCTCGTGATGGCTGAACAAATGGGCAGCAAAACTGCAAAATGCTGCTCTAGGATTGGTGTGTGGCAGGATGGAGATGGTGCTGATGGCCACAGAACTGATAGTTATGATCACCACACAAAATCACTGCAGTCACCCTTGAATCAGGAAAAACTGTTATGGGTACAGCCGGTACAGCCTTTACAGCCTGTAAAAGCCTGCATGAGGATCTTGCCTTGAATCTTGTTGAAAGACTGTCTGCAGACTACAGAGACCATTGCAGAATTCTGACATCTGGGAAGTGTGACTACCTGTAGGGGGAGTGAAGACTGTCCCTTTACTTACACCGTGGGGCTTTGCCACAGCTGGTCACCAACAGCCTCCAGATTCAAACTTCCAGTTTTCATCCAATCTGCTGCAAAACCCTGAGTGGAGCACCTTGAGGAGGAAGATCCTCTGTATTTCTGAGACTTTGTGTCCCCTGGTAGCTGGGGAAGAGCATGTCCTTGGAGCTCTCTGTGCAGCTGGAGCAATGGCAGGCACCTCTGATGTCCTGACACAACTGCAGAATCAAAGCAGAGGCCTCTCTTTGTTTTCAGCCCTTGCGTGACCAACTCCTCCAGGGTAGCAATTTTGCCTGGAATCACTGTACTGCTGGCTTTCAAACCCAGTCCACCTAAACCATGCTAGTCTTATAAACCACCAAAATCTTGGTGCCCTTAAAACACCTGCTTACCTTTTCAAACATCCAGGACTACATTCAGCTCTTGTAAAATCCCCAAGGCATCTAATTCTGCCTATTGACATTCACATGCTGCTCGGGTCCTTAGCTACAGAGGAAGACCTGAAGTAGGATCTTCAAAGGCTTTTTCTTACGAGCACAGCTGAGGTCTTATGGAAGAAATACCTGAAGCCCAGCCAGTGCCTCCTTTCTAGCGTGGTCATGGCACTGATTTATGATGCAGGAGGTGTGGATCCAGTCTTTTATTCTAGAGAGATGTTTGAAACCATGCTCCAGGCATGAGACTACTGGGTGCTTTGGTAATAATTTCATATATTTTGTTTTGGTGCCATTCCAAACTTTTAGGAATGAGTATTTCTAGAGTGCAGTTAAATATTCTACTTCTTTGTGTATAGATATTGATTTTTTTTTTCCTGGCCATGAAAGTTTTGTTATTTTTGGTAAGTCAAAAAAAGATGCAGGAAAATGTATGGATATTATTCAGAGAGTTTTGGTAACTCCCTGTTGAAAAATCCAATAAGAAACTTTCACTGATTTTTGGAGAGAGTTTGAACAGACCTGTACTTTGTTGTTTATATGCTTTTAAAAGACTGTTCAACAGCATGAACATCTGTGCTGAAGACAGTGTTTTTTTATAAAGTCTGAGTTATTAGCTACTATAGATAGTTCTGAAAATCTCCAATGTAAGTTTTTTCAGCAATGACTGAACTTGAAATTTGTATACATTGGCAATACACAGAGACTGAAAGAAAAAATTCCAATCCAAGAAAAAATCTACTGACTAGGAATTCTACATAAACCACTTATAAATAAAGTCACAAAAGAATACCATGGCAACAAAGAAAGAAGGGAGATCAAACTATTCATTATAAAGGGCAAAGCAAATGCTATCTTTATTATAAGATTTATAATCTCTCTCTATTCTCTCTCACAGCATCGTAATACACAATCTTGGTTAAAGTACTGTGGAACTGTTATTTTTCCTCCATATAAAAAACACTGACTTGCAGGGAAATTTCACTGAGAAAATGTCTTCTATATATAAGCAAAACAAAATATTGCTCTTTAAAACAGGGTATTTGGCATATAAACAAGCAAATAAAAAGTATTTAATCCATAACCAACCATAATATAAACACTTAAAACTAGGCATGAAAGTCTCAAAGCAGAGAAAAATCACTAGAGGTCAATAGCAGGCAAAAAAATTTAAACAATTGCTGGAAAATATTAGCACTTTCCTATAAACTTGCAGCTTCTGCTTTCTCACCCCTGTGCTGGTTTTGGCTGGGGTAGAATTAATTTTCTTTATAGTGACTGGTACGGGGCTGTGTTTTGGATTTCTGCTGAGCAGAGAGGTGACAACAGGGAGATGATTTTGCTATTGCTGAGCAGGAGTTAGAGCCAAGGCCTTTTCTCCTTCTCATACTGCCATGGTGGTGAGGGGACATGGGAGGTTGGGAGGAGACACAGCTGGGACAGGTGACCCTAACTGACCAAAAGGATATTCTAGACCATATGGCATCATATTCAGTATATAAAGTGGGGGAAAGGAGAAGAAAGCAGGGGACTTTTGGAGTAATGGCATTTGTCTTCCCAAGTCCACATTACACGAGATGGGCCCTGCTCTCCTGGAGATGCCGGAACAGTTCCCTGCCCATGGGAAGCAGTGAACTCATTCCTTGTTTTGTTTTGCTTCTCTGGGTGGTCTTTGCTTTCCCTATTAAACTCTTTTTATCTCAGCTGAAGAGTTTTCCAGCTTTTACCTTTCCAGTTCTCTCCCTGGACTCGAAAGTGGTGGGGGAATGAGCGAGTGGCTGTGTGGGACTTGGTTGCTGGCTGGGGTTAAACCATGACACTCCTGCTGTGTTAGAGCCTCGTGTATAGGGCATCTCTACTGTACTGCCTTTTCACTCAGAGCAGCCTGCCATCTTAGACATCTTCAAGCTCTTTCACACATGCAAAAGTGGCTGTTGTGAAAATGTTTTATATTTATGTTCTCTACAATTCCTAGAAATGTTGTATCTCCTCACATAGTCAGGTCTATTGTGTTTAAACCAGGTTAAAAAATGTGGTCCATAAGTGAGTTTGACTCCAGGTAATAAGGATTTCCAGGTACAATCCTCTAGGACATTCTGTCTGATCTCTGTCTAAAATTCCAAAGGATCTGGGTCTCTCCTGAATCCTTTCCTATAGGTGATACCTGAGATGTGTAGGATGGTCTGCCTTTAGGCAACAGAGTCTCATTCATACAGTGGGATACACCTCTCCTAAGTACAGGTGTCAGTGATGCCAATATCCACACTGAAGCTTGTTGCCTAGTCAGTGGAGATCCTGTTTATAGTCAATGACATTTAGAGCATGATGCACTAGAGCAGATGTCAACATCCATTTTAAAACCCAATAAACCATGGTCAAGCTTCTTTGATTAGTATGGGAGCCCACAGTAAGTTGTACATATGGACATACATAAGTAAAGTATATGAATCCCACCCTGCCTCAGATGTGGCAATGCACTTCCATATGGGTTTAGGACAATTCATTCTTTCTTCTTTTTTTTCTTTTGCATAGTCACATACTCTAACTAATCTATAAAAGATGTGTGTGTCAAAGCTGTTAAACTCAGAACTGATCTTACAGATGAAGACACCCCCCAACACTCCTCGGTACTGGAAGACATGGATGAAGAGATGGTCACCCATTTCTTTATAACCACCGGTGAGCCATCTTTGTGCCTGCAAACTGCAGGTCTCTGTTCACTGAATGAATGTGTGTGGCAGGGAAGGAGGAAAGGAGGAGGGGACACAAATAACATATTATGCCCACAGATATATAACTGTTCTTTGAACTTCAGACTTGCTGTTGACTACCCAATATAAAGAGAATAATAATGACAAAATGACCAGGCCATTTTCACATGCTCTGATTATTACCATTAGAAGTTAAAACAGAAGCACATTGATAGGAGTTTCATATTATAGTTAAGAAATGTAATTTTCTCTTTATTGTTTCTCTCCTAGCTTTCTCACTTTTGTTTTGGCAATTATTTTGATTAAATTTACCCCACAATCTTATTTTTTCCTTGAAAATCTAATAGTAGGTTAAAAAAATCAGCTGATGATAGGGCAAAGAATTGTTGTGGAGTTTATTGCTTTCTTTTTTTCTTTAGAAGTTACAGCTGTAGAACTTTAAATACTACATAAAACACCAAAATTACTCTGAAATGGCCTAATAATATAACATAAAAAAATGCTGCCCTAAATTAGAAATTTACATCAATTCTCGCCTCCATGTGCTGATCCATTTTTAAAGCACTTGCAAGATTTGTTGTTATTCTGAGGCTCGAAAATAGACTTCAGTTCTCTTGTGGAAGGAGATATTGTATTCCTACTGTTGGATAAAAGCAAGATAAAAAAATTCAGTTCCATCACATAAATAAATAAAAAAAATTCCCTCTTCTTGGTGAAACTGCAAGGTCAGTTCATTTCCTCGCATTGATCGAAGTGGTCACTTCCTCCCTCTTTTTGTCTTATGAAATAATTTTTTTGGTCTAATCCTGCTGTTGTAAGTTGGTTCTATTAGATCCTTATTTGTCAATGTAAAGTGAATATCAGCTCCTCCTGGGGCTCACATCTATAAAGATGTGTCCAAAAACCAGTCTTGTTTTGTTTTTAAAAAGAGACATTTAATTTATAGAGCATTTATTATGGTTTTTTCCACTGGTTATGCTGAGACCCTCCAGTCAGGATCATTCCTTAGTGCAAGGTGCAGTAGATTTTCCTCATTATTTATGAAAAACACAAGTAAGTGTATCAGTCAATACAAAGACCCAGGTAAGAGAGCACGATGGAGCAGGAGGAAGGCTGTATGTTCATAAGATCATCTTTCACTTATCTACCTGGACTTTAGTAAATTAATGTTAGATGTATAGAATGAGGCAGCTACAAATAGCTGAAGATCCTTGTGTTCTGTCCAGCCTGGTAATTTGTTACAGGGAACACAGGTGGGGAGCCTTCTTGAAGAGACTTTAAAGAGGGACTTAAAAGAGGGATGGACTTCAGAGATTATTCCTGAGTTGTAGGTTAGACTTAAAGAGTCTTGTTGAAAAACATATAAGGGGTGCTATAAAAGAGTTGTGTGAACAGGAGAGACCTGGGAAGAAAGAGGTCATGAAAATGTACAAGGGCAAGTGCAACTATTTTTGTACACAAAGATACAGAAGTAACCTCCATTTGATGTCAGTGACTCAGAGGAATTGAGAAGGGACTCAAGAAAATGGGTGTAGTGCCTATAAAAAGCTAACAGCATATCAGAGAGCAGATTTAAGAGTAGGGTAACAATCAAGAGGTCAGGGGTGAAATCTAGACTAACATTCTTTCTGCAATGAACGTGGAAAGGACGCCTTGGCTAAGAGGCCAAAGCAACCCATTTTGCTCCATCTGCATTTAGCTGATAGCAATGGGAAGAGCACCACAGATGAAGGTTGGGGGAAAGGACATGCTAAGGGTCAAGAAGCATGTTTGCAGGCATTAATCAAAATTATTTGAGTAAAATCATAGATAATGCAGAGATTTGCTTCTGAGGATTCCACAGAAGTGAGAAGGTAGAAAAGCAAAATAGTGGAATCCAAAAAATGGAAAGAATAAGAGCATGAGCAGAAAAGAGGAAGGGGGAAACTGGGGATGCAGAATACCCACTTACAGAGAGAAGAAAAGTGTGATTTTAAAGAATAATGTGTCCAACTATGTGAAGTGCCAGAGGGGTCAAGGCAGATGAGAAGAAAATAGAGACTTTAATTATGACTAAGATCTCTGAAGTCCTCTAACAGTAAAGCAGAAAGAAGGAGCCACAGCCACAAACAGTCCAGAATCCAGAAGGAGCTCAACGCCTCCTGTAAATACAAATAGATCTGCCTACGACAAATTTTATTTATCCCTTGGAATCTTAAAGTACAAGAATGGCATAGGTACAAAATTAGCATTTCATGACTGAGAAAAAGAATCACTGTGGGTTCTTTCCTGAGAACACAGCCAGACTCCCCCTCACTTACAGGAGATATCTCAAGGTCACATAGCGCTCAGAGACAGGGCACTTTCAGTTTCTTTGCCTTTTGACTTCAGCTCCTGTTTCAGTGACATCCTCTGTTGGTTTGGGTAATGGTAAGTGGCAGCCTGGCCAGGAGTTCCTGCCTCCTCCCTGTGCAGGGGACTCCACACACTTCAATTAATTGCGTGTTGGGGGCTGATGTGCTGTCCCTTGAAGTGAGCGTAAATCAGAAGTCAATTGTCCATTCTAATCAGATTTAGCCAGAATATATGCTACATGAAGTTTAAAGTGACTAGAATTAGCTTACACACAGTAAACATTTCAGGTCTAATCTGATCATTTTTAGCGAAAACTAGTGAGCTCTAACTGTGGGAAAGAAAAAGCCGCGTTATAATCGATAAAGGACGAATGATCGAAGAAAGGGGACCAGTGTGTCTGATTAATCATCCCACCAGCTGATCAGATTTATGACATGAAGCAAATAAATCACATACTTTTTTAAAAAAAAATTGGAGTTTATACTATACAAACCTTAACCACAGCCTTTGCTCTGGTAATTTGATTTGTGAAGATTTCCTCTGAGACAGCAATGGGATAGGCTTACAGATGAAACATATACAAATATTTATATTGTTATTTTTCTAACAGCTACTGTATTAAAGTCTTCCTGGGCACTTTTTTTTTTTTTGAAGTGACTTGGATGTGCATTCTCTTTCTCAGTGCTTATACATGAGTGAGAAGATGCAACATGGACTCTCTTCTGGAATTTAATTTCCCAATATGAATCATGTTCTCATCACAATAATAAAAACAAGCTTTGTTTCCAGATTGATTTTTTCCCTTTCCTTTGTTACTAGAGTGTCTCCCTGTATGCAGTTTTTAGAAGCACTTTAACAGAGATTGATTTTTTTTGTTACATGAAGCCTGTTTTCATGGTACCTACCTGTCCTTTCTTCCCTTGTTATACTGGTACTTTCAGGGAAGGGGAAAAGAAGGAGGGGAATGATAATAAGATTTTTTAAAAAAAAAATCCTGAAGTCTGGCCACCCTTAGGTTTGTTGTTGTTGTTGTTGAACACAGATTCTACTTCTATATGAATTGAGCTTAATATTTCACTTCACAAAGAAAGGTCAGAGCTGCACATTGCTAAAGGGTGCATACTAGCAATTTAAGGAAAATTTACCTAGATACTATGTATTTTGCAAAGGGAGCATTTCAACAAGCCCAAATAGAACTTATCAATAAACACAAATACAATCCTCAATAAGAATCAAGTAGCAAAAACCCTGTGATCTGCTGGAAAGAGAGTAAATCTCTGCACTCTAATTCAGATAAAGAGAAACTGTATTTTTTCTTAACTAAACAGTGTAGGTCAATGAATCAGAGAAAAGAAAGAGGTGAAGAAATTGAAATATGTTTTAATTATATCTATAAACTTGTCCAGATCTCTGAATTTTCCCTCAGCAACTATTTTGGCCTGCAGTTAGTATACATTTTTCTGTGTTATCCAGCCAGGATGGAATTCAACAAACCCTTTCCTCGTGAATGCTTTGTAACAAACAAAAAAACAACTGATAAACCAACCAAACAGCAGGGAAGCATTTCAGGCATTGCAGAATTCCTGGCAGACAGCATCCACTTGGGTGTCTGTGCTTTGCTGCTGGGACATCCACAGTACAAATAAAGTGATATATCAGCCTAATGCAGTCTCAGTACCAGATTTGTGCCAGTGACTTCCTTATGGGGAGCATGCAAAACCTGGGGATAAAGTTGTATTCTCAAAGTGGCTCCTTCCTGTTTTCTCTGCTTTGTATCTTGTCTGCTTTTTCACGAACTGCTTTAGATTTGTCAATATCTCCTTAAAGATATTATTATTTACTGCTTCAGTTTAAATCCCATTTTGATAAAAGGTCAAACTTGTACTAAGTGAGGAATAAACCATGGTCATAACATTCTCTGCCAAAAAGGAGTATCTCGTAACAACAAGAACAAATGTTATTATCCATCTTCTACAGTGAAGGGGCTGAATTGCAGGCAGGCTGAGAGGTCTATCCAAGATTGAAAAAGACTCCTCTGTGACAGCCAAAACTGAACAAAAGAGAGAAACTATCCCATTTTTCCTTCCTCTGTTGCCTGAAACAAGTTCATCCATGCTTTATCTCCTTACATTGCATTCCCTCATCCATTTTTATCATGTCTATATTTATATCTATTCACATTCTCTGTACCAACACAAAATGCTGCCTTAAAAATTAATCTCCTGTTGAAGCATTTTTGACCATGCCATTTTCCTCCCTGGCTCCTCAATTTGAGTTTCCCCTCTCCACCACATCAAGCATACCTTCTTTCTTCATTTCCAAGGTCCTTCACAGCCCAGACCCTGTTCATGCCCTACCAAGACGACATCTCCCTCCTACCCATCCCTGATGTGAGCTGTCCAAGCCCGCTGTTTGCTTAGGAGTGTCTCCCTTTAAAAATTCCCAAAGCCATTTCGTTTCCCTCCTTTAAATTCCTCTGGTGTGTACAACAAGTTTGATGCTGCTGGGCTTCAGTTGTGCTGAGAGACCAGGACCAACCGCAGAGACCAGTATTGATGCATTGGCTCCTTCTGCTCTCCCATCTGTCTGCATCCCTTGCTTTCCACTGGAAGCTCCTTCAGCACAGACCATAATTCTGTCTCCTGGTGGTAAAGCTCCTAAATGAAGAGGGCCATGGTTCATGAGGGTGACACCTACTTCTAAAGCACTAAAAAGAGTAAATCAATGACATGACACTAGCAAGTAATTTGGTCAGTAACACCAGAACCAAAAGCAGTAAATCACCAAGCCCAAGCCAAGCACAGCCAAGAAAACCACTGAATATTTTTTATATATTACACATCCATGAATTCAACATGGTGAAGGTTTTGCCTTCTTGTGACAGTGTTGCAGTATTTTTCTGTGTTCAATATCACATCCTTTCTACTTTCCAAATACTAGTGTGTGTTGCTGCTGTTGCAATCACTCAGTTGAGGGATGATCTATTTGGCTGCTGAATAGTCTAACAGTAAGATAGCTTGTGGAAATAGAAGCCTGGCCAAAAAGATTTCTTGTTTGAAGGCATCCTCTGCCAATGAGCACCAGTGAGAGCTGTCCTGACAGGGCAGACACACATGCATGTTGCTCTTGGATTCCAGCAAACCTGAAATTAAGTTGCCAACTTCAGCATTGGAGCTCAAACTGTCCTTGGGGTCAGTTTGATGGTAGTGGTGCCACAACACTGCAGCATATAGGACCTGTCATTCTCCCACGAGTTTTTTACACAAGTCAGGCATATAAAATCACAGACATTAATTTAATGAGTTGGTTTTCGGGAGATTAGTCTCACCATGAGCTGGATTACTCTGAACATATGGAGACCCGGTCTGGCTACGAAGTATGTGGAAGAATGGCAGAGATTTGGGAATGCTGAGTTTTTGGGGTGAGTGAATCTTGCATTAAATACTTTAACTCTTCATACCACTGGTGGGACTGGTTTGTTGTCTGATTTTTGGTTTTTTTTTTTTTTTTTTTAACCTATAGCACAGTCAGTCACTATAGTTAACTGCAGTTTAGGTCTGTAGCAAGGCAAAATGGAGTCCAGGGACTGTATATTTATGAAAAATCAGATTTATGACCATAAAACATGTGAGAAGCCAGATCTTGGAACAAATGTAGGCTAATTCTGAACTTTCAGAATTTCTTCGAGCAATACAGGAAAGCCTTAGGCATAAAAGATATCAGTGCATGAGAGATTGTCTGAGATCAGAGCCCACTGAATTAAAATTTCTGGAATAAAAATCTCAGAGGTATCCAAGTGAGTTAGAGGCCTCCCTTGGGGTTTTTTTGGAGGTGTTTTTTTCTGTTTTTTTGCTTGTCTTTTGTTTTTTGTTTTTTTGTTTTTTTTTTTTGTTTGTTTGTTTTTGTTTTGTTTTGGTTTTTTTGTATTTTAGAGCTAAATCCACAGAAGGAGTTAAGTGTCTAACTGCTGCTTAATTGCCATCATAGAATTTAGGCTAAGCAGCTGTTCAGTTGGTAACCAAATTCTGAAGGACCAGAAAATCTCATTTTATGGTAGTAAAATTGCCCAGGATCAGACATAATTTATCCATCGTGAATAATTAGTGCCTAGCTCATCATTGTTCTTTGTTTAAATTCACAAAATAAAGGCATTATTATACCACCAACTCTGTTACCCATGAGGCTCACCTTCAAAGACATTTTAGAGGATAGAGCCTTGCACAAAACATTTGACCCTATAGTCTATTGATTAGCACAAGCACTAGGCTTGAGAAATTCAATGTCGTCTCTGCCATCTGCCTGAGATCTCTAACTCTTAAGAAAGAACCTGGACCACAACTGGAAAAAATTGTATTTGGAGGAAGCCTTTACAATCTCCATCTCTCCTTCTGGACCTCATTTCTTTTGTAAGGAGTAGTTGAGTAATACTTGAGTAGCAATAGTAGTGGTAGTAGTAGCTATTAATTGCAGCAAGCATTAAAATTCGGTTTCTTTCCCTTTCTAACTGGTGACTCAGGCTCTGTGTTTGCAGAATTGTTCTCATGAGTTTTATCTTTTGGTGGTCTAATAAATATTTAGGGAATCTGACCAAAGTGAAACAGATTAAATGAAAGAATTTTAGAGCTTCATGCTGCAGCCTCCAGAGCTCCCCCTCAGGCCCTTTCTCACAAGCCATGGGGTGTTATGACAAAGATGGGAATAAAAGTCCACAGATACTCAGGAGTATGAGGCTGGATCATTTTTGAGGCTATGGATTATTTAATCATGGAGAAGCAGAAAGTGACATGTCTGGACAATCTGGTTCAGTCATGCAGTTCCCTAAAGCCTGGCATTAGTTACATACTCAGTCCTGGTGGGTATGGCTCACCCCAACCCTTGTGTTAGGATTTTTGGTTGATGGTAGAGGGTATGACAGGGGACAAGGCTCAATCCAAGACTCTTTGGATCCCCTCAAACAATTGGCTCCCTGCCTGGTGAAAGCAATGTTAGCACCAGAAGCTGTGTTAAAGCTGTCTCACTTTGGACATATTATTTGAAGTGTCATGTAGTACCAGTTTTGGATCAGTTCTACCTCTGTGCCAAATGCTTCACAGTCACTGAAGTCATACTTACACCTCACTTACACTGAGGTAATGTGTGCTTTTAAGCATTCTATTTCTCAGACTTGCAAATAGATGCAGTTCTGTGTAATTCAATGGACCACACTGATCTTTTATTTTAACAAAGAATTTGCTCCTTTTTAAAAAGTGCTTAGGTATTATGTAGATATGATAAAAAGCACATAGCTGACACCACTTGCCTTTTCATCTTTGAGATTAGTCAATGTCTTTGAAATTAAACATAAATTCTTCTTAAATGTTATAGTTTGCACCAGCAGAAAGTTAGTGCAAGGGCTCATGGGGGACAAGTGAAAAAGTTTGCAATGATCTCCTCTAACTTCTTATTCCCTGAATATACAGAAAACTGTTATAACTCAGTCTTACTCCCGATCATAATATAAAATCAAAAGGGGATTTATTACCTTTTATTTAATACAAGGAAAGACGTTTCAAAAGAGGGAAAAGGATAAGTGTTCTGCAAGCTCACTGCAGGCTCCCACTACAAGGTAGTTAACCCATTATACTTATTTCAGCATGGATGGTAATTAATCAGAGCTACTGCTCAGGTGAGCTGAAACCTGGCCATTTTCAGTGGTTTTGCAAGAGTTGATAAAGGTTTCCTGCACAAGCTGCTCTCTGTGCAGTTGTACCAGACAAAGTACCTGTTACCTCAATGAGGAAGCTGTTAGACCCATCTCTGCAGTTTGTCAGGATAATTCAATTGATGTTCTACCTAGAACCCTGCAGGACCACAGCTGCTGCAGTAGATAGATCTTCGTTAAGCCTTAAGTTACTGATTTAACAAGCTGTGCTAATGAAACAGGGTTTTAATGATGTGCTTTTAGCTAGGTCCAATGTATTTTCCTCTTCATCTCAGTCCCACATTTCCTGAACTTTTTTACAATACAGCTTAAAATATCCCTTCATTTTTCAACTAGAGTGAGCCTTGATATCTCATTTAATAGATGAACATATAATATTCAGATATTCCAATCAACTTCAACAATGTCTGTGGCCTTTCTCTAAGCAGCAGCTACTCACCAGGCTAAGGATCACAATACTAGGCTGGAGGCCCTTTAGCCTGACTCGTGGTAGTTCACGTGTCCTCAGTTCTCAAATTAGATTTAAAATTATACCTTTGATAAGTGATATGTCTCATCTTTCACAGTGCCATGTTGTAGCATTTAGGAAGCTGTGTCATTTTTTTAATGACAAATATTAAAATCAAGCTCTTTGATTTCAGAAATCAACATGTTTATTTATCAGCTCCTCCATTTGATCCAGATTCACATAGTCATTAGCAGAGATAATGACAAATTGCCCCATGTGACTGGGATGTGAGCTGAAGCCTCAAATAACAGAGAAGTAGCACACAGATCACCCAGCATAACTACCTTACTTGAAAGCTACTCTAATTTTATAAAGCAAGTTGTCAAATTGATATCTCCCCTGTCAAACAAAAACATATTTTTAAAGGAATGCCTCAAAAATCCATAGAGGAAATGCAAGTCCAGCATGACATTTGTTTGATTTCATTCCTCAGGCGATGCCATAAAAATTGATCAGACCACATTTAATGGAGAAATCATTAGAAGTCTAATTCAACCAACTTCAGAAATATTTATGAAGAACAGTTAAAAACCACTGATATGATACAGGATGATGCTTGTTGTAGTATTATTAATAGCTAAGAAGATGCAGTTTCAAAATAAGATTTCTACAGGAACTCTGTGATACATTTTCAACAGCTTCTGTACAATGAATTGCTATTAAAACAGCACAACCTTCCAAATTGCTGTTAGGTAAAGATGGGCTTTGTATGACTTGATATTTATCCATTTTGACCTTTAATGCCTTTTACAGTAATTGTTGATCCAGTAAAAATCCACTTTATCAGTCTTGCTCAGGTAGAATTATGACTGCAAGCTTTCACTAGTCAGCCCTATGGCAGTCTGTTATTAAAAGTCATGATTTTGTCTTACTCATTCTTCCCCATTTGGAATGATAGAATGGTTTGGGCTGGAAGCGCCCTTAAAGATCATCTAGTTCCAACCCCCCCTGCCATGGGCAGGGACACCTTTTACTAGAGCAGATTACACAGAGCTCCATCCAACCTGGCTTTGAACATTTCCAGGGATGGGGTATTCACAGCTTCTCTGAACAACCTGTTTCACTGCCTCACCACCCTCACAATAAAACACTTTTTCTTAATATCTAATCTAAACCTACTCTCTGTTTAAAATCATTCCCCCTTTTCCTGTTACTGCACACTCTTATATTGATCCTCCCTGGTCCGGGATGAACTGCACTGAATGCTTCACCTGTAAATGCCCATTAGTAATAATTTTGCTGATAAAGAATGATTGCCACCCACTAATACTACAGATCTGTGCGAAATCTTCACAACTGGGAAGCAAGCATACTAGTCAGTACAGGGATTTTTGATAAAGGTAATAGTATTTTTGGCTATCTGAAAGGCCTTCTTGTTGCTCCTCGTGTGTTTCAATTACTCTTTTCTTCTCCTGTCTTCATTAAAATTCTTACACATCCTTACAAAAAATAAAATTAAAAAAAACCCCACAAAACAACAACAAAACCAAACAAGAAAAAACAACCAAACAAAAAAGTCCACCAAACCATAAACAAGTGAAAATGTTTTTTTTTCTCTACAGGACTGCCATCTTAGAGGGCACCTGCCTGGACTAGGGCTCAGCAGAGCATCTCATGGAAGAATAAGGGAATTCTTTGCAGTTCTAGTTAGACTGCATCTCCTGTATTATAAACTGAACCAATACAATGCAATTTTATTCTTCACAGCAGTGCTAGTCCATGGAGGTGGAGAGAAGGCTCTGTGAGCCTTTTTCATCCCTAATCAGTGCAAGTAAATGCTCATCATAGAGATAAAGCCTTGTTCTTAATACAAGAACCACAGCAAAAAGAGTTATGTACATTGAAGCCCATACACATACACACAAAAACACACACAAAATAAAAATAATCTAAAGATCAGATTCCCAGATTCTCTCATGTGTCTTCCTGCTCTTCTCTACAGAATCAGCATAGCAGCTTGTCTGAAAGATGTGTGATATGATAGGAAAAAAATTAACATCTGAAATTTAACATTTTGAACTTTATGCATCAGTCTCTTGTCCCTGCCTCTATACAATCAGGCAAACCTCTTGGTAGTAGGAAAGAAAAACGGCTTTAATCAGCAGGAATTTTCTGTACATAATGATTTTCTTCTTTGATTTTTCCAAAGGGCAAAGTAGTCCACACAAATTTCTCCCAGGGATGCCATGCATCCAAGAGTGCAGATAGTTTTGGACTGCACATAGCAGCCCTTATTGCTTTCTTCAGAGGAATCTCAGCTGTGACAGAGCTCCACAGACCTCTGAAGGAACTGCAGCCAGGTTCTGCAGTTCTGGGTCCTGGGGTATTCCAGATGTCCCTATCTTATGTCTTTAATATTAAGAGAAAAAAAGTCAGGATCAAGACACCAAGCCCAAGCTTGCAGACTGGTGACTGCAGGGTGGTCCATCAGATCATCTTGGAGTCACAGAGATGCAAGGTCTTGGAGCACATCAGATGCAGCCCACTGAGGTGGAGAAGATTAGGAAGATACATGTCCATAGTCACACTGCACACCCTGGATTGTATATGTTCCAAATAGGACCCGTCCCTGTTCCTTTCCTCATGTCATGAATAACCTTAGTCCTTGATTTAATCCAAGGGCTAACAGATCATTGATTAATTAACTCTTTCTAATATTTCTTGATAATGCTGAAGGATAAAGAGAATGAATGGTTTCTTTTACCATTATAACACTGATAATAGAATAACACTGGTAATTTTGAGACAAATACTTGCTAAAAATAAACACAGTGTGGAAAAAGCTTCCTCAGATGCATTGGAAAACTTGTCTTTCATCCTCTCTGCCTTTCATGATCCTACATCAATTGAAGGCAGTAATTCCATCTCTGGAAATGTTCAGGGCCAGGCTGGATGTGGGTCTGAGCAACCTGATCTAGTGAACATGTTGCTATCAGCAACAGGGGGGCTGGAACAAGATGATCTTTAAGGGGGCTGGAACAAGATGATCTTTAAGGTCCTTTCCAACCCAAACCATTCTATGATTCCATGATTTCTGTCCACTACCTTTACAGAGCAACAGGTATCTGCACTCATCAGCTCTGCATACAGAAGGACAAGTACCCACCTCACATGGGGCACTACTGAGAAACTCTGCAGGATGGATAGAAATGCAACTCCTCAGAGGCCAACAGCTGCCTACAGGGTGACAGAGAGGTCAGCATGTCCCTAACCAGGACTCTGGAACTACTGTGACCCTCTGGAATGGTCCAAGACTCAAAAGCATGTTGGAAAGAGAAAATATAATGAGAGGAAATATATGGAGGTTGCATTAAGGCTTCAAGACAGAAGGAATTCCCTTTCCATGGAATATCCCAGAGAGCCAAAATCACTTTAAAAAACAGGGTTGATAAACACTGTAAGGAGAGTAGAGAACCAAGGGCAGAATGTAAAAGGGCATTTGCTCACTGAATGTTCACAGAGTGATGACAAATTGGGGACACGTAGCTGCCATGTGCGACTTTGCAGGGAGAAATATTTTTCTCTGCCTTTCTATACATATACTGTTGTCTGACCTTAGTTCTTCATCCCCAGCACCATTGTCTGCTGCCCTCACTCTGAAATAAAAATTATCCTTGTCTTATAGGGACACGTACCTGTGGGAAGGGAATGAGGAATCGGGGAATGTGAACTGGTTTTTTTTGGCCATGTATCAAGCAATAATCTGTGAAGTTCACATTGAACCCTCATATATCTCAACATGGCACTTTCTGCCATCCAAAACTCATGTGTGTACAAAATATGCATATAAACTACATTTATTTGATTGGGATAATTTGAAGGAAATCGCTGGTCCACAGAGGTAGGTCATGAAGGGTTTCTCCACCTTGTGGTGACTGCTGTTTTTAGTGTAACTGGATGATTTTGTGTCTTTGGCAAGAGTTTCTCAGAATCATTTTAATGCTGAAAATCACATTAATGTGTGAAGGGCTGAGCAGACAGATTTACTTGTTGCTTGTCCAGGAATATGTGAGAATGAGAGTCACTTCACACCTCTCTAATACGAAGGATTTTGGGAAGAAGCTTCTTCCAGGAATCGGATGCAGTCACCTTCTAACTGATCCTTCTGTAAATATTAGAGACATCTGTGAGTTTTCCTGTAGAACTGCAAAACAGTTAGGGGTGGATTAATGGACTGAATTAAATGTTGTCATGACTTGTAAAGTCAGTTTACTTAGGCTGTAATTATAATCTGCCTGAAATGACAGGAGCTGCGGTGTGGTTTCATGGACCCTGGCTGGGAGAGCAGCTCGCACAGGGGGAGTGGGAGGGATGCTCGGATCCCAACAATGCCAATGCAGTGCTGTGCTCCAGCACGAAAGGGAAATTCTCCTTGAGCACAGCCAGAAGTGCACCTCGCTGAAGCATGAAGATTTGCAGCTCTTCAGATTTTAATGCTGATGAGCATTTAGAATAGAACCAGCAATTTGCTGGAAAATTGAGGTTTTGGTGAGGGGGAGATAAAATAGCTCACAAATGCTTGTTGAATTTTGTATTTTTTTCCTTTTTTTTTTATAGTGTGTGTTACATTGGAAAATGCAAAATTTGATTTTCCATCTGTACTTTTCTAGCAATAGTGATTAAGGAGATAAACAGTAAATTCTTATAAGGAGTAAATCTTCTCTTTTATCAACTAGTACCTCTAGAAAAAAGCATTGTTGAGCATATAAGAACTGGTATATATTTACAAAGTTTTAGATTAAAAGAAAATTATTTTTGATATCACTTTTGTTTTGCCAGGACCCAAGATGGTCACACTTCTTTTTCATTTTGACTCAAATTACTTTTTACAATTATTAAATTCAATGTCAAGCCATAAATAAATGTACTTCATCTAGCTCCATCTACCATTTGAGCTCCATGTTATTAATTCATAAATCACTGAAAACAGGATTTCAAGAATACTTATTTCTAAACTTGCAATGCTTTCTGTTTACAGCTGTAGTCAAATAAAAAAGACAGAGAACTAAAAGTGCTAAACAGATATTTTCTAACACAATCTGAAAAAAAATGTAATTGACAAACCAGGACAAGGAAAAATATTAATTATGTAGATTTCATTAAGTAAACAGAAAAAAGTTATATTTCTTCCACAAGTGACAATTCTTCCCAGCAGCCAACATTTCCAAACCAGATGAGTAGGAAATAATTTTATTCACTGCAAACTAATACTATTGGTTTTACTCATTAGTATCTGATCTAAGTCATTTAGATCAGTGCAGTTCCATGTTGAGCAGGTTGGGTAGTTTCATGTCATACTTCAGCAGGACTTTTCAGTGTTAATTACTGGGGGTTTATTCTTAATTCTACAAGGTAAAATTTTGAAATATGTCCTAAGCTGCTTTCACCAGTGAAATGGGGTAACACAGATCAATCCATTAAGTCTGGAATTTTTCCTGAGCTTTTCGTTACTCTTATGTTGAGAGAAATCAAATTAAGAAGTTTTATTCCAAGTGCCTAAATTCATTGTTTCCTTCCATACAGACAAGCTGAATAATCTCCACTTTGTGAACTGAGAAGACTTGATGATAAGGCTAAGTCAAATTAGAAGGTATCTAATCAAACGTATTTGATTATACATTCTGGAATGGTTTATTTAAAGATATAAGCTTCATAATTTAGAAATTTATCAATGATACTAAAAGTACGATGTCTATGTTATGATGTTTCTCAATAACTGTAACATTTTTTCTCCCTTCTTGCAGTTCCATATGTTTGTTTGGAAAATCATGGCCTGGGAAACACATGGAAATGAGAGTTGGATCTGCTTCACAGTAAAGAGTGAAGTCAGGCCACTGAAGTCAAGGCACTGAAGTTTGAATGCCAAACCTTTGGCAAAGCAAAGGAAAACCTGCTATGACATCAACATCTGGTACCACATCAGCACAAATATGTTAATGGCATTAAATAATAATACATTTCAGTTTAATTGTATCAGAATGGAGACCAATTATGAACGAAGGCCTTTGTAATCAGACAGCAACTTTATGGATCAGTCGATTTTAGGGACAGCAACTCATATTGTGGCATTGGTACAAAATTGTTCTTACCTACAAGCCAAAAGTTCAGCCTGTGACCATTTTTATGTGTATCTTATCTTGGAGCTGTGCACCTGCATCTGTACAAACTCTTTATGGTTCAGCGAAGGGATACTGACATTTGGAAGCAATAATTTGTCATACAAGCATTTTCTAAATGCTAGTCTAAAAGAGCATTATAATAATTCTTCAGGCCTTTAGGAATGCAGACACAAACCGAAACAGAGAGAACACATTGGCCTGCTTTCTATGCTCACTGTTAAAGACTCAACCCCTTAGAGTGTATTGTCTCAGTTTCCTGAGTTTTCTAATAGGTGATTCTTACCTAGTTTAAATAAAATAC
>JAWWMO010000083.1:144745230-144764658 GCA_035047845.1 Dendrocincla fuliginosa | reverse complement strand
TTCTTACCTACAAGCCAAAAGTTCAGCCTGTGACCATTTTTATGTGTATCTTATCTTGGAGCTGTGCACCTGCATCTATACAAACTCTTTATGGTTCAGAGAAGGGATACTGACATTTGGAAGCAATAATTTGTCATACAAGCATTTTCTAAATGCTTGTCTAAAAGAGCATTATAATAATTCTTCAGGCCTTTAGGAATGCAGACACAAACTGAAACAGAGAGAACACGCTGGCCTGCTTTCTATGCTCACTGTTAAAGCCTCAACCCCTTAGAGTGTATTGTCTCAGTTTCCTGAGTTTTCTAATAGGTGATTCTTACCTAGTTTAAATAAAATACTGCTAACTATCGACAATTCATTGTTAACTACAAATCAGTGAAAAAATTTAGTTGGTGAAAGCAGTGGAGTTTGCTGCCCTTGTGTTCCTTTCTCATGAAGCGGGAGTGACAAGACAATAAGGGGATTTGTGAAAAGGGCTGAAAAAATATGCAGATGAGTCAATCAAGGACAGATCATGGATTGAAGAATATATGGGGAATTTGTTCCCCTCCTTGGCATTCACCTGAACATTAGTAGATTGAGCCCAGCCTTGGAGAGGCACAGAAAGCCCTTGTGCCTTCAGGTTTCCAAACAAAACCTACCAGCTATGGAAGGAGCAGAAACCTGGACTGCAGTTCAAGGCAGTTCTCTGCTGGAGGCATTGGAAGTGCTTTGGTGGGGTTACAAAGAGCACCTGAGCTGTTGCAATGTCCAGGCTCAGTCTGCAAGTCCAAAGGACCCCCAAACTTTAGTTGCTCTAGGGTTGGGTCAGTAGCTGACCCGCTGAAGGGATGGCCCAAAGAAATGCAGGAAGACTCTCAACTGTGAGGGGGAAATCATCTACAACTCCATGAATCTGTGGCAGAATGCCATTTGGAGATGCAAACTGGAGAAAAGGAGAATAGCAAGAATGGTTGGTAACCCACGTTTAGAGAATGAACTTCAATAAATTTGGCCGATAATATGTAATTTTTAAATTTTGTCTGAGATTAATCCTCCTGTACACTTCACATGTCCATCTGAGTGAAATATTCATCATGTGTCCAAGCTGTGAATGCATTTTACATTAGAAATATATAATGTTAATGTCCTTTAGAGACAAAGCAGAGCTTCAAGTTAGGAGTCACAAGTTGTCCAAGGAGTGACTTCTGTAGAACACCTATTCCATGCGGATCTCTGCAGGCACTCATTCCCTCCATACATATCAACCTGTAGAACAGCAATCTTAGCCCAATACCTGGAGACAAGGCCACAGGTACAAAATCTTCTTCTGAATAAAGGTGACTGCACTATGCCATTATTTTTGTTTACTGACACATCAAGTCTCCCATGAATATTGTTTGTTGGGTGTTTACACCTGAGGTTTAGTATGTGGTTAAATATAGTCTAATAGTTCCTTCATCCTCACTCTGCATCATGACATGGCAAGGCTTTTGAAGAGTAAGTAGGCCATCCAAAACAAAAGCAGGAAATTAAATTCAGCATCCTTAATGTGTGGTGTTTTCCAAAGCTTCTGTTACTTTCATGACATCTCGCCAGAGCTATTTATGTCTGTGGGGAGTTAAGAAAAAGATCACATATTGTACAGAGAGCAGAGTGTTAAATTTATGCAAAGTGAAGAAAAGTGTTATCTCAAAAAATATTTATTTCATAGTTTTTGCCTTGAGGAATGTGCTTTGTTACATCTTTAAGGAGAGCAGTGCTATATTAGCATCAGGTTTAAAATTCTTATAAATATTAAGAACAGGTTACATCTGAAGCATTTATATAAAGCAGTACATCACGCTTACCATACTGTGTAGGAAGAAAGGAAACACCTTTGTTGCACCACTGTCTATTCTTCAGCCAGACTTAAAAACTGGAAACAAAAGATCACTAAAAGAAAGGAAAGATGTTGAAAGGAAGCAGAAAGATGCTGCACCAAGCTCTTCAGTATTTTCCTTGCTTTCACGTGAACTTTAATTCCTTTGTAAGGGGATTTGAATAGTTACATCAAAATCATGGTAATTCAGAGTGCAAAGGAAAAATGTCTGTACCTGCAGCACCAAATGTTGGTGTGAGAGCAGATCCTGGTTTTGGCTGGATCCCTCCACTTGCATTAAAAACATTCCCCTTGCATGGGAACTTTTGCAGAAGTGTTTAAGGTTATCAAACAAAGAATTTTCATGATAAAAAAATACGTATTAAAAACAATCTTGTCCCCAAGAATATCTCATTACAATTCACATGTCATTTTAAAAGTGAAATGATCTTAAGTACCAACTTGCTGTGCTCTTTAGGAAGGTGTTTTTAAAGGGAGCTCATAGCTATAGATTGACCTAAGTGAAATACTCTCCCCCAGTCCTCCCCGCAGCCGTATGGATGCCAATTTTGTGAAATGATTACAACAGTGGGAGCGTTGGTAGGTGTCAGAGCAGAACAATTTTATTTTTATAGCCCTGATCATCTGCATGTAGGCATAATGTAACAAGAAGCAGCCAAAACAATTTCAAAAATATTAGTTATCTAAAGTTGGGGGTTTTTTGTGATTTTTTTTTTTTTTTTATTTTTAGGAATTTTCATTACCTTGTGTGTTCCTCTCTACAGCTTCCATTAATGTCAGGTGAATCCTTTATGAATAATTCCTCTAGTTTCCTAAATGGAAACAGAATTCTATGCTGAGATCAGATTTCCCTATAACTTTCTTATTATGAGCCATGAAGGTTGGATGCTGCCTCTTCTGGGGTCACTCATGTGTAGGCATCTTCGCAGAAAAGATGACAGGTTGTAAAATCAGCCCATAGAGGATGTTTCAAAATATCAAATCCAAATGAACTTGGATTCCCACCTGACTAAAGCCTACTCCAGTTCTTCCTCTAATATTCACTTTCTTTCAAAAGAAATTATCATACTGCAGCTCAATCAGGTCCTTCCTCCTGTGTTTCATTTTCTCAATGAAATAAAAATTGTAGACCCTACCTGTGCCATTTGCAACAGACAGTTGTCTATATTTTGTTGTTCAAAACCAGAAGGGAACTCTCACACCTTCCTTGGGAGGTTGGGCAGGTGTCTGGCTGAAAAATAACTACCAGCACAAACTTTAAGGCTCCTATTATGATTCAGTCTACTCAGAAACTCCCCAAATTTTGAACCCAACTTTTAAATCAGTGGTCATTTGAGCTTTATGCATGCACAAAGACTATCAGAAGCCCAGCTGTCACACAATACTTCTGGAGTTTAGTTTATTGGACTGCTTTCCCCCCTTTTTTTTCTTTTATTTTTTAATTGGTAAAGACTAGGACAGGGAGGAGGGAGAACCTTTGACTTCATCCAATTTATTTTGTATACTATGAAAGAAGGATGTAATTCACTTTTTTTCCCCCATGTCCCTGGGCTAAGGATGTAACACAGGAACTGCCCTTGAGTTCATGAGCTGAAAACCTTCTTATCCTGGCATCGCTCAGCCCTAGAGAGCAGAATAATATTTCAGTCTTTCACAGCTCACAATGCTTAAATGTGGAACTACATTTCTTGAGAGTAAACAGAAGGCATGAGAAATTTTCCTCCCATCTACTGTGTTTTGAGTTCTTTCTGTTTGCTGTGAGATCCAGTCACCTCCTTCACTTGAAACCCTTTCAGCTCCTCAGTCTTAGTTTTTTAAAGTAATATACATTCCTTCTCAATTATTTTGGGGTTTTTATTTATACATTTAGAACATCTATTTTTTTTTTTTTGAGTATTTCATCTCTTAGTAGCAGAGATAATTCCTTTTAGACTTTGTTTTAAAACTTTCAGAAACTCAGAAATGGGATAATGCCTCCTTCCTGTGTTTCACCATGGTACCTTTTTAAAAGCCAAACCATTAAGTGAAAGATCAACAGCACTCCTAATGCAGATGCAGACCTTTAGGAAGCACATCAATGCAAGTCACTGCTCTCAGGGCTTGTAGATTTGAACCCTGTCAGAGTTTATCTGCTGCCAGCTTCAAACTGTGGTTTGACATTTCTGGTCAAGAGGGGTGCCCTTGTGAGTCCTGAGAGGGGATGAATCTGAAAAGACAGAGAGAAGCATATTGTCTCCCTACAGCAGTTCACTGCCAGCTTCCACTGCAGAGATACCTGTTACCAGCAAGACATTGCTTTGAGGAAGATCATCACAGCATGATCTTACTTGTGCCTGCAGTAGCAAGCCGTCAAAGCACAGCAAGAGAGAGAGAGATTGCAGGGAGCATCAAAGGGGAACTGCTAAAGACTGAATAGGAAAGAAGATAAAAGCTACAGCCAGTGTAACTCTCTTCCCAAAGAGAGGGAGCAGAAGTGCAATGTAAGAAGGAGTGGTCACAGGAGACCTCAGGGCCAATTCAGTCCTCCTGTAACCCAGCTGTTACAATAGGCTGGGAACTCAAGTGAGAAAATCATGAGAAAATTGCTGTGATGCACAAAAGATGCTTGTAAAACACTGCAGTGCCATGTCTCAGGGCTGCTGGGGACTGAGATACTACATTGCATTTTTTCCTGATTTAACAGATGAGCTGTGGATCTCAAACTATTTAGCACTGCAAAATCCACACCTGCTTTCATACATAATAGTGTGACAATTGTGTACAAAGCCCAGCCCATCAGGCCAGACACATGGACCTGAAAAGGGCAAGGAAGCTGCTGGCAGCTATAATCCAAGTGTTTGTCGATACCAAGCTAGATTGCCCTCGCTGTCTGGAGGGAAAATATGAGGACCATTTCTCACTGGGATAAGAATGCAGTTGTTTATCTTCCTGTGGTTTAGGTACCCATGAGAAAGCCGTTCCAAGGAGTAAGATCCTCACTATTTTCAGTCCATTCTAGGTGCAAGCCTGAATGATTAGATTTAACTCTTAAGCCAGTCAAGAACTCCCACTCCACTTAGATCAGCCTTCAAGACACACATCCCTCTGAGAGGGATAGAACTTCACTGGGAAGCAGGTGATCAAGATCCAAGACCAAGGTTTGGTAAATGTGTTAAATGTCCTCAGCTTTAGAAATTGAGAGACAGTCTCTGGTCAGCTGTGCCTAGAGACCAAGTCTGAGAAGATTTTCAGTAAGTGTCACACCATAGATGACCACCCCTTTTCCTTCCTGAGCCTACTAGGAATTGGAACAAAGATCAGAAACATACCTCCTTTTGACCCTCAGCTAGAGCTGTGATTTCAGGAGAATCACAAAGAGAATTTGCTACTGATATTGGTGAGAAGCTCTCAAAATTTGTGATGGCAGTTCCACTAGGCAGACTGAAGAGATTGCCTGCAGGGTTATAAACCATAATATAGATATAAATAACTCCCAGGAAAATAGAATAAAAGAGAGAGCTCGATATGAGCACTTCAGAAGCAGAGGAAACAAAGAATCACTGAGATGTTAAAAAAACACAAGCAAAGAGGAATGTTTGAAAAATTTAGGGGATAGCTGAGACTCCATGGATTCATCAGAAAATGGTCCTCAATTAATTCTGATAAGAAACTGAAGGTCCTCCAAGGTGGAAGAAAGAGAAGCACACAGCTGTGCTTTCACTTTTGCATCTCTAATAAACAGGTGCTGCTGTCATAACAGTGTGCATAAGGTTTCCTGTTCAAAGCATTTGTGTAGCAGTTCTGCAAGACTCTACACGTATATTGAGCATGTTGCAAAAATAAGTCACCTGGGCTAGTGCTTGAAGGCTTAGGACTTTCCCTTGCCCTGAAGTTACAGTGTTAAACAGGACCTTACTGGGTCTGGCACTGTTTACAAACATGACTGTGAGCATGGTTTTGTTGGTGTGGACCCACACAGACTTTAGTCCAGGGCTGAACTAGCTGTTGTAATGTGTTATGGGTTAAACCCTTCTTTACCAAGATCTGCAAAGTTACTGTCAGGATGTGAATCACTGATCATGAGATCACAGAAATCATATATGAACTCACAACTTGCATATTAAGTAGAATAATAAGCATTTAATTTAAATAGGATTGTTTTATCATGATTGTAGATAGAGGATGTAATATATCAGACTTCATACTCCTCTGATAAAGATTGGTATTCCATAGCAGCAATAAGTTATTGGAACAGCTTATGGGGCATTTACATCAAACAAATTTGGTGCTCTTTATCAGTAACAATAAAAATGCTTTCTTGACTTCAGTGAAGCTGTATTCAGGGTAAGCTGGCTGTCTTAGCTTAGGCTCTGATTCAAGGCTGCAAATCTTCTGTAAAGTCACATACACGTATGCTAATATTTAAATATATTTTTTAACTCTGTTATGAGTGAAATTTAAGCATAGCTATAATGTAAGCACACATTTAGTTGCTTCTTCAAATAAAAAAAAATTCCCTCCTCTTTTTCATGAATGCATACAGCTTAGCCCAGGACAGGACTGATATTTCCTGGCCCCAGCTGTCATTTCAACCCCTTTGTTAAAGAAGATCTGCAGAAATGGTTTACTTGCTCTTGCAATAGCTGCCTAATCTCTGCAGATTATAAGATGGTGTTTTAAGTAACTCAGGACCACTTTTGGCCTGTGGACTCTGGTAGTTAAGCAGCTGGGACAGCCTCTTTGTACCCCAAGAAGGCATCTCCCTCAGGAAGAAATGTGAGTGTGGAACGTGCTGGTGAAACCAATTGTAACCACCCCCAGCTGTACAATCCTTGTCTCAGACTTCTTACAGTGCCATTTTCCTGGGCTCTGTCTTGAATCAGAGCTGTGAGTTTTACACTTTTGCATTTAATAAGCCTGAATATTAAATCAAAATACACAGTCACTTGTAAGAGAAAACTCAGGTCCTGTTAGCTCTCATCAATCTTTTCACACTGTCTTTCTATTGAGATCTCTCTGCTCTGATGTGCAAAAGTCAGACCTAGAAAAAGGTGGATGAAAAACTGCCTCCCAAGTGCTTCATGGCTTTGAAATTATAGTTTATTTTTCCACTTCATTCTCCCACTTTATGATAACCATTGTTATCTCTTTTTCCTAAATCTTTCTAACAGAATGACATCATTAATAGTTAAGCAAGTTTTCTACTACCTATTATTCCTTTGCACCTTTTAGGGAACAACGTTCATTTAAAAATTCAAAGCGGCAACCTCCATCTGTGGCTCTGTGGGGCTCAGGGGTATAAACATGGATGCTCCTCTTTTCTTTTAATTTTTAAGCATGATAAAATATGGCTTATTTAGGTCATTGCATACACCTTTTTTGGCTTCAGCTTTCCTTTTATTTTATTTTTGTGAGTAATACAGTTTCAAAACAGTTTGCTGCTAACTGCTATCATTTATGCATCATTACATATAAATTACAAGGTATGGATCAAGGTGTTTCTGAAGTTACCTAACTCTTTGGTATTTAAACATCTCCTATATGATCCAGAAATCTGGTAAGGTTTAACCTAGGTCAATCTGACCAGCATGAGAAAAGATGTGGTCTTATCACAGGTTAAATAGCTGTGGAAAAGAAAAAGAAACAAACAGTAGTATAGGCTTTTGTTTGCTTTGGCAGGATTCTCTGTGAGAGATTTGTCATGAGCTGCTCCTACTAGTTGCAAAACAAATGTCCTTGTCTATGCAGCTGTAGCTATGAACTGCAATAAGAATATTTTTGTTTATTAATTTATGTACAGCAATGTAGATATGCCCTACCTGTTCCATCTTTGTCACCAGGAGCAAAGCTGAAGGTTATTGAGGAGAATTTCTTTATTTACTCTCTTTTCATAAGCAAGTAATAAACACAAGTCAGCTGGCACACGTGGGGGAGCTGCCATGGGAGAGCAAAGTCAAACACATCAGTTTACATTTGGCTTGGAAAGAGACTCCAATGATCTTGGCCCTCCTTGTAGCATCCCACAGCCTCTATGCAACTCTTGGAGCCTACAAAGCTCCCTCCTGCTCAGTTAATGGACTGTCATGCCCAGTCTGCAGCACAAACCCTCAGGTGTACACAACAAAATCAAGAACTTTTGTTGGAGGACAAATCCCAGCACATGGAATGTCATGTCAAAGGAAGAAGGTGCAGGAAGAAGCAGCGCTCTCACAGTCAGATCAGTATTGCCACTTGGAGAAAGGCCCTGGACACCTGTACAGTGATAGATTTAAAGAGGGGGGATGATGTGATCTCCCAAGAATACTCAGCTGCAAAGCAGCCGCTGAGCTGGCAGGACACAGAGTTTTATCCAAGGCACTCAACTTCAAAAGCTTCGTAGCAAGGTGTATTTTCCTGTGCTCCCTCCCCATCTTATCTTTGTTGAGATATTATTTCTCATAAATAAACCGATGTATTTCTGCACCATCTTTATACTGGCAAGGAATTTTACATTGATATATGTTGGAGATAGTCTTTAAAATAATAATAACAAGTCTTGGCAGCAGTGATTTAGAAGCAACTGGATCTGCCTTGGCACACCTCTAGTTTAAAAGACACTTCACTGCAATTAATTAGCTGGAATCTGAGAGCTTCCAGAAGGAAAGTTTTACGAGTTACCTCTTTCCTCTGGGAAGGTATCATTCAAGCCAAATCACTGTTAACTGACATATTCACTCCTGAATTCTTTCAACTCAGCATCCACCCAGACTGTTTTCTCTCTTCAGAGGAGAAGTGCCTGTGGAAAGTTATGCACTTTTATCCACTGCTTTCTGATTCTTTTTGTTTATTTTTTTCTGAAAAAGAGAGGAAAAAAGTACATTTAATGTTGATGTCACTGCTCTTGACACTGAAGTTTTCACTCTGCCTGCAAAACAGCTGAAGAGTTATAATGCCAGGAGGGCAAAATTTCCTCACCACACAGTGAGTCTTCTTTTCTTCACTGAAGCCAATAAAAAGATTTTCCTGAATACCAGATGTGTAAATTGATGTGCTGGTACCAAAAGCATTTCCCCACTGCCCCTCCTCAGTGGGAAGCAGTGCCCACACTATTACCCACAGATGATAGTCCTCAGTACTATTAGCAGTGGAGGAGACTCCACTCACCAGGCTGGTGCTGACTTCCAGCTCTCACCTCTGCCAGGAAGGTTGCCTCGGGAAGCAACAGTAGCCCTTCCCTGAGTCTTCTGATTTGGGGAAACTTGGGGCTGGTCCTAGGAAGATGAGTTGGCCTTCGTGCCTGTTAATCCATCTCCTTGCCCATCTGGAAAGAGGTGAATGTCCAAGGATTTCATGGGAGGGCAGGTGAAGAATACCTGTCATGGTTTAACTCCAGCTGGCAACCAAGGCCCACCCAACCACTCATTCAGTCCCCCAGGTGGGACGGGGAAAGAATCAGAAGGGTAAAACTGAGAAAATTAGTGGTTTAAGATAAAGACAGGTCAATAAATAAAGCAAAACCTGTGCACACGAGCAAAGCAACACAAGGAATGAATTCACCACTTCCCATGGGCAGGCAGGTGTTCAGCCATGCCCAGGGCAGCAGAGCCCCACCATGAACAGTGGTGACTTGGGAAGGCAAAACACCAGCTCTAGGGACATCCCTCCTTCCTTCTTCCTCCAGCCTTACATGTTAAGCCTGATGCCTAATAGTCTGGAATATCCCTTGGGTCAGTTGGGATGAACTGATTGTGTTCCCTCCCAGCTCCCTGTGCACCCACAGCATCCGCACTGGTGGGGTGGGATGAGGAGCAGAAAAACCCTTGACTCTTCTCAGCAATAATGTAAACACCCCTGTGTTATCAACAATGTGTTTTCATTATAAATCCAAAGCAGAGACCCATACCAGCTACTGTGAAGAAAATAATCACCAACCCAGCCAAAACCAACATAAGTCCAATGTTGGAAGGGCTCTAACTAGTCTTCTTCTTCATGAAGAGTCACTGTGCTGCCTGCTCTTCTGGATGCCAATATTTATAGAGTTGGAAGAAAACTCAGAGAAACCTTTTTTCTTTCTCCTTCCCTCATTTGTTACAACAGGTGCAACATCATGGCCTGAATGGTAGTTCTGTGTTTTTTTCCTGACCCAGGAAAACTCTTGTTACTTTTGTGAAAATTTAACATTTCCCTTATCCTTCAAGGATCATTCAGGGTTCTTTAAGTTCAAGCCATGTAAGGCAGAGTTGCTGGGAGATTCACTGTTTGATAAATAGCCGTCCTCAACAGAATGATTAATCACAAGGCTGATATTGTCAGTGGTTTTGTTTCATGCTGTACACTTGCAATTGTGTTACCATTTTGCTTTGGGTATAGGATGCCTCTTTATCAAACCACGTTTTTCCCTCCAAACCCAGGGAGTACAAGATATCGTTGCATCATAAATTTTTTAATATACCCTGTTTGAAAGCAGACTGATTTCCTGTCTGACTTGCTCATCTATTACCTAGAGAGGATGAAAGTGAAGTTCTTTCTTGTTATGTAACCTTACCCTGATCTGATTATTATGCATGGAACCACATTGCAAGCTCTTCAGTGTGAAAAAACTTGGGAAACTGTTATAGTAAACAAGGAGAAACTAAACCCATGGATTGGATTCCATCAGGAAATCTTAACTCTAAAATCCACAACATGTGGTCCAAAATGTCACACAATTAATTATCATTTAATTTATGCAGGAACTCATTATGGGCGTGAGTAGAGATGAGCAAACTGAAGAGAATTAAGCAACTCCCTTGGTTATAGACTGCATTATCAAAGAACTCTGGACATGAACCACAGCTCCAGAATTAAGCTGGGTTTTAAATTTCCCCAAGCAACAGAGAAATGACATTTTTTTATTTTTGATTTTAGTATTTTACCTTGAATAATTGGAAAACGATGAAAGCTTAACAGGGAAAGAAAACATTTTCAAGCTGAAAACTAGAGATTTAATATGCTCAAGATCATGAAAGACCTCATTTTCCCATATTCTAGTTAGAATGCAGCTATTTATTTACCCCAGGGTTAATGAGTAAAAGCATTACTAGATGAGAGCTGGTGCATCTCATGGCCTCTTTGTACCATATCAGAGGAGGAGAGACAAGAAAGGATGAGCATGTCCTAAATTCTGCAGAAGCAGATGTTGAGTCTTCTCAGTTTTGCTCTGGTTTCTAACCTTTAACCCTAGGGGGAAAAAAAGGGTCAGGAAAGGGACTAACCTACTCTTCTTGGGGCAGTGCATATATGTCCTGGATACCATTACTTTGAAGGAGCAGCATCAGGTACCAGGATACACTTCATGTTTGGTTTTAGACTACGTAAATATAATCAAGTGTATCACCCAACTCTCTTTGTGATAGGTCTGCAAATGCACTCAGAAGACCCGTCTGAAGAACAGGGTCTGTGGAGTGATTTATAAACAGAACGGGAGACTTGATTCAGCTTCCTTAAAGTTGAGAGGAAATATTTCATTCAGTAAAAGGAAGCTGGTTTTGGAATACACATTGATCAAACCAGGCTAAAGTATCTTCCAGCTGATTTCATACTAGAGGTATTGATTTGAAGTTTTTGATGCCTGAAGCTTAGTCACCCACTACAGATTACTACATGTAGATGCCTGAAATTTGAGTTCAAGCCTGCCTGTGAATCAATAACAGTTGTTATTCATGCCTAATGGGATAAACTAAATCATTTTAGCCATAAACCAACTACTAACCAATAACAAGAGCACCTGCACCTACAAAGAACGAGAGCAGCAGTTTAGGGCATGAAACTATAATAAAATATTTCCAGGAAGAGTTCTATTCCTTCATTATGAACTATGGGGTTTTTTGTTTGTTTTTCACTTTGTTCAAAAGTATGACATTTAAATTGTGGCATCAACTGATTGACTTTAAAGATGATATTTTTATTACTTTCAAAATATTGTGGAAAGCATATTTCCAATTTGAATGTTTGCCTCCTGGTAAAAAAAAAATAGTTAAATTATGGATTTTGATTGTGGCTTTTGAAAGGGAAACCTCCCTCCACATATCAGTGAGCATGCACCTGTCTTTAAAAGACTACATAGTTATAATCAGAGCCTAAGAGTATCTGTAGTTCTTGTTTGGATAAAATTGATTCCTAAAGATTACCTCTTCACCCCAAAAAGGATCAGGCGGACAGGAAATGGGGTTTGCAGTCAGTTCATCACACATTATTTCTGCTGCTCCTTCCTTCTCACTTGCCCTGCTCCAGTGTGGGGTCCTTCCCATGGGAAACAGTCCTCCAGACTTCTCCAATATGAATCCTACCAACAGGTTGCAGTTCTCCACAAACTGCTCCAGTGTGGGTCCCTGCCATGGGGTGCAGTCCTTCAGGAACAGGCTGCTCCAGTGTGGGTCTTCCACAGCATCAAAAATCCTGCCAACCAAGCTGCTCCAGCTCAGGCTCATCTCTCCACAGAGCCACAGTTCCAGGAATCTGCTCCAGTGCTACCCATGTGGTCACATCCTCCTTGGGCATCCCCCTGTTCTGGCATGGGGTCTTCCATGGGCTGCAGGTGGATCTCTCCTCCAGCATGGACCTCCTTGGGCTGCAGGGGCACAGCTGCCTCTCTGGTCTGCACCACAGGCTGCAGAGGGATTTCTACTCCAGCACTTGGAGCACCTCCTGCCCTCCTTCTTCACCGGCTTTGGTGTCTGCAGAGCTGCTGCTCTCCCATGTTCTCACTCCTCTCTCTTGCTGCTGTTGTGCAGGTTTTTTTTCCCCCTTCCTTCCTAAATACACTCTCCCAGAGACACTACCACCATTGCTGGTGAGCTTGGCCTTAGCCAGCAGTAAGTCTGTCCTGGAGCCAGTTGGCATTGTTTGTAATGGACATTGGGAAAGCTTGTGGCAGCTTCTCACAGAAGCCACACCTGCATCCATCCCATCCCTCTGCCCCCCACCACCAGAACTTTGCCACACAAACCCAATAGAAACAATAAGCAAATTTTCACATAAATCAAATTCCAATTTAGAAAGACCTACAGTCCAGGTAACATTAAAATTAAAAGCTTCTATTCATTTTCCAATAGCTATTCAACATGAGAATTATTTTTTTATGAAGAAATGGGAATTATAAAAACTCAAGCCAAATCTGGTTTTGCTGCTTGCACTGGCTTTGCCAACATGTATTCAGTAATTATCACTTAGCAACAAAACAATATTGTTCCACACACTTTTTTCAAGTGCAGTAATCAACCATTGTTGTGCTTTTTTAATGTGTTATAATCAATAAAACAAAAATGTAGATTAGAAGCAACACCTCTCAAAGTTCATATGGAATCATTGACAGAATGGAAATCTCTGTGAGAGATCATCCAGTAGGCTGTAGATTGCATCACAATTATTAACCATGACCTCCCATGCAGTTGGGTTTTCCACACCTTTTCTATTTCTGTGAGGTGAATGTGAGGACAAAGGAACAGATCACTGTGCTGTATAATCTACATTAAGACTTCCCAGTTGTGCTTTTTAGGAAAGAGAGAAAGCAGGAGACTGAGAATCAATTACCCCCATTTTAAAAGAGGTTAGGAAGGGCTTAAGCCTGTGTTTCTCTTGGGGCAGAGCATGGTGGCTGCTGCTGGGCATTTGGCCACAGCTGAGATGTGGTGAGTGCAGAGGAGGCCACATCCAGCCTACCAGGGACCAGTGAGACCACAAAAAGCATAACTTACCATTTTTGTGTTGGTTTATCTTCCCTACTCTTTGAAGCTGCCTGTCCCCAGACTGTTGGCTTCACAGGCAGTGCAGTGAAGATGAAGAGCTCGTGTTGTGCACACACAGCCAAGTAGCTGCCTGAGAAGGGTTGTGTAGCATCGTTGCATGGAACAGCATGGTCGCAGCAGTACAGCAAAGTCATCAGTGACTGAGGGACGTACTGACATGCCAGTGTTAATTTAATTGAGGTCATGTGGGTAAAATGGAGTGGAAATGTGCTTTTATTTCTTTTCTATGGCATTTTCTGGTCTGCCTCCTTGAACTAGAACTGTGTGAGATCTTCTCAGTACAAAAGCACCCCTAAGTGAGTTCTGGGAACAAGGAGAAGGATTTGTCTGTGAGTGGAAATTTAGGAGAGCCTTTTGGACTCTGAAAGAATAACAAAACCTTGGTAAGCCTTAAGGAAAACTGATGAGCATCTTGGGAAGAGCACTGATTTCATCCTTTAGCTTGCTACCTACATATTTGGGAAAGTTCTGAATGTGAATTTTGAATGTGAATGTTTTGATGTGTCTGCATCACTAAGTTGAGACTTGAGGAGGAAAGGTCCAATACTCAGTCTGTCATAAAATTCTTGTGTGATTTAGGATTAGCCATTCAGTTTCCGTGTCCCAGGCCCTTAGCCATAAAATACCTTTTTTTTCTTTTGTTATTTTGTAATTTTGTTGTCAGAGTCATGAGGTCAGGACTAGCTCTTACTAAAGTTTCTACAGCTCATTGCAGACCAAAGGCACAGCACATTCATATCCACATAGCCTTGGTCTTTCCTGTGATGTATATGAAGAGCTGATAAAGATGGAGAGGAAGGAGGTTTGACACTTCCTGTAAACTGAAATTTGGGACTCAGCAGTTGAGCTGAGTCTCTGGAGCCAAAACTTTTAGCATTCTCTGATGTCTGCTCTGCACTTGCTGCCTTTTTCTTTTAATTCAAACTCTTTAATCCAAGCACTGACTGATACACTGAAGGATACATAGAATCTAAGGACATCTGTTTAACAGCTATCAGAATAAGAGACACAGATAATAGACAAAGATAAGAGGCAGAAAAAATAATAAAATTAAACACAGAGATACACAAGCCCTAAGGAAAACAAGAGATAACACACACTGTCAAAAACCTGAGCCATCAGGTCACGGGATGACAGGCCACTGAACAAATGACTCAAGCCTTTAGAGGCCTCAACCAGAATTTTGTAGCTGAACAAGGGAGAAAACAAGTTTGTCACAAATACCCCAGGAAAGAGCAAACTGATTATGGCGTATTTGAGGAGACTTATAGGCTGTCTGAAGCTGCCCGTGGAATGCTTTGAGGGAATTCTGAGGTTGCATGGCAATTATTACAGGACATTTAGGAGAAGGGCTACATGTGAGAAAGGGAGGCATCAAGGTGGATTGAGGTGGAACAAGCATGGCATATTGGAGAACTTCAGCCTGTTCTTATTAAATCCTATTTTCATTGTCATACACTCATAGAATGGTTTGGGCTGGACAAGACCTTTAAAGATCAGCTAGTTCCATCTACCTACCACAGGCAGGGACTTCTTCCACTCGACCAGGTTGTTAAAACCTCTGTCCAATCTGGCCTTGAACATTTCTAGGATCACATTTCTGAGCAATCTGCCCTAGTGTTTTGCCACTCTCATTGTAAAAAATTTCTTCTTGTAACTGATCCGAGTCTACCCTCTTTCAATTTAAAACCATCTGAAATGGAGGATCAGGATTAAGACATCTGTGTTTCTCATGCCTCTCTGAGTGCTGTTGGTTTCTCTGTGGGTACTGGTAAAAGTCCTGTTCTCTGTGTTGGTTGGCATGCCTGGCCTCTTATCTGCTCAGTGTAGGTTGTCATCTTTGATACTTGTTCATCCTTGTTACTTGCTGGACTTACAGATGGCAATGGCAGCAGTGTCACCTATGAATGGCCAAGTCAGAAATCCCTGGGTCACTCATTCCAGTGACTGTGGCATTCTCTTCACAAGAGAAATCCAGAGTGCAAAGGTTGTTGCTGTTGCCCTAACAAGAGGTTATACATCAGACTTTATTTTAAATGTAGCTTTGAATAGGGAAGAGCCCATCTTTGGAAACCTGGTTCTGGCTCAGAAGTCAGGTTAGTCCCTCAGGACTTCCTCAGCCAAAGCACTGTGACTCACTGATGACAAAGACATAAAGTGCAGTGCTGTCTCCCCTTGTGGGGAGAGGATTCAGGAGTGAAGGCTCAAAAACTGTGCATTGGAAATAGTGGCAGGGGCTTGTGGCTTCTCACTGTATAAATTATTTTAATTTGCAATAGAATAAATTATTTTTTCCCTAGTCATGTCTGTTCTGCCCATGATGGTAACTGCTGAGTGATATCCCTGTCTTGTTCTGAACTTTCAGGTTTCTGAGAGCTGTATTCTGGCCATCAGTTAGATCAGGGCCTCTTTTATATGAGTGTCACACGCTCTTGTCCAGTGAAATAAGTTAAACCAAACAAACCTAATTGTGCACGAGTAATTACACCTCAGTAGGACTCAAGGTCATACATCCTGACAGGAGTGAGGTGGTTTTCATAGCCAGTGAAATGGGAGTCCCCCTGACGTCATCTTGCTTGTTTAGAGGAAGTACATGATTAGTGATGGTGTTTGGATATATGCACTGTGTATTTCTTCATAAAGAGATGGAATATTCATGCAGAGTCAAAAGGATGGCATACTTTGGGGAGAATGAGGTCTGCAATGTCTTCTTTTAATAAGAGAGCAGAGAACTACAAAGAATATTTTCCTAACACCGGGTGTTATGGAAAGTTTGGGACAAAAACATCTTCCTTGGCACTATGTTTAACTTTACAGAACCAGAATTATGAGTTTTGCTAATGTTGCAAACATCATGCTGATCATTTCCAGATTGTTGTAATAATCCTCTGAAATAATTAAAAAGTTGTGTTTGCCTTTTTATTTCTTTTTTTTATCACTGTTTTCCCCCCCAGCTAATTGCAGTTTCTTCCATGCCTGCACATATTTTCAGGCTCCAGACCCTTGCTAACAATTCTGCTTTTTAGATTAGATGTAGCATTCTTTTCTGTGTGCAGAAGATGAGTCTTTTGAGATGACCTTGTTTCTCTTTCCATTAGTTTCATTCATCAAATTAGAAGATGTGGAGCTGGATGAACTCTAGTCAGGTGCAATGCTATAAATCTCATAGACCTTTTCTAGCTATAATTTGACTTTTGGAAACACATACATTCTCACATAGTAAACAGAAAAGTCAAGTGACTTTGCTGCAAACATATTTTATCACCTTGAGATTACTGTTGAATTTCACTCGTTCTGCTTTTTTTAGGCAGTAAAATATTTACAGCACTTACAGTGTCTACCTAATAGAAGATGCAGGAGCAAGATAATTTGAGATAATTCAAATACAGTAGAACTATGAAATTATTATTATAGAAATAGTTTGAACACTTTCTGCATGGAAGAGTTGCTAACCCTATAGGTATAATCAAAAAAACTCTGGATGGAATATGGACTGCACATGGCACACATGAACAGTGAATCTAAACATTTTATGGACATAGGCATCATACTTTTTTTAATTCATCTTCCTCTCTGTCTTCTGGAATTCCCCTTGCTAGAAGTCACATTTGGATGTTTCCTCGACCACTTTTATCTTATCATAGTGAGATGAGGTGCTGGAGGGTGCTTCCCTCTTTCAGCATCTCTTGCTTTGGAGCAGCAGTTGCTCCAAGGAAACAGTGGCTTCCTTGAAGGACTCAGTTCTCTGGCCTCTGATTTACAGAGAAAACCTGTCAGGTATGAAGCAATTGACAAAAATAGAAAGGAAAACAAAGGGAGGTTTTCCTGGTGAAGAATAATTTATAACAGTCTGCTACCTTTGTCACTGTGTCTCTTAGATAGATTGTCCCATGTCTAGTAACCCAGAAGCTTTGTTTAAAGCTTTTGCTACAGCTTAATAATGAAGGCAAAACTGGATTCTCAGAGCTTTCAGCTTTTTGGCCCATTCTTTCTAATTTAAGTGAAAACAGTCAAAAGGTTCAGCAGCAGAGTGGAGACGACTGGCAGATGTCTCCAACAGGGAAAGAAATTGGAAGTGCCCACATAGACCATGAGAGAGTAACCTCAGAAAGGAGCAGGATCATCTGCTCTGGGATTCTTGGAGAAGACTTCATGCAATGAGACTCGTTGGCTGTCATGTCTACAGCCCAAGACATAGCTTCAAAAAGAAACCCCAGAAGACAGTCAGGCAGGCAATCTTTCACCTTCGTGGCAGCTTGAAACATTGCCACAGACATTTCAGTGAAAGCCTCAAGAAATCAACAAAGCTTAACTGCTTCTCAAGCCAAGAAACAGATATCTAAAAGAAAGCCTTCTACACCAAGGGATGCTAGCCAGTGTGGTTTTTTTAACTTTTTTGTTTCTAAGGTAGCCGATCCTTTGCCCAGGAAACAGCAGGCATCTAAATACTTCTGTCAGTAGGCTAAGACTGCCTGAAGGTACTCAGACTTGAACTTTTGTTACAGAGGCAAGGACTTTGAGAGGCTTTTAAAGAGTTCATAACTTCCTGACATACTGAAAAAAAACTCTTTGTAGCATAGGGTAGGAGAGAATTTCCACGGAATGGCAGATATTGAAAGGGACCTGTAAAGGTCATGTACTCCAACCTCAGCTTTCTCAAACCAGGATCAGCAAAGGTATTCTTTTCAGTGACAAGGCAAGAGGCAGTGGTCACAAGCTGAAGTGAAATGCAGGAAATACCATTTAAACATAAGAAAATAAACACTTTTTCACTGTGAGAGTGATCAAACACTGAAAGAGGTTGCCCAGAGAAGCTATGAACTTTATACCCTTGGAGATATTTGGAACATATCTGGATACAAGCAACTTGCCCAAGCAACTTGCCTTTGCAAGTAGATCAAACTGTAATTCTCGTTGCTCTGATATATTTATACATATGGAAAAGTACTCCCCTGCAGCTTCTTTTGCAGTCACATTCTCCATCTTGTTGGGCATTCACTGGACTTTTTTGTCTATAAGGGCATCACAAAAGACAGCATTAAAAGCTTTGCTAAAGTCAAAGTAAACAACATCTAATGAACCAGTCCTCTCATTACGGAATGCTATTAGATTGATTAAACATGACTTTGCCTTCAAAAATCCATGCTGACTACTCACAATCACATTGTCCTATATATGTTTGGATATAGTTACCAGGAGGATTTTCTCCATCACCTTCCCTAGAATTGATTTAGTAGGACATGTAACAGTGGGACAGGTGATAATGGTTTTAATCTGAAAGAGGGTGGATTCAAACTAGATATAAGAAAGTAATTTTTTTTACAATGAGGAAACACTGGAACAGGTTTCCCAGAGAGGTGGTAGATGCCCCATCCCTGGAAACATTCAAGGTCGGGTTGGATAAGGCTCTGAGAAAACTGATGGAGTTGAGGATGTCCCTGTTTGTTGGAGAAAGGCTGGACTAAAGGAGTTTTAGGAGTCTCTTCCTACCCAAACCATTCTATGAGTCTATAACTTAGGTGAGGCTTCCTCACCTTTAGTTCCCTGAGTTGTCCTTCTTGAAGACAGGAGTGATATTTGCTTTCTTCCAGTCCTCAGAAATGTCCATTGATCACCATGACCTTCCAAAGAAGATTGAAGGTGGGCTTGCAGTGTACCTACCAGCTCCCTCAGCACTCACAGGAGCATCCTGTAAGGCCCCAGGGACTCAGGTAGGTCTAGATACTGTTGCCTTAAGGAAAGGGGAAAAAAACTTTCCAAGACAACTTTATGTGGGTAGAGAAGAGTTCTTTTACTTATAGGGTTTTGGGGTACAGAATATAA
>JAWWMO010000083.1:144719706-144741673 GCA_035047845.1 Dendrocincla fuliginosa | reverse complement strand
GAGAGGAGAGGAGAGGAGAGGAGAGGAGAGGAGAGGAGAGGAGAGGAGAGGAGAGGAGAGGAGGTCTTTAATTGAAGTGCTTTAAGGTACACTGAACATATATAAGTGCATGGTACAGTTTAAGGTTCTTACAAGTCTACAACACTAACTAATTATCATGTCGAATGGATACATCCAACCTGGGAACTGTCGGCCCCCAGGCCTTCCATCAGGTCTGCCCTTGATGTGCCTCCCCAGAACTGAGTTCAGTGGTCTCAAGACCCCTCATTTTTTCACCATCATCATCTTCACATCACATGCCTTCTTTGGAGCTTCTCCAAGGTTTCTGGGTCTTCTGGTTTGACTGAGATGACATCTTATTATGTCCACCTATGTACATGTCCCAAACAAGATGTCCTTGATAAAACCTTGTTCCTTGAAAAGAACATTAAACAAAATTTCAAGAATTTCAATAATTTGATAAAAAAACATGAGAAAGGGGTTAATTACCTATTAGCTGCTATTGTAAAGTGTTAGTAACTATACAGCTATATTATTAAAAATCTATATGCTACAAATCTTAAAAATTTTAAGGCATTACATCAGCCTATATAACCTCCCTACCTTGAACATGACTTCCCTGGTGTTGCCACACCAAGAGGATGATGGAAAGTGGTGGTTCTGCCATCAAAGGCCAGCTTGAGTGCAAATGTGCCAGCCGGGCTGGTGTTGGAAGCACGTTCTCGTAGTGTACACATTAGGTGGGATATTGTTTGTGTTGTTATAAGATTATAATAAGTCATAATAAGATTATAGATAATAGTTGGAACACTGTTTTATGTAATAAAGGATGGCGTACTCAATAAATATTCCTCGTGTTTGTCATCATCTGGTTCAACCATCAGTCTCTGGAAATTGAACCTCCATTCCCTCAGCTGTAATAGTCTGTGACCATCAGGAAGCATGAACAGGTAGAGGATACAGTTCATGATCAAAGTTAGAGAGTGACTCAGGCCAACAAAGAAAGACAGTAAAAACAGCCCTTACAGCAAGTGTTTCAGGGCCATGTATCTGGAGGAAGACATTCTCCAGAGAAAATAATTAGCCCCTTTGTGGTCTTGCTTTAATATTTCATGTTTATACAATGTAAGGCAACTCAAACTAGGAGACTGCCTGTGTCCCTGACAGACACCATAGCTTGGAGATGAGCTGTCATCTGGGAGATCCAATCCAAGTCATCCAGAGAAGACATTTAAACCCTTATTCTTGCAATGTATTCTTAAAACCACCTGTCAAGGCCGTTTAACCCTGTTAGTGCTCTCCAGGCCTGGAAACAGCCAGGGTAATTTTCTTGGTGTATATTTCTACCAATAAGGTCTGGAAATCCTTCTGTAGGAGGAGACAGAGAAATGTCAAGAGCTGATAATTTTCACAAAGTTTCAGTCTTGCTTTCCAGCCAGCCTTAGCCATGAGGCTGCGAACTGACTGGTCTAACACAGCATCTCAGCTGATTTGGGCTTCCCTGGTGGTATGAGCAGCCTCACAAAATCTGAGGGTGTTCAACCTTATCAGCTTGTGGCCAAAAGGGTAATCTTAAGCTTTCCCCCTGCAGTTCATCCCTAGAGAAACTGTCAAAATGCTACCTCAAAGTGTTGCTTCATCTTCTGGGAGTTTTCCCTGTGATAATTCTCCTTTGTGAGTTGTATTTCCGCTTCTATTTTCTTGTCTTAGGCAATTACAGACACCAGTGTTTGACAAATGCCTGGGCTTTTTGTCTGTGGTGCCTCCTGTAGCTGTTTTGCTTGTGGACTGTGGGGTTTAGTTTTTCTGCGTACCCACCTCAGCTCAAGGCTCTAGGAGAGTTAAGGACTGTGCAGGAGGGAAGCGGTACACACATCACCACTCAGCTGTATTCATATTAAAGCAACGTGCTCATTAACACAATTTCTAATTTTATACCCTATAAAACTTGTCAATGGCCTTTTTTTAATGCCATGAGATATTACATTGCCATTATGGGAGTAAAGGCAAGGTCAACAATTCCTCCATTCTATTTTTTTTAATTGGGTTAATTATAGTCTACCTGCAGAGTGTGTGAACAAGGATGCACAAGCATTTAATATTACAAGAGAAAACTTTTAATATTTAAGGTCTCCTATCTCCCATGTTGTCAGGAGGGAATATCCTAGAAGATATTGGGCAAGTGTACTTCCTTTTGAACATGGGATATTTTTCCTTTCCTAGGCATTTGGAACACTAAGATTTTCTGAATCTGGCCCTGAAACATGCCCTTTGTGCTTATATGACAAATAGAGTCCAAAGTTTAATGTCTTGACTACTTTAAAATTAGACACCCCTCCAGGGGTTCTGCAGCTGCTTGGAAAATTTTACATTGACATTTTGCCTCTAGAGTTGGGCCAGAAAAGCTCCAATCCACTCAAGTGAATAAGAAATTCCATAAAGGTTGAAGATATCTCACTCAAGACTCTGCTTCCGACTTTCACTACCTCGTGCAAAAGGCACCAAGGAGGTGGAGGAAGAAGTGATCAGGTTTTCTGTTTCGGAAGGGGAAGAATTTGGGAAGAATTGCTTGAACAAGGAGGAAGCCCATTTCTTAATGAGCCTGGCTGCAGCTTGCCTGTCTTAGGAGGGATAGAAACTCTGAAACAAAGACGAGGCACAAAGCTGACTAGTGATGTTTTCTTAGGCCATTTTATTCTAATTTTCCTGCAGTACCCTCAGACTTGTTGCCGCAGGCTGCTTCCCTGGGTAATGGATATAATTTTTAGCTACGATGTGAAGGGCTTGTGCAGATTAACACATTAAATTTTCAAGCTTACAGTGGTTGAGGAATTGATGTTGAGCTGCATATCAAGCCACCAGTGTCCAGGCTAACAGGCCTCTGAGCATGCCCACAGTGAACTGGTTGTTTCCAAAACCTGCATTCTCACAGGTCATAATGTATTCCTGACTCCTGGGTGGATGAGACATGCAACACTGAGCAGTCTTAGATTATTCATACTTTGATTTCAAACCTCTGTATTCAGAAACAGTTTCCCAGAAAATTAATACTAAATGGACACATTGCTTCTTTTTTTTTTCTTTTTTCTTTCAGAATTCAGAATATGCAGGCAATACCTCCTTTTCTAAGTAGCTTTTCTCAACACAAGGAAACAGCACTCTGGGATATTTGTGCTGACAGAGTTGGCAGCTTTCTCATGTTTACATGAGCTGTGAGACGTCAGTCCAACTTGAAGCTCTATTCCTTATTAGCTAAAAATTAAACTGTTCTCTGAAAACAGATAGTTTGAGAACCCAGTCAGCCCCTCTAGTGTTGGGGGCCATTATGACCAACCACCATGTTCTGCTGAGAGGCTTTGTCTTCACAAAGCAGAAGCACATTGGCTTGGGTAGGATGCAATACTGTCACAGCTATACAGCTCCAAGGCTGCTGCTGGATTGTGTCTGGCTGGCTTGGGGGTGAAAGCAGAGGACAGGACAAGACAGGGCAGGACAGGACAGGACAGCAGAAAGGAGTGGAGCTCATAGGCATACTATCTTCTTTCATAGGGGATTCTTTTCTCTCACATCTGAATCATCCCTGCAAAGTTCTCTGTTTCTGGTGCTAGGGAAAGTCAGAAGCAACCCCACGAACAAAAAAGGGCCCAGGATCTCTGCTGCTTTATGTCTTGCAGATAATCATCTGCCTCCCCACAAGGGGAATGAAGAAGGGTCCCAAAGCAGGGCTGCAGCACCTAGCACTCTCTTCAGGTATAAATCACAGTGCAAAAAGCAATGCAGGGGAAGAACCAGCCCACTGGAGTTGTTCAGGAGTAAAACTGGTCCAAGAGAAAACTGGCTCAAGCCATACAGATTTAAATTAAAAGGAAGGGGTTATGAATACTAAATGACTTTGCAAATGAATGATTCAGAAAATCTCACCTTCCATAAGGTTTACTCATCCTTTATCCTTAGGGAATAGATTTTGTTATTTCTGATAATAATCCCTCTATAAAGGGAGATGGGGAGGTAGACAGGGAAAAGGGAATTTAAAAGGTAAGAAGGAGATAATTGTTTTCTTGCTCTCTTGCCTGAAGAAAACTTTTTCATTTTGTTTTTCTACAGACAGTGCAAAGACTGGAGAAATCAAAAGTTGGTTTTAGTGCCTTTTTTTTTTTCCTCCTACACCAAACCTTACACTATAATTGGAGAAAAGCTAAATTAGCAGTTTTTCATTAATAAGATCTATGGTTGCATTTAATAGGTTGACTAAATTGTGTTTCATGAAAGGAATACTAAATTTACTGCCAAGAAAGCAACACAACTTTGTTCTCAGAGACTTCTTTTTTCCAAAGGTCTTTGATTTTTTTACTGTATTTCCTTTGTGTTGTGTCTTCAGAAACAGATAACACGGGAGGCCAGGGAAGAAGATAACATTCTTGTGAACTTTTTAAAATTTTGTTACCATATTTATTTTACTAAGGGTAATTTCTTGACTCATTAACTAAGAAATTTAATTTCACGTAAAACCCCTCAGACAGCTATGGATCTTAGTAGCAAGAACAGGTTGTGTCTGCTCTTTTTTCTTTGTAAATCAGTGCAAAGAGGAAAAAAAAAAAGAATACTAACCACTCTTAAAAGTCTAATCACTTAATTTTGGTTGCTGCTTGAGGTAAAAACTTTTCTGACAACAAAAGCCAGGTAACTGATTAACAGAAAAGTAGACTTATGTTCTTGATAAAGCCATAGAGGTGAAGTAACATATGTTATCCTAAATTTCTCTTACCTTGCATCTACTGGGAGGGTGGCAGATGTGCACAGTCGGTCACTTTGGAATGCCTCAGACCAGAGCTGCACATGGTTGTGTCCTGGTTTGCTCCTTCCACACTTCAAAGTAGGTAAGTTCAGATCTGTGAAATTTATCAACTATTGTTTTGTGGATCAGGTAGAAGGATCATATCTGTTCTCTATGAACAGGAAAGTTCTTTAGGAATAGCAGCTTTTACAATCTGTCTTTGGTCAAATTATGACTCTCCTTACTCTTCCATAGGCTGCTTAATATGTTTGAAGGATACTCCTCAGACAGTGACTAAATTGCCATGGTACTGTATATAGCTGGTAGGCATTTGGAAACATTTTGAAATCACCAGGAAATGACCAGTGTCTCTTTGTGCATTACCACTATTGCTTTTCTTTAAAAAAAAAACAAAACAAAACAAAACAAAACAAAACAAAAAAAAAACAAAAAACCACACCAAAACTTCCTTGCTCACTCATGATATTTTTAATACTAGCAATTTTCTCCCTTTTTCCCTTCAGACCATAGAGAGATGGCTCTTTTTGATGCCCAAATTGTTCAAATACTAAGTAGGTTTTGCACACATGACTAAGTTCTTTCTCTGTGATTCACTTTTTACTTCAAATTTTGGTTTCAAGACACTAGCAATACCAGGATATACCAAACAATCTGTTTATTCTGAGTGAGATTACCTTATTCACAAAAATTTCCTTGTCTGTAAGACCTTTTCCCCACCACAGAAAGGAATTACACTGGTGACATCATAGACACCTGTAAAATAGCTCAGAGGAACAGGTTGAGTGGTTTATTCTGCTATTTCAACTGTCCCAAGTCTCTAGGCAAGTCTACATGATAAGTAGCATCAGTTTAAACATAGAGAGAAGTGAAATGCACAATATGGTGCATGGTCTAGCCTCATTCACTGTCCTTCTGTCTTCCTACCCAGGAATGGCAGGGGACACAGTATATGGCATCAGTTCTGCTACTCATGGAGAGACTCTTTCTTTATATTTTGGACTCTCAGAAGAAACTGAAGGTGGACTAATCTATTCTTACACCAGTCACTGAAGCCATCTCTTGTCATTACTCAGTTAATCCTCTTCACTTTTAAAATTAAACATAGATTCGGTTCTTCAAATAACCATACAAAATATGAAAAAGCTCTGAAAGATAATGCACATCTGTCTCAATAGAAACATCTACAAGATAATCATCTGCACCTGAACAAGCAATCCAGACTTCCCATGTAGCCAGGGAGAAGTAGGCAAGAGGTGATTCATCCCCTAAAATAGAGCTAAAATAGATGAGATGATTCAGATCCCCCAGGCACTTATTTCTCTTCATTGACTGTGCTTGGAGCTAGTTCAGACAGAGGTGTACATACATTGCAAATATTCAAAAGTGGGTGAAAGAGTTCTTCCAAAAGGGATTTTGAATAGTTGTGGACTTGATTCTCTCTTCACTGACTCATTAGCTGTATTGTAGATAAGTTTCCTAAGTTTGGGAGTGGGCTGTTATCATTTGGGTCATCTAGCTTTCTTATAAATGTAAGATCTTATGTGAAGGAAGTCTAGTGTACTCTCTTGTTAATCATAAACAGCAAAAATTCAAGTTTCCTTTTATTCAGAGATTGCACCCAGTGGAACAGAACAGCATGTTTTCCACTAAACACCTTTCTGTAGGATTGAACCATCCAATAGCCAAAAGTTTGCACATTATTAGTTCTTGTCTCCTCTTTCGCTGAATAATCTTTTGTAACAGAGAAGTTGTAGTTGGATATTTCATTTGCACACTTGATGTTCTCTTGCCATACATGTACTTGCATTCACATTTCTGCTTTTCCTTCTTCGTCTACACCAGTCAAATTTCAAGACTCTTGTTTTGGCTAGCTGGTTTCACTAATTATTTATACCGATCATTTATTGGTATTACCTGTGTCAAAATTGTCACTATTCCACTTTAAAAATGATAAGAATATAATCAATTGTGTAACAGCTCCACTTCAAGGATTCTCATCACCTTGCAATTAGTTAACTGGAGTTGTGTTTCCTGCAGTTTAGGGGTTTTTCTGGACATAGCCACTAAATGGACTAATAAAGCAGGGATCGGGATTTGCTACCTCTCCTTCTGTGATTCAGTCTAATTTCCTAAATATACTGCCTCTTGTGAAGGACACAACCCACCTTCTTCTCCATTTACAAGCCATGTTTGGTGAGATGGCTGGTGATTTAGGCCCCCCTAGAGCATTTTGCAGTGCAAATGCTCTGATGAGACACTGAACCTCAAGGAGACTTTGGCAGGAAAAGAGTAAGGATCCCTCCAAGGGCAGCTCAACAATAAGGCCATTAAATCTAAAGTATTACAACTAGGTCATGGGGAATAAGGTCAGGGGTGCAAGGCTTTTGCATTGTACGATGAATGTGAATGAGAGCTGAGACACAGAAGATGGTAGTAATAAAAGCGTGTTATCAGAACTGGTTTGTTACACAAACTAGCTGACACATCTCAAGGGTCAGTGTGGATATTTCAAGCATGAAAACTTGCTGAATGGACAGTACACCAATGATAAAGTACAAGATTGCAAATGATGCTTAATGATGGTTGAATAGAGTGTGCTCTCTTTATATATGGCTGGAGCACTCAGTATGGAAGATCTACAGAGACATATTCACATCACAGTCACAAAAGGGTGGAAAAAAAAGAATACAAGGGGAAAAATAAAAGCAAGCCCTACTGCTATCATTATAAGCCATAAAATGCACTTATAATGTTTTCTGCAAGTCAGAGCCCTTTCTTCAAAGCAGTGTGGAGGCAGATGAGGAGAGGGAAGGGGGTAGAGATGCAGATCATGTTCTGGTTATCTTAACGACTTATGTCTAAGTTTGTTTGTCTTCAGTGTGATTAATTGCTTCCAATTATTTGCTTCCACAAAGTCTCTTCTGTATAGAAAAAATGCATCCTTGTAGGTGGGATCTCTTATGTTTGGATGAATCAACCCTGAAAATGCCCCAGTGATCTTATGTCTGGCACTTTTTTACTTGTGTGGGACAGATTATTGAAAACTAAATCTGGAAAGGGAGAGAAGCAATCTGCAATGGAGAGAGACACAGGAACCAAGACATATTTTATTTTTTTTCAGAATATTTACACTTAGTGTGCAATCCTAATTCTTGTTTACCTTTTCACACTCCCCACTCTTTTTTTTTATCTATTGCACAACTGCCTTGTGTCCAGTCATCAGATTACAAAGGTGGGAAAAGACTGGATGAAGTCCCCTGGAGCCTTGTCTTGAAGCAGGGGACACACAAGCTGTGCTGTCACCCTCCTTGAATGGGAGGATCTGTTATTGCTGAACTCTGGAGAATAGGACACACTAGTCGAGACTGGGAAGTCAGGTGAGCAACACGCCATCCTCCTGTAGCGGTGTGCAGGGCAGTTCATAGGATCACAGAATCATTAAAATTGGAAAAACCTCCAAGACTATTGAGTCCAACCTTTGACCAAACACCATGTCAACTAAACCACAGCACTAAGTGCCACATCCAGTTGTTTCTTGAACACTTTCCACTCACACAGTGAGGCCAGACCAGTGTCTTACCTGAGTTTGTTCTTCAGTGGACAGGAAAGAATTGTTGGTAAAATTCCCAAGTCAGGCTTTGTTTCAGAAATGTGTGACCCTGTAGATACAAGGTTTACAAACACTGTAGACAACAGAGTTTGCAAACAACTACTTTATTTCTCATGTCCTGCTGAAGGAGGGGGAAAAGGCTGATGTACCTGTGCTGATTTCTGGGGTTTACAGCTGCTTTGACTCTCTTCTGAGATGTGATGAGGAGTAAACACTGTTGCAGGTCACTTTTTCTTGTTTCTTCTGGAATTTTATTAATATTTTACTGCTGCACTTGGCTTTTCCACTGACCTACATCTACCTTTGCTTTTGCCCTTCTTCTGGGCCTGTGACATTTCCCTGGATACCTTGTCTCCCTCACGCATCCAGCCTTTCCTCAACATGCTGTTCATTTACGTGTATTTTATCAGATAATATTAACCATATAAATTCAACATGAATTGGGGATTTTTCACTTTCTTTATATCACGGAGGTGCATCTGTGTTGTAACAGGATTGTATGTCAGGTCTGATAAAGAGACCAGAAATTCTCTGTTTCACTCCCAACTCTGTTACAGGCCAAATTCTGACTCTGGTAGAAAGATACTTGAATGTATCTCAGGGTAGAATTTAGACTGTAGTATAACCTTCCTGTCAGAGACAACAATTTGCTATTTAGTTTTTGGATAGCATGAAATTAAGCACAACCACTATCCTAAACTGTAATAAAATCTATTGACATCCAAACTATGTATTATGCATATGTAGTCTATTGTCCTGAGGCAAAAATGCACTGAGGTTTGACAGCAACCTAATGAAGGAATGCAAAAGAAATAGGATTAAAATAAAAATCTGCAAAAGGACAGAAAATGTACCTGATGGCCGAAGGGCTGGTTCTCTTTAAGATATGCTTCAAGAAAGTACAATTCTGGAAGGAGAAAAGAAGTTATGGAAGTGTGATGAGGGAGATTAAAGGGAAATGAATGTGGGTGATTGCAAAGGATGAGAATTTTTGTTAGGAAATGGGTGCCAGGGCTGCAGGAGACGATGATGCAGAAGCGGTCAGAGCCCAAAATGAGTCCATGTGACAGAGCAGAGAGAAAGGAGAAACCACTGATCTCCCACAGCAGGGACAGCAGTGAAGTGCTGAAGGAGCTCAATGCTTCTGATGAGTAGGACAGGCCATTATTTAAAGGAAATCCTGCTTGGTAATTTTTCCATTTCTGACCAGAAGGAACCAGTGCAGCAATTTCTGTTTTGCTGGTTTAGTGGTTGGAGATTGAGTTGAAACAGAGACTGCATTAAAGATTACAAACAATATCTGACTAGGCAATGTGAGACTAACCAGATCCCACAGGAACAAGGGCAGCAACAAATATCCAGACCTTGTGGATCTGTAGGGAGATGTATTTACAGTCTCTCTCCAGACTACAGCTTGTCAACCTAAGAAGGATTTTTCTTTTTTCTTTTTTTTTTTTTCTTTAACTTTTAACAATAAAGCAAATGGAAAAGTGTTGAGATCCCATCTTGAAGAGAAAAGGCTAACAGTCTCAAGGAATGTGGGCTTTTTTCTCCTTTTTTTTTTTAACACAGCTCTTGCTAATCATTTTCCCTATCTAACTTACTTATTTAAAAGTTAGCAGACATCATCATTACCATCCTTGATCTAAAATGTGTCAACATGCTGAAGCCTACTGGGATTTAACAATTTATTTTTAATGTGTAAATTGTCTTCAAGAATTAAGGGTACTATAATGTTCATAAAAAGCATGCTTTTGCAATCACTGGAGATATAGAGCTAAATAATAAATTAAAGCGTTTCCACAAAAAACATTAATTCTTTGCATACATTTGTTTGTAAATCTCCCTCGTTTGCAAGAACTGATAAAAAAAATATTCTGCATTCTATTTTTTTTTTTTGATAGTGAGAAAAGTATAATAGGAAAGTAAAATTAAATTATATTTCATTACTGATGACAACCTGAATAAAACATGGAGAGAAAGCATTATCAGGCTTCAAGAACTTCTGGCACCTTGACAACAAACAGAACAAATCTATATCCACTTAAAAGCTCCCACACATTAAAGTACCCCAAAATAATCATCTCTCTTTTCTCTAGCTGCAAACTAGATGAACTGGCAGTGAACAAAAGGAAAGCATTTCCTCTTGAATTTTTCATAAGAGCTGTGTTTCAAAAGGAGCATATCACATAGTCTTCATTACTTCATTTCATGCCAGGGCATAGCCCAATGTTTCACTTAAAAATCTAAGAAGCCCCTCTGGGAAAAAGATTCCCTGGGCACCCAATTTCAATCACACACAGACTTCATCAAGACTAATCTAGATCAGGAGTAAACAACATTGGAAGACAGGCCATTCTTGCTGATACATGAGCTTTCGTTTGCTCTGAAAGCAACACAAGATGCAATGTAACATTTTGCCAAAAGTTAGATAGCCATCCAGGCAGCTCAAAACTTTGATATGACCTTTATGGTGCTCCCAAAAAAGCTTTCCTCTTTTTCAGACACTACTCAGTTTTAAGGGATGGGTTCAGAATCCTTCCATGGTGCTCAGTACTGATGCCACAAATTAAGGATGTTGTGTCCTGCACTGAGCTCTCCAGAACAAGAGAGACTTGTATGTCCTGGAGCAAGTCCAGTAAAGGATCACAAAGATCTTTAAGGGACTGGAACGTCTGATTTATAAGAAGAGGTTGTAAGAGAAAGGACTGTTCAGGCAGAGAAGAGAATACTCAGAGGGAATCTTATCCGTGTGTATAAATACCTGACTGGGGAGTGTGTGGGTTGTAATGCAGAGAGGCTCTTCTCAGTGGTACCCATTGAAATGGGAAGGAGGAAATGGGCACAAATTGACACACAGGAAAGAAAAACATTTTCATTGTGAGGATGAACAAGAACTGGAACATTCTGTCCAGAGATGTGGAGTCTCAATCCTTGGATATATTCAAAACCCAACTGAGCATAACCCTGGGCAAGCTGTTTTAGTAGATCCTCCTTTGCGCTGGGTGGGTGGGTTAGATGATCCTCAGAGGTCTCTTCCAACCTCAGCAATTGTGTGACATCAAAGTAGCAAAGACTAGAGTAGCTGTTTTCCTGTAGAGTATGTCTGGGTTGGGAGTGTAGCAACTCTGAAAATATGCCTTACCCCAAGATCTGCTGGGCTCAGTACAGTCTCAGTGGTGAGAACTCTGTTGTTTTCTATAAGTTCCAAAAGTACTTCACCAAGATTGTAAAATCCTCTGAGCAGAGATCCTGCTTTATTTTGCAGGCTCTGACCATTATTCAGGGTCATCAAGGTACACATTGTGCTGCAATAAATAATGGATGGCCAGTTGAGAGCCACAGAACAAGCAAAAATCACAGAGTAAATCTGGAACGTGCAATGCCCTTGCCAGAGTCTCTTTTAGGACAAAAACAAAACAGGTCCAGCAGAGGTCAGTTAAGGAAAACTTGTTTTGTTGAGAGATTTGTATTGGCATAGAAACTTTGACACAAAAATAACAGACTTTGTGTTGTGTTTAAGATATTCAAATATACACATTTCTTAAAAGAAATAAACACACATAACCTCAAAATATTATCTATCTTTTTTTTTCAAGTCCTTAAAAAAGTTCAATCACTGTAAAAGTGAACAGAAAAGATTTTTATTCCATTTTAGTGTTCCTAATCTGGTTTATGTAAGAGTTAGAGAGGTTCCAGTAATTTAATTTAGGCAGTCCTAGAGGGTTGTTTCAAACTATGAGAATTTTCTTCTTCCCTTTCACCCTTCTTCTGCTTCTTTGGCTGTTCACAATGCTGTAACTCTTCCCTGAAGTGCCTCTCTGAGTCCCATTTCCCACATTAGGACCCAGTAGCATGCTATAGTAGTTGCTCATGCTGTGATTTTGATCACATCAAAGGGCCCTCAATGAGACAGCGTGAACATTAGTACCTCCTAAGAATTCAATATTCCTGTGGAGTACCTAAAATAATGCACAGCCAACCTAAGAAAATAACTGATCAACTTCTGAGTCTTTAAACAGAAAGCTCAAAAAAAATCGCAGTTGCATCTTCAATTGCAATGGGGATGTGAAATCTCTAAATAGCAGAATATATGACCTGCACTCATCTGTCTTCACTGATAACTTCTCTTTGCCTGTTTGAGTATCTGTCTTCCTGATTATTTATTTTGTAATGTTGGGTTTGCCTGGCAAGGTTTCATTGGGAGGGGCGGGGACTCAGAGAGGCTTGTGTGAGAAGCTGCCAGAAGCTTCCCCCATGTCCAGCAGAGCCAAGGCCAGTTGGACAGATCCACACTGGACAAGGCTGAGCCAATCAAGAATGGTGGTAACAATTCTGTGATAACATATTTAAGAAGAAAAAAAAGTTATTGCACAGATCTAATTGAGACAAGAGAAGAGTAGACTGAGAATGTATGAGAGGAACAGCTCTGCAGACACCAAGGCCAGTGCAGAAAGAGGGGCAGGAGGTGCTCTGGGAGCTGGGATTCCCCTGCCACCCCTGGTGCAGACTGTGGTAAAGCAGCTGTGCCCCTACAGCCCATGGAGGATCATGGGGAGCAGAGATCCCCCTGCAGCCCACAGAGAAGCCCAGGCCAGAACAGGTGGATGCCCGAGAGAGGGCTGTGAACCCCATGCGGGAGCAGGGTCCTGGCAGCGACCTGTGGACCTGTGGAGAGAGGAGCCCACGCGGGAGCAGGTTTTCCTGGTAGGACTTGTGGCCCTGCAGGGGACCCACACTGAAGCAGACCGTGCCTGAAGGACTGCACCCTGTGGAAAACTGAGCCATTGCAACAGCTAGTGGAGAACTTTAGCCTGTGGGATGGACTCATGTTGGAGAAGTTTGTGCAGGACTGTTTTCCATGGAAAGGGCCCCACACTGGAGAAGGGGAAGGACTTTTTTCTCTGAGCAGTCACAGAAACAGCCTGTGATGAACTGACCATAACCCCCATTCCTCATCTCCCTGCACTGCTGGAGGGGAGGATTTCTGCCCCTGAGCAGGAAGGAGAGACTGAGACAATGTATGATGAACTGACCACAGACCCCATTTCCTGACCCCCCGTGACTCTGGTGGGGACCAGCGAGAGAATTTGGGAATGAAGTTGATCCCAGAAAGAAGTGAGGAGTGGGGGGAAAGTGGTTTAATATTTAGTTTGTATTTCCTATTATCCTGCTCTGATTTGATTGGTAATAAATTGAGCTAATTTGCTCAAGTCAAATCTGTAATTGGTGAGTGATGTCCCCTGGTCTTTTTCTAAACCTATGAAGCTTTCATTATATTTTCTCCTCCCTGACCAGCTGGGGAGAGGAGTGAGAGAGCACCTTTGGGGGGTACCTGGCATCCACCCAGGCTCAATCCACCACCTTTGATTGTGAACTTACAATGAATGTCCTTTAAGTTAAGGCTTCTCTTTCATTTATGTTTGCACAATTTAGCACAATATAAGCCTGACACAGCAGTAAATAAACTGTGAACATATGTGAAATATGAAAAATGGATCAAAATTACCTGAATTAAGAGTTTTGGAAAACAAGGATACGATTTGGTACTGGTGAGGCCACACCTTGAGTATTGTGTCCAGTTCTGGGCTTCTAACAAAGAGAAAGACATTGAGCTGCTGGAGCATGTTCAGAGAGGGGCAATAGGGTTGGAGAAGGGTCTGGGGCACAAGTCTGATGAGGAGCGGCTGAAGGAGCTGGGGGTGTTTAGTCTGGAGAAAAGGAGACTCAGGGGGAACCTTATCACTCTCTACAACTACCTGGAAGGAAGTTGTAGCAAGGTAGGATCAGCCTCTTCTCCCAGGTAACAAGAGACAGGACAAGAGGAAACAGCCAAAAGGTTGGATATTAGGAACAATTTCTTCGTCAAAAGGGCTGTCAAGCATTCAAACAGGCTTCCCATGGATGAGATTGAGTCACCATCCCTGGAGGTATTTAAAAGGTGTGTAGTAGTATTGAGTGACATGGTTAGTGGTAAACGTGGTCAGACCTGATGATCTTAGGGTTTTTTTTTCAAAGTGAAGGATTATATGGTTCCGTAATTCTATGGAAATAGAACAAAACAGGATCAGCAAATTCACAAAATCAATAAGATAACTATTCAATACTACACCAGAGATGAACAATTTGGAAAGGCCAATTCTAAGATTACAAAACTGTGCAGGGGGTTGTAATGAGATATGGTAGAAAAAATAGGCCAGTGCTCACATAAACATCGTTCTTCATACTTCTGGGATATGACTTCACATTTAAGTGTGAAAAAAATACCATCAAAAGAGTTACCCAAAAACATATGTTAAAATCTTTATGTAATAAATGAGCAATAAGAAAGATGAACTCAAAATTCCTATCTTGGTATGCAATATTGAGAGGAATAAGCAACAAGAAGATGAGAATGATTTAGAATATCACTTAAGAATATAAGTAATAGGATTAAAGTAAGCTCAAGGTAGCAAAAAATGACAGTAATTCGAACAAATTGGTATTTTAAAGAACCATCTTCCCAGAGGAATGTTGAACCCAGATGAAAATTTACAGGACATAGATAAATGTACAAGAGGGAACATCTGTGCTGTTGGAGAGATATATGTATTTATTTGTCCATGCCATCTATTTATTTTGTTGCTTTGGCTGAAGAAACATGAGGCATTTCTTTTTTTTCACATGTGGCAAAAGCTGGTGCTACTGTAAATAGCATTAGACTGCACCAGCAGATTAGCACTTGAGACATGTCAACCAAAAGCAGGACAGAAATGATGGATCTAGGAAGGGATTGATTTTTCAACAAATGTGAGCTGAAAAGCCTGCTAGGAATAATATAAGCAGATATGTGGTCACGGCCAGCGACAGGAGAAGGATCAGTAAATAATAAATTGAGCTCCCAGGATCAAGCAATTAAGGTGTTAAACAGCCTGAACAGGCTTTCCCAGGGCAATACATCACAATGAGAGTTTAGGAAGTGTTTTGGGGGTTGAAAATTTCATATTTTGCTTCTTTTTTATTTTATTTGAAAACGTAACATACAAGTACACAATATTTATTTGAGAGAAAACCCTGTGTACATTTCAAAACATACACTGACCATTTTCTCTGACCAAAAAAGCCTAAAGAACTGAAAAGTAGAATGAGTGTCAAGTATCTCTTCCCATACCACCAGTTTTAGTTTGGTCACATTTGCATCCTCATAATTAGAAGAAATATTTAACAGTGCCCACAGAGCCCCTTAATATTCTAATCCTTCACTTTCACCATTCATTCCTTCACACAGGTTTTCTTGAGTCACTGTCAGGAGATTGTCACTTACTTCTTCTGTTTTGTGATAAAACTTGCATTTTAAAAAAAAAAAAAGTAGGTTTTGCACTGAAACAGCTAGCTCTGGTTTTTGGCATTTGATTGCTCTGTGGTCTGGCCCCCTTCCAGGAATGCTCCTGTTCCCCAGATTTGTGTTCTGTGGATTTCCTAATGACCCAATTTCTGCCAGTGTTGGTTTCTAGAGGAGAATAGGTAACAGTGGTTATTGCTGTGATTTATTGAAGCAGTGGTAGAGATTGTGGCTTGGAAGAGATTTGTAGTCGATGAAAGCGTCTGTGATGTTCTTCCTTTGGGATTTCTCCTTTGTGAGGATACAGCAGTTAAGAGTCATAGGCATAGGGTAAAGAACAGTAACTCACGGGACAGGTGAGCCAGATTTCATCTGGCTGTTCACAGCTGCTTGAATTTCACTATAGCCATTGGCCTCCAGGTCCCATGAGCTCCACTATGTCCAGAAGTTCCCTTCAATCCTAAGTTGGATGCATCTAAGTTTCTTTGTAGGTCAGCACAGACTTGATGGATGAGGCAGAGGGGACAAATCGATATCATGTTCCCATTTTACAGCTGTTAACTAGGGAATTAAGATCATCACTATCCTCATTCCTGCTTCTTTGCTGAGTCTGACCCCTATCTAACCTCAACCTCTCTCTTCACTTGTTGTTATGTCTTTGTGAGACAAGACTTAAATTAAGATACAGGTACTCACGTAGCTGAAAGCCCAATAAAACATAACTGAAAGTTGGGATTTAATTTTCTTAGGCAACTGACAATCCCAGTAAAACAGGAAGAACTATTTTGATAGTCAGGGAATTATTTGATAGCACTCACACCATTAAGGTTGCCTGTCTTACCCAGTCCACTGGTTATGTTAAATGGCACAGTGCTTTGTGGAAGGTCATTCCTTCCATAAAGACACTTCATTGTTTGGAAGCTTCTGAGATCATCTTAGATAAATATCCATCAGGAATAGACTAGACAGAGCAGGGGAAGAAAATAGGAAAGTTCTGGAGCTTTTCTTCTTGTCGTGTTTTCTATTATGAGGGGAACAAACCACATTTGAAAATCAGACAATTCAGCTTCCTTACCAAAAGGCAAACCAGCAGGAGTTTAGCAGGCAGCTTTCATGGAATTAGGGGACTGGAAGCCAATACTTTAAGGGGTAACAGAAAAAAGAGCATTAGGGGTTGTAAAAATAAAGCTACACACATTGTGGTATATTCCCTGGTATTTAAACCCATAATAAGTCTGTTTCTTTCAGCTTTTTCCATTAGATGTTTTCTTTATGAGACATTTAATACTTCTGAACTTAATTGCTGCCTAGTGAATGACAGTGGTACATGGCTAGTGTTAAAGTTGAGGTCACTTATCCACAACAAGATGAGATGAAGACAATCAAATGTTATTCCTCTTTAAGGCTTTTTAGTAACCGAAGACAAACCTGTTGATCCCAATCCATTTCCAAAGTGAAAGTAGAAACAACACAAATATCAACAAAAGTCATTTGCTATAGGGTAAAGTAGAGTAAAGACAAATTTTAACTCTTTTCCATCTTTTCCTGGCTGAGGTGTAGAGTTATTGTCAGGCATGTCTGAAAAAGCTTCTGTTGCTGCTGCTTACTACACCTGATTTTGAAGGAAGGAACTTCAGTCTTAAGGGCTGTCAGTTTGGCACCTGTAATGAGCATAATATTCATTTCAAAAGAAAAACTACCAAAAAAAAAAAAAAATGACAGCCTAAACTTCGCATGTCTGCAAGCAGAACTCCTGATCTCCCAAGATAGTGTTCCCAGCCCACACACCCCTCACACTACCAGGTGCTGTTGCTTCTTTTCCTTTTTCCCCATCTTCCTCATTACATTTCCTTGGCAGAAATTCCACTGTGGATGCTAGCAACAGACTTGCCTTGATGCTGCTCACCACAATCCCCTGTGACAGCTTATTATCTCATTATCAACATTAATAATAAACGTGTGTTTCTCTGAATATGCAATGTGAGAACCGAATATATATGTATATATATATATATGGGACTTCACACTGCATTTATTTGAATGTGTAATCCAAGCTCTAAGAGTGAAGGACACAATTGGTATGCAGAACCAGATCAGCAGAGAACCGTGACAGAGACTTCTTGTGTGCCTGTGGGTAAGTTATTTGACCCCATACACACCTTTTTCCTCATTCTTGAAATCCCTTTTGCACTTTTAGGGAATGATTTAAGTTTCGTGTGCTACAAGTTGCAATGTTTTAATACACAGTCCAGCTGATACTGGCACCTTAATGTTTATATGAACTTTGGATAGTTGCAACTACAAACTGATCAGAATAGAAATAAACAATCTGATGTTTGTGTTTCTGGGGTTATGTATTTAAGAATAATTAATGGCTTATTTTTCCCTTTCATGCTGTCTAATTATAAATATTAATTTCCAAAGAAAATCAGCTTCTATTTTTATCCTGATATGATTTTCTTTTTATTTAAGAGTTCCTGGTTTTGAATGAATGAAAGTGTTATAGTAAAACTTCAAGTACCCAAAGCTGATACACTACCAAAGCCAGTCTCCTAGATGGAATAAAAAAAGCAGAACATTCTTGTCATAAAATAAAAACTGGGCATACAAGTAGGTCTTAAAAAAATAATTTCTGTTTTTAATTTCTGAGAATATTTTTGTTGGTATATCAATTTCAAGTAGCCAGAACTGTAAACGTTTTAGAACTGCCTATAAAAAATAGCGGTCAAAAGGAACACTCCTCTAATGGATGTCAGAGACTACAGCTCGTTTGGCCTTACTGGGATGGAAGACATACTTGTGGAAATAAATGCATTTTTGTGGTAGGAGATTCTGGAACTACTCAAACACTGCTACTGAGGAAAACTCCTTCATTCTTGGCAGTGGTATATCCCAGCCCAAGGATAGGAGACAGTGTAAAAAAAAATTATGTACTTGGGTAAGTAGCCAGCAATGTCATTACACTTCAGGCTAAACTTCACAAGAAAGAACAAAATTACCAAAATCTGCAGGAGGTCAGAACATCTGAAAATAATTTCATTTGCTTTATAATGCAGATTGATAGAAGATACATTAATTTTAGCAACTGTATTCTGACCTCGGTATATTCTGGCTGACAAATTTTATGCAGAGAATAAGAAAGGAAAAAAATGTCTAAACTCCTAGAGAATGTCTAGAAAACAGTACTATTATGATGCGAAAATGTCACTGTGACAGCTGTGTGTCTCCAAGCATTTCCAAAACAACTCACACGAAACAGCTCTGGCATAAAGTTAAAAAAATGAGACCATGGAGTGTACTGTCTAGAAAGAAGCCTAGTCTAGAACAAAAGGTCTATCTCCTTAAAGTGTTATGGAACATCAAAATGGAATGGTAAACTCTCAAAACAGAGAGGAGCATGCACACACAGAATGCCAGCACCAAGTATTTTGTTTGCTATCCTGTGGGAAAATAAAAAGCAACAAATGGTTCAAAGTACAGCAGAAGTTCTTTTTTAAGCATAAATGCCGTGTCATTTAATCCTTCACTGAAATATAAACTCAGCATCTCCAGTTTCATTTAACAATAGAAGTTGTTCAATTTACTGAGTTAAAAAGTCAGGAAGGCAAAACTTTTCCTCAACCCAAATATCTTCCTCACCACTCTGTCACCCTTTTGAATTCTCTCTAAATTTGAAGCTATCATCATTCTTTGAAATGGAGTCTACAAGAAAAGAAAGTTTAAAAAGCAAAAGTGAATCTCGTGAAAAAAGGACTAAATATAAACAAAACATTGCTTTGAAGTTGCTGTTTTTCTTACTGAAAAACATTTCTCCTCTAAACTGTAACTCAACTCTGAAACTGTTTGTAGAACAGAAGTGTCTTCAGAAAGTGCCAGAATGAGGAATATGCCACTTGTAAGATTTATGCATAAATTTGTCAGGAACTGTCAATATGGTCAAGCAGCTGCAATTATGAAGGTGCCTAATGCAGAAACACCATAAAAATCCGTGCCCTAGGTGCCATAGTTTGATGCATATGGAAGAAGTCTTCAAGCAATGGGATCAGAGAAAGAGGAACAAAGATTGTTGCCTTGGACTTCCCCTTCAATGACATGTACAAGATCCTGTTTCCCTTTAAGTTCCTAAATAATAAAACAACTGAAATTACACTTCTTACATGACAGTTTGTGTGGAATTGTGCCCTTTCTGGGACATTTAAAGGAGTTTTAGCTGTTAAAACTAACCTGGATCCCAGGCACAGGTACACCCAGGGCTGAGCTTTAGCTACCCAAATACACAAAGACACTTGATGTCTTACAGAACAGAACCATTCTCCTCTGGCACATAACCAACTCCCACAATGTGTCACTTTCTCTCTTCTCTTGCTTTAGAGAACTGGAGAATTCCCAAAAATATTTCCTACATATTTGACTCCTTCTGCTCCTTTCTAAGATCCTTGGAAGACTGGTTTCAAGCTTACTGTCATTGTCCTCCTACCATTGTCAAAGTCATGCTAATTCATGTGATATTTGTTCATCTTCTCACACCTGGAAAGCTTCACTCTGAAACTCAAACTGTCTGAAAGCTGCCTATTTGATTTAATCTTCATTTTTTGTTTTAAACTTTCTTTAAATTATAGACTTTTCAGAGTCTTGTTTATACAGTAAGGTCAAGACTGCAGAGCTTAAACTTGCCAGCAAAAGACTAAGCTGAAAAACTACTTCAGAATAAACTTGCTTGGATTCTCAGAATATGACTCTGTTATGAATATTAGATAACAAAGATAATAACCCTGTTTTGCCAATTTCTGTTCTGCTTCATTCAGCTCATGCAGAGTGTATTGAGACTTCATCCATCCGTGAAACCTTAGAATTTCTTGCTGGCTGGTATTGCTATTAACAAATGAAAACATCAGGAAATGCAATTCTTGCTAAAGGAATTTTTATAAAAAGTAAAACCAATGTAAAATTTTTACTTCTTTGCCCAAGGATCACAATTTCTTGATCTATATCTCCGTGTATTGAGCTGTCCATCTAATTGTTCCATCTTTTCTACTACTAATAACTTGTGCCAATTCTAAGCTTCCACCTTACAAAAAATAGTAGGCAGAGAATTATGGATTTTAGATCTACACTATCTACACTACATATTTAATCCTAACCCTCTTAATAAATGAAACAAAGACCTCCTCTGACATTCTAAGAAGGTTTGTCATGCATAAAAGGTTCTTACTTTTTATACATGTAGCAAATCACATGAAGTGCAGATAAATATGAAGAGATTTTAAAAGTCTCTTTGTGACAAACAATGGCAAGCCAATACGTCTGAATGTCCTCAGACCAGTTCTTAAGAGAGAAACTTCTTGTCAAAACATCCAGGAGCTTTCGGTGGTCTTGCAAAGGGTCAGGGTCATAGTACATATCACAGAATCTGCTGAGTTGGAACGGACCCACAAGGATCATCAAATCCAACTCCCTGCCCTGACAGGACAGGGAGTCCACAAGAGTCACTCCATGTGCCTGGCAGTACCATCCAAACATTTCTTGAACTCTCTCAGGCTTTGTGCTATGACCACTTCACCGGGGAGCCCATTCAGTGCCCAACCACACTGTGTTTAAAGAACATTTCTCTAATATCCAGCCTAAACCTCCCCTGACACAAGTTCAGGCCATTCTGTCAGGTCCTGTCACTGATCACCACAGAGTAGAGATCAGAGATCAGTACCTGCCCCTCCTCTTTCCCTCATGAGGAAGTTGCAACTGCAGTGAGGATTCCCCCCAGTCTCCTCTTCTCCAGGCTGAACAGACCAAGTGCCCTCAGCTGCTCCTCACTCATGTTTATTGTTTGAGCTGTAATAGTACTCAAAAGATGTACCTGTTCCTTTCATGGCTGAATGGTTGCACTCAAAGAGTTAAGGTGAACAACTTGATGTCCAAGTGGAGATCAGTGGCAAGTGGTGTTCCTCAGGGATTGGTGTTGGGACTGGTGCTGTTTAATATCTTGTGTTGGTGATGTGGACAAGTGGGATTGAGTGCACCCTCAGCAAGTTTGTTCACACACTGGAGGGGAGGGATGCCATCCAAAGGGACCTTGAGAGGTGAATCCATGCAAAGCCCACAAAGTACAAGGTCCTGCACCTTGTACTTTGCATTGGGATGGTCCCAAGCACAAAAGGTCCCAAGCACAAATATAGGCTGGGAGATGAACAAATCAAGAGCAGCTCAGAGGAGAAAGACAGGAAGATGCTGATGGATGAGAAGC
>JAWWMO010000083.1:144667774-144719606 GCA_035047845.1 Dendrocincla fuliginosa | reverse complement strand
CAAATATAGGCTGGGAGATGAACAAATCAAGAGCAGCTCAGAGGAGAAAGACAGGAAGATGCTGATGGATGAGAAGCTCGACATGACCTGGCAGTGTGAACTTGCAGCCCAGAAAGACAACCACACCTGGGCTGCATCAAAAGCAGCATGGCCAACAGGTCAAGGGACAGGATTTTCTCCCTCTATTTCACTCTTGTGAGAGCCGCCCTGCAGTGCTGCATCCAGCTTGGAGGCCCCTGATATAAGAAGGACATGGACCTGTTGGAGCAGATCTAGAGGAGGTCATGAAGATGATCAGAAGGCCGGAAAACTTCTCCTGTGAAGACAGGCTGAGAAAATTGGGCTTGTTCATTCAGGAGAACAAAAAGCTCCAGGGAGACCTTAGAGCATCTTCCAGGACCTAAATGAACTACAAGAGAGCTGAAAAGGAACTTTTTACAAAGCCATGTAGTGACAGTAAAAGTGTGAATGGCTTTAAACAGAAAAGTGAGTTTAGATTAGATATTAGGAAGAAATTCTTTACCGTGAAAGTGGTGAGGCACTGAAACATATTGTCCAGAGCAGTTGTTGATGTCCCATCACTGGAAGTGTTCAAGACCAGTTTGGATTGGGCTTTGAAAAACATGATCTAGTGTAAAGTGTCCCTGCCCAGGGATAGGAGTGTTGGAATGAGATCATCCTTCATTTCCATTCCACCCCAAACCATGCTATGATTGTATGTCTCAGTTCACCTTAAAACCATCTTCTAAACTTTTAGAGGAAGTAATTTCTGCTTTTTATTGGCACCTCATCCAGCTGTATTTTCTTAATGGTGTTTGCAGAGCAAATGCACTCATCACATTTTTGTTTACTGATTTGACACTTCTTGGATCCCCATGGATCTGTAAGTGCAGCTCTTATTCATCAGTCCTCCACACAAACAGTTCTGTGCAGCAGAGCTCAGTGTTCACAGAAGAAAATAAATGCTTTTGAAATTGTCTTGCTTTGGTCTGAAGGCTCGTTAGGTAAGTCCTCTCTGAAGCCAAGGAACATTTAACTATAGCCTTACAAACGTCTGATGATCTCTTTTAGCTATAGAAAATAAATTTTAAGTATAGTGCAAGGCCTCAGATTAGCTGCTATGGGGAATTGGTGTCTTCATTCTCCTCACAGAAGTCTGTTATGTCAGCAGAGCAAGTTTTCTTGCATTTTTTTCTTATTCAGTGAAAATTTCTGTCTGTTTCTCCTACTTTCTGTGGCCCAAACAATCCATGCATTGCTCTTCTGTGGCAGAAGGAACACCTATTCTAACTTCTGTTCTTTTGAAACTTGATAATTTAAATCCAAACTGAACTTATGGGTTTTGCATGGAAAGCTCAATATTCGTTAGAAAATAGCAACTCATCATTGAAGACTTCAGTGTCTTAGACCTATGGTGTCCTAGACAGAAAGTTCTGGAACAGACAGAAGGTCATCTGACCAAGGCACTAATCCTGACCTAGGCAGCAATCCTAACTCTTATCTGACATGCCTAACAGAAACTAACTTACCCACAAACACCAGGTTAAGATTTATTCCTTCTTTTGAACTGGTGGAAATGATTTGGTTTTGGTAATCTCCCATGTGACACAACTCTAGGCAGGAATATCAGAGTTACCAATCTCACCCATTCCAAGTGAGTTACTATTAATTGATCCCTCTGAACTTACTGTCTGTGAGTCTACTTCATGCATTGATTTGTTCATTGCCCTGATCTACATTATTTCAACACTGAGTTTTTTCTTCCAGATAATAAAGTGCTTACAAGTTTTAAAGTCAATTATAGCTCTATGCATGGAACAGTTATTATCAACAAAAAGAACTCCAGATAATTTAATGTGTAGCTCTGAAAATAATTTACGACATAACTCACATACTTAGATTGAGTGCATCTTGGGATGCTTAAATTTGAAACAGATGGTCAGGTGATTTGAAAATCACTCAAGGAAAACTCGAAATTAGCTCACAGTAACATGAAGGAATATCTACTAGATTTAAAATCAAAAAAGGATGAGGCTGTTGATTGGGCTGGAGAGTAAATGAGACTACAATAGATGTTTGGTTCTATAGACTGGAAAGAATCATTTTCTGGGTTATGCATATGGTATTCACCGTGATGCATACTTAGGAAGAGAGAGACACATTCTGACAGGCAATGCTTAGTTTCAGACAGTTTAAAATCAGTGCCAATATAGAAACAGGAAATTTATCTTATAAATAAACATGACTAAATATATGAAGACTCCAGGAATTTGAAGTGACAGTTAAAGTGGCACCTTGTGGTTCATCATATTTGATCCCACTGTGTCAATGTCACAGTGGCAGCTGGTATCAAAAATTGCTGGTGGGGAAGAGGATAATAAGCTTCTCTCCTCATCCTTGCCACCTTTCCTAACCAAGTTATTCATATTTAAGGGGGTGGAAACTGGGACAGTGGTTTTGAAGTAGAGAAAAGAAGGGATGTTTAGGTTCACTATTCTCAGATCATGCCTTCAAGTTAAAAAAAAAAAAAAAAAGATGTTTCAGCAGCAGGTAGGGAGGAAAACAATAACACCCCTCTAGGGAAATGCCATTCTTCTCTCATGTTCTGGTCTACGATCTCCTGTCCAGCCCTGCCCTAAATTCACCCTGTTTTGTGTTGTACATACAATTTAATTGACTTGGGTACCTGACGGCTTTACCTGTAATGGAGAATGTGGCTACAAATCCTTTCAGACAGAGTCATATCTCCCTTTAGTTAAGTTACTGCCACAGCTCTTGAGTTATTGGATGAGGAAAGAGGACAGCAATCCCTTCTCCTTTTCCCATTAGGTGTCTGAGTCTTCCTAGGCAATGTGTGGTGCTCCTAAAATACTTCACCTGGATGTTGAATGTTCCCATGACTGGCTAGATCCCCAAAAGTCAAGTGCTGCAATACTTAGCAACAAAAGATTTGTCCCTCCTGTCCCCCTCACAGTTGTACACTTAGATCTGATATTCAGAGTTTGAGGCCCCTGTGATTTCGTACAAGGAGGCCACTAGTGAGGCACAAGAGTTCTGTGGAGTGTGTTACAGCTGGCCAAGGTAATTGACAGCTGTGGCAGTACCAGCAAGGAATTACCCACCAGTATGGATGACCCTATCCAGCCAACTCCTCTAGATGAGATAGCATTGGTTTCTCTACCCATAGACTTTATTTTGCCCTAGAATAGCCCCATGTCTTCCTTGTTCAGTCAATGCACTAGACTGTATTTCTCTCCATACTCCAAAGTGAAACACCTATACAAGAATACTGTGAACACAGTTTAATGTTCATCATTAACTTATCAAAGCTTCAGGTGGTGCACCTGACTTTCAGGAGTCAAGGAATACTGATAATCCAGGATACTATAGAGCTTTCTGAAAATTTTTCATGGATCAGCAATAGCCACTTAGAATGGATCTCGGTTGAAAGGATATGGTTTTCCAACAGCGTCTGGAGACCAGGACTTCTAGATATATGCAATCTCCACCACTGTGAAAGAATGTCAACAAAGAGCAAAAATCTGGGTGAAAGACACTTCTCTCCTTAAAAATGGTACCTCTAACATTTGCACCCTGACACCCTTAGCACTGACAACTATCTAATGCCTTTCCTCATTAATCCTGTATTTATATTAAAAGTTGGGCTTCAGCTTTTGGAAATGTGTAAGCTAATTTTTCATCCTCTCCAAAGTATATTCATTTCATTGTAATATATATATATGGCATTTCCACATCCATCAGCATTTGACATCCAGTCTTTAAATCGTCCTATATATGCACATATATTTATAAGTTAATAAAAAGATACTATTTCCACAATTTTTTCTACAATGAAATAGCCTGCGAGCAAATTACATTTTCTTTTTACTGTTTACTCAGCACAGTGAAAGAATATATTGACTGCTAAGTTTCTATGACTTTTTCCTCTACAGCATAAGAAACTGGACTCCCACTCTTATTAATTTCAAATATATTCCTTGTTGTTCCATAAATCGTCACTGCAGCTCTGACCCTTTTGCAGATTTACAGGTAGAAAGAATTAAGACACCTATTTATTTATTGCCATTTCCAAAACAGCTGTGCATCCACATGCTCCTCAGAAGAGTTTTATGCACTGTGGGTGTTTCAATTATAAAACCGTGTGGCTGGCATATAAAAACAAAACCACTTCAAGAGCTGAATTTCTTAATTAGATGACTGGAGCCATTATAATAATCTGTGATCTAGATCTTGTTTTTATTAATCTTTTCCTTACTGCTCTTTATTCACATGAGTTGTGCCACCAACTTTATCAAAACTGTACATATGAAAAGAATACCATGTCACATTGTTCTCATTTCATTTTTGGAAGTATCTGCTGCTGGTATATCAAAGATCCTATCAAATTTGTCTCTTTGGTAAGGAGTGAATGGTGTAGACCTGAAAGCAGCCTGGTTCACTCTGCACTGTGAAATCTCAGGTTCTGACTTGGGTCCTTGGCCACAGAGTCTGATCAGATGCAGCTTGATGGAGGAGTGTAGATGGCCAGCTGGGATAAGAAGGATTGAGGGCAATCATACCATCACTCTGACCTTCACACCATTTTTCCTTGTAGGAAAGGATGCCATAAACTCTTGTTTTTCCATGACACAAATTTTCCTCAGTTCCACTTAAAGATCTGAATGTAACCCTGATGCAACTACAGTGATTTAGTAGGAGTCATGGAAAGGTCTTGGTTAAGGCAAACTTGCAAAGTGTTCAAATTCACCTTCCATAGCTTGACCCCATCAGAATACTTTAGTCCCTGAAATAAAAGAAAGAAACCTCTAGAATTTGTTTTCTAGTAGTTTCTTAGGTCACCTATAGACTAATTAATGTCACTAATCATGAAAAGGCCATTCATATGAATATATAAAGCGGAATTGAATTAAAACCTTCTAAATAACTTTATCGTTGGAACCAAGTGAAAAGCAACATCATTAAAGTAAGAAAATCAAGCAAGAGCATTGTTGTCACACAGCATGGCAGAGAATTATCTGTTGCTGTTAAAAATGAAAATGGAAAATAAATGGCCTGGGAATAATTCAGGTCCCACACAACAGACACTTATCAGTCACATCAACCACCACCTAGACACAGGACAGAAACAGGTGGCCCCAGTCAATTTATATTGAACAATGCCAACCAGTATAAGTGGGGGCAACAAATCATCCACCTCCTCACAAATGGCAAAGTTCTCAAGATGGTCTTTGTGACTGAGAAAGGTTGATACTATGCCAATTTTATCTGTTTAACCCTTTCTACACTGGCAATATCAAGGCTACTCTCTTCTCTATGCTAACACCTTACCAAAGCACTGAGTTTTGAGCACTCATTTCAAATTTACTCTGCGTTGCAATGCCATGAAGGATGCCAACTATTTTGTCAGGACGGAAAAAATAGCTCTTGGTCAAAGTTATATTCCACTGCAGCAGGCAGGATGAACACAACTGCTTTGTGGGCTCACAACAGGGCACAACACCAAAAACTGCCCAGCAGTACCCAGAGGGTTGCATGGGATCAGCTTCAAGCCTAAATGACTGGCTAGTGACAATGGTTCTGAGGGACAGGCACCCCAAGCCTCACTTTGCTTTTTCTTGAGCTGCCGTGCCCATGCCTTCACTCCCACAAACACACAGAAACTGATGGAGGAGGGCTTCTCCAACGGGGCATCTCAGTCACTGCTGGGGAGAGCATGAAAGAGCAAACTGTGGCTGTCAGGAGCTGCTCAGGTCACCTAATGTACCTCTGGAGCCACTTGTGGTGAGGAATCAACATCAACTAATTAGAATATATAAATCCATACTTTTTAATCCGGTGCAGAAAAGAGATGATAAACATATTTTTAATAACCTAATTCTTTAATGTATTCTGCCACTAATCCAAGGCTGTGTTTGGGTAAAATGTTCATTCCAGAGATTTCTGGTTTCCTGGCAATTAAGCGAGAAAATAATAATTATTGTTACAATTACTGCTACTGTTAATAATTATCATAATGCTCTATCAGAGGAAATTATTCTGATTTAGGCAGATGCATGAAATTGTCAACAACGAAAATTTTTGTAAATAAAATGAGTTTTAGAAAAAATATATTTGCTCATGTTCCAATGAAATGGAAAGAGACTATATGCCAAACTGATGATTAGGCTATAAAAAGACTCAACAATAACTAATTCATGTGTAATAGCATGCATTTATTTTTAAGGTTACAAAGCCTGAAAAGTTCTTAGTGTTATAAACTAGATACTTGAGAGTGAACATAAGGCTGTCTGGATCACATTGTCCTTTTAGTAACATGATTAAATCAAGCTACAGATAGCAAATAAAGCTTTTATTACTGGAAAATTATTTCATCTAGCACATAAAACTGCTGGAAGAGTCCTTTCTTAATTACAATTTTTTTTTTTGCACCATCATGCAAATGTTTCTTAGAAGAACAAACACTTCTAAACTAAATTAGAAAAAAGTCAGGGTTTTATGAGCTTTACAAAAAGGTTAAAACAGTTTTCGGAAATGTATTTTAGGTATAAGCTAGAGAAAAGAAGTGAAAGATCAGAGACTCAGATATGCCAGATGGCTATTGTTTGCTTTATTGTATAATGGTCTTCTGATTGAAAATCAAACTGGGCCACATCGGGCCCACACTCTCTAAAAGTTAATTTATGGATCTGGGAGTAAATCATAAAAAAAAAAGCTCACCTCCATAGGGATGCTACCCTCCTTTAAAGGGAAGTTATATATTTTTCTGTCTGGTTAAATTCAAATATTAACTAAATTTAGAGTAGATTAGAACTGGACAAAATATATCTATTAAAGCAAAAGTAGTTTTCACAGTGGAGAAGGACTTAGGCAAGTTTCAGCTTCTCTGTTACACAGTTTAAATAGAATTAATCTGTTCTCCACTGGTAAAAATGAGTTAAAGAAAAAGACCTTCTTGACAACCTCTTATGTTTTGGGGAACAAACTAGAAGTGTAACAGAGGTAGTTCCCACAAGGTCTTGACATGCTGGAGCAATTTTGTAAGGGAGGAAAATGTCCATTTCATTATCTCTCGATTTGTTGTTGTTGTTATCTAGTGTTTCACAGAGGCCTTCGGGGAACAATACTGACTTGTGCCCAGTTTTGTCATCTCCATTTTTATCTAGTTCAGTCACACATTTAGTTTCTCAGATTTATAGAAATGATCCTTCTGTCCACACCTTTCTTGACAACACCTTCCTTGAGCTTCCCTATGAATAAAAATAAGCCCAGTTGACATCAAGCCATAATTTGCATGAGCTAGTTTTGCCAAATTCTGTAGAATTTGCTCAGGCTGTGTTCCAACACATGAGGAGTTGAGAGAAAGCATCTCAAGGTCACCACAAAGAAGGAGGGTGTAAGTGAGAGAGGTGTAACCAGACTCGTCATCGACATGTCTCATGCTGAAGAGAAGAGCCAAACCCAGACACTAGGACAGCTCTGTTGTGTAACTCTCAGCCTGGGTGGCCAGTCCAGAAATACACACTTGTTCAGGTGACTGACTCGTGTCTTTACACCTGCTGCTGCTGGCATGGTCTCTGCCTTTGGAACCCTAGGTGTTTGTAATGCAGGGTGCAGATTTTAGTATTCGGTACAGTCCGTGCTTGTTGTCATGAGAGGCATCCTGGAATGTTTCCCTGCATGATATATCATAGCTGACAGGTTAGTCACAGATGTGCTGCCACTGCTGCTGCTCAGGAGCTCCTCACAAGATTGTTCATCTCCCATACTCTTGTCAAGAAGGTTTTTGCAAGTGTCCTGTACTGGGGCGAGTAGTTAAAAGAAATGTTTCTTCTCCATTTGAAGACCCCTATGACAAGAGGATTCCATTGACCATATTACATCTGGGAGCACAAAAGCAACTGTAATTCATAAATCTCTCTTCTGTAAAAGTTATGCCATGAAGTGACCTGCAAAGAAAGGAATGGGTGTTATGGTAAATGTGCTTTATTTCTTGACTCCTTTCATCTATGCATAGGATCCTGCACGTCATCCTGGCATGATGGTAAATCATGACAATACACCCCCATTGCATTTCAGAGGAATGGGTCACATCGTGTCCAGATTAGAAGAATACAATTACCTTTAACTGCATCCCACCAGCTGTGTTTCTGCTACGCCACCTTGGAATTCCAATTGCTATTGCTGACATGGCCATGATGCAGTCAGGTACCAAACACAGCCTCATCTTCCATTCCTTGCATCTTAGCTGAGTTCGCTCTACTTTTTATGTCTTGTTGCATCTATAAGCAAACAGCACCAAAATGCATTGTAGGAAAATGACTACCCATGTAACTGGGTAACATAGGAACAGATTGGCTTATTCTTGTTTGGGTTTTGATTCTTTCAGTTTCTTGCTATTCATGATATAGCTCTCAGCTTATGAAATGTTTTCTATCACTCCTGTTTTAGTGTGTAAGCACCTCCTTTGGCCTGGTAAACCTGACAGCCAGTGCTCCCAGGTAAACTGTCTCATTTAATGCGTCAAAACTAGAGCTCCAGAAACAGAGCTGTCCCTCATGAAGGTTGGAGAGTGTGTTCAGTTATGGTTCAAGTAGTAAATCTGGTCAATTGGGGTCGAGTGGAAATTCAAATTTCATTTTCTATAAAGCACTACAGATCATATTTAATAACTTATTCTGGTGTTTTCCAAAACATTACTTTGGCTTTTGGGCTTTTGCCTTATTTTTAATCTGGCATTAATTTTATTAGTAAAATTCTGATTCCTTTTGATAGCAAAAATTTTGTACTTTGATTTACTTAATCCTGAAGCTAGTGGCAGAACATCAGCAGTGCTGTGTGATAATGGCACTTCTCAAGAGAAGAATAGGGTGATTTTAAGAATCAGATGAGGTTTCCAAACCCTGGGTTCATTTTTACTAGTTATTTCTATACCATTCTCATTCAGACAATTCTCATAGACTGTAGCCTTTATCATGCTATTTTAAATAACAAAATGGACTTCAGAGGCAATTTTCAGGAGCACAAGTGAGTCAAAAGAAAACAGCAACTATGGAGTTTTCTGAGGTAGGGTAGATCATTAGGTGACTTGATGATGGTGAGAAAAACCCAAAAATGTTAAAAAAATGAATACCCCTCCTGGACATTTCTTTCTTTGTACAAGTAATGAACACATTACTGGTCTCAGAAAAATATTAGACAACCTTGTCTCTTACTCAGAGCAACCTTGCTAACAGTTATCTTGCCTTAAAAAAAAAGCTAACACTGTATATCTCCAGAGCTTTTCACCACAAAAGCACATAGTTGGCAGTCTTTATTGCAACCAATAGGAAGAGCAAAATCCTCATGCACCTTTGAAGGACAAATGTTTTGGCTGGAACATTGCAGTTAATTAATATTTTTCTTGTTCACAGCACTGCAGTGTCCCAACCAAGGTCAGGGCTGCATTGTGTGAGGCATTACATAGATTCATGGAAGGAGCAATCTGCTGCTTAAAGCTCAGTAGAAAGGAATGATGAAAGTTAGAGGACAGAAGGGAGTGCATTCAAAACAAATGCTAAAGATAGCACTCATCACGTGAGTTTTAAGCTAGGATTCTGACTAAATTGTTGTGCTGCCTCATAGCACAAGAAAACAACATGTAACACAAACTTCAGTGATTTTAGGTTTTCTTCTAAAGAGGAGAGGTGCAACAGCAATTTAAGTTATCCTCCTAAAACAGTGGTTGATAGTTACAGTCAGAAATCAGTTGGGGCTGTCAAATGGGCAAAGTGGACATTACAGCCTTTGCTAAGCTGAGTGCAGCATCTTTTATTCACAGCAGAACAATCCAAGTTCTGTGTGTAGGGATTGCATGGTTTCCTCAGACCGAACACTCTTGTGCTGAAAACCTGGCCCTGAATCAGAATGAGGTTTGCAAGCAATATTGAAATGGAGATTCTTATATAATGTATATCTCTGGGAATCTGGGTATACATGGGTAATGAATATAATACAATTTTAATGAGAATTTCATTTTATGACTCAGGATACAAGAAGACATAACTTCTCCTAATATAATTACCTTTGATTAATCTGTGGGAGTTATTAATTTCAGACAAAAGTTTTGCTTTTCTGAATGTCCAGACTAATGAAATTATTCTTATTAGTTTGACAGCAGATGATGACACAGATATAATAGGCACTGAAATAGAGATGTATTGGGCAGCTTACTGGAAATTGAAATTACAGCAAATGAATATTACACATTGACCCATGAGCACAGTGCCCACTTTTTTGACAAGAATTCTTTTATCTCCCTTCTGTTTGCACTCTTATACATGCAACACAGGCTACTTTAAGCTATCACCAAGCACCCCTCAAAAAAACACAAAACAGGAATGAGAAGAAAAGTACTATTGAAGGAATACTTAAGTGTTCCACTCGGGCATATTAACATTATAATTTATATTCTGTAGTGGAGGGTGAAAGAAAATTGGTCTCCATTATGTAAGGAGCTGTTCAGACTCTCCAGAAAATAAAGTCTGAGCTCAGAAGAATTCAAAATCTTCTTTACAGCAAACCAAGGAAATAAATCTAAGAAACAGTGGCAGGGAATTCAAAGAAGTCTGATGAGGGAGACAGTATTAAGGAAGGACATGGGGAGGGATTGTACAACTGTTTAATCTCTTTTCTTGCAGGCTGATCTGTTTTATTACATATACTATTCTGCTGAAAAAGGGCATGGGAAAGAAAGCTGCTCACCTGCCTAAATTGGCAGATATTCCCTGCATGGAGAGGTGCTTTCTGAGTTGAGGTGAATTTGTGCCCTTCCTGAGAACAACCTGAATGAAGCAACTGGAATGCAGAGCAGGAATGGGGCAGCAGCAAACCTGCAAAAAGACTGAGACTGGTAAACTACAGAACAAGTGAAAAGAGGCTTTTCTAGGAACCAAATGCATCCTGTTCATATGGAGTTTTTTACAGCCCAGAAAGGTTCTGAAAACGCATTGTAAGAAAGAAGAGAGGACTCTGACTGCAAATCCTTGAATTTCTATTGTATTTTACCCAACAGATCTTAGATCTGAAATATCATTTTACAATTTCCCTTTCAAAGCAATTTCTTTCCTGTGTTTTCATAAACACATTCACAGTGATGTACAACCTGGGTGGTGTTTGTAGGGTACTCTCAGTCCGCTTCAGAACTCTGACTTATTTTGGGTCCCATCATACTCATGCAAAAGTTAGGGGCAACAATAATGAAATACAGAGTTTCAGAATGTTTGCACCATGTTTGCATACAATGTATGAAGAAATCCAATTAGTGTGATTTATTTCATGTGTAAAGGAGCAAAGTATCTAGTTAGAAGATGAAAGCCCAAACGAACATGTTACTAAATGAATTTATCTCTGGAATAAGCTAAATTCTGAAGTCCTACTTTACACAAAGCTTGCACTAAATTTTAACAAGTTTGCCTATAAAGGGCTGGGAGAAAATCAAATATTATTTTATTAGATTTAGCAGTGCATGAATATTTCTCATTCTGTCACAATAAAATTATTTACTCACAAAGAGGTACTAAAATAAAATATTATGAAAGATAAATTCTTATATCTAAATGGTAAATACTTTCCCTACATATTCTTACTTTGGGGCACAAACATTACAAATGTGTCTTCTCTTTTAAACATTATTTTTCCTCCAATGTTTTTGCCGTTATCTTCCCATATTTATCCTTGCTAGCAAAATCTATGCCCAGTTGCATCTGTATTCCTGGATGTCTTACTTGTAATATATTAAGTGAAGGCAATATGAGAGTCAGGTACTTGCTTTCTTTCTGCATTCTATAGCAGAAGCTTTCTTTTATGATCTAAAACCAAGCCACCAAGAGATATTTTTTGCTGGGACTATCAATTAGATTTGTAGGGTTACACACTTCTTGTAGGTATTTACAATAAAAGATGAAACTAACCATCCTAGTTGAAAAAATGCAAATATCTTTCACTTCTACCATTTCCCTAATAAACATCTCACTGTCACTCTCCCTCCCTATTTTTAATTATGGATCTCAACAAGTTCATAAACATTAAACAAATATAATTTCTTACATAGGAAATACCAGTGATTCACATGTACCTCACAATTTTGGGATTAAAGAAACTGTGCACTTTCCTTGTCAGACTCAAAATAAGCATTGTATAGAACAGTCCTACTCTGTTTTCCAAATTGCAGTGCAATAATTGGCTCATGGTTCCAAGTCACGACTGAGTTTCTATATCTCCTACATTGTTTTCTTCTCTCTTTCATTTCCATATCTACATCTTCTTTTTAAGTTAAGAGCTGAAGAATTATTCAGCATTGTAAACCAAGAATCTCTCTTTCCTGTAAAACTGTCTTTGACATTTTACCATGGTATTATAGATGCTGGAAAGACTGTGCATTAAAGACTGTATGTATAGAAAGACAAATCTTAAATCTACTTTGCAGAATTTGTGTCTGTTCTTCCACCTCAGAAAACAACAGAATGGCAACATTTGATTCCTGAAAACAGACAGTGAAAGGCTGACAAGTGGAATTAGCTGCAAACTGTGTAGATATTAGGATAGTGAAAAGCATAAGAGAATATACTACCTTTAAGATATCACACTGATTAGGATGGCCCTAAGGCTAACTAAAGATGATCCCCAATTATGAAAAAGCACTGCTATGTATAAGAAATCTTAATGAGCAGTGAAATTAGACAGTGAAGCTCAAAAGAAAATGATGATATATATGCACAAATCTCATTACTCTAGTGGTATAGAACATTCAACCTAGAAACATCTGAAAGTAGGAGAGTAATAATTTAAGTTTTCCCTTCAAATTAAAACTTTGCCATATACCGTTTTTTTTAAGATATCCTGAAATGCATAATTGGCATCATATCATCAAACGTGTAATGCCACTTGCTATAAAAGGTATGTAATTTTGTGCCCCACAGTGTTGCTCTGCATCATAAAATTAGCCAAGGATTATGTCTTTCAAAGCAAAGGACTGATCTCCAGCATATCAATGCCATCTGCTGAACAAATCAGACAGAAACTGCCACAATCACCAAACCCAAGACACTGCCAGCTTTACCTAAAAGGAAACACATGTCGCACTAGTCTGACATTCCCTGTTGTCAAAGAATGCGACTCACATACGGATCCAGCAAGCATCTGAGCAGCTTTAGGCACAGAAATGGCTTAGACTGATTTTGTCATTTGGATTGAAATAGAAGAAAAGGCAAAGGATCTAGGATCAAAGTGTTCCAGCTCCAGATTGTGTAGCTACTATTCTCAGCAAAGGCCATTCATCTTGCATGCCTTGATTCAGGCAAAGGTCTTAAAAATGAAAACCTAAAATAAGTTACAAATTTATCACCTCAAAAAAAAAAAAATACCAATACCCCCCCAAAACTCTGTTCTTTCATGGCATAGTCACCAAATGGAGTCTGGAAATAAAAGCCATACACTGAAAAGATTGTCTGGCTTCATTATGACAGGTTTACATTGTTGGTTCTTTCAGTTTTGTCTATACTATAGACTATCCATGGCCAAGATGTGGAAACAAAGCTGGTCTATGCTCATCCACACTTTTTAATGTTGTAGTATTCCTGTGCCAGCTAGAACTTTTCCCTTACTCAGTTTGGCATTAGTTTGAGAGGAGAAAGAGAAAAGACTTTATCCAGACAGATATGACCTGTGACTTGCTCTCAGTCAACTCAGCCAAAAATCCAGGCCCTTCTTTATCTGTAGATAAATAGCTTTTCTGTCCACAATGAGAGGAACAGAACACATGGTTCTGTATCACAGTTAAATGGTACCCACGTGTTTCCAAGGACAGGGCATCCACCACCTCTCTGGGCTGCCTGTTCCAGTGTTTCTCCACCCTCATAAGAAAAAATTGTTCCTTATATTTAGTCTAAATCTACCCTCTTTTAGTGTGAAACAATTTACTCATTGTCCTATTGCAACATGCTCTGTTAAAATGTTTATCATTGTCTTGTAGGTCTCTTTCACCACTGAAACACAGTGATGAGGTTTCCGCAGAGCCTCCTCTTCTCCAGCTGAACAACCCCAATTGTCTCCCCCTTTTTCTCTAGGAGAGTTGTTCTGTCATCATTTCTGTGCTCCTGATCTGTATTCCAACAGGTCCAAGTCTTTCTTTTGTCGAGGATCCCAGAGCTGGATGCAGCACTCCAGGTAGGGTCTCATCAGAGAGGAGCAGAGGGGCAGAATCCCCTCCCTTGACCTGCTGCTTATTCTGCTTTGGATGCAGCCCAAAACACATCTGGATTTCTGGGCTGCAAGTGAACATGGCCAGGTCATGTCCAGCTTCTGGTCCACCAGCACTCCTGAGTCATTCTCAGCAGAGCTGTTCTCAACCTGTTTATCACCAATCCTGAACTGATAATGGGGATTGCCCTGACCCAGGTACAGCACCCTGCACTTGGTCTTAAACCTCCAGAGATTCCCATGGACCAACTCCTAGAGCTTTTCCAGGTCGCTCTGAATGGCATCACATCCTTCAGGTGTGTCAACAGCACCACTCAGTTTGGTGTGACCTGTAAAGGTGCTGAAGGTACAGTCAATCCCATTGCCTGTGTCATTGGTGAAGACAATAATAAGCACCACAGACTCCTGAGGAACACCACTTGTCACTGATCTCTACCTGGATAGTGAGCCATTGGCCACCACCTTCTGGGTATGACCACCCAACCAGTTTGCCATCCACCAAACACTCCACCTATCATATCCCTGTCCCTCCAACGTGGAGAGAAGGATGTTGTGGAGGACCATATCACAGGCCTTAAATGCCTCAGACAGTATCTCTGACTTAAGGAAACATTTCGTGCCCAGGGTTTTCAAGCTAGAGAAAACACAAATTCCTTACATTTCTGAAATAAAATATTCTTTATTTGCATCTCAGTAAAGAACTACAGAATTTTCCACTCTTTATGCATTGTTTGAGTGACAGTACTATATGTTCTCTGAAAAACAGTGATGAAGTGACTAAACACTGAAAAATGGCTTTGTCAGAGCGTTAGTTTTCCTCTGCAGTGCAGAAGTTGAACACCTTGTTCCTAACGTGATGCTGGACTAGGTATTCTGTCTCATGAGCAATTGTTTTTCTCCAAAAAAAAAAAAAAAGAAAGAATGCAAAAGAATGCAAAAGAAAAGAACGTGTAGAGAAGCACCATTAAGAGACACAAGGGTTACAGAACCCTCCAAACCAGGGTGCTATTGAATTTCAGACACATCTATAGCTCTCAATGGACCTGTTTTGTGCTCTTAGAACTCCTTGACATCACATCACATATCTTGATATTTTTCTTTCTTTGCATCGTTTTCTTTTCTGCAGTTACTCCTCTCATCATATCAATGAAATAAAAACATGAAGTTATTGCCATATGCTGTATGCTGCCTATGCTGCCAACACTCTCTTCACTCCCAGTGTATTAAACTCAGCCTCACCCATGTCTTTGAACTAAAAGTTCTTTGGGGCAAAGATTTTCTACCACTGTGTGTTTGTAGAGTGCTTAACATAAGAAAACCACATCATTTGTTGGCTGTTAGGCACGACTGTAATAAACATAATAAATAATAATAACCCTTTTAGTAGTCAACCAATTACCAGAGATCAGAGTAAAACCTTGCAGGAAATGGGAGAGATGCCTGCCCTGGGATACTTTCTGTGCCATTCTTAGCACAAATTATGACCAAAAAGAAAATTGTTCATAATGACATCTAGATACAAGTCTTCAAAGGGAGGGAAGAACTGTACCAGAAACTGGGCAAGAGTTCTTCCTGGCCTCATCTTTGTTACACGCAAATGGTCTTGGCCTAATTGCAATTTTGTCTTTTAGAATTTGACAGTAATTGTGGCAAAGAGCAGTATAAATGGGATATTGTTAGTGGTGCACTCTTTTCCCCTTTGCCCAATTTGACGTAAGGTTGTCTTTTATTTCTCCCTCCATCTTTTCTCATTCTCCTCATCTCCCCAAACAGCTCTTGCAGAGTTCTTTTCTCCTTCCTACATGCTCTAGTTCTTCCTCGCTTCAGTCTCTCACTCTGCACCCCAAAATCATCACTCACACCCCCACATGACACGTAGCCTTCCTCCCGTCTGCTTTTTCTCACAAAAGCTCACGTACGCCTGCTCTGTGTATGGTGTTCCCAGGTGGTGATTAATGAGAGTTCTAGCTGGAGCTAAAAGCTGCGAGGAGTGTCTACACAATAACAAACATTAGTGCTGGCGAGGGAGGTAGAAGCATGTGTCTCTCTTCCCTAGGCTGCCAACACACTTCACTATTTCATAGCAACTGGTTTGAAATACGGAGTTACTGGGCCTCCTTTCAGCCCAAGCAGCCTAAAGGTCCTGTTAACTTCTGAGGTGCAGAAGATCCAGACCCATATCACATTAGTAGGAGAGGATCTACATCTCCCCAGCTTGGTTATCAAGTTAACTCTGTGACAACAAAGGGATTTTCTTACTGTTCAAACACCGAAAAAAAAAAAAAATGATGGTGTGGTTTAACCCCACCTGGGAACTCAGCCCCACACAACTGCTTGCTCACTCATCCCTGGGTGGGTAGGGGAGAGAATTGGAAGGATAAAAATGAGAAAATCTGTGGTCTGGAAGAAAACCAGTTTAAGACACAAAGCAAGAGCTGTGCATGGAAGTAAAGCCAAACAAGTAATTCATCCACCACTTCCCATGGGTAGGCAGGTGTTCAGTCATTTCCAGGAAAGCTGGACCCCATCAGATATAGTGGTTACTTGGGAAGACACACATCATCACTCTGAATGTCCCCCCTTCCTTCTCTGCCAGCTTTACATGCTGAACATGATGCCATATGGTCTGGGATGTCCCTTGGGTCAGCTGGGGTCAGCTGTTCCACCTGTGCCTCCTCCCAGTTTCCTCTGCAACCCCAGCCTCCTCTCTGGTGTGTGAGAAGCAGGAAAGGTCTTGACCTGATGTAAGCACCACTCAACAATAATGAAAATATCCTTGCATTATGAACACTTTTTTAATCACAAATCCAAAACACAGCGTAATGTTGGATACTATGAAGAAAATTAACTCTATCTCCTTCAAACCCAGCACAGATGGTAACAGTGTAAGTAGGATATCACTCTTTCCATAAGATGCTGCACAGGCTGTGTCCCAGGGGTCTCTGCCGTGGCAGGAGCTGAGGTAGCTTGACCTTCCTCGAACACCCTCCCGCCAGTCTCCCCTAGAGTTCTCAGTCATTGTTCATGCTTGTATTTCAGACAGAAACCACTTAGGTCCTATCATGATGTCCTCTGAGGAAAGCAGAGAAGTGTGCAAACAGAACAAGTGACATTTAATCTCTATTTCTGCACTTTTTAACTGAGGAGCTTGACAATATACCGTGATTGGATAATGATTCAGGGAGAGTTATTGAATGGAGAAAGTGCAAAGAAATATGTGAAAAGAAAAAAACAGTCAAACAAAAAACTGTGATCCAAACTAGATATCCATTAGGGCTAATTTTATGGTGAGCTGGGAAGGAAAATTTTAGACTGTTATGAGACAGCCACAAAGGAGCAACTGATTTTCTGTATCATAAAGAAAACTCATGATGTGATTGTCATATGATGTGAAAATATTATTTCTATATAAATATTGCAACATTTAGCAGTTCAAAAATCGTACAAAGCCCAGATAAGGCTTGCATTTAGAAAGTGATTTAGATTTGCACAGAATCACAGACTATCCTGAGATAAAATGGACTCACGAGAAACATTGAGTCCAAATCCTGGCACTACATAGGACAACCCCAAATAGCACAGCATGTTCCTGAAAGTATTGTCCAAACAATCCTTGAACTCTGACAGGCTTGGTGCTGTGACCACTTCCCTGGGGACCCCAACCACACTCTGGGTGAAGATGCTTTTCCTACTAACCAAAGTAAACCTCTCCTGATGCATCCTCATGCCATTCCTTTGGGTCCTGTGACTGGGCACCAGAGACAAGAGACCAGCACCTGTTACATACATGCTATATACATTTGTACCTGCCATCAGAACCAGGACCAGACTACACTAAAGCAGTCCCAGTGTAAAGTGCAGAGTACTTAGTGAATGGCCAGACACTGCCCTGCCTGATATTCCATCCGACTCGTACCCAAATGAAGACAGGATGTGACTCAAAGCACTAACCATTGTGCTGGATTACTTTAATTTAACTGTATTAGATCCCATCACATAAGTTCTAATCTTGTTTTCCTATATCTGAATTTGTCATGCATGTTATTGGCCTCTTATGTCTGCAGTTTGGTCTCTCTTAGCTAACCTTTATGCTTCCTTTCCTTCCCTTGCTTGCACTCATCACTGACTTTGGAACATGGATTTGAGATAAATGAGTAGTGAGCAGAGATCAGAATCTATTGTACTCATTAAAGAAACTTTCTGGCTGCTTTGCTCTTCAAAGAAATAGTGTATAACAAGTCATCTGCTACGAGATGAAAATCTGGGATAATAGAAGACCCTGTACTCTTGTGAGAACAGTCAGCAAGATGATGAGTCACTGTTTTAGCCTTATACCAAGAGACATGTAGTCCTTATGTCACATATCACAGACTCTCGTTGCTCTCCCCAGGCTGATCCTTAGGACAGAGTAAGAGCCAAATTCCCTTCTTAAGGAAAGGTGTGATGGGGTCACTGCAACCTTCTCCCTTGTGAATGTATCAGGATCCATTCTGATTGTACTTTGGTTTCCTACTTCTAAAAAACCCCAATAGGAGATGATTGTAGGAGAAAACTTGGGTGTTTGGGGCTCAGAATCCCTCTCCTCTGCACATATTCTGGATTCTTGAGCTGTGAAGTTCTGGGCTGGCTGTATGACTTCTCAATTTTCCTCTCTAGATCTGAATGTTACTTTACCTTAAAACCAGTCCCTTGCTATGCCCCTCTCTTCAGCTTTCTAACAGAGGGATATGGAGAGGGAGAAAGGCAGGAAGAGATGGAAGCAGGTTAAGCATTACCGGAGGAAAAATTTCTTATAGTCTGAGGAAGACATGGCCTGGCTTCAGTCTGAAGGAAGGAGGAGAAAGGAAAATTTGGAAACATCAGGGAGGACTGTGCAGGACCTTCTTTTCAAATGCCACATGCTTTTTTTCATGCCAAAATGTACTGAGGATTGAGTTGCCAACTCAATGGAAATGCTTTATTCCCAATAATTTCACTGCAGAATTGTTCATCCAGTTCAGAAGAGGAATTTCCACCTGTCTGAAAAGTATGCCCTTTACAGAGTAAATCCCATGCCAAGGGCTGTACTGCCTAAGAATGCTTTTCTCTATATAGCATTTGACAGATATTCTAGTGCCTAAAAAAATATTTCCACAAATTTTATTTAGACACATCTCAATTTATAATCTGAATCTGATGAAAACATTCTCTTCTAGGCAGATATGTCCAAAGCTCAGCTTGAGCCCAGCTGGAACATTTAGCTTTTCCCCACTGAGTTATATGATCTTTTTAATGGAAATGTCATCTCTACCTTAATTATTGCAGTACAAGGAGAAGATGTTATAATATTCATGACAGCAAGTAAAAAATAACTAGATGTAATAGATGGGAATATCTATTTTCTGAGATTATTGATCTCTGTGGTAGAAGCTCTTGGCAACATCCAGTTCTGGAATTTTTTTAACAGTGAATTTCAAAGAAAAATAAACAGAGAGGAAAAGTCTTATTTAAGCATCCGGTTTTAGAGAGTTCAATCAAAGATGACATTGAATCTTAGTATTTCTCAGAACAGGGCACTAAAATGATTTTCCTTGTGGCTTGAACCCTATTTTTATAAGTTCTTCCTTATACTCCATTGTGTATCCACAGAGAATAAAGATCTGGTTTTACCCATTTCAGAGCCTAAATTCTGTCTCTTTTTGTTTATTATGCCCTTCTTCCCTTAAAGACAACGGCAGAAAATGTTGTTTATTTCATAGTAATACTTGCTTTACAGCAATTCTGCATCCTTCGAACATTGCTGATTTTTTTTCCTTATGTCTGACATAACTTTTTTCTCCAAACCCTTCAAGCCCAGTGTTTCTAATCCCATGTTTTCTCTTTCCAGATTCCAACATTTTAATTATTCTTCCCTTCAATCCTATATAGACATAACAGTACGAGTTTACTTCGTCCCTTCTCATGGCCAATTCTTTTCAAACCTCCTAAAAAACAGCCTGAAGCAGCTAACAAAATTGCCCCTCAATGAAACTGCCCTATGAAATTGTTCTAGAATAAGCTACACAGTCATAGAAGGATTCAAGCTTTGTGAGTGTTTTGCATTAAATTTATTTTTCATGTAAGCATTTAAATAAATCATTAAAAAAAGTGTATTGTACAGAAAGGGAAGTGGAAGCTGGATAAAGATTCTGCACTAATAGAGTCATCCCACCACAGTAAAAGAAATTCCGTTCCTACTTTTTCGTGCAGGCTTATTAATCAGTTATTTGAATAAGCTATATCAGGAGCAGCATTCTGAATCTTTTAGTAAAAAGGTACCACAGAGAAGCACATAGCATTACATGACATAGAAGATAAACAAATATTAAAGTCCAATGGAGATAAAACACTGCTTTTCACATATATCTAGCTTATGCTTATGTATCTTCAGTATACAAGCTCTGCATACAGGACAGTAAGTTTTGACTGGACATGGTCTCTATGTTTCCAGTTTACTCCTTCAGTTTTTCTAATTGGTAATTTTTCAGGCTTTTTCTATTTCAGGAAAACAACCATGCTTCCCACTGGAGAAAACACAGAATCTTAAGGGTGGCTTTAAACTTGCAAACTGTGTGTTGACTTCTCTTAGTCACCTTTCATGACAGCTATTTAGGAGTAGTCCATCAAACCATCAGATTTCTTAGGTCTTATTTTTAAGTCTGCATACAGACACAGTATGATGAAAAAGCTTATCAAACATACAGAGTAGTTCATAAGTGGTTGAAGCTAAGACATTGCCACTTATGAAAATGCTAGTAATGGTTCCTTTTTTTTTCAACCTACTGTCCTTACATGCATCACTTAAAACCTGACCTTATACGAGGAGGTACAAGAACATAAGACATCCTTCCTGTTACCCTGTTTGCTTTGTGCTTTTACCAACACTTCACTCTTTGTTTTCTCTGTGAGAGCATATCAGGTCACCAATTTATCACCTAGTATGCTGGGGAAAAAAGGAAAAAATAAAACTCTACCTCAGATTAAGCACAAGTACAACACAAAGCGCACCAGGTATGTGGTCTGGAAAGACAAAAAAGGCAACAGGAGAGATGGCAGAACTGAATAGTGGTAAATAGTCTGTACCCTGTACTGTCTGCTGGCAATTTGATTTTCCCTCTTGTCTGTGCAGGCCTCCCAGCGTTGCTAAAGAATATGCAAATAGGATCACAAAAACCTACAGAAGTTGACTACAGATTTTACTGAAGACCTGTCAAAGAGTAAAATACATGCACAACCAGACCATAGGTCATGCACATAAATATGAACGTAAAAGGCCATGAACACCTTTACACAGGATTCCCAGAGCATCCTACAGCCATGTGCACAGCATTACTATACTAATGTGTGTATTTAGCAGAGGGAGTAACACAACAGGCAAAATAAGCTCTCACAGAAAGGTATTTCAGTAGCCTCTGTCTCTGCAGCCCCAATTTATTACGCAATGCAGTCTAAGTTGTACAGCTAGCTCCATGTTATCATGCACTTTTTTGTTCATGTTTTACTGGAGAGTGACACACAGACACACTCTTTTGGCTGTTCTTATACCCCCTGGACAGGAATATCAGACCTGCATGTTTCTGCTTGAAATGCTGACAAATTGAATCATTATGAACCACCCTCAGGAATTTCATTGCCTGAGTCCTGACAACTGCTGGTGACATTCTAGCCTTAACTCTAGCAAGAGGTGCTTAAATGGTTTTAAATCTCCAGTTCTCCCTCCTTCTCACTCGAACTATAAATGGTCAGCTGTACTTTAGTGCAGACATGATCAGCAGGAAGCAAGCAGAAGGAGGAGGCCCTAGCAGAAAGGATGGATACTTTCAAAGAAGCCACTTCAATATGCCTCTTTTCCTCACACCTTATGAAGACCAATCTCCCTCATGGATAACAGTATTCTTTGTCATGAATTAGTGTCTTTTACAGTGTAGCTCAGCACCTTTTTTTAATGCTGTGACAGTGTTTGCAGTCATGCTTGTTTAGCCTGTGGAAGTAAGGAGCCTGTATGTGCTTTGTAACACTCAGTGTTTCCTGAAAATATTCAGTCAAAGCTTCAGGCACTTTCACTGCAAATAGAAATCTCTAAAACTGGACAGTTTTGAAGAGTGTGGACTGCATAAAAACTCCAGATGATCCACTCTTGCTTTTTAGTCGTAAAAATTGTATTTTTCTTGGGTGTAAAATTTGTCCTTTTAGGTCTTTATTCCTACCTTTCCAAATCACTTTGCTGCTGTACAAAGAGACTAATCTGTGAGAACTACTAACATGAAGACTTTCTCTCACGTTCTAGTACGTCTCTATTGAACATGAGGCATCTTTGCCATATGTACAGAAGAAAGAAAAAATACCCTTTAGTGGTTTCTGCAGGGCACAGATACTTCTGCACTGAACGCATTAGCCAAAGCAACTCACCTGCACATCAAGATGTACAAAAATGTAAACCATAATAGAAAATTGAGAGTTTTGTTATTCCCATATCACAGATCCTCTTTTCTTATCTGCTATGTGTCCAGGCAGAATATTTTTATTGAAAAATTCAGTCCCATTGCTGTGGGAACAGACTACAGGTGCTCTTAGATTTCAAAAATGCTGCTGAAACATGGGTTATCCTTACACTTCTCCCTTCCATGGCCCCTAGAACTTTAAATTTTAACATTCTGGAAGACAAGGATAGAATACAGTTAAATAAGACCAAAATCCAACCTCAATTTATTTATATATTAATTAGAGATTTGCTTTCCTAGTACCACAGTTGTCTGGAGAAGTGTTCCTTACTTTACCTTGTGTTTGGACAAATTATGCCTCAGTCTACTATTCTGTCTTTTCTTGGGAGTTCAAATATGCACTATCAACCATTTATATAGGGAATGGAAAATACAGGACAGATGTATGACCTACAAAAGAAAAAGTCATATAGCCATCAAAACCATGTCCTTAGAGCTAGCTGGTAGAATACAAAGTGTTAGAGGGGCAGGGGAAATAATGGTGCCACCCTGGCTTCCTTCCTGTTTTGCCCCAGCATGGTTATCCAGCACTTTTTAATTATGCTGTAGGTGTCCTACCACAAATTCACAAATAATGAAGTTCACAAAATTGCCAATGTAAATGCAGTCTCATTTTCCTAACGTCATAAGACTTTACTATTCTTCCTCTTCAATGAACTCCTCTAGAAATTCATATTTTTGTCTTCCTTGATTGTCTCTCCTGTCTATTTTTTGTATCCCCTGCCAGAAAATTCTTCAAAATATTCAAATTACTCTTCCTCGTTTTAACATCTTTTTGTAGGGAGAAAGTTTATAATTTATTTTTATTATTTCTTCATGAGTCAAGGAATCTTTAGAAAACTGCCTAGCCCTCCTACTTAATCATGTTGGCACACTTTTCCTCTGGGATATGTAGATGACTGTATTAGGAAAAGAGCAAATAAGGTCTTTCTGAGTACTGTCCACTCCATCCAAAGCTCAGACTGTGCATCGAAAGGTACAGACCTTCCACCAGTGTGAGATGAGGCAAGGGCGGCTCCTCTGCAAGGGGCAGCACACATGCTTTGAACACTGGGAGATCAGAAGCTGGTATTCCCCTGGCAAGCTTTGAAGAGTGTGAATGACATGAAAGTGTAGGAACGGCTATGTTGAGTCAGAGCAAAGGTTTGTCTGGTCCAATATTCTCTATCCAACAGTGTCCAAGAGACACAGGGACATGCAGGGACAGCATATAATGATGTTCCCCAAGGAGACCCTTACAATCTCTAGATCTCTGTGGTCCCAGACTGCCTAAATCAGCATCCTTACATTTCATAATCCTTCATATTTCTTTTTCCTCCTGTTAATTTGCCCAGGTGTTTGCTGATATGCTGTTAACTTTTGCCATCCACACTTCAACAAGGAGCTTCCATGCCACTAGACTAATCAGCTTGCTATAATTTCTTTCTTTAAGTGGCAAGTTTTGTTTGATGTCTCCTACAGCACTCAATGGAAGACACAGCGAACATCATTCATCTTCTCCTGCCACTCATGGTTTGACAGAGCTTTATCATATTTTCTGTAACTCACCTGCCTTCCAGCCTGAAGCGCTGCCACAAGACCATTCCTTTAGGTGATATAAGTGTTACCACAACATAGGTCCACAGTAACAGGTTTTGGCAGAGAAGGGTGATGCCGTGCCAGGGGGAGCCTCATTTGGCACTGGGGTGGTCGTGTGCCTGGCCAGTAAGAACACAGGGTGGGACTGGAGTAACAGGTACTACAGACTAATAGCATTACATTCAGGCTAGGATTTAATTTTTTTTTCTTTCATTAGTGGATACCTTAGGGGAAAGACCCAAGATGGCCTTACTGTGTGTTATTGGGGCAGGGGAACACCAAGTCTGTTGTAATTCCATGGGTTTTCATGGGTCACTTGTGGTTGGGAGCTAATGGACTCATTCCTGGAGCCCATTGCCACCGTGTGGGTGGCACTGGGTAATGGTGCTCCTGGGGGCAGGTCCTGTCCCATCACCCTTGGACAGAGCATCCAGGGCAGTCCCAGCCTCAAGGAACAGGCACCTCTCTGGGAATCACAGAATCAACAGCTTGGAAGGGACCCCCAAGGATAAACAAGTCCAAGCCTTAGCCCAGCACAGGACCATCCCCAAGAGTCACACCATGTGCCTGAGAGCCTTGTCAAATGCTGTTTGAACTCTGTCAGTCTTTGTGCCGTGACCACTGCCCTGCCTGTTCAGTGCCCAACCACCCTCTGGGGGAAGAATCTTTTCCTAATATCCAAATTAACCTCCACTGACACAACTTCAGGCCATTCCCTTAGATTCTGCCACTGGTCCAGAGCAGAGATCAGTACCTGCCCCTCCTGTTCCACTCAGAAGGAAGTTGTACCTGCGATGGGGTCTCCCCCCAGTCTCCTCTTCTCCAGCTGAACACACCAAGTGCCCTCAGCCTCTTTTCACATGTTTATTGTTTGGGATGTAACAGTGTTTTCTCCCCTGCCCTGAGGAAGAAGGCAACGAGGAATCCCTTAGCTCTTAGGCAAGGTTAACTACTACAAGGGTCTGGATCAGGCTTGGTGAGGGGAAATCAGGTCAAACACTGCCTGGCATGGCTGGGCAGAATCGTGGGAAGCAGACTGACATCCTCAGGCTGGACCAAAATAGGTCTTTGCACCCACGGATAGGGGTGTGAAAGGTACTAGGTGGGGCAAGTTACAGCCAGCATATCCTAGGAGTGCCCTCAAAACCAGGACATATCTTCCAATTTAATTTCATTTGGAAGAACCCAAGCCATGCCCTCTGAGAGCCCTGCACAATGCAAACCAAAGGGCACTAAGTGTAAAGAATGAGGATGTTTGCTTTAAGAGCATACTCTAGATGTAAACATACTAGTGCAAGCGTTTGGATATGACCTCATCCATCCATCCAAGTGCAGCCACAGCATCTCCCAGCTGATCTGATCAGAGCTGCATAGGTTACCACTACCTCATTACTCCAGGCTATGTCTATCAAGCATCTCCATGCTTCAGAGCTGTTAATATCCATTTTAGAAACCAAGCATGTTCCCTTAATCTTACCTTCCATAACAAAAGTGCAACAACATAGTTCTTCAAATTAAATAAAACAAGTCAGTAGCAACAAAAGCAGCAGATATCAGAAATAAATGAAAAAAAAAATAAAAAAAGGAATAAAAAGAATAAGAACACAGCACAACACAGAACATTTCACTGGACACCACCCTGAGGAGGGGGATAAGCAAATAAAGAACATATGAAAGGTTTCATTTATGTTTCCCAGTGCACTTCTGGGAGACACTCATGTGACAGGGGGAATGGTCTGGATGCTGTGGCTCACACGCCTGCTCTCAGGAGAGGAAATGTGAGAGAATAATAACCCGTACTGATGTATAGGCAAGGGACATGAGCTGACAAACAGTGTGATTCATGATCCCTGTGTTAGAGGAGAATGACAAATGATTGATAATATATTACCACATTGTTTCTGACAGGTGGCTTGTGGAAGGGAAGATCAATTCCAGCTTCTGAAATACGAAAAGACCTCAGCACAAGGTAAGAAGGCAGCAGCTAACACATGAATTATGCTCTACAGTGCCTGAGATCGTCTAAGCAGCAGCTATTTGGGCATTTTATAGAGTAAACGCTCTATTTTCCAAGGCATTCAGCATGCTCTGCTTTTCCCTGATGCGCCGGTGTGTTCAGGGTATTGAATATCATACCAGAATGGACCTTCAGTAGACCATACATTTTTTAGTAGGGATTTTCAATAATTCACAGGATCAGGCCCTAAATATGCATGGTATTAGACAAGAAATTTTCCAGTCTCTTTATCATGCAAAGAGACTCTGCTTTCAGTGTAGTAGCAGTGTTTCAATCTCCCAGCCATATAAAATGCCTGGCTAATTGGACTGGTAGAGGAAAGGGGGATTTTCGTGTTTGATAAATTAATCAGTGAGCACTTCTGTATGTTTCCCACTAAAAACCTTAATTAGACATAAAATGCCAAAGAATGGGATCCTTTCTTTAGTTTTAATTGAAGGGATGACTTTTGATCCTCCATTGGTGAGGGGAGAAGAAAGCATTTCAAATGGAAGCGGCACCCCAGCTGTTGCTTAGTGTCAGAGGTTCAGCACTGCTCTTCCACGAATCCCAGGAGCCTATTGATACTTGGCATAAACATGTTAAAAGATCAGATTGACATTCACAGAAACCAGAGTTCACAAAATCACCAAAGCTTTTAATCCAAGGCTCTGTGTAAAAGGATAGCTTCTAATTACCAGTCTAGACTAATCATCAATGTTTAGGTTATAAAAATGAAGCTATCAATAAAGAAGGCAAATTTTAAGACACTGGGAGAGGTCAGGCATAAACTGGAAGACCATTTAGTCATTCACTACATCACTTCTTCCTTGCTCAGTTTTTCAGCATTTCCAGAGCTTTTGTATCCAATGAAGACAAAATCTCTGATGCTTCATTGGATATAGATTTTGCACACAGACACAAAAAGGCAACCAGGGCCAGAACCAGGGCAATCGAGGATATCCTGTAAGAATTCTCTGTAGGTCTTTATTCCTGCCTTGTACTGCTCAGATGGAGATAACACTTAGCTGGACCCTTAGGCAATGTTATAGGGCAGCTGCAAGTCAAGGTGAAATGCCACTTCTATTCTTTCATTAACCCTCCCGGGCCTGTCATTAAATATGGCAGGCTTAGCATTTTTCACTTCAGATGGAAAAGCGCTGCCAATCCCAGGAGGCAGAATTTTTTCGATGCCTAAATTGATGAACAAAACAATGTCAGCAATTTTCAGTTTATTGACAGAACTCTATTTATCTTTAGAATGGTATTTCAGGTGCCCTGGAGCAGAACTGTGACCAAACCAAAAAGGGAGAGTTTATGAGAACCACTGCCATTATACTACCTGAAGTACTGTGAGTGCCTTTTGTTTCACTTACTAAAGAAGGAGGAGATATTTTGGGATTAAATAACATTTTCATAAAAAAAGAACTTGAATAAATGTGACAGCACAATAGATGGAGACAAACACAGAGAAGAAGAAGAATAGAGAAAGAGCAGAAACTGCAGCCAGCCATCCATTTAAAGTTAAATATATGTTTTGATACAGAAGATATGGTTGGATGATGTCTGAGGTTTGTTTGTTTGCTTAGGGATGATTATCACTTACAGGTTGACTAGCTGATATAGATTTCAGTGACAGAAACAGAAGTGACCATTTGAAATCTGTCCATCATCGTAGCAATTCACTCATAACAGTTGCTGAAAGCCACAGCTGAGCTCCAATTTTGTTTATAAAGCTGAATAACCTCAGTTTAATCACAATGAAGAATAATAAGTAACACATATTGCTGCAGGACCAGTTTGTAAGAACTGGATTTTCTCCTTTAATTATTGCTGGAAGGGGTTTGCACTGAAAGTCCCTGCCTTCAGCCAAAAAAATAGTTTTTTTTTTTTTATTTTTTCAAACAAATGCAGATCATCTAAAAGTAGGCCAAAAAAGCAGAGGAAGTAGTAAATGTTGTAAATAAAGACTAGCAAGTCTAATTAAAATCTGGAGACTACTGAATTTAGTTCAACTTACTAAATCAATGGCAGGCATCAATGACCTGAGCAGGGAACCTGCAGCCAAGATGTTGTGACTGCACCTCTGCCACTTAGGCTGCTTGGTGAATGAACACTCAAGCCTCGTTAAAACTGCTAATGAAAATGTTACCTGCCTAATTTTTACTGCAAGTGAACTAATTTCTACTAAAAATGAAGGAAGATGATACCTTTGTCCCCAAACAAGATGCATTTTAAGGACTCACCACTTTTTCTTTATATGAACTATATATATTTACAGGTAAAATGAGCAGGAATCCTGCAGTATCACTGAGCCAACTTCCTTGGCTGAAGTTTTATTTTTTGGAGAGGTTATACTGCAGGCACCCCACCTTTCCTGATAGAAATGATCTGGTCACTAAGCCCTTGAACAGGCAGCATCTCTCTGCATTCTGATTAAGTCCCAACATTAAGATATCTGGAAAAGAAAACTCTTTCCTGGGTTCCAGCAAAGAAAGCAACACCAAAAGTGTGTGGGAAATGGTTGGGATTGAATCTGTCAAGGTTGAAGCACACTTCCAGGTCTGCTCATCTGCTTCTCTCTATGATCCAAACTGGGGTTTGAAATGAATGTGGTTGCAGGTCTGCATCTTCAACAACTGTTTTCAAAGCCACTGAGGACATCTAGAGAGAAGGATATATACCTTGAAGGGTCTGATGAAGTTCTGTAGAATCCAAGCTGCTAAGAGCCAGCAATTTAGACTTGCACGAAAGAAGACCGACCTTTTTAAAAATGTAGCCACTAACAGATATTAAGCACCCAGGGAATCAGAGAACCTGGCAGGATTGCACTTTTCCCCAGTTTGCCCTTCAAAGACCCCAGCTGGTGCCAAGTAGATGTGCATGCACAGAAAATGCCAGATGGCAGTTTATCTCAGAGACACTTCTGAGCAGGAAAGCATTAGTTTCATCCTGGAAGACCAAGGATATTAATGATGCAAACTGAATTTCTGGGTAATCCTTCCAAGTAAAATTCTTGTGCTTCACCAAGGCTAGATTTGTGATTAGAAAGTGGCAATGGGATCAGTACCTGATTCATGTGGTTTGAGCAGGGGGTAAGTAGGATTTTGTTAATGGTCCCAGAGTTTCTTAATGAGAGTTTTCTTTATGTACATGATTCATGTCACTCTTAACTAAATTCTGATTTCATTTACCCTAGAGTACATCTGTGGGCTTAGCAAGTCCATGTTTTTTTCATTATCTCTTTCACACATGTATTTACCAGCCTGCTCTCATCTGGCTGCAAATTTAACTTGGCACTGCAATTGTTAGCCACCAAGTGATGTTCTCATAGACACAGAAAACATGGCCAGCATCCCTCCTACTTCCAGTCCTCTCCTCCTCCAGTGTCAGCCTGTGGTCCCCATTCCTGCTAGCTGTGCCCTTGGTAGGGAATACAGGAGATTGATACAGTGGCATCTTTAGGCACATATTCTATCCAGAAGGATAGCAGATGAAAGGGGCAGTATCTCTCAGTTTTATTGGTGTAGTCAAACCATCAGCCCCCAAATCAGCCACAGACCCTCATCTCCCACCTGCACACAATCACTAACACCTTCACTCCATCCTCCAGATGTCTTACCCATCTCAACTCCTCAGGCATTTTGGAGTGACTCCATGCTGTTCTATGCAAATTGCTTACGGTATGCAAATCAATGCATTAAATAACTAACATGAAATGACACATACGGAGATGTGCATAACTTGGCAGCTATAAATCTGGAACAGTTCCACTGACGTCAACGGTTTCACTTCAGATAGGCTCCAGCATGGAAGGTGTTGAAATCTGGCCCTGTGATATTTTCAGTCAACGTCTAAACACAAACTCAGGCATTGATGATTTTGAAGGCGTAATTATTATTAATGTCTTGTGATTGTTGTTATTCTTTAGGTTTGTGCAACTAAACATGCAACAAAAGTGGGGTTGCAGAACATACTTAATTTCAAATAGGTCGACTTGATGAGCACCTGTGGTTTATCAGATCTTCAGGCAGTTGGAACTTTGGTCTTTATGGCATAATAGTTTCTCTTTTAAAATAGCCAGGGCAGATAATGGAGAATTTATGCCAAAAAAAAAGCTTCAGAGGCAGATGTACACCCTAAAGTGTTTCAAATCAATACAGAATGGGGAATGAGTATAGATCAGTTCAGTGTTACTTGCCATGTATTTTTGGTCTGGGATTGGGTGCCTGGAAACATATGTACCGTCTTGTGCAACCACCCCCTGACAAGGATCTGCTGTTATTGTGTGCAGGGAAAGCAGAACATGGTAAAGGTTAATGCTGCACACGGCAGAGCCACCAGCACTGAGTGGGGCTCTTGTTGCTGAGTGCTCCAAGTGCTGTGTAGTCATTTACACATTTGCAAATGTCATTTTCACATGGCAGAATTTCCACCCACTTTTGCCTGAATGTAAATGACTTCAGGAGACGCCAGGCATTAAGTGTTCTCACAACTGCCCCCAGCATCCCACTGCTCAAAAATGATGCTTCAAAACACTCCCTAGAAAATCCTGTAAGACTTTCAAAATAAATCCCTTTGTGTTTCTGAGCTTTCTTGGTCACTAGTGGAGTTAGGCTCAGATTTACCAGGATGCTAAACTACAGGACATGTGAAACGATGACAAGGAGATCCAGCAAAGCCTGATAATGAGAGACTTTGGAAGAGTCAAGCTCTGTTCCTGCTGTCTATTTGATCTGTTCAACTTACTTTAAATTCTGTTGCACGCTGCATGTGTAAGAAGCTACAGGAGGTTCTTATGAGATGAAGAAGCTTCCAGATTTCTTATTAGTCAAGTGACTTAACATCAGATATTATGCATATAAATATAAAAGCAGTCAAAACTGGAAATGTCAGTGTCTCTGTATATACAATTTGGCATTTGTCAAATGTGTACAACATTTGTATCAGTATTTCCTTTCTTTAGGTTGTTTGTTTTTGATTGTTACTGCTGTTGTTGCTTTGTCGGGTTCTTCTTTTTTTTTTTTTTTTTTTGTTGACATTATCATCATGATATCTGTGTGTTTGTGTTGCTAAAACTAACTTCTACTTCAACTGACAAAATTAGAAACTCTTATTATAGCCATTACTTAGAGAACGTTTTTCAGTTTATTTAGGTTTTTCTTTTCTAATCCTAACAGTCTCCCTGCAGACCTAAACTGACATCAATTTACCAGTGTCTTGACATCTTAAAGTTGTTTCTTATAAAATTTGCATTGGTGTCATTTTGTTTCAAGCTGATATTGTGACAATGTCTCCCTGGATTTATACTGACAATTTATTTTTATTTTGACATAATGTCATCCCCATAGCCCTTCACTAGCATCTATCCTAAGTCTGTGGGTTTAAATGAAAAGTGGTTTCTTTCTGTGAACTACTGTAACTAGCTGAACTTTCTCAGTAGCTACTTTTCTGACCTCAATATCTAGCTATTGATTGCACTTAGGTTTTTATAGAAATGTCAAAAGTTCCTGCCTAGTGCTTTAGGCAGCTCTTCCATATGTACCAAAAAAGGAAATTAAACCAAAACTCCCCCTGAAACTAAAAAACAATTGCCTGTAAAAAGGGGTGAATGCGTGTTTGTAACAGAAGCATCAAACAAAAAACTGAGCACTGAGGGTGACATCGCCCAGAGAGCTGCTGATCCTTTCTCTTTCCCTGAAGTGATAGGGGCATTTTTTGGGGGCTGAACATTCAGGCTGTTTCCAGGCATTTCCTTGGAAAACACAAAGTCCTCAATATCTCTATATTTAATAGGCTGTTGCTACTTCATTGAAATACCGAAAATTGCATTAAGCAAGCTCTGGTGGGGACCAGGACGGTGAGAGACTTTGGGAAAGTTCCAGTGGGACAGGTATAGGTTTGAACCTGGTCTATTTTTTCAGCTCTTTCAGTTTTAAATTCAAAGTGGCAAGCAGGATAGTGAACAATGCCACAAATGCCTTGTGACCCTTCTGAAATTAGAGTCATTGTGTGACATAGTTACAATTCCCAAGGGCACATTTGTAAATTATAAAGCAAATTCCTGCCTGTGATTATGGAGTATTCCTAAGGTTATCCATGATCCTGACAGAATGACTTGTATATGTGACTTTGCAAAAGCTATTATTCATTAGAACACGTGCATGGCTTAATGAGATATTTGCAGCAATAAAATACTTTCTGTGTATAAATAGTATAAATGGTTCACTCCTATACATTATCATACCCAGTAAATCACAGTATGGGTGCAGAGAAAAGGAGCCTTCAATGGCAAAATTTGCTCATTTTTATTGAATCATACCATGAATATTGAGTGATGGTTACGAAGACTAACTTTCACTGAAGTCTCACCAGCAGTGCCTAGGCAGAAGCCGTACCACTGATGGTTCAGCCAAAATGAAGAATTCAGAATTAAAATTTCCATGTATGTGGAAGATTATTTTTTCTGTCCTACTTCTCAAAGAATAGTGAAATCTAATTGTCTAAATGGGACAATTGCATCATTGCATCCCCCAAGTCTTGCATCATTGGAAAAGTCTTCCAGCTCATGTTCTAAAAGCACGCAGGTCTCCCAGAGGTCCTGTGTGATACCTGTCAGCCTCATGTAGGTGTTTAGATACGGCAGCAGTAGATCTCTTACCTTCAAGGCAATGAGATCAAGACCTAAGTATAAGAAGATGAAGACAAAAGACATTTTAACAGCAGTGGAAATAGAGATCTGAGAAGAGGGTGTGTGAGGCTGGTCAGAGAAGTTTATTCTGAAACTCTTCAAACCAAAAATTATGACTTCAAATAAGTTTAACTGACACTTTGAAATTTAGATGGGAATTACTTTGAACTATATCTCCAAAATTCAAAAGGGAACCTAGGGCCTGAAACTACACGGAAACTGAACACAAGACTTGCACTAGATGTGAATAAAATATTAGGTATCTATATGAGCAATGTCAATTCCCATAGATGATTTAGATAAGGAAAAAGCACAGGGTATAAACTTACCAGTGAACTTTCATCTAAATCCTTAACTATTTATTACGTATTCTTTTTTCACCCTTCCATTATTGAAATACATTCCTGCTGTCGTTAGAATTAAATCAGAATATTTCTGTTACCTGTCTAAACACCCAGCCTGCCTTTGACTTCAGCAGAGTTTCGTATCTAATTAAACATTGTCTATCAGATAGGAATGTCTCTGTCATTAATTCTTGTTAGAAAGGGAAGACCACCACTGGAAATAGGGCTCTGTGAATTAAGCATGGCAATGAGAAGTCATATTAATCTTGCATTTTAACTCTTTCAAACACTTCTTATCCAATCTTAAAGCTGGTCTTAGTCACTAGACATTTTAGAACTAACTTCTGATTTTGGTACCTGTCATTGCATGCCTGATTTTTACACCTGTCATTCACTCCTGAACTCTAAACACAGTGTGGGCACTTCAGCATATTGTGCAGGGTATCCAAAAATGTATGACACTTTTTGAAAATATAGATTTTTTTCAGCTGATGTCGAGCCTTCTGTTCATGGGCCATACACATTAATACTAATGTAATTGCAAATGAAGTTCTGTAATTCTCTGCATCTTGCTGCAACCTGCATTTGCCAACAGAAAAGCTATGAAATTTTTGCTAGAAAAAACAGGGATTAAAAAGATTGGAAAGTGACTCAAAAGGTATGACTGCCTGAAACTTGGTTTTTCACAGCATTGAGAAAATATCACAGCCAGCTTCACTGTACCAGTGCAGCTGCACTCCTGTGGGTTCAGAGCTGGCTGACATGGGCCCACAAGGTGTTAAAACCCCCGGTTCTGGGTTTCATACCTGTGTGGATAGATATAGGTGAGGGCTGCTCTTGCTATGCCTCTCACAGAGGTTTGTCCAGGACTAGGGTTTATTATCCTCAAAATGTAAAGCTGTAGAGATTGCAGTTAACTATTAATTAACTATTCTAAACTGAGAGCCTCTCTTCCTAGAAGAGCTGACAATGGGTTTGCATATCCTCTCTGTAGAGGATACAGGCCTTTTATAGGAATTCCATGGTGTCCTGTGAAGTGAGACACTTAGAGTTTATGCTGATCCCCATGTTTGGACAAGTTTGACTACAGATTTCTGCTTCACTAGGCACGAAGGATCAGTCGGCTATTAAACCGAGGGCTGTAATACCACTGACTGTGGAAAGCTGCTTGATGTCAGTGGTTTATAATGCTTGGATAAGAACTGAGGTGTTGCTATTCTTCCAGCATGAAGAATCCAGACAAGTACAAATACCAGCATGTGTATGCACACTGTTCTTCTGAGAGCCACGTGATAAAAGGAAAAATCAGCTGGGAAAGAAAACAAGATAAAATGAGTTTATTTAGATGTGCTGACAGTGCTGTGAAGGATATACTGAAATTTTACCTTTTAATTTCAAAATGCCACAGTAACAGAGGAAAGTTCACGAGGATCCCTTGAAGGCCTAATAATTTTTTACTATTATTTAAAATTCAATCACATATTTCAGCAATTATTTATTACATTTTTAATGTGCATTTGGTGGTTTCAGCATGCTCTTCGTTCTTTGATGTCTGAGTACAATCAGCACCTATTTCTCAAGGATCTTCATATTATAGTTTTAACTTTGTGAAATTCCTTTTTAAAATGTGAGCAAACATTCCAGATGATGTGGAGGAAGAAGGGGAGTGCAATCCAATTCTACACAAAACATCACTTCAGCTTCTCCTTATCCCATTACTTAAAAACTCTGCATCAATTAACTGTTAAGAAAATATAAATGTCTTGGTCAAGAAGAACAAAATCAACAGTAATTAATTGCTTCAATATTTCTCACAGCCATTCCCCCTCCATAGGAAATTAATTTTCATTCATGTTACAGACAAGATACAGAAGATGGAAGGGGAGAAAATTAATTTGGTTGATGTCATTCTGTAGTTTAATCCTGGTATTAATATCCTTTGTATAGTGACTGGGAATGATATCTGGATTCAAAAGTAATTCTGTGAAATGTGAGGCTTTACAGAATTGATATTGTTCTGGGAATGAAGCTGTTGCAATCTTCCTACCATTTGCAAAATCAGTAAAAGCAAAGAATCAAACTAGACCTGAAATTCCCGTCCCTCTCTTTGAAACCCACTGCTGTCATCATCTCCCACTCCCTTTTTGCAATGATCAGACTTGCCAAGATAATCACGTCTACAATTGTCTGTGTTTTGATGGATGAGGCCTTAAAAAAAAAAAAAAAAAAAAGTTGAAATATGTCTGAAGACAAAGAAGTGAATGGCTGTGTCTTTGTGCAGAACTTGCATGGGGCCCTAGATTAGGGAAAATTCTGACCAGAAGAGCACTTCAGACATATCTGAAGTATTTTTCTACCCAGAGAGGGAATCAGGAAAGAGATGGGTTTGTGTTCCTACCTGCATCCAGTCCAAAGAAGCTTCCTTAGGAAGTGCATTCTCCCACTGCTGGAGGCAGTCCCATGCTGGCCTGATGAACAGTCCCTGGGGTTTGACCCTGAGAGTGAAAGAATTCATCTACAGCAATGCCACGCTGGCAGAGTGCTGGCTGCTGCCGTGAGGCTGGGGCAGCCCAAATCCCAGAGGAGACACGTGCCTTCAGTTTTACCATCTAAGAATTTTAAATGCCCCACCACTGAGACCACCAGAAGTTTTGTACTGTGAATTTGATGCAAACTGATGAAGCTTTCTTTTCCTGACACTGAAGAGAGCCTAAGCTCTGAGTGGAGTCTGGTTTCAATTCCATTTATTATAAAGGCTAGTGTTTGAAGGGTAACTCTAAAGGGACTTCGTTTGTGTTTGCTGAAGAGATTGGTATGTCTGCTTCTGACATTCTGATTTAAAAAATCATCTTTGAACCCAGTGTATATATTTCTGTGTTTCTTTTATGGATTATTATGGAGAATAATTGTTTAGTGAAAAGCATTTTCATTTACATTATTGTATGTTATTTGACCTTCTTCAAGAGCACTGGGACACCTCCAAGCACACCACTCAGCTTTGAATATTGGCACTTGTGAGCTTGTTCTTACACCCTAGTAAGATGATTAATGTACCTTGTAAATTATCTAATGGCTTGATACACTTTCTATGCAGCTTCTTGTAGGAGAAAAACAGGATAATGTGAGATGCAATTGATGGGTATGAAACAGAGGAGTTGAAATAGAGAAACTAATTCAGAAGTATTGACAGGATATCTGTAGTGCTGGCGAACTACAAAGCAAAATTTAAAAGCATGTGTGAGATAGGAAGATGTCCCAGATAGATGGAAACACCTTGTTGAGATGGACATTTTTTCTTTCGAGACTGTTTGCAGGAACATGGAGGGATTTATGTAGTCAAAATATTGATGTCAAACTTTGTCTTTTGTTAGAAGATGTAAAGTAATGGATATATATGGCCCCAAAATATCCTAAACTGATTGACCTCCTGGAAGGAACTGATAGGCCAAATATTTGGATCTATCATTCCTTCTTTTTGATCACTGGACTTATTTGCAGAATAGAAGGATGTTAACTGGCCCACACTCTGATTAACAGTGTGAGAGAATGGCTAGAAAGCTGTTAATGCAATTGGAGAGTGTTTATCTCTATTTCATTTTTATGTTGAGGTTCACAATCTCAATGGCATTCTTCACTGACAGTTATTAATTTGAGTGGCTCTAATTCTTTATGTTTATAACGGTAATATTAAAACATCTGTTCTAAGTGATGGCAAATTTCTGTGATTCATTTTTTAATATTAGGACTTGACAGATACTGTTTATCTCCACACTCTGGATGTCCTTGATGTAACTTCAAAGTACAACTTAAGTGCAACAGTACAGTAAAAAATACTCCAACAAGCAATTTCAATTTCAAATTTCTCAGGTGCTCAAAAATTTTTCCACTACTGTAATTACAATTCCTGTCCTCATTTTCAAAAGCCTAATAGACAAATGAACTTTTGTTAAGTGCCTTAAATCATCATTTGTTTCGATGAAGGTGTTAGTGATGGATCACAGTCTTTTCACACCTAAAGTAGACCATTATTTCTAGAATTCTCCTATTGATTTCAGCTGTGGCAATATACAGTGACTGCCATTGAGAACTTGTCATTAATACTAGAATTTCCAACTCTCTCTCCATTGTTACAAAAATAATATCTTGCAGGAATGTTCTTATCACTCTCAGTTTATCAAAGAACAACCTCCATTTGAAAAGCCATGAGATGTTATTAACCTATATTATATACAAAAGTTAAAAGTAATGTGTCATCTGGAAGCAGAATACATTACACTCTAAGAGTGTCATCAAGAAGGGGTATGAAAATCCACCCCCAAAAATAGTGCAGTGAACAGGCTTATTCAGCTGATCTCTAAGTATTGTGAGTCTCTTTTATTATTGCTATTATTATTATAGCACATTGGGTATTTTCTCTTCCATTTGACAAAACATAAAAAGTAATAATCAGTTTCTTTTTATTGGCTTGAGACTACCTAGGGGCGACACAGGATCTTTTATAATGAAAATCTACTAAGAAGTGCAGACAAGTTTGGCAAGGTTAAATTATGAAAGCAATTCTACCAAACAAAATTAATGAGTCACAAACATGCTGCCACTGATTAAAAAACCAAAAAAAACCCAACCAGAACCAAAAAAAAACCCACAGCCCTCCTCACATTTAGAGATTCAACTGTTTGCTGCAGTCAGACTTCAAGACCTGCTGAGTTAACAACTTCTCTGCCATTGTTCACACATACCCTAGAACTGTAATCACTCCCTTGAGTTTGGAGAGAGCCTATTTACAAGAGAATGTAGTGACAGGAAAAGAGGAATGGCTTCAGACCGAAAGGGAGTAGGTTTAGATTAGTTATTAGGAAGAAACTCTGTGAGGGTGGTGAGGCACTGGAACAGGTTGCCCATAGAAGTTGTGGAAGTTCTCAAGGCCAAGTTGGATGGGGCTTTGAGCAACCTGGTCTAGTGAAAGGTGTCTGTGCCCATGGTAGTGGAGTTGGAATAGATGATGCTTAAGATCCCTTCCAACTCAAATCATTCTTTGATTCTCTGATTCTATGACATGTTTTAGTATGGAAAAGGGAATGCAGTTTTCCTCTGGCCTTAGTGAAACTGCTGCATCCCTTTTGGGGAGGAAGGAACCAAACTGGGGAGAAAATAGGCTTTATTTTTATAGTAGATACTGACATCATGTTGCTCTAGAAATCACAAAGGTGTTAAAAAGACAAAACTCTGACTTCTGCTGCATGTTCTAGCACTTTTATGGATTTCAGCAGCCTTCCTTTACCACAGCAAGTCAATTTCTGTATACAAAGCACTAATTTATGCCAATGACCGTTAGACGTGAAAAGAGTCAGTGAACTCAGTTAAGACATTTGCACTGTTCAAAATAAGTGAATTTTTTTGTATTGCATCTGACTTTCACGTGTTCTGCACAACATGTTCAAATCTACTTGTTTCTTTTCCCCTCTCTCTGTCCAACTAGGTCACAATATCACTAGATCAATGCTCTAGGTTTTCCAGTTACAAACGCAGGTCTCTGGGCCCCACCAGCTAACAAAAAATCAAATTACATTTTTTTTTCTTTTTGCTGATGATTTTGTCCTTAGTGTAAAGAAAACCAGAGACAGCTATCTTCTGCTTTACAATATGTAAATATGCTGTGTTATAGTGAACATAACAGAAAGAAATTACTCATCAAGAATTTTCTCAGCAAGCATGTAATTAGAAATGGATTCCAAATCAAAACACAGCCAGAAACTGCAGAAATCCACATCTAGAAGTAAACAGCTTACAAGTGCTTTAGGATAAATATTCTATGCTACGGAATTTAAAGAAAGGAATAAAAAGGGTGAGAAACACTGCACTGTACTCGTGGCTGTATGGGCTGTAGCTAAGCTGATCTTATGACATTCAAAGAATCTGTTTGTGTTTAAAGATAAGTGTTTGAAAGAAGAATTGATCTCCACTGATATTCTCTGTGAAGCTCTGACCTCTGCTTCCACCAGCAAGCCTTTCTGGCAGGCAACTGAGAGTCAAAAGAAAGTCTTGCTGTGAGATCTACCAAATTCACTGGGACCCTAATTCATCCTGTCTTATGTTAGGAGTTTAACCACAGAACCTTTACAAGGAGTGCAGCCCCTCTACACTCTCTAGAAGGTTTACAGAAATTTAAAGAGTCAGGCCAGGCATCTGAAAAAACTTTTCTGCTCCCTAAACACAACAGATGCTTCTGCTTGACTATGAAGGTGCACAAATGTAAACAAATTCCAAAATTCCCTCAAACCAGGGCAAAGGCTCAAACCAGGGGACTGTGGTTTAGTTCTGGGTCAGGATGAAGATTCTGGTGAGTATTTAACACTGTACAGTAACATTTGATATTGATATATCCTCTCTCCTTATTCTCTTCCCTGAGCACGGGGTTCATTAAAAAGACGTGGGTAGATTCTGATGGCTGCAAAGAAAGGGTTGCGCTGCAACAAAACCTTTTAAGTCTATAATTAACCCAAACTGCATCTTCAGCTTATTGAATTTAGCTCTGTGGAAGGATCCTGCTCTGTAGAACAGATCACACACATCTACAAAGGCTTTTCAGACAGTCCAAAACCATCCATCACTATACTTCATTAGCTCCACCCACTGATTTACTGAGAAGCTCTTGACACCTGACAAAAAACTTTCCCATCTCAGATTTGTGTCTCAGCCATCTCCCTCCTGATTTGTGGAAGAAAATGATGAGCAACTAATGTCATTCCAAACCTATGCCTCAGCCTGAGGGATATAATTTCCCATCTTCCATCAAAAATATTGCAATCTACTGAACACTGAAGTAACTTATTCTGGATTTATTTGCTGTAGTACAGTGTCGAGTGGTGTGTTAAATCCACTACTTGTTAGAATACCCACAGGGAGCTGATGGAAGGCCAACTTTAAGCCTTTCTAAGTAGTAAAAATAGAAGTAGTAATGCAGACATGGCTTTGTCTGGATGCAGGCAAGGGCATGGAATTATTTAAGCCATGTTAATGATACTGGCTAATAAAATTCTTTTGTCAACAGATTAAAGATTTTATTAGAGGCCTTTCAAATTCTGTTGCAACATCTGCTATTGTCAAGCATAAAATACTGCTCCTCACCTGAGAAACATAATCAGAATCCAGAATAATGTATCAAAACAGCTTGACATCTTCCCACTTGACTGTGAGAGAAACTGCATTTCCAATTCTATGCTGCTCATTTCAGTTTACTACTAGTACTAATTCTTTCTCTGGCTCTAAAGAGAAGCCAGGTGAAATGGACAAGTAGGAATTACTTTAGACTCATAAATATGGAAAGGACACACTCTTCTCATTGCTCACTCCATATGAACTTAAAACCATTAACAAAATTTTACCTGATGGACATTTGCAGTGTGCCTCTTTCCTTCCTTTCTCAGAAAGGAAAGTGAGTAATGGAGTGATGTTTTGGGGGTTTTCTAGTTTTCTTGCTTTACCATGATGTCACATATGAGGGCATCTTGAATACTCTCACAGTTGGAAAAGGTTTATGAAATGTGGGATGGGATCTGTCTGGAATAGGTTAAATGACCCATTCATTCAATCATGTTCCAAGCAGCTGAACTCAAGGCAAATGGCATTAGGATTTGAAGCATGAAATCTCCACCAGAGTGATAGGACAGTGGAGTGCCGAGTAGATACTGATTCCTGTCCCCTCATCTGGGCAGAAGTCTTCCTGGGGTTGTTCTCGTAGGTACATGGATTGTCTTTTCAGCGTCTCTTGTGGAGATCTTAACAAGGTGGGTATCTTTTGTCTCTTACTTCACCTCTCTTTTAAGGATCTTCATGTTCCACCACAGGGGCAATAAAACACCAACAGAAAAAACAAGAACTAGGCTCTTGCTCTACTTTGCTCCTTTGAAAATCTTAGCTTGGATTCTACTTTCCTGTGTTTTTTTTCATTGCAGTTACATTACTAACATTTTTCTTCCTTCTCACCCCAAACAGCTGTCTCTCTGGGATCATTTATCCTACAGGCAGCTGTCTTATTGGGAGCACAAATCCTACTAGGATCTCTCAATACCTAGACAAAAGCCTTTGTGATTCTACATTTGCTTTATTTAGTTGTTGTTTCTTTTAGATATGGCAACTTTTTCTCTCCACCCATTGCACTCTCCCCCTTTTCAAGGAGCCCTAACACTGACCTGCACTTACACACAAGACATTAACATGGGCCTAAAGTTACCTAATTCACCTAAACTGCTGAGTTTTAATAGGCTACTACAGCCCTAGGACAAGTTTTCCAGGTTTGGCATGGAATGTCTATTGTTAAGCAAATACAACCAGAAGTGTGTTGGACATAAATTTTTAAGGAAAAGTTTAAGAAGGAAATGAAATGTTAGTGGGTCTGACATCTATGAAATGCCTACCAGGTGCTGAGGAGCTGAGAAAGAGACAGAGTTACAAGTTTTGCAGATGAGAGGTGAAATTGCTGCTATGTGCTGCCTTTAGCTGATGAATTGCTTCCCCTTAAACAATAGGAATTTGGGTTATCCAAAAGCTCTGCTGGTCAGGTGATAAAGCTTTGACACTTGTGCCCAGGAATTTTTTGCCACTCAGAACTTCAGTCTCCAGAATGCTGCGTACTAGAGGTTCCTTCTAGGTCAATTTTCAGAAATAATATGCTTGCTTCCTTGAATTGTCAGGGAAAGTTAGAGAAAATTAGTAAGGTAACACTGATATTCTTTTAATAATAAAATAATCTTAGAAAAATAAAAAGGTTTTTTTCCTTCTCTTTTTCTTTCTTCTTCTTTTTCTTCTTTTTCTTTTTTCCTTAGGATACTTTTGTCAGCATGCATAACAGTATTTGGAAAGAAAGTAATAGAGGATATCCTGTATATATCTATATGTATCTATATACACAACTGCAGTTTTAGTGGTCTTCCACTAAAAGGTGTCAACATTCTCGCCCACTCTGGTCAGCACAGTGTTGCTTGTTACTCACACTGTACATGGACTAGTAGTTTCCTCACTGAGGATTTGTCCAATGCATGGGATTGAGGCCAAGTTTACATCTTCTCCAATTATAAGAGTGCCATTAAGTTTAGATAATGTGAGATTTAAACTTAAGAGAATTTCTAGGGAAATCATAATTAGATGCAGACACATTACATGAGTTTAATGACTGAGATTTAATTTCAATTTTCAGGATTATTAAATGAGAATCCTTATTTGTCTCCTTTTTTTCTTAATTGATAGAAAATTTATTTTCAAGCAATTAAGACAGAGATTCTTTTCAATTCCTAAGTGTTTGTGAGCTATATACTATTGTTCTCTACCTTGCTTTCAAAACTATGTCCTGCTAATTTCTTTGAGCTCTTTCTGATAACATGATAACACCTGCATGTCTTTTTATACCGAAAGAGCAATCTTCACTTCAGTTTAGATATGCTGTAGGAAATTAAGTTACTCACGACTTAGGACTGAACATTTCACAAATACTGATAGATTAGAAAGATAGTCTGCCACAAAACCATCCAGAAAGAAAATTAAGAAATAGCATCATTCTGTGTGTGTCTGAAAAAGTGGCTTGCTGAGATGTTCTGCTGTGGTGTTTTATGGATTCTGAGTTACACAATCTCAACAAACGAAATTCATTTCATTTGACTGTAGCCACATACACGTGATGTACCCATCCAAAAGTAATCATCTTCACTCTCAAGGGAAGAGTGACATCTCCAAGTAAGGGAAATTGATCCCTTTCAATGCAAATTGCTTTTTGCATTTCACATCTTGATGGCAGAGGAATGTTTCTGTGTGCCAAACCTGCACACTATCTGGGTGCTAAGGTGTGATATGCAGTGGGTTGGTACATCCACACAGGAATTCAGCTGTTGGTTTCCCTGTTTGGCACCACGTAAGGAAATCCAGCCTTATCCTTCCCAAAGCTTTGCATCCGGTTTCATTTAAAATGTGAGAGCTAGTGCATTAATTTGGTTTTATTCTCCTGAAGCACTGGGCTAATCAAACATGAATGCTGACTGGTAACCAAGAATACAGCATAGAAGATAACACCAATGCCTAAAGACTTAAAACTCACAAGAAACTATTTTAGTAAGTAGAGATCGTTTTGCCCTCATTTTTCAGAGCTGGTTCACGCCTACAATGTGATTTTCTCTCTGTAACTCTCTAGTCTCATTTCTTTATTCTACAGCACCGAAGTACTTACTTTTCTGTTTGGTCTTGCTTTCCAAAAAATACCACCAAATCTGCCCTGGGAGCCCGCAGCAGATGCAACTCTTTGGCCAAAATATCCAGAAATAACACCGAGCCTCCTGGTTCTGAGGCAGAGAGGTTGTGACTGAACAGAGAAAAACTTTACTGCACAACAACACCAGCATTTTTTTTTCCTGAAGAGGTAATGTTGCCTTTTAGTAGACAAAGTGTCAGGGAACAAAAAAGTTCTTAAGGCAATTTATGGCCAAAAAGTGTCAATTGAATTACACCATAATAAATCCTATTTTTAGGACTGAGCTGGTATCCTCTTGGTATTTGGGATCTATCAAAACTAGAAAAGATGAAGGTAAGCAAAACAGTGAGGTTTTAGATCAATAAAATATGGTACAGCAAAAGAAATTCTGTTTTTAAATAATGAATTGAATGGTTTAGAGGATTAGTAGAAGGAAATACTCTTCACATCTAAATGACCAGTTCCACTGTGAAAAGACAAGCTGGCCTGCACTGGATGAGTGGTTATATCCATAACCTCTCTGGTCAACCATGCAACCAATGTGAGTAAAAAATTTTAAATTAAAAAAAATAATAAATCCCCTGAGGCTGTTTAAAAAGGAAAAATGATCATTCAGTGAAATATTCATGAACGTGTCTCCTGTGGAAGCTCAGACTCAAACTATTTTGAGTTTCCAGCTTCAGATGACACACATCTGCTTGGCTGTGTCCTTGACTCATGCATTCTGTGTCTCAGGTCCCCTTCCTTCTTTAGCAGTTGTGAAACAGCAATACACCAATGTGACATTTCAGAGTCAAAATACTTTCAAGTTTTTATTAAGTGTGTGAAATCTGCCATAGGAAAATCTGGTTATTATTATTATTTAAAATATATTCATTATTTTTTCTCAAGTGAAAGAACATTTTTTCAGACAATTGAATAGTTTCAATCTGGAAGTCAGACACAGAGTAGGTTATGGGTCCTGAATCTCCATGTAGAGCTGACTGATCACATGGCCACAAAGTGAAAAAGTAAACTTTGATTAACTGCAAGTGGTATTTGAATAAATAAAGGAATTCAGAGAACTTTTTGCCTCAAAAGCAACACAGGAAATATTTGGAATAAATAGTTATCTGCTGCTCTTTTCAAGCAGGATAGTGGCAAACAGTGGGTCTAACACATCATGTCTCCTATTTAAAGAATTTCCAAGGTTAAGAGCGCAAATGACAAACACGATTGTTGTGTGCTATCACTTTCATTTCAGTGTGCTCTTCTGAGCAATACCTTGCTTCTGCCTTATTCCCACCTTCAGCTCAATTAGGTGTATCTTTCTGAGGCCAAACTTCTTTGTACTAACATGCATTCTTCCCATAACTGCCTTTTAAACAGGGAGCTTTCTGAGTATTTCCTAAAAAATCAGCTTTCTGAGAATCTGCTCTGAATTGGTACAAGCTCCTTAGGCTTCTGTGAGGTTTTCTTTTAAGACACAGGCTTTAGTAATTTATCATCACTATTTTTAAAGCACCTTGGACTGAAACCTGGTATCTCAGTTGCAAGATAAAAAGGAGAGTCCTCACTTTTAGTCACTACTGGCCTCAATTTTTTGTCAGTTTTATTGTTTTCTTTAGAAAGTACAAGTAGGTTCTAAGTTTAACTAGATTTTTCCCTTATCTGCTCTTCTTTTAGACTTGTGTGGCTTATTCAAATGATAAGTCTTACCTCTTAATTAGGAACAATCTTTAATAGTGACATTAATACTGTCTAGGAGTTCTAATGATGGATCACTGCATCGTTTTATTTCATCTTGAAATATGGGTAGAAATATGTCCATAGGTAGAAATAAGAGCCCTGTCCAGGAAGATTTCCAGTTGGATTATAAAGTAAGAAACAGACGGATTTGCAAAGAAGAACACAAGGCAAGAATTGCAGTTGCAATTCCAACTGCCTTTTTTCAAATTTCTTTTCAATATAATCTATCTGATCTGCACTTTTCTGTTATATTTAGCACCAATTTTGTCTACCACTGGTGAAAGAGATTAGACTCCATCATGCAGCTCATCAGCTGGTGTAGATTAGTTGATGTGCATTAACTCCATAGACATATTCCTCCTGCACTTGGGTCACAACAACCCCCTGCAGTGCTACACATTGGGGTGCTGGTTGACAGCAGCTGAACATGAGCCAGAAGTGCCCAGGTGGCCAAGAAGGCCAATGACATCCCAGGATGTGTCAGCAATAGTGTGGCCAGCAGGACCAGGGCAGGGATTGTCCCTCTGTGCTGGGCACTGGTGTGAGACCACATCTCGAATGGTGTGTCCAGTTTTGGGCCCCTCACTTCAAAAAGGACATTGAGGTGCTGGAGCATGTCCAGAGAAGGGCAATGGAGCTGGAGAAGCGTCTGGAGCACAAATCTGATGAAGAGAAGCTGAGGGAACAGGGATTGTTTAGCCTGGAGAAAAGGTGTCTCAGGTAGGACCTTCTCACTCTCCACAACTACCTGAAAGGATGTTGTAGCCAGGTGGGGATTGTTCTCTTCTCCCAGGAACAAGTAGCAGGACAAGGGGACACAGCCTTAAGTAGCATCAAGGAAGTTTAGATTGGATGTTAGGAAAAACTTCTTCACCGAAGAGAAGGCTGCCCAGGGTTGTGTTTGAGTCACCGTCCCTGGTGGTATTTAAAAGATGCGTAGGTGTGGTGTACAGGGACATGATTTCTTGGTGGATTTAGTAGCATTGGATTAACAATTTGACCTGATGATCTTAAAGGCATTTTCCAACCAAGAGATTCTATGGATGTCTGATTCAGTATTGATGAAATTTACCAGTTTACTCTCTGAAGATCTGCAGCTTTGATTATTATTAAGCTTTTGTGATATAGATTGCCAGAGTCTCTGACTTTTATCTTTTTCAGTTATCATGTAAAATCAGCTAAAAAATAAGTCAAGCTATTCCAGGAAACATGAATTTTTAACATAGGGTCTAAGATGTAGTCACATGCTCACAGACTCCTACAGCAGCAGTTTGCTGGCACTGTTCTCCTCTTCATTATTGTGCCTTCAAAGACATAGCAGCTGAATATTTGTGGTTCCTATTCTTCCTTAGAGCAAAGCAAAACAGACCCATTCTCCTGTTTGCGAGGTGTCTTAGGCTGGAACTATCATTGTTGATTTCCATGAGTCTGGTTCAGTTTACACTTAAATTAATTTAGAGAGTTCAAGCAACCATTTCTTTGCGTTAGCTGTGAGAATGTGACAAAAATCAGAGGATCCTCAGCTCCAGGAACTGTTACAGATGTTCCAAGGAGAAAAAAAATAAAAAGTAATTATGCATTTAGGAAAGGAATGATGGTTATGTTTGCACAGTGAAGAACGCACATAAAAAGGACAACATCTACATGTCATGTAAATGCAAATGTGAAGATGTAACCAACTTTTTAGTACTGCAAGGAGGGAATGAACATGGAGAAGTGAAGCAGACCAATGTGCCTTGCCCTGTAAAAAAAGAACTTCATAACTATTTGCACTGAATGAAGCCCTGGTGGGTCACAGTGAAAATTTTCATGGAGAAATCTTTGTTAAAAAAGATTTTCAGTGGAACCAACTGATACTGCCAACATTATATGTTCTAATGAAAGTCAAGCACGCTATTGAAACTAAAACCTGATCTCTGAACTTTTTTTAGTTGAAGAGTTCAGGGATTCAGACTTGGAGCTGCCAGTCTGTTTTGTCATCATCAAATTAACATCCCTTCATCACATGTACAGTTTATCACCTTCATGGGATCAGTTTGTTTCCTGTTTGTTTTATGAAGTTCAGAGTAGGTTTGTTTGGGGATTTTTTTTCTTTTTGGTGGAGCTAATTTGTTTGCTCTTTTAGCATCATTTCAGCTCTCAGATTTTGGACAACAGGTGTTTTCTTCAGTTTTTGATGATTATATGATGACTTCATTTTAGGTCATCACAAGTATAGTTAAAAGACATTTTACCTCTATTATTTGCAATTACATATATTCTAACCATAGTATTTCATAACACGTCAGTGTGGGAGTTTCCTTTTTTGTTTGCATGAATATTGAGACCTGAGTAGGTTGTCTGTTCAGAGATGTGAAGTGTTACTTGCAACACCCACAGACAGCTGAGACATCTTCACGGGGCTGGTTGCACAGAACCTGTAGGATGGTAGTGCTGGCCTGGACCAGCAGCTGGAAATGCAGCACAATTGCAAATGAAATGGCCACACAACCATCCTGGACATGGTTATCCTGCCCTTACCAGTTGAGATTCATTTTAAGATCCTAGTTATAAGTGTTTACAAATAGATGTTTACCTTTGCTTTTGGAGCCTAAAATTCCATTGCAACTGGTCAAAATTTAAGAGACACACTTCAGTTGCTTGAAATGTCATCTCCAATGGGACAGGGCAATTAGTCCACCCTGCTTTTCCTCTAGCTGCCCCGCCCGAGAGTCATATACTCCTTGAAGTTCTATTTCATACATTTTTGGATAGTCCTGAGTACTTCTGAGTGTCCCAGGTGCCACCAGATACCTGTCTATAGGCATCCACTTGAATGGCTAATCTGGTTAGCACAGTCAATGGAGCCTAGAGAGCAATTCAGCTGCTCAGCCAGTCTACTTTAGAGTGAGCTAATATGATCTCCCCTTCTGCTTATAGTGGCGACATCCAGACACTCTCAGGTAGGTATGTATGTGTTTGAGATAGCATAGACATGTAGGGCTGGCAGGTACAACATAAGGACCTGTGACATGGGCTGTTCTGGACCTGCAGTCAGAGAACAGGCATGAAATCCCTCTGCACCTCAGCTGGCAATCGGTGTTTGTGTTTGGGTGACTGAGCAGGGCCCAGAGACCACCATCAATTACAGTGAGAACCCAGTGGACGTTAAGAAGCAGAACTCTAATGCAGTTGTCTTAACTTGTGTCCCAACCCCAACCACTGTGCTTGGAAACAAGAATAAAATTGCCAACACTATATAAGGTAAATTAAGTAAAAGACAATGTGCAAGGTTCTCTGCTCTTGTTCAATGTATTCTCCCTCTGATAACAGCCATGACTTTTTTATTCTAAAAGACCAGTTGTGCTGGGCTGACCCCAACAAGCAGCCAAATGCTGACCCTGCCTTTTCCTTACTCCACTCTCAGAAGGGATGAGGGGTGGAGGAAATAAAGTATCCAGGGTTTTTTTATGCAATTGTAGTTTAATATAACAGAGTTTTTCACAAAAATTTAGACTTCAGACCTACACCAGTACTGCCAGAAGTCGATTGATTATTGTATTGTCTAAGGACATTATGATATGGCAAACAGCCTGTCTGGATGATAAAACCACAATAAACTTGAGGATAAATAAAATAAAACTTAACTAGAAACTTTAATGAGATCAAAAACTGGAGCTTTTTACCATATCAACGACTTCCCTAAAGCTGGTGGAGAAAGATATTTCACTGTGGATTTACAAAGTATAGTCATCTTTTTCCATTGAGTACTGATGAACTTGCTTCTTGTCAGCTAAATCAAGAAAGCTATTTCTTCTCTTAATGTTAGAGGGGCAGTGTAAATTTCCTTGTTAATGCAAAGCAGGCTACTGGTTTGAAAGTTGCTGATTGACCAAGTATCATATGTCACTTTAGAAACTGGGGAAATTAAAATTGGTTTACCCAGCACACTCTCTGTGCTTTTCTGGCACAAGATTCCTGTTAATATTTCTCTTCTAATCTGCCTTCTATGCCAGGAGTGCTAAAAAGACAAGACCAAAAGGAGGGGGGGAAAAAAAAAATCAAACAAAAAACCAGAAAATGAGTTTATATTGGATTTGGGTAACTGACAGTGATCACTATCAAATCACAGCTTAAATAATGCATTGTTCAGCAGAACAGACACTGTACTGAGATGTTCAGAGCATTTATGTACACAGAGTAAAATCTCCTGCCTCTTTCTCAGTCTCCCTGTCTGTATAGAATACAGATGCATACACTGAAACCATTATTTAAAGACAAAACCAAGAGCAGTGATCCAAAACATGTCTGTGAAGGTAACTGCTGGGTTCATATCTACTTTCAGGACAGCTCCCTGAAAGGGAAACTTCATCTTTAAACATCCTGTGATATTGACCATTGACCTATTCATGGGAGGGAGGTGGGGGAATCTGATAAAAAAAAACCATCTAGCATTGAGACCTTCCCCCACATACTCCTTTATAATTGCTAAACTGCCTGTTTTTTCTTAGCACAGTTCTAAGCCTCAATTCAGCATTCCATTAACTGCCAGCTCCAACAGTGCACTGCTGGCACTGGCCATGACAGGAGAGGAATTTGCTCGCTGACTATGCAAAATGGGCAGATGTTGGGTGAGAGATGGAGAAGTGACTTGCCAGAGTCAAACAAACACAGGGCTCCACGCAGTGCCCTGCCAACTTTTCCTGCAGGATCCTGCCTGCTAAGCTCATTAAAGTTCACAGCAGAATTTGGAATCTAAATTGAATGGGCTTAGTAACACAGAAGTACATTAATTTACTATGAAAACTCTATTAAATGTAGGAATAGCAACACCAAAGTTTATTAATCGTGGAATGACTGTATAGGAACAATAGCAATTTAGTAACTGGGAAAGAAGTGAGCCAAAAAAAATCTCATAATTAATGTAAACAGAGCCAAGAGGAACACTGTAAACTAGATTTTTTCTGTCTCATGCATTAATCACAAATTATGAAGGAACTCTACATCCATGGGGAACTGGCCGTCACATATCAGTGATATTTGATATAAATGCAATGTAACATCAGTAATAATACTACTGCTACTATGGGTAACAGTGGCACGTAGCCCTTACATCTAAAATCCATCCCTCATGTCAATGGATGCAGCTCTACCAGTGTCAATGAATTGTGGGTGACATAGATTTGCCCATTTCATTTCAATATGCTGAAAAGGACATATTTTTCCTTATGAAAACTAATGGATATTAACATGACTAAAAGAGCAGTGCTTGTTTTTAGCTTGTTTAGTATCCTGGTACTTTCTCCTTCTTTTTACAGAAACAAAGACAGAAAGAAAAAGAAGATGTTTGGCTTTTGTCCAACATATACTGACAATCCAGCCATGAATTGCTTATGCCCAAATGGCTTTCAACCTGAACAGACTTACAGTGCCCACCTGTATGCATCAAGTGCCAATATCAGAGGAAGGAAATGCCCTCAACTACCCGTTTATTTTGTAAAACAGGGTCAATCTACTCACCGCTAAAGGTTCATCTTATAGTGAAGGTTTGGGTATATAATTTAATATTGCACACCAATTTTTATTCAAGACTCATATTTGAAGGGGGAAAAAGTTAATATAAAATTCTTAAGAACAACTTGACAAAAATTGACATTTAAATTAATTGACTTTTTTTTAGCTCCTTCTGTAGAAGTTGTGATGGTAATCATTTGTCTTGTGCTATCTCTTTCCTTCTGATTTTGCTTGTGAAAAGGCAGAAATGGATGATTTAATTTCCTAACTTTTAAGGCATTCAGAAGCAATTTACACGCTGAAGGTGTCTATTAAGAAACAGTCTATTACATTTTTGCAATGAATGTATCCTGATAAGACTGCAAGATGCAGCACTCGTGAAAGCAGAGTAAGGAAAATGTCAGAGACAGATAACAGAGTCTAAACAAACTTTGATTACCAGTGAAAACCTAAACATTGGTAAGGGTGCAATTAAATTCTAACTAGCAAATTTTTCAAATTGATAATAATAAGAAAAGGACATGTAATTTCTTCAAAATAGTAGCACAAAAGTAGCATTCTGAGTAGTTACAAATGAGAGTGAATTTTAACCATTAGTCCTAATGATAATTACCCTATGTTTATAACTTGGGTATTCTAATATATATAAATATTTTTGGATATTTAGTTTTATGTTAAACTGGGTTTTTTTCCATATAATCATGTGACCATCAGGATGTGATTACTTTTTTGTATATAAACAAAGTATATTGTATCACTGGCAAAAGCTAAGCCATACAGAGGATAGGATGAGTCCCTTCTTTAAGTGCTCATGCAACATCTAAAAAAAACATGCACAGGTGTCTGTTCTCTTGGTTGCAGATAACCAAGGTACTATTTCAATGGGACTGAATGACATAAGACAGTAAGAAATCACATGTTGTTAAGCAGTAGTTCCTCAAGGAAAAACAAAAATACAAGCAAACTAAAATCACCCCCGGGGGGGGGGGG
>JAWWMO010000083.1:144586546-144667674 GCA_035047845.1 Dendrocincla fuliginosa | reverse complement strand
CCCCCCCCAAAAAAAAAAAAAAAAAAAAGGAAAAAACCAAAGCAACCAACCAAAAAAACAACAACAAAAAAACCCCTCAGATCGACACAGTTCCCCTATCCATGTCAGGGCAAATTTCAAGGAGAAAGATCTCCAACTTTCCATTCAGACAGAAAGGATTGAGATCTAGTCTGTCCACTACTCCATCTACTCCTCCTCTGAAAGCACAGTGAATGGAGGTTGTTGGAGGTGAACTATGTGCATGTTCTTCAATGAAAACTGTTGAAAGATGAAGAGCTACAGGTGCGTGGCTGTGAACTCCACTGGAGTGTTGGACCCATCCTGCCTGCAGCGCTGCTCACTGCTTCACAGAAACAGTTCTGTGTGGAGCCAGGTATGCATGGAAATCAGTGCAATAAGGAAGGAATGTCAGGTGATGGAAACTGTAGAAGACTGGAATTGTCTGTTTTGGCAGGGAGGCAAGGGAGACACAACAAATATTCAGAACCAACATGAGAATTAAAATTGGAGGAAATAATGCTGTTAGAAATAAAAAAAAAATGCATTCCTAATTGGACTATGAAACTCACAGCCATAGAATACTATGGAAGCAAGAGTATATTAGGGTTCACAAAGAGAATATTTCAGTGATCATCAGAATAACCGCATTGCTAATTGTTAAGTTCATAAATATTTTATGCTGCTTGATAACTATTCATTCTGTAATAGTTTATTGTTAGAAAATATTTGCCTTTCATAATGTCTGAAGTCTCCTGGTGGTTTTTTTTTTGCTGGAAGTGAACAAGACCATTGGTAAACATACACATTTTCAATAAAGACTTTGGAATTACCTTTCAAGTTTCCCATGGAAATGAAACTACATTCCCTAAGGGAAAGATGGTGGACATTACGATTGAGGCAGCAGGTGTTTAAAATTGTTCCTGCTGAGCTCAGTACTGGATTAAAATTTTACTAGGTTAGGAGAGGTATAAGAACACATTTTGCTGAATAGAGAGCCAATATGATAAAATGAGACATTTTCCAATTATCCTGAGGTGAATACAATCTACAGCTCCTTCCTAAACCACATTTGAAAGCTGAACTGAATATTTCTTGATGATCAAGGCATTCTTTAAATGTAATAGAAGGCAAGTTTTAATTTTTTCACTTCCTCAGTGTGTTCAAGGATAGATGACAGCATGAAAATACTGGGACAAACACTGGCAACCGAAAATGTAATTAGCTTTCAGAAAGGTTAGCGTTTTATTTTTTTATTTCTTACTCTCTAATGAAAAGGAGCTAATAAAAAAAAAAAAAAAGACCACATGACTGTGTTCACAGTGTTTTGAATCTTGGCTGTCAAACACAAGGAAGAAATATATTTCATATACACAGGGAGGGTAATGTGTCCTGAAGGGTTAGCACAGTTACTCCTTCAGTAAGGTCAAATTGTGTGCAAGGCAGGGACATTTAGCATAAAACCAATATTAATAATTCATGTGGCAAGCTGAGTAGTGGAATGATAAGATATAGTGATGGGGGAAAATCACAACAAAATCTGACCACTAGACAGAGACAATGGAAGCAAAATCTCATATAAAACAAAAGGACAATAGGATAGAGAAGTGAAAATATTGATCAATATTGATTAAGACTTTTCTTGCAAATGTCCACACAGATTCACTCTATAATATGACAGTCCTTCTGGTTTCTGTTATTTGCTTGCCAATAATCTCAAGCCAAAGTGACTCAGTGCAGAACCTCATACCAGACCGCTACAGGCTGTTCATCTTCACTGCACCATTACATCAAGAAACAAAGTTCTCTGGACAAATTAATACATTATCACTAAAAAAACACACACATTATTTTAAAAAGGAAAGATTTTGCTCTCCTGGCCTTCAACTCCAGAGTTCTTATGAAAAATTCCTCAAAATTCTGAAGTGTTGCAAGAGCTAGTGTATTCCTGAAACCACAGTCCCCATAAAACGCAGTTTCTTCCAGCTGATACTTTCTGGCACATATATAGGCAGAACTGTAGGTTATAGCCACAAAACAGCACGTGTAAGAGGAGCAAATTAATGGCAGGGAGGTCACCTAGAAGGTGAGAGCATTCACTGAGGATGACCAGCTTGTGAAAAACTCCTTCTCCTGCTCCTCAGGTTTAAACATCAATAGTCTTTCCCACTCAACTGATCGGTGCTTTAAGGTAAGGGCAGAAATGAGGGGAAAGCAGAGGTGAGGACTCATCTCAAAGAAGTGGTATTTCTTATGTGCCTCCTTTCATGTTCCTCTGAGAAAAGCAATAACTTCCTGCAGTGACAATCCCAGAGACACTACACTGTATGAGTATCTATTTCATTAGAGGTCTCTCACAGGATCATAGAAGTTTGGGTTGGAAGGCACCTTTAAAGGTCATCAAGTCAATCCCCCTGCAATTAGCAAGGACATCTGCAACTACATCAGGTTGCTCCAAAGGACCTGACTTTGAATGTCTCCGGCGATCAGCAACTACTACCTTTCTATGTAACCTAGTCCAGTGTTTATGACCCTCCTAAGGAAAGGATTTCCTGCTTATATCTAGCCTGAATCTCCATGTTTTCAGCTTAGAAACAATATCCCTTGTCCTATCACAACAGGCCCTACTCATCTGTCTCCATCTTTCTTAGAAACCTACTTGAAGTATTGAAAGGTTGCAATAAGGTCTCCCCAGAGCCTTCCCTTCTCCAGGCTGAACAACCTCAGCTGTCTCAGCCTGTCTTCACAGGAGAGGTGTTCCAACACTCTGGTCATTTTTGTGTCCCTGTTCTGGACACACTCCTCAGGGCTCCTGTCAATCCATTACTCTCCCAGCTTATACTTACACTAGGGCCCTGCATCTGGCCTTGTTGAATCTCAGAGGATTCTCATGGACCTACTTCTTGAGCTTATCCAGGTTCCTCTGGATGATATCCTGTCCTTCAGCAGTATCAATAGCACCACTCAGCTTACTGTCACCTGCAAATTTACTGAGGGTGCACTTGGCTCCTCAGTCTATGACATTGGGGAAGAAATTAATTAGCAATGGTCCCATTACAGAGCCCTGTGTGAGTCACCACTCATCACTTGTCTCCGTCCGGATGCTCTGACATTGACCACTACAGTCTGGCTGAGACCTCCAACCAATTCCTTATTCACCATATAGTCTACCCATCAAACCCACCTTTCGCCAGTTTAGAAAGAGGGATGTTTTGGGGGTCCATGTCAAAAGCTTTACAAAAATACAGATAAATTACATCTACAGCCCTTCTCTTTTCCACTGATGGAGTCACTCCATCACAAAAGGCCCCTCAGTTGGTCAGGCAGAACTTGCCCCTGGTGAAGCCATGCTGGCTGTCCCAAAATCACTTGCCTTCCCTCCATGTGCCCTAGCAGCTCCTAGGAGGATCTGTTCCGTGATCTTCCCAGGCACAGAGGTGAAGCTGACAGGCCAGTAGTTCCCAAGCCCTCCTTTCTACCCTTTTTAAAAATGGGTGCCCCATTTCCATTTTTCCAGCTTCCAGGAACTTCATCTGAGTGTCATGACCTTTCAAATATTAACAAAGAAAGGATTGGCAATTACATTAGCCAATTCCCTCAGGATTCTGGGATACACCTTGTCAGTCCCACAAGTCTCAGCTTGATGTTGTTTTAGCTGAGCAAAAGCTTTCATTATAAGGGTGGGTAACCCAGCTAAGAAAGGAGAGTCCTTGAGTTACGCTCCTGCTTCACTAAATATTTACAACCATGTAGAGTGGAGGGGTCTCTGGAGGTCATCTAGTCAACACCCCTGTCATAGCAAGACTAGTTTTAAAGTTACCTACCTGCAGCTGCCTGTTAGGTCAGGTCCTTGTCCAGCAGAGATGTGACAGTCTTCAGGGATGGAGAGTTCACAGACTCTGTGGTTAACCTGTGAAGAATGTGCCTGTGTGAATAATCATTCCTTGTAACTAACTGCAATTTCTCTTGTGACAACTGTAACCATTACCTCTTTGTCCTTGCTGTGCATTGCTCAGAAAAACCTTATTCTGTCTTTCTTATAACAACTCTTTAGGCAGTTGAACACAGCAAACAGTCTCCCCTTTGCCTTTTTTTTTTTTTCCAGGCTAAAGAAACTCTATCTCCTAAGCCAATAATCCTAAACTGATCATGAGATCCAGTATCAAAGCCACACCTTTGAGTGTGACAATCTGGTAAATTTAATATTCACCAGCACACCCATCCAGTGCATATACCCTCATTATGGCTGCAACAATACTAAGAAACTGTGTTAGGAGTTTTTCTAAAGCCAATGTAAATTATTCAAACCCACCTTTCCCATGGTCACAGAAACTGCTAATTCAACATGGAAAACAATCAGTTTGGTCAAGCACAATTTACCCTGATTTATCACATATGATTTATCCAGACTCTGTGTTCCCAATTACCTTGTCACTCATGTGCCAGGAAAGAGCTTCTCTGTATAATACCTTTTTATCAAGAAGCCCTGGAAAGCAGCTAGCGAGGCAGCCTCTGGGATGGAGCCCCCAGCTATATGCTGCAGTAACAAGAAGATTTCACACTCTTCACCACAGCAGGTTTAATAATAACAGAATGGTTTGGGTTGGAAGGCACCTTAAAGGACCATCTAGTTCCAATCCCACTTCCATGGGCAGGGATGCCACCCACTGAGGATTGCATATAAAGTGGAATACCTTCCAACAAGGGAGAAGTTACACGACAACCTGCAGTTTGACTTAGAGTTTTTCAAAGAGTTCTGTACTCCACAGTTCAGGAACTACAAGAAAGAAAAGGTATGATTTACAACACATCCTTGCCTTGGTCATTGATTTTTGTGAATACTGGCTTCAGATCTTGAACTCACTGTGTATTAGCATTGACATTATGGCTGTAAACCCTCTAATATATGTGGGTATTACGGGACCTAAATTTGTCACTTTAATCCTTAACTTTAACATCATTTGTGTACCACATTGATACTTCAGTAGTGCACTGGGTTTCAATGGTGCTCACATAGTAGGCCGAATGGAAGATGGGATAAACATCTCTTTTAATGATGACAGGAGTAATGTGAAGCTGGAGTCAGGAAGGGTGTGCCTAGGTAAATTGGCAGCCTTGAGTCAGAACCTCAGAATTTCCACACATTGTCAGGGCATGGAATGCATCTCAAAAGCAATTAACATAGAAAGGGAAGATTTTAAAATACAAATAGAAAATTCAAAGAAACTAGCAAGACTTAGATAACACGTATGTTTGGGTTAGCAGGGTGACAGCACAGGAAGACGAACCTCAGCTGTTATAATTTATCTAAGAGAAATTAGGAACAAATTTCTTGTCCTGAAGACTTACTAAACTCCTGATTTCAGTTTTGAAGTTCCCATGTTTTTCTCTTGCTCTGGACTTATATCTTCACCATTACAGAGCATTGCCTCTGCAACGTACAGGACTGTACATTTTAGAAATCCTTTTCTTTGTGAGCTTATTCAAAATATGTAAGAGTGATAAAACAATTCTGTGCATACTTTTTAGCAAGCATGAATGCCTGGGCAATAATCAGAGGAGAAATAAATAGAGAGAGATGTTTCTTCTTTTCAGTGGTCTGGTCTTATTTGGGTTAAAAATGAACAAAAAGAAGTGTTTTGTCCTTTTCCTCCTCTGCATTCTGTGAGTGATAAAACTTGAGCTGTGCTGCCAAAATAATCACAGCTTAAAAAGCTGCTTTAAGGGATGGGGATTATCTCAATTATCACAGCTCTTCCAAAGGTATGAGCATAGAGGACATCAATCTGATAAGACAAAAATCCTTGTATGCTGTGTTCCCATATCTATAAATTCTATAATACATCCAAAGGCACGAAATAGAGTCACACTCATGCCATGCCTTTCTCATGAAAGTAAGAGATTAGGGTAACTCAGTGTCCTGAAACCAAGGAATTGTGATACCTAAGACCAGACTGTAAATTACTTGCCCCTCTGTGAGAGGTAAACAAAGGGGCACCTCTGTTGCATCTCCACCAAATCAAAAGGGACACTGCCCTGCCTGAGTTCCAGAAATTTTTCTGGTGGTAGGCCAGGACGTAGACAGCACATAAAGCCATCCTTTGGCATTACAACAGCGATGAAATGATGTTCACTACAGTATTCTTCAGTTTGCAGCTCCAGGTACAGACTGCACTCAAGGGACTGTCAACAAGATGGATCTCACAGAAGTTCCACTGTACCTGAGCATCCTGCGCATCTCTCATTAAGGCTAGAGCTGCTCTTCAGTGTGCAGTGGCCAGATGCACACACTGCTGATACCCTGCCAGCAAAGTGCACTGTTTCCAGGCTGGGGGATGTCTGCTTAACTGTATTATGTGGGTATGTCTTTCAGACACTATAAGAGCACTTGAGTCGCTGTCTTCTCTGTTTAGATACTTAAAATAACTTCATAATACTCCCCTGTTTCTTCTGATTTCTCCCCTGTGTAATTAATTCTTGCACCCACTTAAAACCACATTATGGTCCTTAAATAAATACTCTGAAATTCACATCTGTGGATGAAGTCACCATGTAGTGTGTAGTGCTTGGATGACCAGTGACTGCATGTGACTGTGGTATTCTTACCTTTCATGGGCTCCATGCTGGCAAAACTTGAAAGGTTTGACCATCACACTAAGTCCCCAAGCAGGCACAGATAGGCAGAAGCAATATATTAGGCTCACACTACTTAACATAGAAGTTGTATCTCGCTTGGATGTTGCTTTTCTTCTGTTGTTATTCTTATCCAATTCAATAACTGTAATAATGGGAAATTACATAATTGGTTGATTTGGTTTCTGGAAACATAACACATGTGTCTTTCGACCCAAACAGACTCACAGAGCCAGCAGACAGCGGAAATGGCAGCAAGAGACAGAATGCTGTATTAGACTGGAGTCAGGACAGAGTTGTTAAAAAGATAAAGGGGAAACAAACTTCCTCTGTGGCCTCAAAATAAGCATTCTGGAATTATTCCGATATCATTGGTAGATCCTTTTTGTTTGTGTTCCTCAATTATACAAGACTGTCAAATTAAATGTCAGAATAAGTTACTAATCCTGCTTGTGTCTGGCACTCAGGCTGTCTCTGGGTCGATGCTGTAATCCTGTTCTCAGGTATAACTGCCCTAATGGTGCTGTGTCTTCTGAGTAATAGGATGTTACCTTAGCCCTTAAAAAATGAGCTGATTTGGAAAACAAACAGTAGACAAAATGGGATGAAGATTGCAAACTATAAAGCTGGGAGACCTGATGAAGAGGACTCTATTTTCAAAGATAAAGTACAGTTATTTGGAGCAAAATTCAGGAAATAAGTAGGCTTTATTCACTTTTGTGTGGTGGTTCTGAGCGAGCATCCATGCTTGGGAAGGGCATCAAACAAGTGCATTTGCTAACTTTCCTGGTGCTGTTAAACTGGTTAGTAAGTGGAGGGACAGTGTGGGAGCAACTGCTTAAAGCACCAACATTGTTCCCTTTGCCACTTTCTCAGACAACACCTTTTTCTCTCTCTCTTTGCTAGCAAGGGGATGGGCAGAGGAAGGAAAAGAAAGAAACAAGGCCTGTGTCATTAAAAATATAATGAGGTGAAGCAAAGGGCACTTGAAAGTTGGGATCTGGCAGACAGGCCACACTCTTGAAGCAGCAGAAAGCATTATTGATAGGTGATATCAATAATAAATGTGAATAGAAGGTAAGAAACTGTGATGAGGATGAGAGTGCAGATTTGCACTTAAAGAGGGATGGAACATTCTTGGGCTAATGAGACAGTGGCTGCTGCACTAAGGGCAGGGGGTTACTTGCTCCGAATTCTCTTTGGGCCTTGCAAATGCAGAAAGGAAGCGAGAAGACTATGGGATCTTCCTTTCTCATGTTGCTGCTGAAGAAATCTCTGTGTTGTGCTGAGGTCAAGTTATCCATTTATTGCCAAATCTTTTAGAGGAAAAGCAATGCTAAAGTGTCCAAGAGCAGAATGTGGAAGAACACAGTCAGATTGTAGAGCTGGAGGTGCAGTCACAGTACCAGGTCTGTAGGGGTGTGCTGCAGATCATGGTCAGTAGGGGAGTGTGGGGTGGTTCTTGGTTAGTTCCAAAACACTCACATATTGTTTGGATGTTTCCTTCAAACAGAGCAGACTATGTCTCTTTTGTGCTCTCTTCCATGTTTGTGTTAAGTGCATTCTAGCACATTTCAAATTACTGCTCATGCAAAGGTAAAAGGAGATTATTCTTAGTACTGTCCAACTAGGATTCATAATGACTAACAAGAAATTGTTTCTAGTCAGTCAGGACTTGATCCTGCTGCTATTGACTTTGCAGAGCTGAGGAACCAGTACCTATAATTGCCTTCATGATGATCACAGATCATCTCAGTGCAGCTCAGCAAGTATCACACATACTTTAGGTGCATCTCTGGAATCCCAAAATGTTCCAAAGATACAAAGCATCTCTGGAAATCTCAATGGGGTTTTGTCTAAGGATTTCAGAACCACCTCTCGGGCTGAAAAGGTATCGAGTAGATTGCTGTTCTTGTCTTGGTTTTGTGTTTCTAAACAGGACTATGAAAATAAAATTACATATTGACTGATATCTTTTTCAGAATTCCCATAAAACAGGAATAAAAAACATTTTTGGGAGAAATTCCAACTCTTTAATGAGTCATCTCCATTTAAATAATGCTTATGCCTTTTCCTGTAATTTTCCAAGGAATGCTTACCCTTCTCTACTCACTTGGTTAGTACTGAAGATGTGAATTCTTAAACGTAGACTGAGTGCACCCATCACTCTGTTAGAAAAATTGCTTTTATTAAATTTAGAAAAAAACAAAAGTCTGTGAAACAAAAGGAATATAATGAAAAGAAAAATTTGGTTCCAACATGTGTTGGGTGTCCAGGTCACACAGGATTCCCAGGAGCACACCTTCCAATTCAAAAACCCTGCTTTTAAACCTTCTCAAGGTCCAACCCCATTTTACAACGGGGGGGGGCGTTTCTTCTTCTTGGAGTGGCTCTTCTGTGCCCCTTCCCTATGCCAGGGGCGGAGTTTCAGGCAATAGGTCAGCCTCCATCTGGCTGCATGGAGAACCACATGTCCTGAAGTTGCACTAGCTATATTCTTAATTAATATGCCCTTTTCTCAAATGCTTAATCCCTGGCATACATTCCAAAACTGGACTGGATACCTTACAACTTCTGCGAAACTCCTATAGGTTAGTAACAATCAAAAACAAAAGTAAGCTTTAGGTTAGTAACTCTCATTCAGTTTATTTGCTTGTAATAAACCCAGGTTTTCTATTTCTCATAACTCTAAGATAATCTTTTACAATTGAGACTGAGTTGTCCTCAGTATAAGAGTAAGGCATATGCAGAAAGCAGGATTGGAAAATATAATCAATCTTTCTAAGGATTGAAACAAGTGGTAAAAATGCGTAAAGAAATGGGTTTCCAGCAGCTGTTATACGCAGATACTGTTCTTCAAATAAACATTCTAAAATCATATATTTAAAATAGTTGTTTAATTTGAGATATATTTATGGAAATTATTGCCTTTCATGTTTTCTTTATCCTTAGATTCAGGTGGGAAAAGTTTGATATAAACCCTCAGTGAACAATATTTTTTTCTGTTAACACAGTATTTGCAATTGGATATCCTTTAGAGGGGTGTTCTGGGGTGTAATTTCCATGAAACTAGGGAGAAATGGATTATATCTTACCTCGAACTAAACTGAATTTATCTGTTACTAAAATCTCAGTTGTTTTTTTGTGTTGCCTCCAGGTGTTGCAGTACTCGCTCCTACTTGTGAGGGCTCATTTTCACCCTTGAGAACTCCAGATAAGTTACCCCACAGAAGAATTAGATTATATATGTTTTAGACAATGACTTAGAGCCTGTTACCTTGAATAAAGGGCAGTAAAAACTCACAATACCATTTAGGCTGGACACCAAGGAGTGGAATGTTTTGCCTTTTAGATATTGTTAAGTGCACATTATGTAGTATCCATCCCCCAAGAGCATCCTCCACATCCCTTCAGTGCCCAGGAGCATTTCTTGATATTCACTGTACCACTTGCCTTACTTAATATCATACCATTACTCCTAGCTCTGGCCCCCTGATTCACTGTTTTAAATCCTCACATTTTGGCTGCATAAACCTGCCATACATTTACAGTCATATTCATGTTGTGTTATCCAACACACAAAAAGCACAGCACACACTTTGCAGTGGACAGTGTCCTCCTCACTGTGTGAGGTGTGAAAACAAGTAAAGAGTAAACCTTAGCAGATTGCATTTGGCCACATGTGGGTGTAATGGGCTGAGCCCTGGGTGCAGTTCCTCTGATCCCAACATACATATTTGAAAGAAGTTGAAAAGGTATGCAAAAGTCCACACTGCAGATACTTAAACCATAGAGACAGGACAAGGAAGAAGCTTCAGTTTAACTGAAAGAGGGCAGGTTTAGTTAGATATTAAGAAGAAATTCTTTACTGTGAGGGTGGTGAGACACTGGCACAGGTTGCCCAGCTAAGCTGTGGATGACCCATTCCTGGAAGTGTCCAAGGCCGGGTTGGATGAGGCTCTGAGCAACATGGTCCAATGGAAGGTGTTCCTGCCCTTGGGGAGGAGGTTGGAACTAGATGGTGTTTAAGGTTCTTTCCAATCCAAACCTTTCTGTGATTCCATGATTTTATGAGATATATTCCACTTCAGGTCTCTGAGACAAACCATCCCTCAAAATGTCAGTTGTCTCAGGGTTTGGATCTTCTCCAGCACTGAGTAGAGCAGGGGGAAAGTGTCAACAGCACCTCATCCCCTCTCACTGTCACCACTGCATAGCCCCCCATCACTGCATAATTGTGTCATCATTCTACAAAGTGTTAAGTGTTCTAATTCCAGCCTGAAAGCGTCCACCCATTACTTCTCTTGTGCACCCTGAGCATCCCATGGGCCACAGTGTTGAAGGGACAGTACAACTTTTCTGGCCTATTTTTGGGACATCCCTTTTTATAAAGCCCTAACTGCAGGTTTGATGAGCACTAAGTGGAGCTTTCACATATACTAAGTGTATATGAATAGGCATGAATTTAGCCATTTTTTCATCTTAATTTTATATAATAATTAATAAATCAATATATCAATCTTAATTTTATATAACAATTAGTAAAAAAAGGAGGAAAGTTAAGCACTCGTGTTTCATATCTTGCAGCAGGGAGTTAACTATTCAGACCTGTATTCTGCTCTTGTTAGCCATATGGGGAAAATAAACTTTTTCTTCACACTGTTTGAGTCTTGTTTTTTTCCCCCAGCTGAGCTTTTTTTGTGACTGTTATCTATATCTTCAAGTGGAAGCATGTGTTGTTGTGGACAGCCAGAACCAAATGTTTTAGTATTGCCGCAGTGTGCTTGCCATCCCTCTCTGACTTCAGCCTATGTATAGATTACAGCATTTGCTACCATAATGCAATTTTAGAAGTAACTTTTTGCTTGCTGAAGGCCAAAAGGACAAAAGGTCATTCTATGGCAATTACTTTTCCTGTGGTTTAAAAAGAAAAATTCAGGTCATGTTACTTAAAAATCTCCCCCCCTCAGTATATCACTTTTTCACTTCCTGCCAATCGTACTTTGCCAAAGTTGCCTCAGATATTCTTAAGAACCATGTGTTGCACCATTCATCTGACTTGCAGGTGAAAAGTAGTTCAACAGAGAAAATAACCTGTTTTACTGTAAAAAAAAACAAAACATTTTCCTCAATGGGGAAAAAAAAAAGTATGATACTGAAGCAAGCAGGTATTTTCAAGAACATATTGGATTCTTTTCTACACTCAAGAATGTGTCATTTTAGAAATGGAAAGTTATAGCTGTCAGTTTTCTGGCTGGCAAATGTCATATTAATCCTGACTTCAGGTGGACAGTGTAACAGTGACTCCACCCTTGATAAACCATTTAGTCTCTGTTCAGCTTAGTAAAGAATCTTCAGACTCTCATTATGCTGAGAGGTGGCTTTAGCTAATAAATCAGTCAGAGAATCCTTTTCCTCTCTGCCCTCCCTTTACCACATTAATATTGATTATTTGGAGGTAAGGAGTCCCAGGGAGTGGAAGTGGATACGCCTCATTGCCTTGAACAATTCTTTTCCCTCTATTGGGACAGTACAAGGTAAATTAATAGTGTGCTTGCAGACACTAGATAATGTTAATGTACTCGCTATTGATAGAGTGAAATAACATGAGTAACTTCAGCTTTGCTTAAAACAAAACATTAATTTTCCAAGGCCACTAGGATTTATGCAACTGGTTGGCGTAACACATACAATCTTTGCTTTTAAATATACAACATTTGTTTTTTTAAAAATGACACAGGATTTTATTGCCACATGAAAGACAAAAGGGGATTTTAATTCATTGCTTATACTCTCAGGCTCTTGTCTGCCTTTAATCTAAGTCCCTGCTCAATTTTGTGAGTAAGAAGATGCCTTTTCTACTAGGAAATAATGCTGAGCAGCTTTATGCCCTGTGATCCTCTGTAAATCTCTAAGTGTGAAAGCTGTGCTTTTGTGTATAATTCAGAAAAAAACCCACTTTCGGTCAACTGTTCTGATTTCACTTGAATAGAAATAATTTGCCTCTTAGTAGCTGGTACAGGGCTTTGGATTTAGTACTAATGTTGATAACACACTGATGATTTGGTTGCTGCTCAGTAGTTCTTACTCTAAATCAAGGACCTTCCTGTGTCTCACACTCGACCAGAGAGCAGGTGCACAAGAATCCCAGAGGGGGCACAGCCGGGACACGTGTTCCAAACTCGCCAGAGGGATATTCCACACCACAAAACATAATTCCCAGTATATAAACTGGAGGGAGTTGGCTACGAGGGATCAGTTGCTGCTCGTGGATGGACTTGGCAGTAGGCAATGGGTGGTGAGCAATTGAATTGTGCATCCCCTGTTTCTCTTGGGACTTATTCCTCTATCACTTTCTCATTACTATTATTATTATTAGTTTATTTCAATTATTCAACTGTTCTCATCTCAACCCCTGAGCTTTATCTTTTTGTCCCAGTTCTCACAATCTCACTGGGGGAAGGGGGAGTGAGAGAGCAGATGCGTGTTACTTCTTTGCTAGCTGAGGTTAAACCATAACACCATGCAGAAAATAAAAAGGCAGTGAGGGAAACTCCACTTTCTCATCCATTCCTTTGGATACTCTGGGAAAATTATGACAGCCATGATCAAGTAATAGGTATTTTACAACAGCCTGAACCTCTGTTACCTAGAAGATGGTAATTGAGCCACACAGCTTTTTCGACCTTGAGACAGACTTGAAGCTCCTGTAGTCAATAGAATGGATTCTTCCCACAGTCCTGCTGCCTTTGGTGTGCAAGAAGCATGTGCCATGATGGGAAACTTGGAGGAAGTTGCTGGTGCAGAGTGTAGGTGAAACTAATGACAGGCTGGTGATGGCTGCACATCTGAAACCAAGCCTAGCCGGGATCAAAACACAACACAACAGCCTTGGGGAGGCAGTGAAGGCAGCGTCATACAGGGTGGAAATGTCACCGTGTTGCTGTTTCCCTTCTGGTCCCACCAACTTGCTGTATGACTTTGCGTGACTCATTGGAACTTAAGGTCAGAGTTTACCCACCTGTAACTCTGACACTGTGACAAACCATGGGTAGAACCTGAATTCTGGCAAGTTTGGTCCTGCTTTTCTCCTTGCACGCTGATCCAAATTTCTACAAACATCTTTCTAGTTCATAAATATTCACAGAACAGCTCATGTAAACAAATTTTGCCTACATGTTATTCATGCACTGTTCGCTTTGATTGTGCAAGTTCCTATATATGTTACTTATGGTGGGTGAACGGTCATAAAAGTCACATTCTGTTACTTCTGGTACCTGACTGGGTGACTGAATTTTCTAGACAGGAATATAGCAAATGACAGACTGTGGATAATGAACAGCAAATAATACATAACAAACTATACAGAGTGAATATTTGGAGGAATAATTATTTGTGCTGAAAATCATGAAACTTTTAGGATTTGCCAGCATTCTTTCTCTCAGATAAACTGGTATTCATTTGAAAGTTCATGAATGATAGATAATCTTATTTCACAAATAATGACAGTTCAAACTTCAATTAAACAGGCTTCACAAAACCCCTGGGAGATATAGGCAGTAATAATAGCTTCATATTACTAAAACAGATACATGAATATTGTCCCGAAGAAGTTTGACATTTGAGGGGTATTTCAATACCATTGAAAGAAAAGCACTACTACAAATGAGTGAAAAATACCATTATTATATTTGTCATATTCCAACATGCAAGAAAACTAGATGAACGATACACAAGATACAAGCTCTGGTGGACTGATTAAGGGAAACAACATTGTTTACTTGTGGCAGGTCAGCCCAGAGCCTCTTCTAGACTCAGTGAATTCTACAGTTCCTTGACAGTCTGCCAGCCTACAGAGCAAATGCCAAAAATTCCTTCTCACCATGTATGAGTTAAGTCATGGTTAAATGACTAAGTATAACCTGCATATATCCAGGTCAGGAGAGAGCAAAACCTGGTTTCTGTTGCAGTAGCTACAGATTTATAAGTAGATCTTCCAGAATCCATTATTTGCTATTTATGCTAAAGTAGCACCAGTCTCCAGGGTCATGTAAATGATCAAGGCACCTTTGTCTCTCTCTCATGGGCCAGTAATAGCTGTGTAGTGCTGGTAGCTTGGGTCCTAACCACAGTCACATTTTTCTGATTCCCCATGTACCTCAGATGTCTGTAGGAGGAACCCCACAACGCAAGTGGGAGATGCAGAACATGGTGTTTGTCTGAGAGGACTTGTGTTCAAAGCATAAAGTTTATATGAGCTCAGTTTTTATCACATTTCAGTACTGTAGAATTTGAAGTAATGAAGGATGGTTAATGTAGTAATTGAAAGCTTCCTGAAATCCTTCCAGTAGGCTATGCTGGAATACCATAGATACCAACCCGCTATACTCCTACGATATACCTCTTCTCCTGGAATGTAGTAGAGAATTTCATTACCCAACAGTTCCCCAGTTTGCATGAAAAGGTCCTATAAAGCACCACAATATCCCAAACTTGCTTTGGATATTCTACACTCAAACTGAGAAAAAAAATAATGTCTCATTTAATAATTAAATAAATAAATAAAGCAGGCATCCAAAGCCTCTCATCTTCTAAATTCATGATTGAGTGCACAAATGAAAACGTGATCCACATTTTTGTTTGGGGGCTCACTGAGGAGAGAGAGAACAAAAACACTTGGTGGGCAGAAGGCAGTGAAAAATATTGAGACTGAAGCTGTTCACACCAGTGTTAATCTTAACTAAAGCAGTGTTTATGCTGATAGCAACAGGATCTAGATTAGATATGTTTTCTCTACAGCTTTCCATCTTTTCCATCCTGCTAATCAAAGTTCTCTGTGCTAACACATTAATAATTGTCTCCCAAAACACAGGGAACATTTTCTGCAGCTTAGCATTTGCTCAAAAGACAAGCATATAACTTTTGGATTAGCAAAATGACTTGTTAAACTAGATCAGGAAAATCATGCTGGCCTTCCATGGCAAACAGCAGCTCAGATGCAGTTTCAGATGCACTGTCAACTCTCACGAGCTGACTCTCCCTTTTCCCTTTTTCCCCAGTAGGTAAGCACACTTAACAGCCTTTAAAGCACCCAGAATTCTTCCTTTCTTTCTTTTTGTAGGTAATCTTGCCTGCTCTCAAAGAAGGAAAAAATGCTGGGGTAAGTTTCTATTAAGCCAACATAGTCCTTAAAATCTCAAGGCATCAATGCTCCTACCCTCTTGAACCTTTCACACTCTTAAGAGCTTGCTTTTTTCACTTTTCTATTACAGCTAGCGTTTTTGAAAACTTCTCTTTTTTTTTTTTACCTCCTGCCTGGAGACATTTTTCTTCCCAGAATGTTTAAATTTCCTCATATTGCAAGGTAAAGGAGCTGATGCATGTTTGCAACTTAATCAGTATATTGTTAGGCTTCTTCCCCAGTCCAGCATGTACCAGGGAAAAAAAATCTGCGACATGGTACATGGGAAGAAAGTGCCTTCACTTCCAGGGCCACAGTGAAAGTTAGATGCTACTGAGGCCTAAACCTTTTTCTGGCATTGATTTCTGGTCTGACCTTTGGCCAGTTGTTAAATCTTGATTTTCAAAGGTGATGAACAACTGCCAGTAGGTAAAATCCCTTTTTATTTTTTTTTTTGTAACTGAGGTCAGTAAGAGCTTTGCAGCTGGAAGCCAGGATTTCATCTGCTCACTTCAGTTGCAGCTGTGGGTGTTTCAAAACTCATACAGCTGGGGAAGGCAGAGTAGGCTGGGGGAAAGGTTAAGTCGAAACCAAGTTGGAAGCAGCTTTAGCTGTTTTTAGTTACTTCAAGATATGATTCTGGCCCAAATGTTGTCACACAGATTAGTGACTGCTCTGATAAAGTAATGAATTACTTGTCAGTAAAAGCTGTGCTGTGTAGTGAATGATTGATTATAAATGAAATAGATGATCTTAGCACCAATGAGATAGATGATCTTAGCACCTGAGGTAGGTCTTTTTAACAGGGGAGATTAAGAATTATCAGGTGATGTCACACCACAAAATAAGGTCATAGGAAGCAGCATGCACTACTGTGCCTTTTGTGGGATGTCTTACCCAGTTTGCCAGTGTGGGTACAATGTCATCTAATAGGGAATGGATTCTATTTTGAAGTTTGAAATCTAAGAAATGCAAAGTATCTGGAATGTTCCATGGGCAGGAAGAAGTCACTGAAATCCAGTTTAAAATGATCATTCATTTGAAAGCTGAATTTCCCATTTTCACTTTTTTTTTTTTTTTTTGCAGTCAGATCCTCTATATCTACATCTACTTTCTCTTACATGTATGGAGCTGTGAAATGACCCTCAAGACAAAATAAGATAAACCACAGCATGCTCATGCTGCACAATATGCTGCACAAACAGGCCTAGGTGACAGTGACAGCACAGCTGACATTATAGCATTAGTTGGAAGAAAATCGTGGGGAGAAGAAACAGGCCTTGAGCACATGGAACCACGGAATAACTGCAAATACGTCAGAGGATACAAAAAAGAAACAGAAAAGAACAAGAAGAATCAGGTGTTCCAAAGCCAAGGATGGCCAGAATCGTTAACGAAGAAAACTGCGAAACTATGGGGGGATAAAAGGGGCTTGCTTATTGCCAATGAACGATTTCACTGCTTCACAGCTTTGGAGTCCATGCCTTACCCCACTGCAAATGGTGCCCCGTGTGAGGAACTGGGGATAATCACACTGGTGGTGGTGCCCCCAGGACTTAAACGCTGCTGAAAAGAAGCAGGAGTTGGCATGATCACCTTGTTGGAAAGGATTGACAGGTGAGCTGGGGGAACGATGGGGAACGATGGGGAATGATGGGGAACGCTGATTCCCCAGACGAGAAATCAGTCCTCCGGTTAATGGAGGGACTCTTAAGAAAACGTGACATTAGAATGGAAAAAAAGTTACTTCAGTGGACTCTGAAATGTGTAGCTTCGATGGTGTCTGGAGTGATCCCGGTGACTATATTTAACAAAGAAATATGGGACAAGGCAGGGGTGGAGCTGTGGGAGAGATCTACGAGGGATGATGCTGTTTCTGCAGAGTTGCTTACCCCATGGCGTACATTCCTGGAAATGATCTGAAAACAGGAGAATGTCAGACAGCTTTCACAACCTTCCATTATTCCTGAGCCTGTGTCCGAGGGTGTGTCAGCCCCTCCTCTTGCACGATCCCTCCAGTTGTAAACCTAAGACTTTACAAATGACTTTTGCTGCGTCAGAGCAGTCAGATGATGATGATGATAAGCTTTTCAAGACAGGACGAGTTGACTCAGAGCATGAGCCAGGTTTGTAGCCCCCTGATCCCTATGATGATCCTTGGAGATGAATAAAAAGTTCAGCAATTGTGGCAGGGGAGATTGAACTAGCTAATCATACAGTTAGCTGAGTTACAGCTCAGGTTCTAATAGTTACAGCTCAGGTTCTTTATGCTGCTGGTCAGGTCCCCAAATGGTAAGGAATTAATTTTGCTTTTGTAAAAGCTTTGAGGGTTGTTATCAAACATGGTCTTGACTCCTCCTATGGCAGGAATTTACTTGGATCCACTCTTAAGTCTTATACTATGACTCCTGGAGACTGTACTACCATTGCTTCCTTGATCTTAACTACCACACAATATGAGCTTTGGGAGTGTTCTTGGCAACGCTTGCTAGAAGAACTACTAGTAAAATGTATCGATCAACCTCAGGGAGACCCAGCACGGGTGGTGACCCTTGATCAAATGATGGGTAGAGGGCAGTGGAAGCCCCACATAGGCAGCCTTGTACTCCAATAAATGTGCTGGATGACATAAAAGACTGTGCTTATCGTGCACTATCGTGCAAGCATGGGAAAGTCCCAGCAAGCTTTTGCAGATATTAGGCAGGGAGCTCAGGAATCTTTTTTGTCTTTTATTGATCACTTATAAGATGCACTAACTAAACAAGTACCCCATGAGGAAGCCCAAAAAAGTGTTTTGTTAAAATTAGCTGTTTCTAATGCTAATGAAGATTGAAAGCTTTTCTTGATTTCACAAGATAATTTAGAGTTGCCACAAATGGTAGAAGCTTTCAGGAAAGTTGGATCTCTTTCTTACAAGTATGATAAGAAGTATGAAGCTATGGCAGCTGCTTTTGCTGCTGTGTCCCTTAATCAGCAGAATTGTTTTGGCTGTGGGCAATATGGTCATTTTCGCAAACAATGCCCTAATAAAAATGCTAAAGCAAATCCGGCACAGCCCAACATGTGCCCATGCTGTAAAAAAGGGCGACATTATGCTAATCAATGCCACTTCAAAATCCATCGAGATGGCAACTTTTTGCTGGGAAGCACACTGTGCAGCTCAGTCAAAGGCCACGCTCAGGCACAAAGAGCCCCACAGATTCCTCAGAGTCTGCCAGTCACTTCTGTGCCACAACAGCTGGAAGTGCTGGCATGGACATGGCAGCAGCCAAAACAGTCATTTGAGATACTTCTGCTGTGCATTTAATCCTTACCGGTATATATGGTCCCCTTGGTGAGGGAAAAACTGCTTTATTACTGGGATGATCATCAACAACACTTTAAGGACTGTTTGTCCTCCCAGGTGTCATTGATTCTGACTATGAAAGACATATTCAAATCATGGTGTGGACTCCAATGCCCCCATGCACAGTTACCAAGCCTCTGAGCCCATACAGATAACATTACAGGAAAGGCACTTGTAAAAGTAAAAGACTTAATCACAGGTAATTGGGAAAGACCGTTTCCTTTAATTACTTGGGGCAGAGGGTATGCTTGTGTCCCCACAGATAAAGGCCCCTGGTAGATTTCTGCCCCATGTGTGCAGCCTGACCTGCAAGCTTCACCATCACACAACAAATCAGATGATACTCTAGAAGACCTAGTGGTCCTGTTCACATGACACGCTGGTTTGGAAGACCCCTTGTAGATGGACTAGAATTTCTTAAGTATCATTATTCAACTTTCGGTGAACCTGTTACTAGCAGAAGAGATAAATCAGGAGCATATAGAAGATGTTCTCTTGATAGCATTAGATTGCCAGCATCAAGATACAAATGTTTTTAACTCAAATCCCCTTTTACCTATACATTTACCCTGTCTTCAATGCAGAACTACTAATCATGAGGCATGGGTATTGCTGAGTTGTGATTGTTGTTGAAAGTGGTATTGTGCCTCTCATATGCCCAAGCCTTGGTGCCCCCATTGTTGACATTCACATCCTCATGTAATACCCGAGGATGAGCTCATTAATATAGAAACCTTTGTGTGTGGTAGAAGAGTACCCATCCTGTATGCCTGGGAAATATGGGAAAATAATTGAAACAGAACAGTTTGGAGATGTGCATGGGAAAAGCTAGAAAGGGAAATTTATGGAGATTAATTTACTATGCCTGATAAGTACCATTCATGCTATTTGGGTGCCTCCTATGATGACACAAAACATATAGGTCACTGTTGTCCAAATGCTTAATCAATCTGCCTTGTGTGTGTCCCTCACAGCTCCAGAAAACCCCATTCATGCTTATTTAGTTGGTCTCCCTATAGATGATATTGGTCTCATTGTGAAGAATGTGACAAAGAATAAGCACCAGAGTCAAAGTTTCTTTAATAATACTTCTCCAAATGTAATCAGATGTTTTGATAACTGGGATGACTGGGATGACAGGTTACCCAGATCTTCTTTAGAGCTGGAAGAAATAGGTACTCTTGGAGCTGTACAAATAGATGCATGTGTTACATTTAATTACACCAAGCATCCTCGAAATACAACCTATCTCCAAGCTGTGTCCCCTATTGCACTTAATACCAGTGGCTGGTGCAACTGGACAAAACCTGATCCTTTTGTCTCAGCTGACATGCTTCGTAAGCTCCCTTCTGGAGTTTCTCTAATTGGTTGAGATAGAGGATGGCAATACATCCCATTTTGATTAATAGGTGGAACTTGTTCCATTGGGTGGAATCTAACCATGATCATTAATCACACTTCATGTCGTTCACCACCAGTGAACAGAACGCATGATTCACGCCTTTCAGCACGATTGTAATGATCAAGTTACTTTTTGAAATTTGCCTTTAAGAGGTACAGCAGCCTTCTTTGCCCCACAGGTAGCAAGCACAAAAGCTTGGAGTACTCTTGGACACCTTGGCTGCTGGCTAGCAAGACAAAGTAATGCCACTTCTCTTGCATTGTCCACTCTGCTGACAGATGTTGACTCTATTAGACAGGAAGCTTTGCAAAATCGTGCAGCAATAGATTTTTTGTTATTAGCACAAGGTTATGGATGTCAGGATTTTGATGGCCTGTGTTGTATGAACTTATCAGGTCCCTCCAAGTCTATACACCTAAGCATTCAACAATGGCCATAAGGGGTATCAAAGTTGTCAGTAGAAAACATAGGTTGGTTAGATAGCATGTTCTCAGGCTGGAGAATCACTGCTTGGTATGAAAACTGGGTAAATCAGCACCAATTGTATGTGGTATGTTTTTGTGTATTTTAATTTGCATTCCATGTCTTCTGCAATGTGTACAATGGCTAGTGGATAAGTCACTGAAAGCTATTTTGGTTATTGAAAAAGAAAGGGGAGATGCTGCACAATATGCTGCACAAACAGGCCTAGGTGACAGCACAGCTGACATTACAGCATTAGTTGGAAGAAAACCATGGGAAGAAGAAACAAACCTTGGGCACGTGGAACCACAGGATAACTGCAAATACATCAGAGGATAAGAAAATGAAACAGAAAAGAACAAAAAGAATCAGGTGTTCCAAAGTCAAGGATGGCCAGAATCATTAACAAAGATATCTGGGGATAAGAGGGGCTTGCTTATTGCCAATAAACTACTTCACTGCTTCACAGCTTTGGAGTCCGTGCCTTACTCCGCTGCAGGCTCAAATCTTTTAAATTAGCCTCTTGCATTTAGTGCCAGAATAATGCTTAATTCAGTCAAACTTATGAGTATGTACATTTATCTATAAGCTTCTTTGACATTAAAGTGACTCCATATACTGAGAGCAAAGAGTAAAAGAAACTGCTTTTCTGGATGAAGGCTGAATGGAACTGAGATATAAGCAACAAAAGGGGACAATAATTGACTTAAGTACAAGGAACAGTGCTGAAAAATGGGTGTAACAAAAAGACTGGCCAAAAAGAGTAGCCTGTAATAAACTTACTAAAATATGTGCTTCCTGCTACACATCAAAGGCTAGGAACTTTGGAGTATCAGGAAGCAAATCTCAGTATAAATTGTCATAGCTCCAGTGACTTCAGAGATGGTAAAATGGTTATACTAGAAAAGAATTAGACCCTAGTTGCTTACTGAATGTTTCATTTCAGAGAAATCAGACAGAGCCTTCAAAACTGCAGAAATGAGAACACTTCCTGCATTCACATTTAAATGCATCTTCTTTGCCTATCCCCAGTTATTAATAGAACTGGTTGACATTTTTCATTTGCATTGCTTGTCAATAAAAAAAAAGACCTTTCATTTTTTTTTACCAAACATTCTAATCCTGATGATGTTTTGATTTGTTTGGGCTTTATTTCACCATGCTGTGTCAAATAAAAATAAAAGGAACCTCTCCTCAACACAAACTTTTCTGGTTTCATCTCTGCAAAGTGAAAAGCTTTTTGTTTTTCACAAACATTTGGTTTTTCTCATCATCACAAGATGATGTAGGGCATTTTCCTAGGCTTCCTTAATCAGACAGATCACAAATGCAATTCCAAAAGGGATTGAACATTTAGATAGCTAACCAGGCCTAGGCTAATTTAATCATTAGCAATTGATTTAAAATGGCAATTTCTAGTGGGGATGTTAGTTCATATCAGATATTGGAAGAAAAAACAACTATGTGATGTGATTCTGGCTGAGGTGAAGTTGCCTTCCTTGGTGCCTGGAGGCCTGGCAAACCCAGATATAAAACAGCAGAGAAGAGGGATGATGGATCTGACCCCGAATAGCATTTCAGATCAATTCTGTGCAAGACTTCTATTTTTTAAAAAGCTAAGCTGCCTTATCTTCTGACCAACTCTAATTACAGATATCAGTTTTGTTCAGAGCAGAATCTGTTCTATATACTGTTTTCTTCTCAAAAGAGCTTTAGCAGTTCTGATTCCTCTCACAAAGTTTCCTGTTTTGGTATCTATTTTTCGTCTTCCTCTTTGAGCTGCTCTTCACAATTTCATTGCCAGAAGAATCACATCTTGTTCTTGCTGTTTCTCTAAGTCAGTGTATCCTCTCATATGTCTTTATAATTATTTCTTGACCCTACAATAGGGGAAATTTAGGAGAAAGTCACCAGGAAGAGTCACTCTAGGGGAAACACAGCTCCTCTGTGATGGAGAGGTGGGAAAACAATATAAATTAAATTGTATTAAGTGAAAAAGGAGTGTGTTTGCACACCACTTTAAGATGTAGGAGGCAGAGACATTCTCTATTACCCTATCGTTCCTCACCACCTCCTAGACAAACACATCCTCTCTCAAATTTCCATAATAGCAAGGTTGGGAGTACCAGGAAAATCTGCCTGCTTGCGGAGTTCTGTAGATTTTGTAGGTTAAGCCTGGGTCTTTCTCTGGGTTTTTCTTTCCATCAACAGGAGGAGGTCTGAGATGAGTTGTCCCTCAGTGCACCACGATCAGATTTCGCATTTTCCTCAATATAATTGAATTGTTTCTCTTCCCATGTTCCTATTCCATCCAGCTCCTTGCATTATTGTCCTGTCCTCTCTGGCACATGTTTCCTCTCCCTTTAACACCACCTGTAGATTTTATGATGGTGCCCTTCTTCCCAGTTTCTGACTATACACAGTGGGGACAAATTCCATTTTCTCCATGGCTCTAAAGGACACTTTACTTAAACTTGCAGTGCTGATCTTTGTCCTTCTTCACAATTCTTAGCAAGAATTCCAAAAGTCATGTGTCCAGCAACCTCGAGGATGCCTCTGCTTGAGTTTTTCAGAAAGTATTGCACCATTTTCATGAAATATGGCATTCACAGCTGTCTCTAGTTCCATTGAGAGGAAAGGGCTTGGAATGGATATGCGTAGGAAGAGAGAGACTGTGGCAGGAGGCATTTGTGGGGTTTCTAAACAAGCTCAACTCCTCTTCCAAACCCTCTGTCAGACAATCAGTGCCAGTCCATTCAGAGTAAATCTGCTTTACCTTCAAAAACCAGTGTCTACTGCTAAACACGGGAGAAAACAGAATAAAATTGTTGCTAAAAATGAGATGAGTGGGTTTGGCATAGCTGTAAGAAATGTCCCCAAAAAGGAAACAGTTCAAATAGTGTATCCTTGATTAATTCTGTTTATTCCACAGCTGAAAGGACAATGTTTGCACTTTTTCTTCACAGTGTATGTGAGAATGTATATCAAGTCTTATCCCAGAGGTCATCATTTTCTATTCAAAGATGCTTCAAATACTCCACGTGCAATCTGAAGTCACAAAATACCAATTTCAGCCACCAGGAGACTCCTCTTAATGGGCTGAAGGATCCAGATGCTTTCCCGTGTCACTCAGTGGCATACTTTAAAAGAGAGACCTCCATGGTGGTTCCTGGCAGTCACAGGTATTCACACATCTGTATGAGCAGATGTGGGGTTAAGTCCCAGTATACGTATTATGCAAGGCAAGTGATAGACCAAGACATATTTGTTTCCTAGCTCCATAATTAGGCTCCCAAATGAGTGACTGCTGATTGCTTAGCACTTTTTAAAGCCTTAAGGCTGCAACTTTTGCAAAATTAATGTAAATGGTTTCAGGGGAACTTTACAGCTTGCACAGACTCTGAAACATTGTAGTCCACAGGAATTTTGTTCCCTCTAACCAAAAGCAAAAATCTGAATCCACAGTAGATAAAATGTAAAAATAATTCAGAGAAGCTACAGAATCTTTACATTTCAAGCCAGCATATTGGGCTCAAAAAAAGTGTGGCTGACAAAATGTAAACCCAGATTTTTTAATTTCTAGATATCTAGAATATAAGTTTAGTCCATGATTTTCTCATTTTTATTTATTTAGTCATAAATTTTTCATGGGTATTGATCCGGAAAGGTTTAAACAGGTATGTTTCTATCTCAGGACAGATAGAGGAGAGTAGGAGACCTAACCTGTTTCAGTTCGGGTTTTCTTTCTTCTGTCATGTCAAAAATAAAAGCCTTGGTATGTGTCTTGGTTTAATGACAATACATTTGGGAAGTGAGACCTCTAATGAGATGAGCCCTCTGTTTTTTTTAATTTCCCTTCCCCCAGTATAGAGAGAGTAAAAATTATGAGACGTCTGAATAAAGAAGGAAAACCAACAATTTTACTAAAAAGAAAAAGAAACAAAAAAACCTGAACAACAGCAGAAAATATTACCTTTTATGTCCTATCTCCCGAGTTCCCAGGATGCTCCACTCCAGGGACCTGCTTTTCCAGCAGATCTCATGAACCCCCTGGACAGTCTTCTCCTGATCCAGCTCAGACAGGGGCAGTCCCCATGCTCTGAAATTACATGGTGGAATGGAACTACAACAGCATGTTTTGGTTTGGCATTCGTTTATTGTTTGACAAATCCTAAAGTTAAGACCAATATTAACACAGAAACTTCCACACTGAAGCAATCCAGCAATCTCTCTAATTCAGTTCTATCTCCAGGAAAACCCAGTGCTGGAATAGGAAGCAACAAAAAAACCTATAAGCAGGCAGGTATGGGATAAATTGGTTTCTTTTAAAATATATGTTATAATAAGAAGGATATCAGTGATATTTAGCCAAGGGTTTATATATTCAGCAGAGTTATCCCCTGCCTTATTTTTGCCACCAGTGTTCCTGGAAATTAGGAGAAGGAATGCAAACAAGAATGCCCAGTGCAAGTGCCTCTGACCTTTGAAAATAATTGGATGTGGATCCAAACCTGGCAGCCCTATCATGTACTAAATTCTCTTAAAATCTTTCTATCCATCAGCAAGACAAGGAAAAAGAAACATGGGAGAAAAGGTCACATTAGCAGGAAGCAGCTGGCATTGTTCCACGAAGTTCATATTATTTAGTGGGACCAGTTTCTGTTTTTCAAATTCCAAATCCATGCCAAGGTCTGTTGGCACAAACATGCACAGAATTTCACACTTTGATATATACTGTATCAGGGTGACATTTCAGAAATTATATGCAAGGGGTTATACTCACATGACTGTAAATAATAGTGGTCCAGTTCCCCAGAGATGGCACTAAACTCTTACTATATCCTCTGCAAACACTGCCACGAGGCACTGCAGATTGGCTCTACAGTGTACACACAATACAAAGCACCTGGCTTTAGTAAAAAAGCAGAAGCATTTATTAGAGGAAAAGATTATAATGATGTAGTTTAAACACTGTTAACTAAACATGAATTGATGAGAGGAAAAGTCAGCTTTGTTCTTATGTTAATTCTTCCTTTGACATACAGACAATGGTGCTTCTACCATTAAAGAAAAATCCATTTTGGGTTTCCACAGCTGTTTTCTTCTGGAGCTCTTAAGGAAAAAGGATTTCCCAAGGCGCTATAGATCACTTGTATGACCCAAAATATTCCTTCTTTTTGAGCAGGTACTGAAGCATTGAATAAAGAGCTAGGAATCTTCTGGAAGATAGTAGTGTGAAGATAGCTCAGCAGACTTTACAGCTGTTTTACTTCTGGGGTGCAGACACTCAGAGGCCCTCTGGAAGGCCAGAATATCCTCTGAAATGGGAACCTTGCATGCATAATGCCAAGCCCTCCTTTAGCCAGCTTGAACACTGAACTTGACAAGATGTGAGAAAAGGAACAGAAAAGTAGATCAGGAGAGCATAAGAGGGCAAATCTTCAAGGGGCTTGCTGGTATATTCCATTGGCTGCATTTCTTACCACCGTCAAGAACATTTATTATGCCTTTTTCCAGCAACCCATTGACAGAAAAGTCCTGAGTGCAGGGAGGTTACCTGTGTGTGGGGACTGGTTCTGTCCTCACCACAGCCAGTTAGGACTGGTAAGAAACCTCCCAGATCTAACTCCCCATTAGGAAATTTGATCTGAGCATCTCTGATTTTCCATATGAGTTGTAGCCAAACTCACCTGTATCAGAATGTCCTTTGCAAAACTCCTTGATTTTGTCTTCCTGGATAGAATCATAGAATTATTTAGGTTGGAAAAGATCTCTAAGGTCATTGAGTACAACTGTTAACTCAGCACCACCATGTCCACATTAAACCATATCCCCGAGTACTAATGATCAAAGATCAGTGGATCCAAAACCTTAGAGGTCCCTCAGTGTGGATCTCCACAAAACTTAGCTCTTTCACCAGCCTCAGGCAAGTGCTTCAGAGTGATAACTGCCCCATCACTGCAGACAGAGAAAAAATACCTCCAAAAGAAATCTACAAATGCAATTTTTCAACAGTGGTACTCACACCACCTTCTTAACCAAATTTTAAATGAACATCTCTAAACAAATAAAGACAGACTCAACAGAATGTTGCCCGCCACACATGCTTGTGAACACCATGAATTCTCCCCACAGCAGTTTCATGTTTAGATGAAATATCTTTTTGTGTTCTTCAAACAGTTCTCCTTTTGCACTAGACCATGGGAGTGGAGTAGTGTGCATTCCCAAGAAAATGTCTCAAGATCAGGCTATAGACTTACGGTGGTTTTTTGTTCTGTTGTGTTTTTTTCCCTTTCCACAAATTGTTTGGAGACAAATCAGTCTCAGGAAATACTGGTGTGTCTGAAGACACTTTATATGCAGAAAGAAAAATTCATCAGTCACATTATTTGCTCTGAATCATTCACTCAACTCCACTCCTGACAACTTGGAGTTCATCCCAGGAGTCCATGCTCCATATTGTGTTCAGAAATGTTTTTACATGTTAATGGCTTATTTGCCTTCAGTAACCAGATAGAAATCACGCCACATTTAAGATTCAGTTGCCTAACAGCTTTAATGCAACATCATACATCATATTTTTTGATGCAGCAATCTGTCTCATCCAGTTTCTGGGACTGCTAAGAACATCCTTACTAAGTCTAGAAATCACAAAGCAGATGCAGTCACCTGTCACACAGAGGGTGGACTGGAGCTGATTCAGGGCTCCCTTCATGGTGCTGCCAATACTCTTCAGTAAAAAATCCGAGGTAGAATCAAGAGAAATCACAATTTGTTTTTTTAAGATGTGTATTTTTCACTGTGAGAAGGTGGTTCTTCAAAAATTCTGGATAAGCCAAAAGAAATGCTGCTTTGTTATTTCACAAGTGAAAAAGCCTATCTTGCAAGGCCCAGGTGTACCAAAATCATCAGGGAGTCTTAATTTTAAAAGAATGGGGTCTAAAGGAATGGGAAAACACTTTCCTGAAATGAAGCTGATCAACATCTCTGGGAACACTACAGAAGGAGGGGAAAGGTAACCTGGTGGGAGAAACACTGGGAAGATGAAGACCTTCAACAAATCTCAGTTAGTGTATGGTCCTTGAGGAGGACATCCCAGTGCTACACAGAGTCCCTTATCTTTGAGGACACCAAGCAACCTGGAAAAACTCTGAAGTTCCTCTGTGTTGAGTGTATATTTCTTCAGAAAGGAGTTTTGATCACACTTTAAAACACATCTCCATTCCCTTCATGATTTTCTTGAGAGATGGTTTAATATGAGACATTTCTGAGAAAATCAGAATTATTTATGTTTCAAAAAATGTTCTGTTCCCACCAAACAGGCTTTTTAAACTAAGCCCAAATGCAAAGCCACTGTCTGACACATTTAGACCAATGTGTTGAACCCATCTCTGCATCTCTAATCAGCTGACTTAAGGCTAATTGGAAAATCATTCTCTTTTTTGCTCCTCTCAGTGGAGCAACTTCATTTCTGATGCTTTACAGAGAAGGTGTCCCATCCTGTGCTGTAGTAATTAGATATTCACCATCAAAGAACTGTGAGTAAGGCTCAGCTCACCTAATTGTGATCATTTAATTGAGTCTTCCTGGTGTCTGTAGCAGAAAATTCACCCTATAGGGAAGGTCTAAATAGAAATAAAGAGTTTGGCTGTCTCCATGTACTGTTAATAGCTCCACAAATGGCTCCCTCTAAGTGAAATATACACTGTCAAATACGGGAAACAAAATCTCTAGATTATTTCCGATGACGATAATTAATATAAAGGATGGATTAAAAAATGCTCAGCCTCTTTCAGTTATAAACATGGAATTACTTCCCCTTTGGATTACTCTTTGCTCATGCTGATTTTTGTGATGCACCATGGCATATATGTAGACATAATTTTCCCATAACTTGGTAGCATTCTCCTTTCCCTAGGCAATCCACCCTATGGATAAAAAACCAAAAAAGTTCATGCTCTTAGTTTCATTACAGTAAGAATATTTAGTAAACAAAAGCAGTTAGAACATATATACCTGCATAGTACATGTATCCCCTCTATACAGCCTAGATTGGCTCATTTACAGCTATATAATGAAATGGCTTTCAAGCTCTGAGTTATTCCCTGAAAGAGAATTAAATGTATAATTAGGGTTAATTTCTCATAAAACCTTTCTGGAATATTTTTATGTGCAAGATAATAGGTTACCTTCCAAAAAGGCAAATAAAAAAAGATGAGGCAGCAATGGAAATGGAGATTCATGTATCCTAGAAGACTTTTTTTAGGTCACTGTAAGAGGACAGGACATTACAAAGGTAAAAGAAACACTTTCAGATCTCTTCAGGAATTCCCAGATGTGCCCTCCCAGCACAGAATGGCTCATTATATTCTTGTGGCACTATATGCATGTGTGGAGGGTATCAAGGAATACCATTGCTGGGAACTACTGAACAGCTTCTCACATCCCATTGTTCATTCCCCTAGACAACAGCTCCACTCTTTCTCTCTGCTAATGTTCTGAATAGTCTGCTAAACACCTGCTACAGCATATGATTAAACTGTACTGTGCTGGCATTAATTCTGCAGTGCCAGAGGAGCACTGCAGATGTTGCTTTTAAACTTATCAGAAAGGAGAAATATGACATATCCAATACAACCAGTATCTCCACTGTACTCTTTTAAGCCCTGACATAGGCACCTTCTCAAAATTGTTGTGTCCTCCTTTCAGTAACACCTGGAGGCCATATCCAGAACATAAACAAGGGTAATTGTTTTCCTTACTCTAAAGCATCATTAATAATTTTAGGCATTATTAAAAATTCCCATCCCTGAAGGTGTCAAGGCCAGGCTGGATGGGAGTCTGAGTAACCTGATCTAGTGGAAGGTGTCCCTGACTATGGCAGCGGGGTTGAAACTAGATGGTCTTGAAGGTCTCTTCTAACTGTAACTGTTTTATGATTCCATGATTTTTTAGAGTCTTTCTTATTCAAAATAGAATTGTTATTTATTTCAATTTTATTTTGTTTTTGAACTCTTGTTATTTTTTTATTGATACTGCCCTAATAAACCCTACTGGTAATTTTATGCTTTAAGCAAGTTTTTAGCTTTAGCAAAATTTTACTCCATCTACAGCCTTCTGATGATATGATGCCCAAGGCATGATTAACTCTGTGAGCAACTGTGTTGACTCTCCTTATCACAGTTTATAAAAGGGAATATGTGGGAAGAAAAACAGTATTATTATGCAGCTGGACAGATTATTCCTCATTTGCTTTGAGCAGAACATCTATTATATGGAGTTTAATTAGATCTCAGAAGTTAGACCCTAACTAAAAGCTCCAAGTGCTAATATGAATTTTGCAATCGTAGCTCAAAGCTGTGTAAGTTTTTCAGCTTTACCCCTCTGGAATGAAATCTGGGCTTTACTGAAATCAAGGTCAGGACTCTGTCTGAGTTTGTCAGAAACATGGTCTCAATTCCACAGAACAGTGCAGCAGGAGAGAAGCTGAAGTTGTCTGAACTACTTTTTTTTCCTCCAATAGCAATATCATCTCATACTCAGGTCAGGCTTTCAATCCCAGGTGTTTAGAACATTACAGAGGGGAGGTAGGTGAATCACCAACATCTATTTATTTTGCTGTATGTATTCAAGCTGAAGCATTTGAATCCTTTCCATAATACCTTTGATGCTTCCTTAAGACAAAAGCCTTCTCCCACACTCCTGGGAAAGTATTAGAGCACACCTCAGTGCAGTGTACCAGAAGGAGCCACTATTTATGTCCTCCTAGCAATGAAATTGGATTAAGCATCAGTAGCAACACGATAATCTTAGAAGGATTCTCAAGTATGATACTCAAACATGGACATCCTTATTCAGGTGTTCAAATGCAGGTGTTGAAGATATTTCAGAAATGTTGAGAGCCTTTAAGAGGTGTAAAGTGGAATTTGTTTAGCTAAATGTGAGTATTTATAGAGTTAGACTTTTACCTCTAAGCAACTCACTCTGGGATGCCTTTGCAGTCAGCAGAGTTAGTCTGTAGAGTTAATGTCGTTCATGGCATGATTCATCTCATCCTAAAGGAGAGAACTGCATTCGGCCAGATGAATCATACACTAATCTCCATGCTCTATACTGATCAGGTCACCACTGACTACAATAAAAACCTATGCAAGTGGCAGACACCTAATATTAAGTCAGATGAATCATCTAACTAGCACGCTTCCAACCCAGCCTTCCCAGGGCTCTTATCCGAGATCCTCGTGATGCTCCCCTAAGAACATCAAGGGCTCTGAGTCCATCAGAAGAGATGAAGGTACATCCACACTAATCCACCAGAAATGGGAGGTAAAAGAGGTAATAGAGTGTGTCTTTGGCCAGGTGCAAGAAACATGAAGGATTGTGGAGGCACTTGTCCAACTTTCTGTGAGTTTTATGGCTGGATAATAAGACAGCTGCTGCCAGATCTCTGCAGTGATGAAAGGAAAGGTCCTGTACACTGGACTTAGGTAGTCATCAGTGAGGTCAGTGACTTACTTTTCACTTCTGTGAAGATCTTTTTCACTCGTTGAGGAAGGACCAGGTTTGTTTTGTAGACTGTTCTTCAGAGACTCCATGATCAGGAGGTGCAATGACAACAGATTATTGTTCTGATTAAGGTTAGTATCACAGCACCTACTCTGCTGAGAACACACATCATTTTGATGTGTCGATAGTAAAATTTAAATATTTGATTCTGCAGAAGTAAAAAGGTCAGAAATTTCCTCCTGAGTTTTCTTCTAAAAGAGAATTCCTGAAAAGGAGTCTGAAAAACCTGATCTGCAAAGCATTTCAAGTCGCAGTGTGTTCTGACAGATAAAGTTTTCCTCTAGCTTTCTCTGATCTCTTTTGATGTTTACACACTTGTATATCTCTCTTCTTAATATATGTTTGTTAAATTATTAGAAGTTAATGTTATTGTTAAGGACAACCAGATTTCCCTCAGGTAGGCTGGCAGCATGCAACGCCAGCTTTATTCTGGCCTATTTATGTAACATCTTCATTTTGATTTATTATTGTCCATGGCATTTAAGCAGGACATGTTCTAAGTAAGTCTGTGACTGTGGACTTAGTGCACTTGGAGAGAACAGGTGGAGAAAGGAAACAGTGAAATCTGTCACCAGCTAAGTTAATCAAGACGGAGATGTGCAGTTTCTGATTACTCCATTGATACAAGTAATCCAGTCTCTGAGATTAATGGTTACAAATACTTTTATAGATATCTAAGAAAAGACATCTCTGGGAGATAGAAATGCTGGGACAACAGATAAGCTCTGCAAAGGATGAAATACCTAATACTAGAGAAGACATGGAAGTATCAGAGAAGCTCAGTGTTTTTCAGCTTAGAAACAGTGTTTCAGGATTTGTGAAAAACAGAAGAAATAAATTCTGAATCATTTCCACTGGGAACGTAATTTGAAATACCACCTAGCAAAAATTCCTGCTGAGGTGTAAGTGTTTCCAAAGGATCCCAGTGATGCCTGGACCAGTACAAGCTTAGCAGTTCATTTTCCTAGTTCCTCCATAGCTGCTGCACATCTACATGGTGAACTGATATCATGAGCTCACATCAAGAGTGAGATATGAATATTGAGATCTGAGCCCATGCACCAGAACAGACTGAATTACAATCAGATAAGAATGACTGAGATTCCATTATTCTGCTGGTTTTCAGCTTTACAATCCCTGGCACAGCTGCTCCAGTACAAACCGCTAGATCAGACAGGCACCACTCCTGCTTGTACAAAGTTTACAGCTGCTCCCATTGCAGAAAACAGCAGAGCTCATCCCAGCTGCAGTGGCTCCAGCCATTGCTGCTTTACTGGCATCTTGAAGGGGTGCAGTTTAATGAACTGATGGTGGACAGCTGCTAATACCAGCGCAAAGTTCTAGCATGAGCAGCACCTTCCCTAAAAAACCAAAACCAAAACCACAACCAAAAACAAACAATCAAACAAAACAAAACAAAAAAACAAACAAACAAACAAAACAAAACCACCAAAACCAAACAAACAAAAAAGGCAATTTAAAAATAGAGAAAGTAAAGCTGCATTGGTGAAAGAACAGTCACTAAATCAACAGTATGCTCTCTCCAGTCACGAGTCTGCACTTTTTTTATTGAGGCGAAACTCCTGCTTCAAGGGTTCCTCTTATCACTTAACTCTTTCTGGTCTTAGATCTATTTTTCCTCAAATGCTTATTGGATATCAGCAGCCAAGCTTGGAATGGAACATTCAGATAATATTTTGCTTGGAGTAAACATCTAGGAATCAGGATGCATAAACTCAATTTATACTAACAAATTATGCATCCTTAGGACCACTCTCTGTCACTCAGGCTCCTGGGCATTGAAAGATCTATTCTACAATGTCCAAACCACTTCACTATCTCAATCTCCAGGAAAGTGTAGCTGCATGGAAGCTGCTTATTGGAAATGCTTGCTGTGTGTACTAATTACTGAGCTGTGATGAGGAATGGTTTGGGACAGTGCCGGTTGACTGAAAGAGTACCAGGAACAATTCCAACAATCTGACAGGGTAGGCAATTGAGTATCAATGCCAAAGGACAGTTCCTGGCTCTGTTTAACTTGCTGTCATAGACATGTTCCCAAGTTCTCAATTCTTGATGCACACAGGTTTGTGTGTCTCGGTGTGCCTTGGCTGGGGGGAGCTGGATTCTGTGTCTGCTCTCAGAAGCAGAGCAGTGCTCAGCCTACACTGATGGCTGAGCACCACATCCTGTGCAGCACTTCTGCAGAGGGAAAGGCTTCTCTTGGTCCAGCTATAGTCCTGAGGGCTGAAACTTCAGTAATGGAGGGATGTAGAAGGGCATCTTCCTGAAATTGTCTTCTGGTTTGGTTGCATCTGAAATAATTCTGATTTGCACACCTGAGGATGAATCTGGGATTTGAAACACAAGGCAGCAAATGGAGATGATTTGAAGGGAGGCTCTGCAGAGGAATCTGTACAGGCTGGATCAACGGTATGGTGTTCAACAAGACCAAGTGCTGGGTCTTGCACTTGAGCCACAACTCCATACAGTGCTACAGGCTGCAGAGGAGCAGCTGGAAAAGGACCTGGGGGTGTGTTAGACACCAGATCAGTAATTATTGGGTCAGAACCACCTTGTGGGGGGTGCGTGTGTGTGTGTGCAGGGGACAGGGATGGGTAGAACCTCAGAGAGGTGGAGTGATATTGAATCCCTTATGGCAAAGACCTGGAACCCACAGGGAGAAGCCCTTGAGTGGCTGTCAGCCACGAACATCCTGGGAAAACTATAACACCCCACAGCTCCTGAAGCCCCTGACCCAGCTCAGATTGGCAGGGACAGTGAGAACACTGCCCCTCACCCTGGCCTGGAACCCCAGAGTGGCCAGTTGGTTGTCCATGGGGACCAGAGCAGATAAAACCAGAGGCACATGAGTGCTACATGTCGTGGCTCTGCCATCTGGATGTGTGAGAGCTGGTCTGCCACAAGGTTCCACTGGTAGCTATAGGATCTGTCTCTCCCTCCTTCTCTCTTCTTGCTCCCTTTGCTTTTCTTTCTTTGCTTCTTTCTTGAGGCTTTGGGTGGCTTGGAGCTGCATGGGTTGGATTCTGACTTAAGTGGTGTGGATTCATATGTGCTGTGTTGGTATTGAGGAGGAACATTTTGGCTAGCTTGGGTAGTGCCCTTTTTGAACCTTTGCCAAGTTCCCCTATTTTCTCCTCTAAATTAATAAATATGATTCCTGGGAACAAGTCTGTGCCTTATTCTCTTAACCCTATCTTCAGGTATTAAAGAACCTTATATAGATATATTCAAATAAAACTCTTAGCTATGCCTATGAGCCTGTAGCTCCCAGGGATGAAGTGTTACAGGGTGCTGGTGGACAGCAGCTGAAAAGGATCCAGTGTGTGTCCAGGTGGGCAAAAAGGCCAATGCCATCCTGGCCCATTTCAGAAATGATTCTGTGGTTTCCCTCTGGTAACCTCTGGCTTCAGAACATTCACAATATAATTCCAGAAACTGTATGTTGAATTTAAATTTCATTTGACCTCATTCCATGCTTACAAATGATCAGACACTTCAAAGATTCTATCATTTAGGAGTTTTCTTCCTTTCCAGTCTATAGTCACCACTGCAAGACCAAATTTTCTCCCAAGCATGATCTTCTAGAAACTACTTGGCACATAATTTCTGTTTGTAAATAGTAAATACAGTTCTACTGGGTGGAACTACTCAGATAAGTAAGCACTGAAATTGGTAATAACTGTTTGCAGTTTCACACTTAAATCTTTCTTAGACTGGATATGTCATTCACACTAGAACAGCCATCTACATCTCCAGAGGCAGAGTGAGATAAATGCATAGCAGTTTAGAGTTGTGTTTGTTTTTTTCCAGAAACCTTCAATTTACTATTTCTCCCAGGAAGAAAACAGCATTTTCAAAGGCACAAAGAATGTGCAGATGCCCATATCTCATTGACATCTTTGAAAGTCACCATTTAAGTAGGATGATTTACTTAATAGCCATATTTTGCTTGATTCTTTATCAATTGTTAAGTCTTTAAAAAACTTTGTCCTCTTTTAGCATTAATTCTGACCAAAAAAAAAGGAAAAAAGAAAAAAGAAAAAAGGAAAAAAAGGGATAAGGGGGGCCAGGGCATTTCAGTCAGCACCTCTCAAAGCACCACAGTTGCACTAATGTAAGCTCCACTGTTTTCAGCTGTTACTACAGAACACTGAAATTTATTTTTATAAGGTTGCTAGGCAGTTAAACCACCTTGAAAGAAATGAACTATCTTTGTGAAAACATGTACAACAAAGTTATTGATGGAATACTAAATAAAAAAAGAATACGTGAGAGCTAAATCCGGAGATATTTACTGGCGTGCTGCTATTATATTCCAGCAACACTGACATTTCAGTCTGCAAGTTTTCAACAGCCACTGCGATATAATTTAAGCCCCAAAATCAAAACTGTCAGTGCTTTTGTACCCAAGAGATGGGGAAAAGTTGATTTTAAAACAGCATTTTTCTTTCCTCCAACTTTCTAAGTCTCACAAGTGGATTACGAGTTGCACATACACTTCCTCCTGGAAAAAAAGACTTTCTCACTGCCTTTGATATAAAACTGTAGAACCACAAGAATGATTTAGGTGTAAAGGGGCCTTTAGAATTCCTAGAATGGATTGGGTTGGCAAGGATTTTCAAGATCATCTGCGTCCAACCCCTGAATTCATCTGCTCCTTCTGCTCCAAACTCTTGTGCAAAGTATGGCCAGCTTTAAAGCAGGGTCTGGCCTGGAAACCAGAAGCATCAGAAGTCCAGGATTGTCTTGAATCAGAAGGGTTATAAATCACATGAGCATTGTCAACTTTGAAATCTTCTAAATCCTGTGATTGCTTTTTCCTTTTGACATACTGGCTTTTTAACTCCTTTCTCTGCAGAGCACGTGGGCAAGTTCATTCTTGGCAAAGGAAGGAGGAAAAGGTATTGCCATCTATTTTGTACTCTGGTCCCAAATTTATATACATTTACTATAAAACACATGAAAAAAGAAAATGCCCTTTCCCCAGACCAGTCCAAATGAGTTCTCGCAGTTCTTTTTAAGCACTGGAGCTAAGGGACCATGGTTCACATATAATATAATATTTGAAAATAAATCTACTTAAACTTGGCTAAAAGGCTTTATTTTGAATAGAACATGAAAGTTTTATGCAACAAATGTTTCAAAAATGAAAAATATAGAAAGTTTCATTTTTAGTATTTTTGTGACTTTTCAAATGAAATTCCTTTATTGAAAGCCAGACATTTTAAAGGCCAATACCAATCTTATAAGTTAAATAAAACTTCAGTTTCTAGTTAATAATGTCCATTAACACAATTAATTAAAAAAGCAAGACCCAAGGTGTGGGTCTGGAATGCAATCTTTGGGAATTTTGACTGCTAATATATCCTCAGGTCATGGGTTTATATTTTTAGATTCTTGGTTTAATGTTTCATGAAAGTCAGTGGGGAAAAAAGCATCATGATGATTCTATGAAGATAGTTCTAATTTTGGTGGGTTTTATTTAAAGAAAATTTAAAAAAAAAAAAGTGAGGGAAACAATGGCCAATTTTAATTTTTTATTTTTTTAATAATCCCAGGAGCCTAAGGTTTGAATCTTTTACAGGAAAAACAACCCCTGATGCAACATGCAGGTTAAAATGAACAAAAAATTGGCAACAGTTTTGCTTAAAGTGCTGCATTTACATTTTCTGGATACAGCTGAGCAGACAAACCCAGCTCCTGCGGAAATGAATAGGAGCTGGCTCATAAGTACCTGTAAGAATCCACACCATGGCCTGTGATAAAACATCTGGTTTATCATCTGCAGCAGAACCAGTAGAATTAAGTAGTTAATACTTCAAAGTGATACAAGATGTGGCTGTAAATTTGACAGAGTTTTCTACTGGAGACCATGTAAGGACACAATAATAACAGCAAATTGATTCACCTAAACCTTTGCTTTGCATTTGCTGTAAGACAGGCTTGCCAGTAAACTACTCCAGCTCTCTACAGTATTAATAATAACTACCTCACTGGCTGTTGAATGAACCACAGAGACAGGTAAAAATAATAAATAGAGAAAATAAAAAAAGATAAATGCTGGAGGAATGTATTCCTTGTTGAAGCTCCCATTTGTTGCAGCTTTTATAAAGATATAGACTTTGGGTCAATTGAATACAGCAGACCCATGTAGTGCCTTAATACTATTATTTTTCTCTTTTAAAGCCTGATGAGATATAAGTGATTGAAAAATTTATCCATTAAACCCAAGGAAACATCCTTCAACTTGGCTTACTCTCTACCCCTAAAATGATTCTGACTGGTTTCAGTCTCATGGGTTAATTCATTGCACAGATTTTATGAAGTTCATTGCACCAGATGCTGCCACTACTGAAGTTAATGACGAAAAGCTCCTTTTCTGCAGCCTTTTCCATAAGGATGGTATCTCATTCTTTTAGAGGACAGCACCACAGGACCTCTAACCTCACTGCTGTATGTGCAACCAAACAGCCTGAGCCATGAAGCATCTTAGCTGAAAGTGGGAAAGCAGCAGTGGTGCTTGTGGCACGTGACAGACTTCTTGGAAGAGCTCCAGACCCACAGAAGGCCTGAGACAAGGTCTATTCCCAAAGGCAACTGGCACAAAGACCCTCAACACCCACTGCCTGCCAGAGTTCAAGAAGCATTTGGACAATGATCTCAGACACATGGCGTGATTTTTGGGGTTGTCCTCTGGAAAGACAGGAATTAGACTTGAATATCTTTGTGGGTCCCTTCCAGCTCAGGTTATTCTATGATTCTGAGTCCTGTTCAACTCAGGATATTCTATGATCCCATCTGACCCAAGCACATGCACGCACACCTCCCCACACCCATGCACCCATCAGGTTCCCTACCAGCTGCCATACAGGCTTCTGTCAACCTTTGGCAGGGATTTGTAAAGAGAAAGACTGCAAACACTTCTATTTTCATGGTGCTCCTTAGCAGCTCTCCTTGTATGGAGCATCCCACCCCCAAAGTCACAGTGCAACTAGGATTTTATCTGAGCAGATGAGTTCCCTGCTCCAGCTCTGGCCGGTCACTTTTGGGCTGTTTATGCAGCATTCTATTCCTCAGTGACCTGTGAATGGGGCAGTTGCAATCTAGCTTCTATCTGTGGTTAAAATCTCAGCCTTTCTCAGGTTTTACAGGTTTCACACAAATATTGATTGATGTAAAAATAAAATAAAAAAAAGCTGAACTATAAGCTTCACATTTCCTGAGATTTTTCCTCTAGTAATAAAACCATTTACCTGTGTATAAAAGGAAGTACATTCCTTTCCTCAGAAATAGCCTTCTTTGGATCTCAAAACCCTTAACAACATCAGGTGGAAGACTGAAACAAAAATAAAGATGCAGAAATCTCAAACTTTGCTGCAAAATCTTGCCCTAAGGTAAAATTGATCTACTCTGCTGTCACAGAAGCCAAGGGAGGTCAGACGCCAATTCTCTGGCTATGAGAAAGATCGTGATTGCTGTGACAACATTCTCAACATTCTCGGGTTTGTCTTTATACAGGTTAGTATTTCTTTTAGTATCACGTACTATAATATCTTTTTTTTTTTTTTTTTTAAATGGGGCACCTATGTCATGCAGAATCTGCTCCCTTGTGGGTGACACCACCAGGCTTCATCATTTGCATTCTCCAGTCAGTCATGGTAGTGTCAAAAGGCAAAGCAAGGGAGGATGCGAGGGAGGAGACCATTTCTGTGTCTCCGTCAGTTAGGATAAAATGTGAGCCATCTCTCTCCACTCCTTGGGTGATAGCACAGGTGCTTGTAGATCTTCATCTTTCCACTCTCTGCTGCAGAGGGCACTGGCGTCCCAGCTGTAAATCAGGTGAGGTGCAGTGCTTGGCTCATTCTATTCCCCCGCCATGCCTTCTCTCTGATTCAAATCAATCACTTCAAGTGTCCATAGAGCCAGTTTACTGTTCCAGATGGTGCCAAAGCAAATGAGTCATGGGAAAAATTAAGAACATTTGGTCACAGCTTTGTATACTGGGCATGACACCATACAGTCTGGAATGACCCTTGGGTCATTTGGGGTCAGCTGTCCCAGCTGGGTCCCCTCCCAATTTCTTGTTCCTCCCCAGCCTCCTTGCTGGTAGAGTGCGATGAGGAGTAGAAAAGGTCTTGGCTCTGTGTAAGCCCTGCTCAGCAGTAATGAAAACATCTCTGTGTTATCAACACACTTTTAGTCAAACATCACACACCCCCATACCAGCTACTATAGAGAAAATTAAGTCTATCCCATCCAAATCCTGTGCAACTAGTCATATGGTTTTGCAGCTGATTAGTTTAAATAAACATACACTTAAACTAAGAGCACAATACCTGAGGTGGAGTAGCAGTGCAGGAGCACTCTTCAGCTCCTGGAAAGGACTCTGTGACCTTTTCATCCATGGCCCAGATCTGGTGACAAAATCAACATCGACAGTGTAACAGGTATTTTGTATGTCCACAGATGTCAATCAAGCCTCAATAGCGGTAACATTTTTTTTTTTCTCTTCTCATCACACCTGGCAGACTGAAGAAAGGTAAGGAAAATAGTTGGCTTTGTCACAACTCACCAGTCAACCAATGTTCCATAGCATTTATTATTGTTAATCTGGCACGTCCATGCCCAGATTGAATTTCTGAAAATTCATATATCCTGGCAGTGCTTCCTCCAGATTCCTCAGCTAAGCTGCTGAAAATAGTGGGGGAAACACATGCCATAAATTAAATTACAGTGAATACAAGGCTAGGACTTTGGGAGTTTACTCAGGCCTATCGGAATATTTATGAAGCACAAAGATGTGCAATAATGCTCAGGGTTTATATATATTACCACTAAGTCTGGCTCTCTGGATTCGAGCATAAGCACGGGATACATCTTCCTGCAGCCAAAGTGATAATGACTCCAACTGGAAACATGAAATCAGCTCACAGGGCCAGATGCTCAGCTGTAGCAAAGTAAGGTCTCTTTTAATGACAGAGTTATGCTATTCTGTATTTCAGGACTTTAATGTTTGTTAGGATAACATGATAACAGCGAGTGTCTCTGGGCAGCTGGCATAAATTATAGTAGTTTTGCCCTTCATAGGATCTGTCTTATGATGCAGGTTTTTTTCTCAAAATCTCTGTACAAACGCACTGCAACTGAACAGAGGTAAACAGAAGTTTATCCTGCTTCTCATTTTGCCAGTGATATAACCTTCCTCTCACACACTGAGTAATTGATATAGATAGAAGCAACACTGGAAACAGAAAATACTGTTCTTTTTCTAGTTCCAGGAAAAGTTTGCAAAGCTAACATCTTAAAATTAAAAAAAAAAAAAAAAAAAAGAAAAAAAGAAAGGAAAAAAATTAAAAAGCAACAATAAAGAAAACCCACCCCAGGTTTTAACTTGTAAACTGAGCACATCTTGTATGTAATTAGGTAGTGGAAATAAATTAACTTTATAACCTAAGGATGGCATTCTTAAAGATTATAAATATTTTGCCTGATATCTCTTGGAAAGATAAAGGCTATCCCAGGAGAAGAGATGAACCTTTTCCTCTTCCTTACATGGAAATATTTAGAAACAGAAAAAACACATAGGAACACACTATCTCATCTTGGAAAAAAAGTTGACCAGGAAGCTAACAGTTCTTCCATTCTCTTAATTTTCCACTCAAATATCTTAGTCTCATTAGAGCATGAATCTGCAAAGGTGTGTTTTTATGTGGTTATGAAATTAATGTTACATGCTGACTTCCTGACTACAATCCACTTGCTTACCTTTATCTCTGTATAATAGGAAATTACAAGCCCCCATCAAGTCATTACTCTCAGATGGTTGTGAGTTAGCTGACCTCAGGCCACAGGGAAAGGTAACACTCTCTGGCAGATTGCAAGGTGTTTTAGTCGACAAACACACCATAATGTTCTGATCTGCAGCTGGACATTTCTGCTGTCCTAGGAGTCAGGTGTTTCATCTTTCCAAAAAAGAAATGTTCACTTAAGGAATAAAAAAAAGGACACCTCTTCCTACACTTAGAAAAGCAATACTATTTGCTAGAGGCTATCAGTGCAATCAGAGGGGTTTTTTTCTCTTGTGCTGACTGCCATAAAAATACTTTCTAATGCAGGAAAGATTAAGGCAACACATTTCACGTATAATGGAGCATGGATTAAATCAAATACTGAGTGTTGCACCATATAAAGTCCTCTCTGCTTCCAGAAAACAAGGAAGAAACCACCAGCACTTCCCTGAATCCCTATAGGGAATGCAAGGCAGCAGCAGCAGAAACATGTCTAAAGCAGAAAGAAATATCTCCATCCTCCCTTCCCTTTTCTTGTTTCTTCTCACTGCTTCTTCCCAATATTTCTACCAGTTATACCTTGAACACCTCCAAAACAGCCCTTTCCCTACAAAATCCTCCCTCCAGAGTTTGGAAGCAACCAAAGAAATAAAACCTGAATCTGAAGCAGCCATTAAAGGACTAAAATCTAGCCCTTCTCCATCTATTCATATTTTATTAATCTCAGTTAATCAATTTATATCTGTGTCCCTCAGGCCAGGCTGCAGCAGCTGGCACAGCCTAGGGTGTGTGTGGGAGGGGTTGCTGAGGCTTTGAGCTGGGCTTAGGCAGGCTCAGCTGTCAGATCCAGCACATTGAAGGTCCATCTGCCAGACCTTCCCAAAAACTGTTGGTGAGCAAACACAGAGCAAAGGGAGGAAAGACATTACCCCTTGGCATTACCTTTTATAGGAGTTTTAAGGAGAAATGACTCTCCTTCCTTGAGGGAAAGATGGAAATTCTTGAATCCCACCGTTCATACAAAGAAGGTGTTCAGTGAGCTTGTGAGCACTGTCCTTCCAGAAGAACACCTTGAGAACCCCCTCGTGGCCTAGGAGATGTGAAGTAGGTTGCATACATCTCCTCTGTCCTAATTCTTCCAGACAGAGTGTAGGAGAGATTAAATTACTGTGTGGTAGCTCTGAAAGTGTGGGACACTGAGGTGTTCCTAAGAGGTCAGAAGCTGACTGTGTGCTGTATTGGGGGCAGATGCATGGAAAAGGCGAGTCAGTTCCCATGAAGAAGCTGGGTAATGGCAAGGTAAGTTAGTTCTGCTTTGCTGAGAGGCCAGAAGCTTTGTGAAGGCTGGATGCACTGGTTCAGGGTCAGTGTCCTGCTGTCAAGAGCACACTGTTGGCTGATGTCCCAGTATGGACAGAGTGCCCTGGCATTTGTCCCTAATGTGGTGTGGAGATACAGCTCACTAATGGATTAGTCTCCAGGGATGTCCATATAGACAGCAATGATCCTGCTAGAGACAGCACAGGGGGCTGCTAAAAAGTGGGATTTCTTAAAAAACAGCCATGTTTTCAAACAAGTTTAGATTTCCAGTTTCCACTGATCACTTTCCATTCATTGTAGCATTTGCCACTTTGTGCAACTTCTGTAACTGCAGCTTTGCACCTGCATTTGAAACTCTGGCTCTCCTCTTTAATTCTAATTTTGTAAGGTCTCCAATGGATCTGTCACAGGTCAAACTTTTCTTCGGGAAGCACAATAAGTAGAAGGAATTGGAAAGAAGCAATATTCAATACCAATGCATCATTACACTAAGCAAAAATGCAATGTAGTTTCTGCAGCATATTCTCAGCCTGATGTTTCTACCATTTCAATAATCATCCATCAACAGTGAGAGGGCCTGAGTTAAATTAATTGGTTTTATCCATCAAATTTTAAGTATACTGGTGCCAAGGCATGAAAGAAACCATTGAATCCAGGAGAAATTTTCCAGGGTAAAAGGCTTGGCTGATAGGCCAGAAAAACAAACAAACAAACAAAAAAAAAAAACCAAAAAAAAAAAAAAAAACCAAAAAAACAAAAAAAAAAAAAAACAACAAAAAAAAAAACAAAACACCACCACATAAATGGGTCTTCCTCCCCCTCCCCCTTCTCTACAGCAGGTTTAAAGAACAAGCCTGCATGGAGAATGGTCTCAGAGAGCTTCAGCTGAAGAACAGGGTACCCAACTTAAGAACTGCAAATCTGGTACATTTCATTCATGTTTAGGTCGCATTAAATATGAACATATATGTGATGCCAACAGAAACAGGCAGAGAACCCATGGATAGTGAAATGCTTTTACCAGATTTGTTGTGCTGCCTCTTGCAAATTTCTCACAGAAATTCCTCTTCAGAGAGGAGTGTTAAAGACTACCTGGAACAGATGAAGGGTTGCAAATACTTATTTTCTAGACTTCCTGGCAGCCTCAAACTCCTCAGGTAGGAGTTTAACATACTCTTGGAGGGAAGCATACAAGGGATTTGAAGTACCTTCTACTTTCTGAGATGAGAGTGCCCTAAAGCAAGGTTGTCCATCCCTTCTCACCCTTCTATCCCTTAAGTTGTCTAGATAATCCAAGCAACCCCTGTCCTTGGGGACAAAGCAGGTTGCTCTTCTTAAGAAAGGGAGAGCACCTTAACATGTCTGCTGATGAAGACATTCGCACTGGCTCTTAGTTATTTCCAGTCCTGCCCTTCTCCTTCTTCCAGCTTATCAGGTCAGTGTTTTGTAAGCATTCACGGGATCATGCTCTATGTGGGAGCACTGAAATGAGTAAAAACTAGTAAATGAGATATGGGATTGTAGTAACATTAAAATGGGAAGCAAAGTGAACTCAAGAACAATGAGGATCCACTGCTCACTACAGTTCTCCACTGGGTCTAGAACTTAAGCTGCAGCACCTCAAGAAGGAAGGCACTCCTTGATCACCTCTCCTTAAGGTTATAACGACAACAACACCAACCCATACCAGCTTCACCTAGCCTGCTCATCCTAAAACTACTGCAGCAAGACCCTTAGCTCAGTTAAAGCTTCTTAATGCTATGGTAATTCACTAATTAATGCTAATTTTAGTCAGTTGTTCCTGCGTATCCTAGAGAATGGAGTGACTATTCATTAGCCTTGGTGTGTACTTTGAAAACAGATACAAATTAAAACTCTTTTAGAATGCAAAATGTTATTTGCCTACGTGCTGCTTTCATTGAACAAACAGAAGTTAAGGGCAAGGATGAAAGCAACTGCTGTACAAAGATTGCATAAGAATGAGATCTGGCATCCAGCTGCTGCAGTGCCAGCCCCACCAGCCCACCTGGCTGGAGCTCCTCTCCTGGCAAGGTGGCCTTGATCAGCAGTGTGCAAAGCACAGCCTGAGCAATGCACTCCACAGTGTTATGCTATAGAGTTCAGGTCTTGACCTAAGACTTTGGTGTTTGATATGGTGATGCAGATCCCAGGGAACATGGGTTCCACTGTAACATGAGAATTCAATACAGTAGTGCCTGTGATTTCATGACTCCAGCTCCTGGCTCAAGGAAGACAAGAAGAAGCAACGGCTCCTGCATGGGAGGAATGTTATTTCAATTCCAGGAAAAAACAGGGTGGTGCCCTTAATGTTGCTGGGTTGCACCTCAATTCCTAGAAGCAAGAAGGAGTTGATAGCTATGTCCCCTGGTATGTAGCATAGTGAGTGTGCATGTCCAATTACTTCTTAAATCAAAGCCCAACAGTCCCACAGAGTGGCATAGAACCAGATTTGATTCAAGGCACAGGCAAAACAGGTGACTGCACACAGGTGTTCTGTTCTCAGCATCAGTGCTCAGGTTAGCAAAAAGGTGCTGCCAAATACCTGAAACAGCAAGAGCAAACAAGATTTCCCAGAAATTCCCAGCCTGCTCCATTTCTTTTCTTCTCTCTTTTTTTTTTTTTTTCCCCAGGGAGCACACCTGATTGCAGGCAATAGCAAAGCCAAGCAAGGAAGATAAATGAGGTGTAGAATCACTGGCGTGCAGCTCAGAGGTGGGTGGAAGTTTGGAAAAGTGTTTGATGAGACTCCGAATACAGCGAGACCTATAGAAAAGAAGGCAGAAGCAGCAACTGGGGTGGGGAAATGGACACGTGGAGTGACAGGATTATGTAAGAGTTACAGTGGGGATAATCTTGATAAGGAACAGAACAAAGCCTGGAAATGCAGATGGCCCCTAGCTGCAAAAGAGTGCAACAAAGTCACAAAGGGCAATAAAATAGCAGCATGAGATGTGACTCCTGATCTGAAAATTTGCTGTCATTAAGGTTGTTGGCCCAGGAACTGAGGAGTGTTCTCCCTATTGCCCTTCCTTAAAGGAGAAAGCAGCATCGCTCAGAGATTCGGGAAGCAATGGTATCAGAAACAAAAGGCTGCACCATCCAAGGAAGATAGAAGTCATCTCTGCAGATTATAAATTAACTCTGAATAGTTCATATATATGAAAAAAGTTGTCCAGCAAGTGCATATGCCACAGGGAGGCAGTTCCAGCGATGCCTGGTGACTTCTTCACAGCACACAATTCAGCAGTGACAAAACAGATTCTGGCCTTAGAGTCAAAGTTGAATCAGGTCTCATTTTCCATTTGTCCAGTGATTTTGCAAGAGGAAAAAAAATCTATCAAAACAGTTCTTCCTACCAATATGAAGCACTCTGTAGCAATCTGGAGCCTTTGGGAATTGACAGGGCAACGGAAAGAGAACCAGCAAGAGTTGCTGTGCTCCAGAGACGGGTTGTAAAGAGGCCTCTTTTGGATAACACCATCAATGTCATGGGTCTGAGTGACTTGTGTGTGGCTTGTGCCCTTTAATGACATTCACTAGTGGGCTGTGTGTAACAATTTAAGCTCAAGTTTGGTTCAAGGTCTCTGAATATTGCAGCTCCAGAAGCTGACTGAAACACACAGGCTGCCAATACAATGGGGACTTCTAATTCCCTGGATCTGGTCTTTCAAGAAAGGTGCAGTAACACTGAATTCTGTTTTGAATGGATCTTGTTTTCCAGACTCAACATGAGCTGAAATAACTGAATAAACAATATATGAGCAGGCCTCTGCTAAACATGTCAGATCCACAGCCTTTCTATCTTTTGGGTGGGAACTTGAGGCAGACTGGTTGCCACTACATCCTTTTACCAGAGCCTAAAAGGGTTTGTGTTTTCCAGTGTCCCTGATATCTGGATATACAGCCCTTCCCAGGTCAGGGAAGCTTTGGAAAAGACCAACAGAGGAGGTGCCTCACTGCATCCAAGTCTCCCTTGCTGCACACATTTCCCTTCCGAAAAGAGAAGAAGGTGTTGTGACTCATATTAGCAGGGAACACATCAGAGGACCTTTTCTTTTTCTGTTTAGGTAGGGACAATTATCCTCTGTAAGAGAAGAGAGAGGCATCATCTGCAATACAAATCTGACCCATAAAGTGTGTTAGCAGAGTGTTGTACCCAAGATAACCATCCTTGCTAAGCTTTTGCCACCAACACAACTCACAGCCTCCATCGCAGAGTGAGCTTCAGCCCAAGCTTTTTGAAAGTGCCAGAAGTAGTTCCCACCTGCCTGTGTGTGAACATGGCACAGTGAAACCTTCCCACACAGGGCCCACCTGAAGTCTGGGGAAAGGTTTGGCTGTAGGCTGGAGCAGCCTTCCCCATATTTGAACTCATTTATGACAAAGTGAAACCTGGAAAGATGCCACAGACAAAATAATGGCATTTCATGTTTAAAAGAATTTTCTGAACTATAGAAAAGCTGTAAACAAAAGCATTAAAAATATAATCTAATCCCACTAGACATTAGCTGGTTTCTTCACAGTGATTTAATTTTTTGAGGATTTTCTTTGAGGAAGATGGTGGAGGAAGAGATAAAACTACTGTCTTTTATCTGTCTGGTAATCGTTAGTCAGAACAGGTAACCACCGTTTAAGAATTTCCAGAAACAGTGAGAGATATTCATTCCATTCACACAATCTACTCTCAGATATGACAACTATGAAATTTAAAAGAACAAAAATATCACTCATCCGTTCTAAACAATATTCACCAAACTAAGATAAAACACTTCAGTCCTGCTTAAAAGACAGTCAGGACAACACTGTTAATACCATTGTAAAGCAGAAAAGTCTCGTTTCAACTCAATTCTTTTTAATATCCTGTTTTTGTTTCTTCCCTGCTTCGTATACATGTAGTGTCTGCTTCTTTCTAATGTCAACAAGATAGAGCTTCTCAGGTAAAAATATGGGGGAAATGCACCAAATCTGGCACATCAAATCTTTCACACATATGTGGATCTGGTTAGTGCTGTGAGGCAGGAACTTTCTCGTGTGCTGAGGACCACGAGTTCCTTGAGCTGCCTTTGAGAGAGAGGAGACTTGGAAGCCATTCTCTGACCATTCCTAAAGAAATAATTCTAATTATTATTTTCTCTTCACCTCTATTCCTTCGTCACAGCTTCTGCCTTTGTTTGGTGATCATAAACCTTCTTTCTCCTAGTTCACCATGTCAGTCTCAGAGAAAAAACATTCCACCCACTAATCAGAAAAATACAGAAGCCAATGGGGCATCTTCTGAGGGCAAACCCCCTTTGTGAGCAGCTGCCCAAAGGAACAGAAACACACAGGCCTTATTTATGAAAGTGGTTATTAGGTGTGTGAAAATGCAGTAGTAGGGCAGCAAAACAAGCACCAGCCTTTTTTTTTATTGTGGATTCTAAAGAGGAGAGTGTACTCAAAAGTCTCTCATTGAAGAAGAAATTATTTCTCAATATGCAGCTGAGTGTCTTTGTGTATCTCAGGAGAAGGGAGGACATATACAAGGCCTGTGAAATAGATGTAAAAATGGCATTTATAGAAACACTTTTTACTTATGTCACTTTGTGAGCCATTTAGTTTCACCATAAACCCTTTTTAACTGCCTTAAGGGCAATTATCTAAGTAGCAGTAACACTGCAAATTTCTAGGACATGGAGTAAACAATCCACATGATCAAAACTAAGCTCAGACACTGACCTCAGTGCCAACTAATTCCCTCTGGACTTATGGTGAGACAAAGTTCTGGGTGAGGTTTATACCCTCTGCTCTCGCTGTAGATCAGAGAGATTTCACCTACTATTGGTGGTTCCTCTCCAGAAGCTGATGACGACCAGGGATCAAGCCAAACAAATGCATCTTTTCTTGTCCTTCTCTCACTTTGTATTATCCTTCCACTGGGAGCCTGATACCACCTTCAGACTGGTGCCTCCCCAGACATCAACTTCTCCATGCACTTTCTGTGTCACCACCCTGGTAGGAATGGTAGGAATGCCTTGCTGTTCCGAGGCACTGGTGGTGGGATAAGGCCCATGCAATTAGTAGCTGTCTTGATCTAAAATGAGGAAATTATGCAAGGTCCATTTGTGTCCCTCTGTCTTTCCTCTCCTGTTCTATCACAAATAGACCTTCGTCTACCCTCTCCTTCCTCTGATTCAAAGTTGAAAAACGTGGAAGTTTCACATGGAAAGAGCATCCAGGCAATCACTGAACACATTCCACCTCCCTAAGGAGGGCAGAGCAGTACCTGAACCATCAGACAAGAGTATTTAAGCTCTACCTGTAGCTCACCAAGACCTGTTATATAAATTCAATGTGAAAGCAAAGGCCGTTTGTATTCCCAGCACATCTCCTGACCTGGACTTAAACACAAGAAGTCTTGGAAAGATCACTCTTATGATTATGTCCTGGTGGATTTTTACCAGTGAACTTTCTCCTACTCTCAGCTGTGGTGCATCAATTCCCTTCCCCTCACTTCTGCTCCCTAAGCACGCCAAAGAGCGTCAGTAACACAACCAGATAACGCCACTTGATTAAAGCTCCCGATGACCAGCAGGAACTGCACAAACATACCTTGCACTTTTAATGTTTCTTTATTCACTTCTAACCTTCAAGAAGCTTCTTCACTTCTGCTGCAGTGCTTCTGTGTCCCTTCCCTTGCCATCCCTGTCTCTGTAGTAAGACTGCAACTGCCAATTTACCTAATAGTGCCTGGAATTGCTCTTCACAAAAGGAGGCTGTCTTTTCCCTTTACTTAGAGTTTGCTTTAATCAGAGATTTCAGAGTGAAAGCCAACGAACACCTCCCTGGCAGCACACGGATATGCTGGGAAACTCATTCAATTCTTTGAACATCTATTGTGGCTCAGGGCTACAGTCAAGCACCCTTAATGAAAAGCTGTTTGTGCAATCTATTTCCTGCTGATCACCAAGAACACCTCCTTCAAAAATAAACACACTAAAATAAAAATCCCAGGAAGCTTTCAAGTTTCTAGACTTTTCCATGGTAACTGAGCTTAGAAAACTACAAAGTCCACCTCAAAGCAGCCAGAAGACTCAAGTAAAAGATAACTGAGAAGTGCTTCTGTTAGGACATAACTGTTTGTGTTGGGCAGTTTGTTCATTTTTCCATTGCAGAATAGTTTGCAGGGATGGTAAAAGAAAAAAGTGTTTCCATTTTCCTTTCTCTCTTCTCTCATGCCTTTCAACAACCCATACCACAACTCTCTAACTCCAAACAGGACCAGCACTGACTTCCTCAGATTTGTGTCACTTTCTACAACAAACAGTTTCATGTATATGGGCATTTGATGAATTTTTCTGCTTAGCCAACAGAAAGGGATACAATATACACTCATTTGAGTGTATTCACTTTGAATTGCCTTGAAAGAGAAGCATTATCATACGTGTACTGGCAGGCAGAAATCTTCCTTAGTCCTTTACAATTTGCCTGAGGTGCACTGCTAGAACAGCTTTCTGCCATGAGATCCTCAGGAATATACAGCATTGTGATGTATAGTGTACATGGACAGGTTAAAAAATGCAGTATACAGCACCCTTTCACTGGTCAAACATTGTTCTGTCTTAACTCTCAGGTTTTACAAGAATACACCATTTTGTTTTCAAGTCCCTCTAACTTACCAGAGACTTTCTGAAAGCATGAGAAGAAGCTCTTCCAATGAAACAACTTCAAAACTTGAGTCACAAGTTGCAAAATACAGAGAAAAGTGGCTTCCCAAAGCTGAAAGTGAGGGCTGTGAGTCAGAAAGTTCATACACTTTTGTTCCAAGTTCTCCACTGGAAAATATTACCTGGAGACTGGAAAGACTTGTCCACTCCTATAAATATCTCATCTTACTGCCAGTACTAAGGATGTACATAAAAAGATAAATGCTCTTGGGTACTTTAGACAATAGTACTGCACCTGAAAAAGCTGGTCAAAATGAGCAATAATAGCTTTAACAACTGAGTAACCTGCTCCTGTCTTCCCAGCCCAGGCTTCGTAGCTAGGGAGACTGGTTTGTCAGAGGTATAAGCAGTTTCAAATTCTTCACTTAGACAATGCAATAATTTTACCTGGAGAGAAAAGGAGGGAGAAAGGACAGACTTTGAGAATACTACTGCCACTACAAAGCATGTGAGTCAACCTGCTGCACTCTGTGAATTGTCTGTGGGGGACCCTGGCCTTTGAGACCTGGACTGCACAGAATAGGAATTGCTGCTGCACTGTCCTTGCATCCAGCTGTGTGCTCATAGCTGTGATTGGACTGAGAATGTTTCAGTCCTCACCGCCTTACCAAAGGCTGTGTTTTCAGTATCTGCTTTTCTTGCTGCTTTTTTCCATAGGCTTCTGTCAAACATTTCTGGATCTCACTTGCTCTGAGTTTACACTGTCTCAGAAGTGCATATCTTACTACTTGAACAGCTGGGAGAAGGGTTTGGGGCTTTCTTTTTTTTAGATTTGCTGTTGGTTTTGTTTAAAATTTTACACTCCTTAGGCTTTGACTATTTAAAATTCTTCTGTAGACTCCCTTTGGTCTTCCTTGTTGCCAGCTAGAAACACCGCAGACAGTTTATGGCTTGCTTGAGTCCTTGCATGGTTTGGTTTGAAGGGAGGAAGGGAACAGTTGGACTGCAATTATCTCTGGCAAGTTTTGTGTTTTGCTTTCCTCAACTCCTGAAATGTAACTTCTGAGAGAAGTAATTTAGCTGAAAGCTTTGCATCTGTAGTGCTCTTTCCCTCCAAACACAAATCCCACTATTTAATAGATTGGGTGGGGGTCGATCTGTAGAGAGCTAATTGAAGGAGCTGAAAATATAGACATTCAACCCTGATTAATTAGAAGAGCAAAAAAGAACACTCTAATTCCATTTCCAAATCAAACCAGTTGTACCACAATTATCTCAAGTACCTCAGAGACGGCTGAGTTCACAGTTAGTCCCTCCCGCCCTTTCCTCAGGGAGAAATGGATAGCCTTGTGCAGGAGTATCAAAAAGCCTTGGGCTCTTTGCCAAGTTATTTGTCTCCCCCAGTAATACAGTATTTTAAAAAGACATAGTTTGCATTTTGGACCATTTTCAAAGGTGCTTAGCATACACATTCAATAGTGCTCAGTTCATGGGGAGCTCCAATTCCCCTGGAAACCTACCCACTTGTTTAAATAGCTAAAAAAGAGGAGTTCTGCAAATCTAATTTCCATAGGCTTTGTTTTGAAGATGGGATGCTTTAGAAGTTCATGTAGAGAGTTTTGCCCTCCTTAGCTTTCCAAATGATCTGGGTAATAGGATGCATCACATCTCTAAAGCTAGAAATTCTAGTTTTCCCCTGTAAGCAGAAGAAGTGTCCTCTTGGACATCTATTCTTACCCCTTGGGCAAATCCCATGTCTGCCTTATTTCTCCACCTGGAAGATTTTGCTACCAGCCTTAACACTGCTGACTTATAGTAAAACAATGACACTGCAGCCCCTTTTTGACTGCACTTTCTTCATTTTCTCATTCTAGGCTCATCTCCATCCACCTTTGCAGCAGACAGCAGCTGTTTTAACGAGGCTACAAACAGTACACAAAAGCTCTGGAAAAGAAAAAAACAGCTTTTCCAGTTTGAATCTGCAACAAAAATTTCAGGCCAAAGGCAGGAAAATTGACCATTGTCTTCTAGGTAGCTCTGTGAGCCAATCTTCAACAACCACAACTGGTCAGGGCCTCTCATTTTGTATCTCAATTGAAAGACAGCTGTTCCATTTTCTAAATGGGAAGACAGTTCACCTTGAGCCTGGTTTCAGCTGCTGCAGCTTTTTTACCATTAAATACAATTCAAAATAGATTATCAGCATGAGGAGAAGACAGAGTGTTTGAACAAAACGAGCCATTAATTTTCTACATAGAAGAGAAAAACTCTCATCTGGAGACACTGCTGTGCTATTGTCTGAAACACAATTTTCACCTGAAATTGGACAAACCATTTGAGAAGTAATTCAAGTTCCTCTAAAGGGAGGATGTATTGCACATGGACAGTGGTGGAGGGATTCAGCACTCCAAGCATGTTAACTGTGTGCAATGAATTGGAAGAATCTCATATTAATAGGTCTTAATTGCAATGTTCTGTCCCAACAGGTCACTTGCAAACACACCAGGTGCTCCACCTCTTAAACTCACCATTATCAAGCTTCACTTTGTTAATTCTGTGCCAGTGGCATCACTGCCAACTTGTCCCTTTTGTCTTGCAGCTCATTTTGAGTCATGATCCCAGTCAAGGAATTGTCTTCCAGAAAAACCTTCAAGAAAGGATCTGTCTCTGAACAGAACATCACCAAAAAATGAGGACTCCCACATTCAGAGTGTTATGACTGATATGTCAGTGTCTCTCCACGCATCTCATTGCATGGCCACTGTTTAGCATGGACTGCTTATCAAACTAAAGGCCAAGTGGGGGAATGCGTCACGCCACTTGGGTATTTTTTCAAGAAATAGATACACACAAGAGCTTTCCACACTCTATATACAGCAGTAAAGGAAATAAAGGGGACTGGAAGCCTAGAGGTGATCCTTGTGAGCAAGTGTTTGATGTCTCCAGTGCCCCTTACTCTGTACCACAACAGCCTCCTTCCCCACTCAGGGATGGCTGAACACTCCGCCTCCATCCAGTGTGGTCACAGGCTGGCACAAGCTCTGTTCCAACACATTTGTACATAACATGCAGAGATGATGCAGAAACTCCTCCCTGACAGCTGTAGACTGTGAAGTGTCACTCCTTGGCATTCCTTTTCTGAGTTCAGTTTGGGAAAGCATCCAGATTTGTCCATCAAATGCCACAGGAATGAAGGATGTAACCCCAGACTGTTGTGTAAACACAGAGTATGTAAAGTAAAAAACACACCTTTATTTTTATTTACCTCAGTATCTCCAAACAATGGAAGTTAAATCTGAGTTTCATTTTTGTGGATGCATGTGATCAAAACTTTTGTTTCTTGTAATGCTGACATAAAAGAGTAATTTAAAAAAATCAGAACACAGTATATACAGATTGGTAGATGAGCTTCTACAACGTTTTTTGTGATTTGCTCCTAAACAAATTTCCACGGTTAATTTGCCCTCTGAATATCAATCAAGCCCAGCAGGAGAAAAAGGAAAGAGGATGGATGAGGGAGCAATTGGAGTAACGAGCCTTTCTACTGTAATCTTAATAACAGATGAGATTGCATCTGCTCCTTTGCTCTATCTTAAGCAGGCATAGAGTCAAGCATAAACACTGGGTTTGTGCACATGAAGACAGCAATAGGGCAGAAAGCTGCATGTGAAAGACAAATTTTAATAGCTAGCTTTGGATCTGTCTTAGATTTCAGAAATGCATTAAATATAAACTTACTGAATTGCTTTCAGCCCAGCCCTGGCTAGAGTTCAATATGCTTTCCATTAACTGCTTGGTTGTAAAGATTTTTTTTCCAAACCACCTTAATAATTTCTCATTTGAGACAAGGTATCTTTTGTGAAGCTAATTATAAAATAATGAGCAGTCTTTCTGTGGCTTAAGAAAGAGTTTATTTTGGTTTATGTTAAATCAGCATGGAACAGGTTCAAACTATATTGAAATAAGACATTATTAAATCAGAATAGACACCTACACTGGGGTTCATACAGATATAATTAAAAAGAGCTGTATATGGGCACAGTCTCATGTGGTCCAAGCATACATGTTGGACTGATCTAACAACAGCAGCATCAAATGATACAGCCTGAAACATGGTGAAGCATAATGCTTCTTAAAGGGCTACTTAAAGCAGTGGGTCTGATTCCCTGGGAGGAAACAATTTTTTATTTTTTTTTTAAATTGCCCCTTATCTCCAGAATCATTATGAACACAAAAGCCAGGTGAAGCAAAACTGCACTTGACCACCCCTGGTGGATTAGAGTCGGCTGACAGACAGCATGGACACACCAAGGGACAGCACAGTGCTGTGGAAGTGGTGGTGTCCCCCACCATCGTTCAACCAGACACAGAGTGTTGTGAAAATCGTCTCCTTTCTTCCCTACCCCACCTCCCATGGCTTAGTTATATTGAATTATACTGTATTTTATCTCCCAGACACCTGGACAAGAATTAGTGCTGCCTCATTGCACCTATGTGCTTAGCCAAGCCATCTCAGTATTTTCAAGGTCACCTCCTTTAGTATTCTAAGGTGTTGATCCTTCGGTTTGCCTTTAGATAATCAGGGGAGATAAACTTCCCAAACACAAATAAAGGACAAAAACGGAAAACTCAAATTACATGTAATTTTTACATAATGCAAAATATGGAGGTCAGTTAACTTTGACTGAAATGCACTGCCATTGTTCACACCAAAAAAAACTCCAAACAAAACATCTTTATATTTAGTAGTGGTGGATTAGTTGGGCTTTTTTTCCTTTATCCACAATGCAGACAAAGACACCTGCTAGAGAGGATTTCTCTTCCCAAAGGCAGTGACTTCATAATTTCAGCCTGAGTAAGCGACTGCTGTCTCATCCCATTCATTTGTCCAGCCACCTCTATCCTCACAGCAATAATGAGCTGCAACTTCCCTGCTGGTAGGTAAGAAAACAACTTGGATTGAGCAGAATTTGATTATTTTGGGTTTTGTGGGTTTTTTCCCCTACCCCATCCTGTGCAGGCAGAACTGCACTCTGGTTCACCAACCAATTGCCCTTCATGGTTTGAGTACCAAATCACAAAGTTAGCCCTGCTGTTCTTACTGTCTTTCTTGTAGTTTTGCAAAACACCACAGGAGCTGCATCATCTTGAGCTGATCATTGAGAGGTGGTGGAAATCATTTGCCACGAGGTCTTTAAAGCACTTGACAATTACTAACTGGCTGGATGTTTGATGTTTACTACTGTGGTGAGTTGATCTTAGCCAACAGTCCAGTCACTCACACAATTCATTCCCCTTCAACAGGACCCAGGGAAGACAATCTGAAGTATGAAAGCTAAAACTCAAGGGCTGAGGATCCAACAGCTTGATAAGCGAAACAAAGCTGTGCTCAAGCAAAGCAAAACAAGTAATGCATTCATTACTTCCCATCGAGTGGCAGATGTCAGACCACTTATAACAACACAGGGCTTCATCTCATGTGATGGTTACTTTGGAAGACAAAAGTCATGATCACAAAAGTTCCCCTCTTCCTTCTTACTTTCCATAGTTTTTACTGTTGGTCATGATGCCATGTGGTCTGGAATATCCCTTGGGTCAGTTGGGGTCAGCTGTCCTGGCTGTGTCCCCTCCCAATATCTTGTTCCTTCCCAGCCTCCACACTGGTGGGGTGGGATGAGGAGCAGAAAAGCCCATGGCTCTGTGTAAGCCCTGATCAGCAATAGTGAAAACATCCCTATGTCACCAACACTGGTTTGGTGGCAAATGAAAACACAGGATGCCATCACAGCCAGACCCAGCACAACCACCATGTTTATACCTGTTTTCTTTCTGCATTTTTCCCTTCTGCTTTTAATTTCTGCCTTTAAATTTGGATCTTGGCTGTTTTGGATAAGATCTGTCTTCATCAAATATTTACCTACAGACAATTTACACAGTACATAGAGCTGAGATTGGCAGAAAAAATGACAAAAAAGTAGTTAGGAGAGTCACAGTTTACCCTCTTTTATTTGTTTTATTGTATGTTATTTTGAGTGCATGCAAAAGTGTCTGTTAAGATGCAGAACAATGTTGTATTAGTTGATATAGAAATGCTTACTAAGAAAAAGTGTATGCCTCAATGCAATTTTAATCTAAGTACACAACAGGAGAAAGGTGAACACAGCAAGTCACCCTGCAGAAACTCTGCAGTCCCAGATCATTGCCTTACTCAGTGATCCATGCTTCGAGCCATGAGGTAACGTCCACCTTTTCCAAAAGATGCCAGTTTTCACACTTCTTTTCCAAAGGTCTTTCTTTTCTGGAGATGGAATTTGGAAGCTCTTTCTACAGAAGTCAACAGAATGGAGAACTCTGAGAGCCATTTAAATTTCAGGTGTTTCTCCTCAGTGAAAAATAAGACACTATGTTTGAAAGAATCTTTGAGGAGTTCTATTTATAGGCAGCCTTGCAGATAAATGAAGGCCTATTTACAAATATTTTCAAGAAGTCTCATGCTCTCTACTAGCAGATAACAAATCTTCCCATGGAGCTGCAATCCTTTTTTTTTTCCTTGAAGCAAAAATAAAAAACAAAAAAACCCCTTTACACTTGAGAAAAAGTTGGTTCATAATAATGAAATGGGGAAAATATAGTGTGTAGTTTAATCAGTGACAGAAGTGTAACACACTGGCTGAGTTTCTCTGGGTGGGTGTTGATTTTAACTGCAGATTTACCTGAAAAAAAAAAAAAAAAAAAAAAAAAAGAGAAGACTCAAGCCAGCAAAATGCTTAAAACCACGTTTGGAGCTTTAATCCTGTGCACAGACTTGACTAAGCCTTGGAGTCATCATCCTGCACTTCTGAAGATAATTAGAGTTTTATTATGCTGAAGGAAATTGAGAATACTTAAACAATATGACAAAGGGATGCTGCCTGGGACTTGGGAGTGAGATGTATTTCTTCCTCCTGACTCTGTGACCTCAGGCAACTCACTGCATCTCTTGGCTTTGCATCTCTGAAAATGTTACAAGTAGGTCCTTCCTTCCTTTTCTGGAAAGAGACTTTCTAGAGGAAAAATGGTGAGTCAGTCTCCATAGCCACTCAGGCTTGAGATTCTGTTATAAAACCACCTGTAATAACTACAAGTACCTGTAAAGTAGAATTTAGACCATTAGTACCTGAGCCGAGACCATCAGTTCCTTTTGTGTAAATTGTCAAAAAGCTGTCAAAGTGACCTACTGCAGAGCAAAACTGTCCACCAGTGCAAGTTTCCTGGGTCATCCCACCTGTTTGTCCCCTGCCACCACTCAGGTTCCACTCTGGCTGCTATATTTCTGGGTTTTATGTAGCAGCTAGACAAGAAATGGGGACTGTGCTTGTGGGCAATTTCAAAGTAGAAGAAATAATACCAAGGGGAGACACAATAACTATCTGCAGACAAAGAAAAGAATGTTGCACCAGAGGACAGGAAGCAATTATTATCATTAGTCAGCAATGATGGAGAAAGAAGTAATTAAACTTCAGCTGCATCAGGGAGATTTTTAGACAGAATACTAAGAAAATAACTGAAAAAAAGGACATGGCTGTGATGCCAAGGAAAGTGGTGGTCTAACTGCAATGTTTTAAGTCACATCTCATGAATGCCTTTCTCTAAAGAGGCTAACAACACACTATTCCTAACTCAGCATTCTTGGGAACTGAGATGGGAAAACATTTCTATTCATGGGAGTACCTAAACACAAATCCCATTCACATAATCTGAAAAGCCAAAGAATTTAAGTAGAGCTGTAGCTATTGAAGGGCACTGGATGACAAGGGAGTAAATGTGCATCCTCCTCAGGCACCAACATTTTTCTCAGTGCAAGAGGACTGGTGAGTATCTGCTACAATGATCCTTCACCTCAAATGGATGCTTGTAGAGCCAGAGAACCTGTTTCTGCCCAGGTTGTTATCATACAGTTGAGTTATATTCTCTTGACAAGCAGGAGGTTACAGTGCAAAGGGAACCAAGCCCCAATCCCAGCACGTTGTAAGGACAGGAGAGAGGGAGCGGATGTCCCCTGTGGCTGTGACAGCAAAGAGGAGCCTGAACTCAAGAGAAATAGGGGATAGTCTTTCCTTCCCACCACTCTGCTTCAGCCTTGTAGGAGGAATTATCCTTGAGGGTTACTCCAAGCAGAAAACAAGTTTATATATTCTGAATTCTCTCCAGGAGGGTCTCTATCCCCAGGGAAAATGCTTCAAAGAGAAGGGCAAGTCCTCTTCCCCTCCTCCCTGTCCTCATCTTACCTGAAGCCTGGGTAAGGCTAGGTCACAGATATTCTATCCTGAGCTGCCTTCTTATTTCTGGCATGAGGCAGAACACAGAGAGAAATTACAAGGAAATAGAATTAGTGTTTGGAACAAAATTAGAAAAAACGAGGGAGAGAGAGCATGTACACCTAATGGCATGGGGTTTACTGCCTTACCATCTCCATATTTCACTCATTTTGCTAATCCGCTGAAGAAATGGTTCACTGGCAGGCAGAATCTTGAAGTAGCCATTTAAATTTGCTTGATGGCCCCCAAGGCAAGTCAATTTTCAGTCTGACTGGCTTTAGTCCCAGCAGAGAGCCCCGCCATGCCATTACATGGCACAGCAGGAGTAAGAGTGGGGAGGTAATCACATTACAGTACCATTCCATTTAGCCATAATCTGTAAGGATTTCATGAAAGCATCAACCATTATTTTGACTCCTGATGTCCTTCAGGCAAAGTCTTTGTGGGGAAAAGGAGAAGAAGAAAAAAAATTTCCACCTGTCAAAAGGAGACAGGCACTTTCATTCAAAGGAAAGGGAGGTGAAATGTAAAAGTGACACAATATTATTTAAACATCCTATTACTAAAATTACAGTTCATCTATATAAAACTGAGCTATAGGACCTTAGCCTGTCAGCTAGATCAATGTACCTGCCATGGTCACAGAGATGCAACGAGCTGAGGAAGCACTTGGGAGACAGAATTTGCTGTAAAGGCTTCCAGCTTCAGTCCATCATGCCTGGTGCCCTTCCCGCGGCACAGGAGGCAACGCTGAGGAGGGTGAGGACGGCTCTTCCCCAGCCTATTGCTGCACCCAGAGGCTTGAGGCAACTTTAGCACAACCACAGTTTGTTTGGAGTCAGCAGCTTTATCCAGAATTTCATTTAAAATCCAGCTCTTCTGTCTGACTCTTTGACCTCTTGTGGCAAATGCAGGCTGATTGCACACTGTATGTGGAAATAGTTGGCACCAGCAGCTGCAAATCTGCACAGCTATTAATTAAATCAGCCAGCTCCAAGATGGAGTATAGATGGACCAGACAGAGTATTTGGAGAACTGCTCCTATTTCCACATCTGCTCTGGTTAGTTGGTAAATCAAGCCAGTTTTTTGGCCTCTGTTTCCCTGTTTGTAATTGAAAACTCCCGCCCATACGTGTAAATGGACTAGCAAGTGTACGTGGATACAAATGGAATCATGAATACAACATGTCATTGACGAGGCAAGGGAAAAAGGTTTGTTTCTATGGGCTTTTTCTCTCCTTTTTCATCAGCAATATTTTGTGAACTGACTCAAGGATTATTAAGAGTGAGGTGGGACTAAAGAATCTCAATTTGAGATGGTGGTAAACAGAAGGAAACAAGCAGGATCCAAAGAAAGGGCACACAGAGTGCATCCATGAAGATGATTGTTTTCCAGAGATGCAGGACAGGGAGAAGCAAGACTGACATAGTGGCAGGACTGAAAGTGTTGTACATTGGCATTCAGCCTGTAAGAGACGATGCCAAGAATGGCTGTATTTCTTAGGAGGGCAACAATCCAGGAGTTGATGTGTAGTAAGAGTGAAGCTGCTGACAGCAGGTCAGGGCATCTGAATTGTGCTGGGACTCCCAATTCTCAGGGTAGGATGCACATGGAAAACTACATCATGAAAGCGAGGGATACCACAGGGGTAATGCTGGAGGTGCTGAGGTACAGCCGTGATGGCTGATCTTAGTGCCCTGAAGTCAAGAAGAGCTCAGTCAGAGCACTGAGCTTCACGTGGAGGACAAGGCAACACTCCCTCAGTGCCATACCCAGCAACCTGGTTACTGCAACAGATGTCTCTGGCAAGAATAAGATGACCAGGGAAGAAAAGGCTTAGATAACTGGGAGAATTTCAAAGAGTTGGAGTGCAGGCCAGTGTCAGAACAGAAAAGTGTTAAGATTCCAAAACAGACTGGGGACAGTCATACAAGACCATCCTAAACTGCAGTTTTGGTTTCTGCAGTGGACTTAGGAGTGAAGCAGAAAAACAAAAGGTAAAGGAAAAGGTGATGTTCCCTAGCAGGAAGGCAGAGATAAGAATTGTTAAGCAAAGGGTAGCTTGGGTGATACAAAGACCAGATGAGGGAGGAGATGCTTGAAATGATGTGTTAGATCTACCTACCCACTGAAGTGATACAGGCAGGACCTAAAGTGCCCACCATACAGAACAGAGTGAATTTTGTTTGCCTGCTACAAATGGGTCATAATGTGCCTGACTTGCCCAGGGGACTGAGAAAAAGAACATCCTCTCTCCCATGAAAAGTGCATGCATGCACTCCCAGAGAAAAAAACCCAAAACAAGAACCTGGATGGATGCAATACAGTTCTGGCAGCTCACTGAGGAGCCAGGGTCTCAGACTGTACAGGGTTTTTCTGTTTACAAAAATCTACATATATAACCAGACATTTGTAGAGAGAAGGGGCATGGGAAGTTTCATCCCTCCTCCTGTATTTTAATGTGGCACTCGATGACTTGTAAAGGAAAAGATCTATTGTTTCTCTGGTAACAATAAAGTAAGGTTGAAACAAACTCAAACATAAATTTTGCAAACAAACAACCCCATATAAACACAGCTGTTCAATGAACTTACAGGACTGGCTGCTAGCTGAGGACTGCCCCCTAATGCTGTCATCTCATGGAAATGCCCTTTGCGATGTCTTTTATTAATGAAACACCATTTCCCTGTAGGACAATGGAGGAAAAATAAAGGCTGGTTTTGAGATTAGGCTAAACTTAACCTAAACGTATCCTGATGTTAAGAGATGTGTTTTTGGCTTGATTGCCTACAGTCAGTTACGTGCTACATCACCAAACAGCTGATGTTTACTAAGGCTTTTAGAAACCTTGAGTTTGGGGGGAAAAGCCTGTTGTGGTCAGATGAAGTTGCTTGGAAGACAGAGCTGGGAAATAGTTCATAATATTTTTTTTTTCTGAATTAAATCAGCTTGAATGTGCAGCACCTGGAGCAAATATATTCTGCTTACAGGGATCCAAAAGTTCTAGTGCTTCTTAGAGCCTCTGGGAAATCAACATCTGAAATGGAAAGAATCCCTTGAGGGTTTCTAGTGCTTTTAATCTCATAGAAAAATCAGACTCTCCCTTCCCCCAAGGCTTTTTGTATCAGTCCATATATAAAATTCACCTTTTGTACTATTTCGGAGAGTAGATGGTTTGTATAGACATCCAGGCACATGCTTTCCTGAGTGGGTCCTAGAAATGCAACATCACAGGAAACAACTTACAGAGTTAAAAGTTGACTTTTGCCTCAATGGAGAATATTTGCATCCATTTCAGTCTTTTGTTTTAGGATTAACTGGTGTTAATCCTAAAAGTCCTTGCCTCCATGGTGCCTGGTAGCAGTAAATCCAGCCAGAGAGGAACCTTCGTGTGCTGAGCCCCATGTAGGGCTTTGAAACAACATGAAGGTGTGTTTCTTACCACTCTCCACAACATTTATTGCCTTCCAGGCCTCTTCAAGCCCTTCTTCAGTTTTTCCGCTGATGGCACTAGCCTTTATCTTTTATCCTGGTGTGACTAGTGATTCTCATCAGAGCTTTCCGTGTTCCTCTTGACAGCAAAGGCCCCACCTGGTGGCACATCCCATCAGGGTCCATGCAGGATGTGCTGCGCACAGGGACCTGAGCTTCGAGACCAGACTCGAAGGTGGTGCAGCTGCCTTGCAAGAAAACACCAAGGGATGGATTTTGCTCGTGGCTTGAGTACTTGTTTTCCCTCTTGCAGCTGGCTCTGACTCACCTTTCCTGAGTCACTCGTCCTGACACTGTCATACCTACCTGACAGCATTAAATCCCCCACTGTCACTTCACCAAAGGCTTAGAAATCCTTCCACCGTCATTTGCCTGGGACAGAACAATTTTCTTTGGGGGGTTATTTTTCATTCTTTCTCCTCTTTCTGCTGCTTGACAGGAAACCATCTCCTGTTGTTCTGCTCCAAAATGTCACCTGTCTGGTGGAACAGCAGTCCCAATTTCCCTCTCTTCTACCCACGCCCTGCTGCTTTACCTGACTTTGAAATGGCAGCCCAACAGACATTATAGAATCTTCTACTTATTTATTTATTTTTCTGCATATTGAACTGCGCATATATATATATATGCTGAAAATAGGCATATGATCTGGGAATGGAAAGAAGAACTTTCAGGGCAGACCCCCGTGGTTTGAATTAATAAGTATAAAAGCAGAAGGAAAGATTGAAGTGATAACTAGGTAGATAGAAATGATACTTTTTATTGAAATCTTCTGTCTGTTATAGCTTAAAGGCAACTGCCTTTATGCAGATGTGAGGTCTGCTGCCATTTCAGAATGAATGAGGCTACCTGTCTTAAATTACTGTAAGAAACATAAGCACAAATAGCACTGTCTCCTGTATCTGGACAGGTTCCCTTTTTATTGTCACCTGCCTGACAGCCAGGCTGTTGCTGCTTACTAAAACCTGCTTGTAACTGAAATCCCTGGAGTAATAAGCTCCCTGTGAAACAGGTTCCTAAGTGGAAAAATCTGCACATCTCCAGATTAAATCAATAACAATTAAGAATTCTTTGAAATATAATTGGAAAAGCAGCTATTTTGATCAGCACCATGATGTTATCTGGAAATTGTATTTTGTTTATCTACAGCAGAAGATTTTCTTCTTTGTGGGATTGGTTTGCCAACTTCAGACACATCCTTTGATCTCTGAGATGATACAGTGAACTGAAACATGGGGCAATCAGAGGGATTATCACGGGATGGGGAAATCATTTGATCTATTTTTAAAAGTATTTTTTTATGAATAACTTTGGGGGTTGGTTATCATTAAGAAAGGAAGAGACGGCTCTCCCATCTTTAGCAGTGTTATATTTCTCTGAAGATGACTGATTCATGTAGTTAATAATACTTAGCATTTATATAGTGCTTCCTGACTTCAAAGCACTCTACAAATATTGCTCACTAATACCACACACAAAATTTCTGTGGTATTGCTTTCAGGAAGGGATGAGACTATTTGATGTCACTTATATTCCTGTGGATGGTTTTCTGTTCAGGGCCCTCTTTAGTTGACTTGGGTTAACTGGGACAGAAAATCCCAGTGAGACAAGGAGAAAGACTAAAGTCTTAGTCAAGAATACAGTGAGACTCTTTCAAGCGCATGATCTGAAAACTCTCCTCCTCATCTTCAGAGGTTCTTCTACACCTTGTAAGGACTCTCCTACCAAATTAACTGAGTTTCTAGTGCTTATGGTAAGGAGAGAACTGTTGTTTGAAGAGCTCTAGCAATAGCAAGGTTCACAAAAAAAGAAAAACAAAAGAGAACATAAGAACACAAGCACAGAAGACACACTGTGCCTTGTGTGAGAACACACAATGTTTAAAACAAAACACAATCCAAGCTTTAGAACAAACTTGAAACTCTAATGGTTAGTGAGGACCTTTTTGCCCCCCTTGAACCTAGTGTTCTTATGATATACGTTCATGCCAACAAATAGCAGATGGTGATGGCAGATATGTACTAAAACAGCTAAAACTGTGTTCCTTGCAGAAGTATCTATCATGCTGATTGGGCTGAACAGACTGTACCGGCAGTAATGTCTGGTCCAAGCCAGGAAGGAAAGATCAAAGCCTTTGCTGAGATCAACCTGGATGCTATTTCAAGTGGCTCGCTCTACAAGCAAAGGTAGAATTGCTGAAGGTTCCCAGGAGCTGCTCAGGGTAGGAATGCTGCTGTGTTAGCCATGTGTCTGCTCTGAGGGGCTGACTTGAAGCAAGCCAGGATCAGGGATGGAAAGGAGGCACCTTTCACCAGGTGCATGGCGCTCCCCTGCTCTGGCAGGTCTCCTTCCTCATGTGAGGAGTTGAAAGCAGCTCACAGCCCTGACAGCTGCAGAGCCAGTCAGACCCAGTGTTTCTGCTTGGGCTTACTCCTTTCCAGGGAGATTTCCTAAAAGATTTCTGAGTCTTCAGGTCTTTGGGTTCTGTCTGGCTCACTGCAGTCAGCTGTGACAAAGTTTCTTGCAGCACAGAAATTTGTTTACCAGGAACTGGCATAAGACCCATTTTGGAAAGGGCACTAAGTCTGTCATGGATAAGAAAGAATTAAGGAGAGCTTACATGTCCGAGGAACTCATCAAGGATCATGGCTGACCCAGCCTCCAGGAGATCACTCCATCTGCCCTAGCATATTAAAGAGGGACCTTTGAGGGGGTTTCAGACACTAATATCTATCATCCCAGTCTCCCAAAACTTCAAGTGGCACAGAATTCACCCTTTCCAGTCATTTTCCTTCTCTAAATACTTTGGCACAAGAATACAGGGTAGGATTATCTCACAGGAAGAACAGGTGGCTTGAGAGTCACAAGTCCTGAGCTCTGAACTGATCTGTCACTGGTTTGTGGTGTGATCTCAGGCCAATTGCTGAGTGCCTGGGGTTGGGGCACACTGGACACCACATCTCCCACTGGCTCTGGAGGAAGCATTGTCTGTTTGGTACATTGGAACCAAAAAACCTTGACCATCTGGATTCTTTGATGTCTGTAAGGAAAAGATATGATTTCTCACACCTACCTCCATTGGGGTATTGTGCCACTTTGCTGATGTTCATATGGCACAGTCAGTTGTGAAAGAAACTACAGTAACCATGTTATGTTCCTCTCAGTGCTGGTGTAGCACAAAGCCTTGGCTTTGAAGAATTGCCCAGATTTTTCTCTACAACTCTCCAGGCACCTCAGCAAGCTGATCTCTTATATTTGATAGAGCTGGCTTTCTCCAGGCATGCTGGCTGGTGATTTGCATGACCTTTTTGTAATGGTACTCATTTTCCCCTATTCACTTTGCCTACTGATGAGCTGCTATGAAGTTACCTCTTGCTGTGAAGGGGTTCAGCCTCTTGTTCAGCCTCTTTGCACTCTTTTGTCTGATTTCTGAAGTGAAAACTGGGCTTTGCTCTTAGGCAGTAGCAAAGCCACAAAGAGCCAATACCTGGCATGCATGTCCAAGCTTTGAAAAATGCAAGGGTGTTGGGCTCTAGTAGAAGAAAAAGCAGACCCTGTGCCTGCAGGGAGCTCAGCCAGATCCAGCATTTTTCATAGATGCCCCATGTCTTCATCAGTATGCAGATCCATCTGCGCTACTGAGATATCTGCATAATACAGACAGGGAGTAGGGGAATACATATATAAATAGGATCACTTCATCTTTCCCTTTCCTGCTGTCCCCACTCTCCTGTATTCCCTACTGATGGAGGTACTTCACTGCTGAGAGCTGCCAGTTCCACCCCACTTTCATACCTGGTCTCATGTCACCAAGCACTTTCTGCTTTGCATTGTAAATGAAGAAGCAGGGGATGAGAAGAAGGGGTGGATGGGAAAGAAGGAATAGACTCCAGTGGCTGTTAGGACTCCTGAAGTAACTTTTACCATTCAATTAACAGTGACAGGTACTAGAAATGATGAGAGTCTGACATTACAGTGCCTGCATGCTATTTCCAACAGGTATCTTTGTTTTAAATTCACCAGCTAAATAGTAGCATTTTCTTAGAAAGGGTGCATGTTATCAACCTACCTGTGTTGCACAACAGTCTCACCAAAATACTTCAGAACACCAAGTACAGCTCACTCTTCCTGCTCACTGTGCTAGAAGGTTGTTAAATGTTGTATGGTCACAGAGAAATTAAACATTGCTCCTACTCATGCTTACTCACACGAGAAGCTGCTGGAGCTGGAGTCACACTGAATGAAGCAATCATGTTAGTACATCACAGTAACAGTCGCTTGGAAGAAAAACACAGCAAAAAAATGTATGAGATACAACTCTTTTGTGATTGGGTTGAAGTTTTTCTCCTGGCATCTCACTGTGATTTTCTGGAAGTCAGAAGAATTATAGAATCCAAATTTTCTTTCCCTGTGCCCCAGCAGATGAAAAATCTCTAGTGAAATTGTCCCACACACACTTCTGGCTCTGCTGTGGTTTGACTGCACAGCCTCTGTGTGTGTTTTATTCTTTCCCCAAGCTCACATCACCCTTTGGTGAACTGATTTGTCATTTGTCTGATTGCAGATTTAGAAACAGCGCATTGCCCTCTGACAGCAGAGAACCCACTTCAAACTCCCTGTGAGAGACTAACATCCTTCAAAAAGCTTAAAAATTCACTTTTTCCATCCTAAAATTTTTATTTTCTTATTAAGGAAGCACTAGAGGAAGTTCTGGAAATTCCATCATCTGGCACTGAGGATGTAAATGTTCACAGACAATGCAGCAATGCTTTCAAAAAGTTACTTTTGAACAAAAGATGAAAAAGATGCTGAAGCAATTTGCCCTCTAGACAGATGACTGACAGATTTGTCAGGAGCCAAAAGGTCACAGCAAACACTTAGGGCAGTTCCATTATTTCCCCTGAAAAATAAATGTCCTTGCAACTGTCCTTGAAACGCATAATTCAAAGTGGGTATACATCAACCATCACGGCCACGAAAGCAAGGGAGAAAAACAAGTGTAGGGAAACTCCACAGACTGGTAGTACAGTGCTAAGCAAGTGACTACAACAGTTCAGGGGCAGAGCTGTCCCTGATTCACGTTATAATTCAATGGGAAAAAACGCACTTCTGAGAGGCTTTGAGAAGAGCATTGTGTAAGGTGAGACTTCCTTCTTGGAAAACAAGTCCATCTACCAGGACATTCACAAATGCCTAGTGGAATAGATCAGCAGACCTTTTTTCCCAACCACAGTCTCCCAAAATTCCCATGAAGAAACTCTTCACACTTAGAAGCCAAACAGCTTCTAACCTCAGCAAGGAGTCTGGGACAGAAAGATGAGCTTGCATTAGACAGGGACAAATTGCATTCCCAAAGTGATTCCCTCAACACAGAGGGGCACAGATTGCCCCTCACAGACAATCTAACTCAAATATAATGTTGCAGAACTGCGTTTTCTAACCAGCAAGGCACTTCTGTTTCTTGAGACAAAGCTCAGTGAGACACTGACCTCAAGATGGTCTTGCAACATATCCCAGGGTCTAGAAGGGCCAAAGTTGTTCAGGATGGAGTTATATGGGGGAAGTCAGATGCACTGCCTGGTTTCCAGCCCAGGAAAGATAGAGACAGCAGGTGCAGGAGATATAATAAGGGAGGAGCAAATGCACACATGAAGGGACAGTACAATGGGAGGCAGAAGAATACTGGGAGAACAGGATGGGGTAGGCAAGCAATCACTGGAATAGGAGATAAAGGCAAAGATGCAATACTGGAAGTCTCAGGGGAAGATCAAACAAAGGGAACGCACTGCTTGAGCCCTCCTGCATTCTTGAGTCTCTGCACAGCTCCTCATGTGTCATCCCAGTTTGTCTTTCCTTGCCCTTGGCTGACGGAAGTCACCTCAGCAGCCTAGCTGACCAGGAGCTCACAAGGATATCTGCAGGGCTGGATATCTGGTCACACCATCAGGCATGGTGCTGCTGTCTGGGTAGACACAGGGTAGATCCTGGGAACGGCCTCAGGATATATGCTGAACATTCCTACAGCTTGTGCCCAGTGTGACAAACGCTTCCTAGAGAGGGAAGCTTTTGCTCCACACGGGTTTGCAGGACACTCACTGTATTTGTACAGCTTTCCATTCAGGAAAACCCAAAAGTACATCAGCCTTGGGCATTTGCACTACAGGCTGATACTTCCAGGATGCAACAGATGGGCTGGCTGCACATACACTACACAACCTGAATACCCTCACTTCTGGGAAACCCTGATAGGAAAAAAGGCAGCCCGGTGTGAAGACCAATTTCAAACACACAGAGAGCTATTGCACTGTTTGCTAATGTGTTGCATTAAAAAGTGCTTGTGGACATAAGAAGTAAAAGAAAATAAAGGCTTCAGGTCTTCAGATATTCAGAGTCGGACCTCTGCATTGCAGAATTACGGCAGGTTTCCCAATTGACACTTGCCTGTGGAACAGCAACACATTCCATCGGTGCAATTGCTACATTGGTTGTTCTGCCTGTGCACTTCCTCAAGCATCAAACTCCAGTACAAACACGAGACATACCCTGACGGCATCCATGTGAAGCTAAGCAGCAATGATACAAAGATGCAGTTGATAACAGGCTGTCAGGTCTAAGCAGAACTTTAGGACTTGCTGACACACTGCTTTAAGTCTACCAGTACATTTTCTGGTTGGTAGCCAGATCTCACAACTTTGTAGTTGTCACTGTAAGATAGACCCTACAGATCAATCACCTTGCTTGGCAATGTCATGTCAGATTGGGATGACAGTGGATTTCATCAGAACCTGGCGTGGGTGCTTTTGTCACTTACTTCACATATGGAAAATCTCATCTATTTTTGCCAAAATTTCATGTGGATGAACTGGGAAGGGATAAGGAGGAGTAGAAAGAGAGAGGTGTGACAGCAGTGTCAGTCTGCCCCACTTCTGACATTTGAAAAAAAAAAAAGGGGATTTTCATTTTTTTAATTTCTCACTCTGTGCTTTGACCTGACCAAAAGAAGCAAAGAAGATTTTAAAAAATATTTAAATGTATGTTAAAAAAGGAAAGTCTGAGCTAATATATTTTGTTTTCAAGAACTATTTCATTTCTTGCAGAACTTTTCATTCATTGAGGCTATCAATATGTTTGTTGAGTTTCATTCTGACTTGGAACAAACCTGCATTTCAAAATCATATTCTCTCCTGGAACAGAGTTCTCATGGTTCCTCTCCTGCAGTGCCAAACCAGTGTGGGCTTGGGAGGATGGCACTGCCAAGAGCACAGTTGCTGACTCCACTTTTATGTCTTGGTCTCACCTTCTGCGCCAGAATGTTAGTTTTGATACTTGCATAATCCATAAATATTTCATGATCTGAACTAAGGATATGTGTGTACAGATGTGACATTTCTGGTATGCCAAAAGAAATAGGTAAGACAGAGGGTGTCAGAACTAAAGGTAACTGGAAAGCGCCATGCCCACTGCTAACTCTCCACATTGCTGCCTTGGCAGACTCGGAGTAAACAGGGAAAGAAACCAGGGGCACATTAAACTCTAGGAAAGTGAAAAAGGTAGAGTTTAAGGTACAAGCAATGGGAGAAGCAAGCAGGCAGCCATGAGGAATAACCTTGACTGATGAACAACAGGATGTGTGATGTCCTTTCATGTGGAACAAAAGGCAAACACGAGACTTTACCCGTGTTCTTTCTGCCTGAAAAACATTGCTGATTGCACACAGCAGAGGTGAAGTTAGAAGTCAAACATGAGCCCTCAGTCTTCTCTTTTACAACCACCATCAGACAACAGACAGAAGAGGATAAAAAATGCAAATGCACAGCCTTGCTAGAGGGATCCTAAATACAAAGAAGGGACTACAGGCACTTGGCAACTTTCATGTCCTCTTGGGTGTTTGGAAACGAATTGCCAGAGGGAGAAACTCTAAGTCTGTGAATTATTGAGTCTGTGTTGACACAGAGAACCCCAGTACCTCCTCCCTTTATTTTTATTTTTTTATTTTTGGAAGGGGAAGGTCATTGTTTGAAGTCAAGTCCTGAGCAAAACCAGATATAAGCAAATCAAGAGATTCCAGGTGAGAAATGGCTAAGAGAGACTCTCCAGTAAAGCGATGGGCTACCACACTGCGAGTCTTTCAGAGCCCTTCTCGACTGGTGAGAAGCAGTCAGCTGCCCATGGAGACACCCACAACACATACTGCACTAACTAGAATAACCAACAGGTCAAACTGGGTGTAGGAGGGATCTTGGTTCAAAGTTTCACCTCCCTGTTTACAGCACTAGACTGAGACCTATCTCTGAACTTAGTTTCCTGCTGTTGTCATGACTTGGCTATTCTTCATCGCTCTCTGTTTCTCTGGTTTTGCTCAGAAACATTATCTGAGGATCTGTAAGCATTCAAGTTCCAGGGGTGCAAAAAAAAAAGAAAAAAGAAAGCATTTCTGATGAATTTTAATTTTTGAATGGAAAGCTAAAAATAATTCCCAACTAGCTGTAATCAGAGCACAAGTATAAATCACACATGATTCACAGAGTACTGGCATCCAGTGGGAGTTTCTTGGGAGGGATTGCTTCCCCAGGGCCCTGGTTTCAATGTGACACTGATGTGTTTGGCTTTTCTCCCACTTCTGTAGAGCATGAGCAAGATTCCAGCCCCAAGACTACAAATTCGCCTGGGATGTTGACATCTGCAATCAAACTGAATTGTTTAAAATGATTCCCTTGATCCCCATAGGAGTTCATTTATTCTGATCTGTGGTAGGTGAGGTACCTTTTCCTGTTTTGGCTAATAAAAGAAAATTATAATAAAACTTTCACTTTCATTTCTCTGTCCCCTTAAATCCACTACATCCTCCGAGCTGTTATGGACTTGAGAATTCTCCACTAACACAGGCTCTGGAATATCTCTGTAGCTGTACAAGTACCCAGAGATTTCTTTCCCTTTCCCTCTATATTTCACTGTGTGTCTGGGGTATCGTTCTACTTTCTCAGTTACCAATGACTAATTTAAATTGTCCTAATTTTCAACTCCCTCCTGGTAGCCTCCTCCACTGATCCCAGAGGAATTGCTTGAGACACTTCTCCTTTCATTCTCACACTCTGTCACCCCACTCAGTATCTAATAATTTATGTAAATGAATTCATCAGTATCAAAATACTCTTGGAGGGAGAAGGAGAGTCTGACTGATCATATAAAATATATGGACAGCCCTGGGAAAACACTGTTTTTCTTTAAATCTCTAAACCCTGCAATGAACCTCCTGAAAACTGCCTTAATCAAGACTCTGTTCACATTAGCCAGTGACACTTAAACAATCTTAAGAAAATTATTTTCAGGTGAACTGCATTTTCCAAGCAGTAACCATAAGTCACTTCCTGCAGCTCAAGCCTAGCAGACCATTTCTAATCCTTAAACCTAAAATGATCTTCACTTATAAAAGCTGCTCCTTTAAATGGACACATCCCTTAAAATGACATCTTCCACAAGTGCTTCATGTGTTTAATGTAGCAGTCTGAAAACAAAGATTGTTTGCTGATGAATCTTTGGCGTTTGCCAACCTTGAAGCCGTGTAATTGCCAGAAAAGGGTTTTGCTGAGGGATCTGGGAGGTCAGAGTCCCTTTTCCCCACTGGCATCACTGTTATGACTAAGAATTTTTTCATTCAGTTACCCAGAGGTTCATCTATTTCACTGTCTCCTCTAGTAGTTTTAAGTTGTTCTGTATTCAGATTTTATGCTGCAGATACATTGGACTTGATGAATGCAGACAGGAATTTTATTTGATTATCTTAAAAAATTCAAATTACACATGCACAATAAATATTGACAGGGAGGTGAAATGAAAACTTCACTGCATCTCACCACAAGAGCTGCAAATGGCAGAAGGGAGTGTGTAGATTGGGTGGGGCAAACACAGCAGAAAGACTTGTCTTTTTGACTGGTACGCTAAGTGGGGACTGATGCTGCTAAACCCCCTAAGAATCATGCCCTGCATATAAGCCGTCCTCTCCTTAGATCCATTTCCTAGATCCTCTGGGGAGTGGGGAGGTCTTTTATGTTTCTGCACTCATTAGCAATAGCAAGAGGTCAGTAAGTAATTGCATAAATTGTCTTGCTCATAATTTGGTACTGTTTACCTTTAATTGGCACTGGAAAATAAAAATAGGATCATAAGATAATTCAGCCTAGAAAAGACCTCAGGAACTCTGTAACCTGACTTCCTATTCAACACAGGGTCAGCTATGGAATCAGGGGAGGTTGGTTGGGGGTTTATTGAGTTAAAAACCTCCAAGGATGGAGAATGCACAACTTTTCTGGACAATTTCTTCTTCCAAAAGCTCACCTATTCTTTCATCTAGTACAGCTGCAGGAGTCTTTTTTTTTTTTTTTTTTTTTTTTTTTTTTTTTTTTTTTTTTCCCCCAGAAGCTACAAACACAGTCAAGTAACATTTTCCAGTTGAGGACCTTAAGCAAATTGCAGTCTGAAAACCAGCATTGCACCGTGTTTCCAAAAGCTGTGCTGCTACAAGCCCTGGACAGCCCACACTCCTCGATGTGTGCAAGGCCCCACCTCAGAGGTCCTGCCGTAATGCTGCAGCCACACTTAGCTCAGTTTTGCTGCCTATTTCATAGTCAGGAAAACCGATGTGTAGAGAAATTTGTGATGTTCATGTTGGCATTGTAAAGGCAGTGAAAAAGATGGCAATTTCCACTCACTGACATTTCTACATTGCCTCTCTGGCTGTCTAAGCAGAGTTCAGCCCTAGCCTGCTCCTAACAGAGTGGACATATGCCATATGGGACTGCAGTCAACTCCTTAGCTGCCTTTATTTGCTTTTATTGCCATATCTTCTCTACTGCAGCTATTGAAATTCATAGATCTTGTTCCTGATATTGATGCCAATCCCTATAAGACCATCATTCCCTGCTCTTCAAAGCTTTTCTTCACTATGTTGTAGGCTGGTGCAAATCAGACCAACTCCAAGAAGCTGCCAGGGGCAGCATCAGGGTTTGCATTTTTATGTGCAGTTCTGAAATCTGGCAATTAAGATGCCAATAGACAAAGTCCTGCCTCTGGCAGCCCCTTCTGCCCTTCACAGCAAGACATCTGAGCTGCTCATCCATTAGGCTCCTCATCACTGCAGCCATCAGCATTACATTTTCTGGAAACTCACTGCCAACTCTGCTTTCCTTAAAATTCTGCCCTGTAGCCCTGGCGCTGTTTGAAAAGTAGTTTAGGTATTGGTGAGTGGGATGAGGGTAAAGTAGGGCAGAGCAGGGAGGGCGGAAGGGGGCAGAGGATTGGCAGTGATAACCTTGTCAGCTTTTCAAAGTAAGTCGCCTCCACTCATCGCTCAGGGTCCCTAATCACAGAGGAGCACCAAAGGAACTGCAGAATTTCTTCACCAGCAATAACCCTTCCTTTGTAGCTGTCATGGCACTACTGCCTGTGTCCATATAACACTGGTCTGCCTTGGGGGAATACTCCTCATCTGTGACGAATTTCAATATTAAAATTTATTTCAGATTGGTGCAAAATAAGGTAGACATTTTCAATGAAAGTAAATTTTCCTTTCTCATGAAAATAGATTTCTAAATAGATCCAAAAACTCCATTTGAGCCAGAAAATCAAAATTTTGTTTTGAACATCTTTATTATGTGTCATAAATTACTTTAATTTGCTTTTTGTTCTTTCAAAAACATTTCCTTTCAGAAATTTTTATTCCAAAAGAGAAAAATGTGCCCTGATATGACTGGCATTTTATGAGTTTTCTCCAAAATGAAATCATCATTAGCTCATCTAATTTCTATAAATATTTTATTTCATCCTAATGGAATCATATATTTCAAAGAAACATGATTCTACCCCATGCCTTCTGATTTTCACTGCACTACTTTAAAGACATTTGTTCCAGGCTATTACAAGAAGAAATTTGTGGCGTTTTCCTGTAGCATTTTCATGGACCACTTAATGCCAGAAGCAGGCAACTACGATGGGGAATGTCTTACTGAGTACATTTGCCACTCCAGTCTCCTCATTGTATTATTTGCCTAATAGAGGGGATACCAGCTGCTTTGATTTCAAACAGGTCTCCAAACTTCCCTTGAAGTAGGATGGCTTAATTTGTGTGAAACCTTAGAGCCTGATTTCCCACACAGAGCCACGCACAGCTCTGGCCACGCTGCTGTCGCCAGCGCCGGCGGGGGCTCTCTGAATCACCCAGGCCCCCACGGTGAGCTGAGAACGAATTTCCCCCGAGCTGCCTCTTTGAAGTGCAGCTCGAGTACAACCTTCACAGGCCACCAGCGGGCTGACATTTTGTGCAGCTCCTGGTTGGCAAGCGGGCTCGAAATAACAGCAAAGGAAGATCTTTGACCCTGGCTGATATTGCATATAACTAGATATACTCCTGAAAATGCGGCTTTTACTGGCACAATTTAGGGGAAGAAGAGGGAAGACAGAAACTTTTAATAAAGAAAAGCGCAGGTATTTTTTAATACGTGTTTCACCACGTGAAACCACATATGAAAGAGCTTTGCTTTTTTGACTGAGCCCCAGTCCTGGATCTGTTTGCTATGACATTTACTGTTAAATCACTACCAGACAATCTTCAGTATTTAAAGAAAAGTTGAAATCCCCTTGTTTTACCTCAGGGTAATTAGTTTGAGGGCTGTGAGGTTGAACTCAGTATGTTCATCTTGTAAAACTAGTGTCCTCTTCCAAATTTTCTCTTCTGTATGTCGAAGCTGTTACTGTTTGTAGCCAAAAATTACTTGCTCTCCACCCCCATTTCAGCACTGTTATATCTATCCTCTTCAATCACAACTAGCTGAAATAACTCTAATCACCTATTTTTACAGTTTGAGTTAGGGAGTGTTCACTCATTTTGCTGGCAGAGCTGAAGTGCTTGCAGAAAGGGAAAAAGAAGAGAGATACAGATTCAGAGCTGCAAAATAGCAGCTGAACATGATAATATGATCAGCTGGCAGACGTGGCTGCACACTGAGCATCTGTCTGTGGCCTAAAATGACTGTTTTGTTTGGGGATTTTTTCGTTTGTTTGTTTGTTGGAGTTCTGTTTTATTATACTGCAGGATCACTACTAATTGCTAATACAACTGAGCAAGAAGTTTCAGAAAAAGAACCCTGCCTCCTGTATTGTTTTTAGTTCCCTGTTGGGTTTCTGGAAGAAGTCATTTGTGGCAAACAAGGAAGACAAATGTGGAACCTATGCTGCATCCTACCTCTTATTTAAGAAGATTTGTGATTCTACATCTAAACCCAACAACTTGCCATGTGGCCCTGGTAAGTTACATAAGATAAACTTTACACAATGTAATGTCTAAAACTAATCTTTTAATTCATATTTAGGTTCTTGTAACTAACTCATCTTGGGTGCTCAGGCATACTGAAAAATTGATAAAGTATATACTTATTCTTACTTAAGCAACCCAAATTTGAATTTTTTTGGCCATAATGAATGCTCCCATGAAGACTCATACATTGAGGTGCTCTTCTGATGAAGGAATTTTAAATCATACTTCTCTAACTGCTGAACATTATGCTTCAAACACCAAAAGAAGTCCAAAGTGGCAAGATGCAAATTCTAGAGGTTTTTTCCTATTCCATGACAGTCATTTTTATACAATCTTTTTTTGAAATGTTTGGGGGAACCTCTATCCTTCCATTAACTCTGTATGGGGCTGGGTGACACTAATGTTTAACAGGTAGAGACTTGCTGAAGGTCATGGTATTGGAGATGTGGAGCACAAGGCTTCTCTATGTACAGAGTCTGGCTGAACTAATAGGAAAACAAGTTTGTTCTAACAGTAAAAGTGCATGAATTTAGGTTTTGTTCTCTGCCTCATGGATTACAGCTACAGTGAAATTGTTTTCTTAGAAACCTAAGCTTTTCAAGAAGCTCCCGTTAGTTCAGAAGAAGTAGCAATATATCCCCACATATCCAATCTACTAATTGTCCAAATACTCCGCCTTCCTTTCCCAGGTGCCCTCATCTCCCTTCTCACAAGGTTGCTGGATTGTCTTCTTAAATAGAGAAATAACTGTAGGCTTCTAACATTGTCTAGTAAGTGTAAGACAAAGGGGGAAACAGGACTGTAAAGCAGGGAAAAAGGCATAAAGATGTGGTGATTTCTTTTATCAGACCTCTGCTTAAAGTTTCTTCTTTCCACTTCTATTACAGGGGCACCATCCTGACAAGCTCTGTCAGATGATGTAGGATGAATAATAAGGGTTTTGGTTACTAATTTCCTGTGAACTGATCCACAGGATTTGTCAGGAGGGTGGATTTTGGGGTAGGAAGGGCCAGGTGAAATCTCGGAGACTGCACTCCCCAGTGCTGCCCCTTATCTCTTTCCCCAGGGTTGAGCCGCAGAACTGGCAGCTAAAGGACTGACATGTCACAGCTTTTGTTTCTGGAACAGAATTTCCCCAAGTGTCTGATAACCAGCTCAGCCTATTCTGTGGAGGATGTCTTCAGAGCCTGCCCTGATACACGTATTATAAACAAAAGCCAAAGAATGTTAAATTTTGTCTCTGACAAAATCTGGCTATTCAGATAAAAGAGGTTTGGCTTTGGGTATTTTAGATGCAGAGCTGCCTTTGCTGTAGGAATTCTCACATATTAAGAAAAGATCAATACTACAGCTAATGGCCTAAGGTATCAGAAAGCCTCACTGGAGGAAATGAGAATGTTGTCTGGAAACCAGATGATGATAATCCTCAGGATAAATGGATTTAGAGATTTCTGAAGTCGTTTTAGTAAACAGAGGGCAGACTTAGGCAGTTATTTCAACAAGTTCCTTTACAAAAGAGAAAGAGATTGCCATTTTCCTGTTTGATTTTAGTCTTGACATTGATGAGTCTCAGCGAATACTTATTAACCTCTTAGATGCAGAACCGACCTTTTAATAAAGCACCCTCTTCTTCTTTACAGAGAAATCTCAACACCAGTCATTTTGTCTTGCAAATGTTGTCCTTGCTGTTGACAAAAGCTGGCAGAGAGCCATTGGTTTCTCTGGAGCTGAGCAGGTGAAAAACTTGTAAAGGACTCAAGGCAAAGCTCAGACAAGTATAAGAAAGCAGAGATCCTTTGATTCTGCTCTCAGGTTCATGGCTGAGAACCATAAGGCATCAAGAGCTGAGCAGTGTTCAGCGTGGCCAGCAAGACCATCCAAACAGCTTTGGGGCCTCAAGTCAAAGGTCCATCCAGCCCACCTGGCCCCATTCATCTCTTTTACCACCCCTGAAAACACCTCTTTCCAAGACAGTGATTGATAGCCTGGGTCATCTCTTCCCTTGTGAAACCTATTTCATTATTTAGCTCATATGTGTTATATTTTTAAGTTCTGCTACTCCCTCTGTGAGGATAGAAAAGCATCCAAGATCTGGGAGCTTGTGGTACTTTTGCAGCTGCTGTGTTTTTTGGCTGTTGCGGAGGGCTGAGCTTATATGTTTCATTTCCTCCCTCTTTGAATAGAAGCATATAATCTGGCTTACAGTTTTTAATGGATTTTCGTGCATCAGGTGAACTCCACAGGCTGCGTGCAGAACCAGACCACCAAAAAGGTGAAACACAGAAGTTTAAACACCCATAAGTGTCAAAGCAGTTTACCTTGCAGAGCATTCAGCTGACTTGCTGTAACTCACTGAGTCATGACAACACAAGAACAACTGAGGGGGTCCATTTAAAAAAATGGAAGGTCTGTTTTTGGCTGGAGTTGGCTTACCCCTCACTGTGGTGAGCCTTTGACTCATTTCAGGTTCATATATAGAGAAATTCCCACCAGGATTCCACCTCTGAACTGAACAATTTATGGTTCAACCAGCCCCATGCTGTGACTCCCTCACAGCCACCAACTTTCACCAGGTCTCCCTAGACATGCCCAGAAGCAAGCTGCAGATATGAAATTTATTTCTGGAGGTGCACCTTGCCCTGTGTCTACCATTCTTTCTTCTAACGTATGGCAAAGACAGTGAAATCAGGAAAAACACAGTTAGTAAGAAGTTCACAGCTGAATCTTTCATAGTGTCAGCAGGTACCTGGAAGAGAACTGAATCACAGGATTGTGGAAGAAGTCAATTTGAAAGGAACCTCTGGAGGTTTCTTGAGAAATTCCAGGAGAAGCAGGCTACTCCAGGCTTTTTTCAAGCAAGTTTTGAATATCTCAAAGAATGGAGATGTCACTGTATTTTGGAGACCCCATTTGACCACTCCCATAATGATTTCCCTCCCCCTTAAACTGAGACAGCATTTCCCACATTGCAAGTAGAATTTGTTTCCTTTTTCTTCTATTTCTGTGCAACTCTGAGTCTGGCTGCATCTTCTCTACACACCCTACCATCACATAGTTAGGCAGCCATCCTTTCCCCAGGCTGAACAAGCCCACTTCTCTCAGCCTACCCTGCCATGTCCTGTGTCCCAGACACCGATCCACATGGTGTCCCTCTGCTACACTCACCCCAGCAGGTCAGTGGTTTTGGTTTTTAGCCTGTGCCCATACTGGACTCCCAGTGCTATCTCACAAGGGCCAGTTATGACAGAACAACCCTGTCCCTTGACCTACCAGCTATGTCCTAGCTCTCTGTGCAGCTGGCTTTTGCATCAATGGTGTGTTGCAGAATCACATTGAACTCATCTGTCAGACCTGCAGCCATTTTCTACATGTCCTGTATGAACCTCTGGAAGAAGCAGCATCTTCCTAACACCACCACCCTTATGCTGCAGTTCCCTGAATCTCAGGCAGGAAGCATTCAAGGATGTGCCCAACTACTGTCTACCCATATGTGGAGGACCAGATCTAAGCGTGTTTTGTCCCAAATGTTCTGACTGTTACTACAGGAAAGGTCACACTTCCCTCTCTTTTCCCTTTCTTTCCTTTTTCTCTTTGTCTTTCAACCCCAGCTCTGGACCATCCACATGGCAGGACAAAAATGGGACCTAAGTACTGGTGGTATTCTTTGTTCTCTATCCCCCTTTTCTGTCCTTATTTCTCTTCCTCCTTGCTTTGCCTGAGCAAAGCACAGCCGACATATCCCATCCCACACTACGTACTGAGCTTTGTTGTAGGAGTGGGGAGCTTGTGGAGGTGTGTTGTGCTTTGTGAGCTAGCACCTTTGAGGAGTTTGTTGTGAGAGTTGAGAACTTATGCAATGTGCTGTACAAAATTAAGGGCTTGTTAGCCACCATTCTTGTGGAAGTGTATTATAAGAATTTAAGGGTTTGTTAGTCAACACTTCTTGAGTCTAAGCAGTGGGCTGGTGGCCAAAGTTTTTGTCAACTGTTCAATAAAGCATGAGAGCTCCCTGACATATGGTCTGGTGTCTTCATTCAACCAGACAAGAATTTACAACAAACATCACACCCTGTACTGATGGGTTATGACATCATATGTATCCAGAAATTGGCACACAAAGTAGTCACACATTGAGGATGTGCTGGATTCTCAGTGGTGTGTGCATACGCCCACCCAGCCAGGCAGCAGAGGAGGAGATAATTATTTACCCACTGCCTGCACTTCCAGAAAAGGACATCTGGCCAGCACATCAGGAAATGGACATCAACGAACTCAAGCATTAAATGTGCTGTAGAAGTCTCTTGACTTGAGCTATGCCTTTGTATTGACTCTGCCCCAGGGATGTTGTGGTTGCCCCCATCCCTGGAAGTGTTCAAGGCCACCTTGGATGGGGCTCTGAGCAACCTGGTCTAGTGAAAGGTGTCCTTGCCCATGGTAGGGGCATTGGAATGAGATGACCTTTAAGGTCCCTTCCAACCCAAATCATTCTGGGATTCTATGAGTTGACAGACATGGTTCAGCACTGCTATTCTCCATGTGTGCCATGCCCAGCTGCCCATACAGTTACTGGTGCAGTAATAACCCATCCCTCTGTGTCCCATAGGACCTCACTTTCATCAGCCACCTTTTCTCTCAAACAATTAACATGATAATGTTAAACTGAGAGCAGTTACACCTTGCCCTACTTAGCTTCTCATCTATTTTCTCTGTTTGAGAGTTGCAGAAAGGCCTATGTGCATGGAAGCTCATCTGCTTTTCTCCATGTATCTCTTTTGTTCTAACAAGAGGTATTACATCTCTACAGCAACTTTTCCTTTTGCATATCCTTAAAACTGTGTAGTTGTAAGAATACTATCACTACAATATCTTATTATGGCCACTGTATTTCTGACTGAGCTGTAAAGTCAAGGATCTTACAGCCATTAAAAATCCCCCAATACTCCTCACAAAGGAGTAGGAATGTTAGTACAGGTTCCCTGGCCCAGTGAGGACAATCTTTATATAATGTTTCAGCTGAATTATGGCTCTCTTTACTTTCAGTTGTAACTGTGGGTTGTTAAACAGCTGCCATGATTCCCCCTGCTCCCCCAAGAGATCAAGCTGCAAATGAATTATAGATAATACAAGCAGTCTTACACATGTGTTACCCAAAACCTCTCACATGGGTCAGAATCATATGATTATTGTCCTGTCAGATCTTTGGAATAAAAATCCATGGACTCCATGAGACAATTCTAGTGTATTGATTGCTATAAAGGAGACAGAGAATCTTTGACTTGAGATAAAAAGATATCAGACATCTGTGATTAATGATCAGCAAAACCTGAGTGTTGCTGAGAGGCTTTAATTGATTCTATCAATGTGCCTCTCTGTCTGCATATTTATACACCAGATGTGCATATGGAAAGTGTTTTGATGTACGTACATAGGTGTGTTTGTCCATGGATAATATCTGTGTGACGAATATGTGGCAGGACTAGAAGAGCCTCCCACACACTGGGAGTCTGTCTGCTGGGCCTGGGGGCAGCTCAGTGCCAGCCCATAGCCTGGACATCTCATGCTGTCTCTCATCCTGAATCCCCTCGCTGGGCCAGATCCTGGTCCACCAGGGAAGGGAAGGCTTGGGAAGGGAGGGGAGGGGAGGGG
>JAWWMO010000083.1:144573014-144586446 GCA_035047845.1 Dendrocincla fuliginosa | reverse complement strand
GGGGGGGGGGGGGGGGGGGAGGGGAGGGGGGGGGAGGGGAGGGGAGGGGAAGGGAAGGGAGGGATTCTTACATGTCAGAATACAACAGAAGAGGGGAGGAGAAAGAGAGAGGGTGGAGAGGGAGGGAAGAAAGAGGGAACGGGGGAGAGGGAAATGAGAGGAAAAAAAGGGGGCTAAGAGAGAAAGAACTATTGAATTGTGCAGTGTAAATATTTTCTTACAATTACACTTAATGATAGACTCCTCCAAAAGAAGAAACAAGGAGATGACAGTGAAGACTGAAGCTTGGACTTGGTCCAGATTCTCAACTGACTTTGTCGTTCCTGTCCTATTTTGACCTTTCCATTTTTCAAGGGTAATTAAACACACCAGCTTCAGATTGGATCTTGCTTCCCCTAGCAATTCACCTCCACTGACAAGGTAAAGACCTACACAGAAGACATCCAAACTGGCTGCCCAAAAATCCATGTCCATATTGGTCTTATTTTATGTGAATATAATGCCACCAAGTAATTAGCAATAAAAATACTGTGCAAGAACTGTGTATGCCATTAGGATTGAGTAATTTGGTCTTTAACCCATCTAGCAGCCACTGCAAGATGCACTAAGTGACTGAAATCCATATATCTCATTACAATAAATATTTTATAGATGGCATCTCAGCCCAAATCATCTTCCATGACATTGTTTTTAAAGCCACTGGCAGGTGACGGTGATTTCGGTGACTGGTCATTGGAAAGGAAATCTCCCATTGACATGTTAAAATGAACTCATATTGATAACAATCAAATGTTTTCATTTGATCTGTGTCAAACGTCAACAGTGCAATAAAGTGGTGACCCTGCTTCAATCTCTGTTGATCAGAGGATTAAAGACCACTTCTTTCCCACTTTGGGTGCCTATTCACCACTTCTCACCCTCAGGCTGACGCCTACTTGTGAGAAAACTCTCACAGTGGACATCCTGCTATATTTGTTTTGTGGAGAGGCAGAACACTTTGCTATTTAAGGCTGAAAATCTGGCATTTTCATAAGTGCTGAAATTCACACCTTCGCATTTCTTCCTAGATCTCTGCTACATAAGGTGAGCAAAGGTAAGCACACTGCTGATATTTGCAGTAGTCCTTCATCTCACTCCTTTAGGGACTGTTCCCATGAACATAAGTACTCTTCATCTCTGACGTCTGAAGGCAGCTCCTTATCCATTCTTGTGTAGCTGTGAGTGACAAAACATCAAAGAAGGCTTCCTAACTGTGAAATTTATTAGACAGGAGAACAGAGTCCTCTGGGGGAAGTGTTGGAACAAAATCCCATCAGAGGAGATTTTAGAGGGGATAAAACCTTGTGGGGGGAGGTATGGTGTTATGGTCCTGCAGTGACAGGAGTTGAGTGGGTACGCAAAACTACTTTTCATTCTCAAAAATAGGACAGGAAATGGAAAGAGCCTTCCCAGCTTATAAGGTGGGGTGCTTTGACATCATGCTATATGACTTTTTACATTAATGAATTGTATGCTCTATCTTTAAATCACTTGGTATTCTCTCCATCCCCTCCAAGGAGGGGTATATCTGCATGATTAAAGGATCTGGGTCATTCATTCAAGTACCTCACCAGATATGAGTTGAAGGCCATGCTTGATCCTCTTATAAATGGGTCACAACTATTCAGACAGGAGACTCAAAGGCAACCTGAAGCAATTCTAGCCAAGCCATCTTCATTAGTGCAAATCCAACAAGCCTAAGGTAACTGATCTCCTAGGCTCCTAGAAAAAAGTGAGGATGTTTTCTTCAAAATTAATGGATCTATTTGTGTAATTACAGCTCAGTCAAAGCCAACCCGTGACCAGTACGCTGTCCCAGAGTCCCAGTTTCCTCATGGCTAAAACCTTCCTTCTACTTTTCAGCTTAAATGTATTCTCAATATTCTTTTGTTCTTTGGGCAAAACTTTTCTTTAGCTGAAACTGCTTTTGCTCTTCACTGGCCTGTAACCCAGTGCCCATGTATAGATCATGTTCCCTCATCCTTAATTGTGTTAAAATTAACAAGCCAAGCTGTCTTGGTGTAAGACAGGCATTTCCATTTCCCACATCACTGTTAGGGAGAAAGCAATGAACAAGAAATGATTGTTCATTGTCTTCTCAAAAACAAGAATTAGTTTCCCACACCTTGTGACTGCAGAAATCCCTGTTGCTGCAGATATGCTGAAAGCAACCTATAAGCAAAGTGAGCAGACGAAAGTATGGGAGGAAATCCAGCAGAGGAAACAGTTGTGGAAGACAGTAAAAGCAAAGATAATGCTTCTTGCTCAGGAAGCCTTTAAATTGAAATTTTCTGAAGACTAATGGTGGTTTAGGGAACTATTACTCATGCTTATACTATCTTACACTCCTTCTTTTGCCTTTACTCTTGGCCACCATCAGAAACAGGCTATTGCACTGCTTATGCATTTAGTCTGATTCTTTATGGCTTTTCTTATCATAACTAATAGTTTTTCACTGAACCTCACCCAGTTTGAGTGAATAATTCTTGTAGAAGTATAAGTAGCACGGCAGTCTGTATTCCAGAGGAGTTTTCAGAGGGTCTAGTACAGGGCTATTAAATTCTTCACTCTTCCCCAATGAAAGTATCTTCCCTGACACAATACAGGCTTATGTTTTGGCTCATGATTTTCCTGTGATCAGTCACTATGTTTACCTCTTTCTTCTGCCAAGTCACGTCCCCAGCCATTGCAGAACTCATTATTGGTCAAAGACATGTGAGTTTTCATTTTGAACCATTGAATTTCATCCCACCGCTGCTTCTCCAGTACTTAGGATCCTTCCAATTTCCCCATATGATATTTGAACCTGCTTTGAACTGACCATACCTGCCACTCTGTGCAGTCAGAGGAGATTAGTCAATTTGTATGACCCTCTGGCAGTATCCTCATGAGGGTAACTACGGAGATGAAGTGTCACCACTACTCACACCCCCTTGCCACCATGCTCAGACTCAACAGAGGCAAAAGACAAACCTGTATTTCATTGGAAAATTATAATTAGTCAAAAGCAAAAGCCTGTGATGGCAACATTCCTTGAAAAATATAGTGGAAGTAATTGCTCTGATTTGGGGAGCCCTGGTCCTTTCCCTAAAAATAAAGCTGGTATTTGTAACCTAGGCTTCCTAAGTGGATGGAAATTCTATTTTTGTCTGGGTTTTTTTTCCTGCATTTTTTGTTTGAAATTTCACACATTGCTAATTCTGTCTTAGCAAAGGTCAACTGTTGGAATCTCAGATTTTCATAGAATACAAAACTCATTTCACACCCGGTTTTACTACTTCCTGAACAAGCTGAAGCAGGATTTTTCATAACTGTACATATAAAGATGTCTTATAAAAAGCAAAGCAACTGCAGGTTATTTTATAGCATTTGCATCATTTTTAAAACACGCTCTACTCACTCTTCCAGCTGATTTCCAATCTTCTATTTTTTAATCTATAATCTTAATAAATTTCTAACTTTACCCATATTTTCCCTTTGTGTCTTTCAAAACTATCATTAACCACATGCCTGAATTACTTTTTGTTCCAAAGAATTCGTGAGAAAATGTCAAGTTATGCCTAATCAGTCAGTCTTTGTTATCTCAAAGACCTTTGGCTGTTGTTAAGTAATATCCCTTGTCACACTTTAGATAACCCATCAGGCTGAAACCCCCCCTCCCCCAAAATACTTGTCATAACTACAGTGATAAACAAAATCTGCTCTAAAGCAACTCTAATTGACTTTGGAGTCTAACAAAACCCTTGGATTGACCTCTTTCTGGGCAAACATAAAAGCCAGAGCAATTATGAAAGTATCAGCCCAAGCTTAAACCCACATCCAGACTTCCAGCTGAACATTAAATAACATTTGGTCTTTGAAAAATTGGGCGCTACAGCCTTCAATCAGCTTCCGTCCCTCATCAGCTTTACAGCAGCAGGGAAATAAAGGACAAGAATTGGCTGGACACACAATGTTAGACAGCTGGAATTCTGACCTGTGCTTTCAAGGGCTGTTGTCCTGTTAGCTGGGGTATCGGCATTAAGATTTTAAAACCTGTTATCACTCATAGAAGATCAAAGACTTTTCTTCTATTCCCACAGAGCTTTTTTTTTACAGTGTACTTTGCCTGCCATTTGAATGTTTTCACTCTGGATTTATTGCTTATTTTATCTGGTGTGCAGATGAGAGTTGTTTTTTGTTTGGTTGGTTGGTTTGTTTTGTTTCGGTTTTTGGCAATTTGAGTTTTTAGGGTTGTTCAATCATCCACAAAATGCTGTGCTGTGTTATCCCAGTAAATGTGAAATGTGTGGTATTTCAGCTATGGTAGAGTTGGTAGTAATGAGACTGTATATTTAAAAAGATTAGTATTAATTTTAATCCATGTTCAACCCTTTGAGGAAGATCTGCTAAACTGAATAGCACTGTCTCCTTCTTCAATTAGGCATCTTAAATATTCGTTCTCTTTTGAAATCAATTTAATAATTAAATATGCTAAAGGACCGAACTGTAAGTTCCCGTTTCCCATAACCATTTTCCATTACTAGATGTTCCTTACAGATATTGGCCTTGAGATGGGCATTCATGAGATATTTGAGATCAAGGAAACGTGCATGAAGGTTTCATCTTTGCTTCCTCTACCAGAACTCGTTCCTTCTGTAGCCTTGGAAGAGGCTCTGCGATACTATTCTTTACTTTCTGTATCTCAGATGGGCTCAATCAGCTCACTCAAATATGAGAAGCTCTCCTATCTAGAGCCTTATTAAAGGCAAAGATTACAAGTTCCCCCAAGTTAGTTCCCTTTTACATTGACCGGCGAGACGCTTTTGAACCAGTGCAGCATGGCCTCAATTTCCTTATCTTTTGGTTGACATCTCATTCCTGGAAATGAGTTCATTTATCCAGGAGAAATTTGTTGAAGACACAGATGGGTGGTCACATGGCTATGTCTGTCTGCCGCGTGCCGCAGGGGAGGACAATGGGGACACGGTCCACAGCCAAGGGGAGGTGAAAGCTGGAACAACTTTATTCGGGGTACATGAGACTCTTATAGGGTTTGGAGGAGGGGTTTGGGAACCGGGTGGAGTTGGGGCAGGACACGGCAAATATGGGGAAGGAAGGGAGGGGGGAATACAGACTGGGAGTGGCTAGCTTTACATCATGATGCTGGGTTAGCATCAACAGCCAGCCAATGGAAAAATAGGGAATAATCAACCAATAGGGACAGGTTACCAGGTAACCATAGCCAGTGGGGGTAAAACACACAAACACAGGAGAAATAACTATCTGTCTAATACAATAAGTCACTATCTATGCTATAGAGAGCCTTTTAAAACATAAACTTCTGAGGTTTGAGGTAGTTGTCCGTTTCTGGTGTTGATTACTTGATAGCTAGCTCTACCCACTCGTGAAACTGTCCATCCTGGTTGTTTTGGCAGTCCCTGAAGCAGGGTTCCCCGACATCTGTCCAGCAGCTGTGCATGGTAAAAAGTCTCATCTTCCCTGTGGGATACTTGTCAAAGATGCAATCACCCCTCTTCATTGTGTAACATGGTGCAACCAAGACCTAAGGAAGGGCTCTGAGAGTGAAAATTCTGCTCTGCCAAGTGCAGTGCTTCTGTCTTCAAATACATAACTTGCTGCTGCTGAGGTCTATTCTGTACACAGTTTTGGGCTGAAAAGGGCCCAATCTATTGAGTTTCCAATCTTGTGTCTAGGTGTCAACAAGATGGAGAGGAGAATTGAGATCTTTGCAACAGGAATCCCATACTACACAGAGGACACACAGTCCAGGCATTTTCTGATAAAGCTGCTGGAGATTTTTAAAACAATTCATACTTTTCTGAAACAAACACACAAACAAATGGAAGAAATACACTTTTGAGCTTTCTTATAGATGAGATAGAGAAAAAAAAGAGTTCCTTAGAAATGCCCCACTACGTTTAATCACATTTAAGCACAAGAATCACCAAGTGCCTCTCTCATAGACAAACCCGCATATGCAGTTCCTGTTGAACAGATTTTGTAAACCTAGGCAAAGTAACCACCTTGAATTCAGGAGAACAACTATTTCCATTAGTCACTGTAATAAAAAGAACCCCATAAACATGGCAATCTGGTTTCACTCAAATTCCCTCTTAATACATACTGTCAATGCCACCCCCAGTATTACTCAGACACTATTATTTTACTATTTATTGCAGTGTGTCTTAAACAGGAATGTCCCTATTGGGTCACAAAGGAAATTAATTAATCCAAGTATGAATGTTCTTGAAACAGACCTTTTAAATTAAATATAGAAATATATTTAAAGAAATATAGTTAAGAAAATGTAAGAAATATTAAGAAATATAGTTAAGAAAAGTGAATAATTGTTTACTTACAGATTGTATTCTGTGTGGAATTGACATCTAACAGGAAAAGCTCACCTAGGTGACTGGATATTGTATTCAAAGATGAATTGGCATTTTAATAAATAATTTAATTGATGCACCTCCCGTCGTGGATGGCTATTCAAAAATGCAGTCCTGGGCACTTCACATGAAGCAGGTAAATTCACATTTGAAGATAAAGTCTGAAACATGCATCTGGACCACTTTCCTTGTAAATCCTATTGCCTAACACATAAAAATAAACTAAACGAAGATATGAAAAGCCCAACTCTTTGAAAGACTAAGCACATTCTGTCCCTTCTAACTTAAGCTGGCATTTACAGCAATCAGTCTTCTGAAAGGAAATTCACTAGCTTTGGAATCACCTTCCTCATCTTTTCTGTTCCTTGAAGGATTCTTTTGGTCTGAGACAAATTTCATGGATTTAAATAGTAATGCCACTAGAGCTGCTATTATCTCTCTGAGCAGTAATACAGGCAAATACAGCCACTGCAAAAATAGCAAAATAATTCCTACATGCATCTCATGCTTATTAAATCTCATCATTGCATGCTGTGATTAATCTCTTGCAGACAGTTTCTTTAATTCTCATTTAAGGATAAATATCTGTATTTCTTCAAAGTAAATAAATACAGTTTTGCACCACCTCACTTCTGACACAAATTAAAAATAAACCGTGAGCTGATAACAGTTAGTTTTGCTCCTCTGCATATCAGACATTTCAGAAATCCCACACCGGATGAGCTGACCATTCTCACTCTGTATTTTTTTGTTGGTTAAATTTATGTGCAAGTCAGTTTTCAATGGCTTTTGATTGCATTTTAAGGAGTAGGTCTAAAGCTGTTTCTGGACATACAGGTCTTGATATCTGGGATGTGGTTTTTAAAATACCTTGTTGGAAGTAGCCTGTCATATTCATCTATTATTGCCCTTGAGTAGAAAGCAAGAAAGTTGCTCAAGTTCCTACAAAATTTTGTATTTGCAATCCTCTCCCACGAATATTTCAAGTAAAAGGGAGAAGGAGGGGGATGCAGCTAGAGGGAGAAACTCATGGTTTTGGTATTCAGAAAAGTGCACTGGGCTGATATAGGGGTTAATGTTGTTGTCTGCATCTTATTACTAACCATAGACTTTCTTCAAGAAACTGAAATTAAAATTTTCTTTAATATTCTGCTCCTCCCTACTTACTTATTACATGTCATTAATAAAGAATATTTCATAGTGTTACTCCAGAAGCAAATCTAATTTTTTTCTTCCCCTAGCCCATGCTTTGTTGCAACTGTGCTGCCCTTCCAAATGAACATGCCAGATCTATGGGATTCTCTCTGCTGTTTGCAACTCCTGTTCTGATTGCTTGACCTCAGAGCCAAGGGATGAATGGGAGTGTTCTGACACCCACTTACAACAGGCTCTTCCAAAGAAGCTGTTTAAGCCCCTGACAACATGAGTCACTAGACCATCACCAGGACACCAGCTGTGGGGAATAAATGAAACAAAGGGCTTTCACTAGTTTCACTAGCTTTCACTTCAGGTCAGGTCAGCACCATGGGGGAAGCCTGAGATGAAACAGTAAAGAGGAGTAACTGAGCAGTGTGGACGATGATGCACAGCCACCAGGGTGACAGAGAGGAGGATCCTGAGAAATGAAGTCACTGTGCCAGTCCCACTGAGGAGAAATTAGGAGCTGTTCTGATGGCAGCATGGTGTTCCAATGTAGGAGGTCACATGACAGCTGGTTTCCTTGCCATCTTCAAGTTTTTATTGCTAAATATGGCACTGAGTCTTCTTGGAAAGCTCAACAAGGAAGAAAAATGAATTGGCCTTCTGTCCTTTCTCCTAACTCCTCTTCTCCTGGAAAAGTCCGCTCTGAACTGAGAATGTGGCATCCTTGGAGTTACCAAAAACTTCTGCGTAATGAAGGACCTTAACAGAGAACTTAGTCAGGTAGTCACACCAGGCATAATATTTTCTTTACAGGCATGCCAGTTGGGAAAGCCACAAAAACTGCATAGGCATTGTGCAATTTGCCCATGTAGAGGACCAGCCTGGGGCCCTGCTCTGAGCCTTTGCTCTGGCTGCCAGCCCAGGTAAGGGTTTGGTCCTGGGTGCTGAATGACTCTGCTTATGCCGCTGTAAAACCAGGAAGGAACTGCAGTCTTAATGAGCTTTCTGCCTGATATTTGGTAAAGTACCACCCATAGCATTGCACAGCCTATGGAAATGTTTTCTCTGCATCACAATTTCACTTATCTATTGTTATATTTTTTTCCAGAAGATAAAAAAAAAGGCATAATCACTTGCTGTGAAAAAATATGAGTAAAAAGTGCATTTTGGGGGTTGTTTTTTACTTCACATTATTTTTATTTCCTTTTAACGTCCAGGAGCAACAGTAGCCATGTAAATTCAGCTCCTCTGCTCCACTGTAATGTACCCTTTGATGTAACTAACTGGCAAAAACATATTTCTAATCAAATATAGTCTCCCATCCTTAATCAGCTCAGCTTTAAAATGCAGATCAATGAGATAAGAAAGAGCTGATTTAATTAGCCCAACCTCAGCAATGTTACAGCATATTCTCATTTACAGAAATAATGGGGAGCAAGAGGAAAGAGATTCATCATCATGAAGAGACTGGGGAAGGCAGAAGAAAGCAGGATATTTCCTATGTTAGCAAAGGGTGATTTTCACTCTAGCTAAAGAGCCAGCACATGCTTTATGAGCCATTTAAATAACACTTAGGCCTTGTGCTTTGTCCTTTAGCCTAAGGATGAATTTCTTTCATGAAGAAGCAATACCTCTGGAAATCATCACTCTTGGGTTTAATTGATGAGCCAGAGACAGCTCCCACCACTTGGTGGATAAAGAAGAGGAAATATGGCAGCAGAAGCGCAGCAATAATGCACATTTATAGGGCTGCTTGGGAAAACTCATCCACAGCACACCAGGCCAGGCACTCTTAATGGAGAGGCTTTAATGGGAACAGCACAAGGTGTTTCTCACCCTGCTACTGCATTACAGAGTGTCCACAGTTAAGTCACATCATTACATTTTTGGGGGGTGTGAGGTGTGTTTTGTTTTGCTTTCTTCCTCTGTCTCATTAGGATTTGGAATTTCCCGCAGGGTGAACCTCTTCGTTCTGCAGCAGGAAGGTACCCCCCAGCATGGGGACCTTGGCACAACTGGAGCTCACCAGGATTGCTGTACAACTGCTCAAGGAGAGCAAAACCAGCACAGGTTCTCAACTTGCTCTTCCACCTTTGTGGCTTCAAAGCAGCAGACCACTACCTTGCCCCCACCAGCCCTCAGTGACCTGACTCCAAATGCTCCTTTATCCCCCTGGAACGTGGGACTCGCTGGATCAGACTAGCCCAGGTTTGCTCAATGCATGTGGAGAAATGCTCCCCCTCCACAGAGAGCACCCAGAACACTTCCATGGCCACAGCAATCTTGTAGAGGCCTTGAGAAGAGGAAAATCAGACTGTAAATGTCTGGCATGGGTTTTCAGATGGGCTCTGGCACTGGACTTGGGTTTAAGACACAAACCTTTGGAATGGTATGCCTTGATATTCACACTGTTGCAAAGTCAGGCCCAACAGATAAGGGTATGCCAGCTCCTAATTTGAGTTCCAGGGATGAAGTTTGTCTTCATTCATGCCCATCGATCATTCTGAATGGAGCTAGCTTGTGACATCCACATTTGGTAGTCTCTGCCTGGGAGATAATTGCTCATCACTGAGGAGAACTCTCAGGGCTGAGATAACCCTCAGGCACTTTCTCCTCAGGGATGGGAGCACCAGAGGCAAAGCAATTAACAAGCAATTAAGCCACTATCTCTTTTTTTATTCTCCTCATCTTCTCACACTTCACCACTCTCCAGTGTCTCTAAAAACACAAGGAAAGGTCCTGATTTCCAGAGGGATAGTCCCCTCAGGTGAGCAGGGCTGGAATTAAGCTCTAACCCCCATTCCTGACCCTAAGGAGAGTCCCTGTGCTGCATGTTACCTTGGGGAGTGCTGCCATACAATGCTCTGTGCTGCTCCTCTTGATGGGCATCACTATCTGCGGTGCCAAGGGTGCAGACACACATCTTGTTGGGGCTGGGCAAGTGCAAGAGATGATTGCCAGCAACTTAGACCCAAGTGGAGAGATACCAGTCTCCACACACCTCTCCTGTCTGATAATCTGCTTCTGTGATTATTCCCTGGCTTGCTTCACTAGCAGTCAAATGGGTTAGAAAAAGACCTACTTTTTGGGCTGACGGAGTTGGGTCCAGAGCCCAAAACTCATCATCAGCCTGGGTTTCTTGGACATGGTTTAACTACTGTAAACAGAACCAGTGGCCACTTCAGTTCCTGAGAGCCAAGAAACAGCAGTGGTAACTTAGAGCTCTTCCTTTCCCTGTGCTCTTCTCCTCCCCTTCACCAGGCTGGCCTTCCAGGTAATAAATCAATCTTCTCATAAGCACTGGAGTAGGTATCCTGACTCTGTGGTCTCATGAGAAAGCTTTGCACAAAAGATACTGAGACAAGTTCACACACACAAAGGTTTATAAGCCACAGAATCACAGAATATGTTAAGTTGGAAGGGATCCACAAGGATCATGGAGTCCAGCTCCTGACCCTGCACAGGACCATCCCCAGGAGCCACATCACGTGCCTGAGAGTATCATCCAAACACTTCTTGAACTCTGTCAGGCTTGGTGCTGCAAACACTTCCCAAGTTACTTTAGGGAGAGTATAAAAATACAAGAGCAATGAAGAGAGAGGTGAGAGAAAGAGAGAACTCTGTTACAGGCAGGCCCTCCCATCCCCTCTAGGCTGCTTCTCCCCAGTTTCCCTGCCCCAGTGTGAGCCCTTCCCCAGCTGCAGCCCTTCAGGGAAAGCTTCTCCTGCCAGGGCTCTCCACAACCACAGCTCCTGCAGGAAATTGGGCTGTAGAGCTCAAAGATCTTCAGTGATAAAAAGACCCAAGGCCCTTTTGCTCTCTGGAGTTTGGCAATGTCATGGACTTTATAGCATCATCCAGCCTTGTCCAGCAGTTTGGTCCCAAATTACAACAGCCTGAAGGATGTGGGGCCAGGCTGCAAACCCTTACCAGGAGGCACAGCCTTTGCTCCTCCAGAGAGACACCTGTACTGCCAGAAATTAGAGTCAAGCCACCAAACAACATCTTGGGCACCCAAAGAAAAGTCACCTTCTCTTTTCAAAGCCTTGAAATGAAGCTCTCCATCAGTGACTCCTCACCACTGAGAAATCTGCAGAGTAACACTCACCCCATCCTTAGCACCTGAAGCCTGCATGTCCCTCCATTTAGAGGATGCACAATGCTTTTGTTAATTAGAGCTTTAGTTTAATATGAGCTGTCAAAGTTCACTTAACTTCAATTAATTGTTTCTCCTGAGCTTAATTTCTTTAGTTAAGTATTGATTAATCATTGCTTAATTATGCTGAAGTCTCACTGGGTGATATTTCAGTCTCATACGGCATTGCTTTCTAAAAATACTCCAAGAATGATCAGACATCTTATGTTTTGCTATTCTTGGGATGACTTTTAATATTTTTCTTTTCATTCCTTGTGTTCCAAAATGTATATTTAGAGTGTTGTGTTTAATTCCACTGGTTTACAACTCATTTTTCTCTGTAATGATAGGTCATACACCAGAGTTTTGCCCTGCATGGTGTGGGCAGAAATGTTTAGTGCCTGGCATCCTATATCCTATGCCAGGAGGAGGAGGAGGTTAGGGAAAACAAGTGAAGGGTCTTTACAGTGACAATACTGGCATATTTAAACAACCAAAATATTGATTGCTTTTTTTCTTTGCACCTTTTAGATGACATACAACAACTTTGACTCACATACTGTCTGTATTGCCTCAAAACTGCAATGTTAGACCTCTTATGAATGTGGCCTTCAGACCAAGGCATGTCCAGTCTGATATCTCAGTCTGTTCTGAAATATCAGAAAGGGAAAACTATTAAGTCCTTCACGTCCCTGCAGCACCTTGACAGTTCTGTAATGTCAGGTTGGATTGCAAGTATCTTAATTTTCACAGATAAGTATAATGACTATTAATTATTTCCAAGGTCTCTCTTGAATTTCAGTATTTACCCATATTAGAAGTTGTTTGATCTGTAGTGAAAATTAAACAATTACTTTTTCCCCAGCAATAATTTCCTTGGAGTCCATTTAGATTTCTAATTTTGCCTACTCACAGAAGCATTTTTTATTTTTTTTCTAGATGAGAAAGAGTCACTCCCCAGGGAACACTTCCTGGCTTGCTGTAGTTTTATCATAGTCATGGGTTAACTTTCTCCCTTTGGTACATATTCACTTTTTCAGAGATCTCTAAACCTGCTACCACTAAAATTTAATTTTGAACATGTGCTATAGGAGTACTAAGCATTATTTACTACTGTCATCCCAGATGCTCGAATGAGCACTGGTAGGAATATGCTATAAAGACAGTCATCAAAATGACATCCTTCTCTACTACATTTCACCTTCTTGGTGGTGTAAACATCTGGCACCTTGGGAATGCACATCTTTGCTATGTGAGAGAAAAGATAAACTGATGAACACACTGATTATTACTTAGATCATGGAAAATAATTCTGTTCTCTTATGCTGAATGACACAATACAATGAATTTTCCAGAAAGGGATGGATGAATTACTCCAGGTTAAAAAAGTACTGACAAAATCATTGCTCAGATCTTGAACAAGTGCTAGTCAAAACATTTCCAGAATACAATTAACCTGTTATTATTAACTTTTTATCACCACTCAGCATTTTTGGATTCTGATGAAACCCAGAAGCTCCAGTTCCATAACATAGCTTGGCTGTATTAAATTTGTAGCAATATATAACAAAGAAAATGAAAAACACACCTTTTGTCATGACTCTATTCGTAAATTCATCTAAACACTGTGTCTGAGTCCAGGTCACTACTGCTGTAGGTGCTGAACAAATACACTCCTGCCCTAACATGATTACTGGAAAAGAAGAAACAAAGAATTGGAAAA
>JAWWMO010000083.1:144518935-144568188 GCA_035047845.1 Dendrocincla fuliginosa | reverse complement strand
ATTCCTAATGTCTCAGGAAAAAAAATGAAAAATCCTTTGGAAGGCAATCTGTTTCAATATTATATCTATGCCTGGTTCACAGATTTGGGAGGATATGATAAACCTCCTGGCTCTTCCATTCTCTACTAATACCAAATTACGTGTTGGACATTTTTGCCTGTCATGTTTTGAGCAGCTTTCAATGAGATAGATTAAAATCATATAACTTATTTATAACAGTTGCAGTAAATTTTAGATCAAAGCAGGAGGCTATTGGACAACAGTATGTTGTTTCTTTCTCTCCCCAAGTTAGGGCTATGGAACATGGGGAGCTGATATTAAGTTCTGGCAATTTAACTCTGTTTAGCAAGGTTCTTAATAATCTCTGCATGTATATCACAGAGAACCTTTCTCATATTGCTTTAAATAATTCAAAACTGTTCCAATATTGTATTAAATAATTCAAGAATCAGACAGGCTTTGTGATTAATGATGTGTACCTGGAATTTCTGCAAACACAGCAAGGAGTCAAAGTATGCTCTAGATACAAGTGTCCTGGCACCAAATCCCATTTACTCTTTGCCAAGGCAATAGTATGTATTAGAAAATTGGAAAAATGCCTGCTGCTCAATGGAAACCTTACTTGGGCCAATGGCTAATGTGGCTGCTGAAAGGGTCTGTTCTTTCTGACAGACAATACTAATGTGGCTGAGAGCCTCTATTGTCTTCTGACTCTTATTTTTAATCTGCATGAGTAGCATTTGTGCCTGATGTGAAAATTAAATGGAGGTATAAATATTTCTGCAGGAGCTGAGGGCTTGTCCTCGTATTTTACCAGCCTTAATTTGAGAGCACGGAACTGGTTTGCTTTGTAAAGCAAAGCACATAAGCTTATTTTGCATGTTAACTTCATCCTAAAGGGCTTGGAGGTTGCTGCTCTACCCAGATGTGCTTGGGTCTGCAGTCATGAAAGGTACCTGAAGAGTCTGCTGTCCTTCTCCATTTGTTTTTACAGGGAGATGTGAGTGGAGGAGCATTATTAAGACTAAAAAAAAAAAAAAAAAAGAACAACTAAATACTAGAATTGCTGAATATTCACCCTGTTGACAGAGCAACCACTTTCCCACATTAGTACAGTTGAAACAATTCTGTTTTAGAGAGTGCTATCAACATTTTTGGCTAGGAAGTGAATAGGTTTCTGTAAGCTCATGCTATTATTTTGGTTAAAGGATTTCTCTAAGATACAAGGCAAATAATGCTACCCTGGGGTAGAAATAAAGAGACCCTCCTAAAGGTCCTTTTTTAAAATAAAGAATATGTTAGTGAGCAGAGTGGAATACCTAGCAAGGAAATTACAGATATCAGCACTATTGGAAATACTCCATAGATATCTTTATAGGAGTCTGATATTGGAATACCAGCCCAGCCACTTTACAAACATCAAAAAGACAGGCTAATTTTATTGGATTTTGGATATTTTCAATAGAAAGACTCCACAGGGATACACAGAGATGTTTCCAGCTTTAATATTTAAACACATTCAAGACTTCTAGAGACGAGAGAGGAAAATAAAGAGTGCTGCTGCTGTGGCAACTGCATTTGGCATGCCACGGCCAGGACATTCCCCTATCCATGCCTCTCTGCCTCAGCAGCAGCTGGGTTGCAAGGAAAAGGTGAGAGACCAGATTGGATGAAACACATTGTTAAAGATGCTGCACAGTGGATTTTGAAATTAGATGTACAGGCTGGGGGGGTGGTGCGTTGGTTCTTGGGCTTTTTTGTTTTTTTGTTTGCTTGCTTGTTTGTTTTTTAAGAAGGTGCATCTCAGATGGCATCTCCGGTATTTACGGGCAGGGACAAAAGTCAAGGTGTATCAAACAACTGATATCTAGAACAAAGCCCTGTATTTACATTTAAATAACAGAAGCCATTGCAAGTCATCTGCACAAGTGTTTATTTCAGTGGTTTTGAGATCCATGCTACAATAAACTTCAGCACCTTTTCACTTAGGCTGGCTGCAAAATGCTGTTCACTGTTTCTTAATTAATCAAAGCTTGGAAAGATGACCAATTAGGGTGTCTCTGGGGAAGTCTCAGGGGTGAAACATCTTCCTTAAATAAAAGGGGAAGATGCTAATTTTCCATCCCTGTGGATTAATCAAAGGAGCCATAGTATTGCTTTTGTGTTTCAGGGCACTTAAGGTGGGAAGGGAGAAGAGATGATATTGTATATCAGCCACTTTCGGGTTTCGATGGAGAGTCTGCCTTCTGTGAAGAATAAATAATTCAATCACCCATGCCTCATAACCATTTAAATCGCAATCTTTCGGTTATCATAAAGTGATTTCTCAAAGGAATAAATAAAGTTGACAAAAATAGTCTTCATCAGGGTTGACACTGATTACACCAGACTGAACTCCTTCACTCATGGGGCTCGTCCACCTTTAAATGTCATCATGAGATGACACCTGTCTATCCTGCTGTCAGACTGAACAGAGAATAAGCCTCTGTTCCCAGTGGCTTCTTTTCTTAGCAAGACCAATTCTAAGTCATAAAGTACAGGATGACAAGTCTCAAAGCAGCAAAAAGGGAATGATTTCTTGTTGCTCACTCACTTGTTACTCATAGTAACAAAGAGGGGGGAAATCACTAAAGAGGGGAGTGAGAAGGAACTTCATGGCAGATAAATTTAAAACAAATAAGATGCTGGATGTTGGTCCTGTAAAATTAGTTTCTGCAAAAGACCATGCAGAGAAATTCTTTAGTGTGAGGTTGGTGAGGCGCTGGAACAGGTTGTCCAGAGAGGTTGTGGACTGCCCATGCCCAGAAGTGTTCAAGGCCAGTTTGGATGGGGCTTTAAGCAACCTGGTCAGGTGGAAGATGTCCCTACTAATGGCAGGGGGTTGGAACTTGATAATCTTTAAGGTATCTTCCAACTCAAACCATTTTATGATTCTGTGACAGAAAACATTGACACCAGTAATGCTTTGGATTAATCAGCAGGGGTAATTCATAGCCAGATGCCCATCAAGAAAACTGGACATGTGGCCCTGTGCTTCACAAGACTGGTCTGTTGGCATATATCATCTCATTTTTATTGTTGATTGTCCATCTTTCAAGAAAACAGGCTCAGAAGACCATAGGCACTTCCATATCAAGTGAAGTCAAAGGCCAAACTATCCCTGAAGCTGCTGTCATAAGCAAAAGAATGTCTGAGAAGAGGAATCATTCTGTTGAGAAACAAAATCATGGCTGGACTCTGTGACATGGTTCACCTGAAACAAAGATGAGAATGATATTCAACTTTTTGAACTAGCCCAAAACCTTTTCCCTTAGTCAGAAAATAATTTATTATTTTTTGATGGCTTCCAGTTGTTTTATTAAATTTCTACCACTGGGGAAAAAGTTCCAAAATGTGATTGTTCACTGAAACAGATTTTTTTCCCCCCTATTTTTGCTGCAGTTCATATTTCATTGCAATACAATAAATTGACATAGTGCCCTCATGCCTCTTTCTATTAGAGGGTCTCTCGGATATTAACAGTTCATTTGCCACAGAACAGCTTAACTGGGCTCCCCTGCCCAGCAGCACAAAAGGGAATGCTCTGTGATACAAACTGACATATCCTCAGGGCAACATATACATATATAATTTAATTCCCTGTGGGTTATTTCTTACTATTAGAATGGTTTTCTGTGCTGGTAGGAAATCCTATTTCTGCTTCCATATGGACAGCTCAGATAAAGTGCCTGCCTGCCTAGTGCCTGCACAGTGCCTTTTGTCCTGTGCAAAGCACACAAAAGCCTCCTGCCACCCACAGCCTCGCTGCCTTGGACAGGAGACTTCAGGAAACAAACACACTTCAGGGTCCCCCTTTACAGGTGCTGCCAGACTCACTTCTGGCAGACAGTGTGGTCATGGTGCAGTAAAAAAAACATATGTAAATATGCATGCTTATACATATTCACATAGAATATTCTACCCCTTACCTCATAGGAAACTTCAGACTTGTACAGTGTGGCTTTTTGGCATTATCCAGTCCCTTTCCCTGTGTGACACTTTCACTTCTTTGAAGAGCTGAAGGTGCACTACAGTTCAGACCTGACTATTTAGAAACTATATGTGTATAAATGAAAGAAAGAATTCTGATCTGAGCTATCTCCAAATCTGAATTAAGTTGCACTTACCAAAGAACAGGTTCAACAGTAGCAGGAGCACCTTGTTCACATTTTACATGTGTTAAAAAGAACTTTCCCCACTTTGTTCTAATAAGCTGCTAGTCAAGAACTTCAGAAAAGAACTACAAAGGATTAAAATGGCTTTACATCTCTCTCAGCTCCTTGAGCAGCTGTACTATGCTGTAGCTGCACACATTGCTCAAACAAGACACAACAGCAGGTAACTGCAATTGTTGGGCCACAGCATATTCCAGCATCCAGCAATGCCCTGGTTAGCCTGGGTTTTAGAGGAGAAACTAAATATTATAATCTAACTCCTCCTAAGGAAGGAAAAAAGCACAATGCAACCTCTTTAAATAAACAAATAAATTTGACAATAGGATTAGCTGAGCTTCTCGGGTTAGCATCATGCTTTTCTCAGAAAGGCACTAGGCACACCTAATTAACATTATAAAAGAAACTACACATATTGGTTGGGTACTAAGATTTTCTTTGCACTGGTTGCATTGTCATGACTAAATAAAAAGGACTGATGTCTGGCTTTAAAAAAGGAGAAGGGAGAGGAGGTATGGTGAGAGAAAGGAATTACCCATTGATTTATTCTTTTACTTAACAACAAAGGGGAATGAGCAATTTAAGGTCAGCAGCATATTGCTCAGCTGGCCTCAGATCCTGCAGAATTACCAGCGTTCTGTGTTGCAATAAATTGCATGCTTTTGTCATCCCTGTTTGTTTGAAATAGGTGTGAAATGAAGAGGGAAATAGCTAAGACCAGCACTATGGACTGCGCAGATCTGCCTAGAAGGTGAACGGAGACAAAACAGTCTGTTTTGTCATTCCTGGTGATGTGAGAGCCCCTCTAATGCACAAGCAGTCCCACTGCTGTTGTAACAGCATCCTTGCAGAGTTCCAGCAGCACTGGTACCAGTGACACACACAGCCAGGTTGGTCAGAAGGGATACTGGCAATCCCAGAAAAGCTTCTCCTCCCTGCTCTCGCCCTCTGTACCCCACTGAGCCACCCCAAAGGGCTCACATTTGACTTGGTGCAGAGTCTGTGTGCTGTCCTTGTACAGATTTGTGCTGCAGGCTGCCCAGCCATCATGCTTGCAGAAACATTTAGGATAACAGTCTCTAGAGAACACACTCTGTACAAAAGGTACAAATTAAACATGGAGGTGTGGCTCAGCCAGGGCATTGCATCACACAGTGAGCAGATTGTTGACAGTCAAGTAACTTTTCAGACTAATGACTCTCTCATCAGTCCAGAAAAACAGGCCCTGTTGCTGCAGAAGGTCATACTGGCCTTTATTTTCCTCCCGGTGATGCAAGTGCTGATTACAGTGCAGCATCCAAGACAGGTAATTCATGTCAAAAGGTGGAGAAAGTGGCTTTCCTTATTGATGTGTTGTCATCACAATGTTCAACATTTCTGTTCATAGCTATCCACGTGAGTTACAACAAACAATGCCTGTGCCTGGCATTAACCTGCTCCCCAGGCTGCTGTTACTCAAAATGCACATTGACCTATGGGACACCAACAGATTTGCCATCCCTCTATTGACCAGGCACAACCTTTTGCACTGTGTGATGAAGTACCATCAAAACAACATTCCACAGCGCACTCCTGGAAAAGCAGGCAGCTCACGGCTTGGACAAGTGCACTCTTGGCTGAGGCAAGACCTGTCTGGATGGCCGGAGTGGTGGTGCTGCATCCAGCTGGCATCCAGCCATTGGTAGTGTCCCACAGGGATTGTATTGGGCCCAGTTCTGTTCCATATCTTTATTGATGATCTGGATGAGCGGATTGAGTGCATATTTAGTGAATTGACAGATGACACCAAGCTGCATGGGAATGACAAGCTGCCAGAGGCTAGGAAGGTTCTGCAGAGGGATCTGGACAGGCTGGATTGATGGGCTGAGGTCAAGGTATGAGGTTCAACAAGATCAAGTGCCAGGTCCTGCACTTTGGCCACAGTAACCCCATGCAGAGACCAGGGGCAGAGTGGTTGGGTAGCTGCCCAGTGGAAGAGGACATGGGGAATGCTGGTTGACAGCAGCTGAATATGAGCCAGCAGTGCCCAGGTGGGCAAGAAGCCAATGGCATCCTGGACTGTATCAGCAATAGTGTGGCCAGCAGGACCAGGGCAGTGATTCTGCCCCTGTACTCAGCACTGGTGAGGCCACACCTCAAGTGCTGTGTCCAGTTCTGGGCCCCTACCTACAAGAAAGACACTGAGGTGCTGGAGCATGTCCAGAGAATGGCAACAGAGCTGTAGTCAGACCTGGAGCACACATCATATGAGGAGTGGCTGAGAGAGCTGGGAGCATTTAGTCTGGAGAAAGGGATGCCAGGGGAGACCTTATCACTCTCTACAGTTACCTGAAAGAAGCTCTAGCCAGGTGGGGGTTGGTCTCATTTTTACCGAGTAACATGTGACAGGACAAAAGAAAATGGCCTCAAGTTGTTCTATGGATGGTTTAGATTGGATATTAGGAAATATTTCTTCACCATAGGTTGTCAAACATTGGAATAGCCTTCCCAGGGAAATGGTTGAGTCACCATCCCTGGAGGCATTTAAAAGGCATGTGGATGTGGCACTTCGGGACGTGGTTCAGTAGGGAACTTGGCAGTGCTGGGTTAATGGTTGGACTTGATAATCTTAAGGGTCAGTGATTCTATGTATGTTTGTCCTTCCCTTGCGTATTCTTCCCTGATGGGCACCACAGCACCTCACAAAGCAAGTACCATGAAACTCCCTACTCCTTCATTTTAGGCTTCACTGGGCAAAGAGATCAAGATACCCTAATGCTACAGTTCAATGAGCTGTGCAGCACTGTGAGCCAAAAAGTATCATGGAAGGACTGAAAATTTGCTGTTTGTTGCCCCTGATCCTCTGTCAGCACTGCCTTCAGTCTCGTACTGTTTCTATGAATGAAAGCACTTTTCCCCAGCTCAGCCATGGAAAAGGCAGGAAATATCCTGCATGTCATTTACTCTTGTTTTGAAGAAAATAATTACAGTTTTTACTGTGTGCCTTTTGCCCCTCTGACTTTGATTCTGTGTGTAGAAAAATCTTTCACTTACATTTTACAAAGCAATACATTGACTCTGTGGAGGACAGAACAAGACTCATAAATGGAGCTTTCTGTGCTGGTCCTAAGGAGGCATTGGGATCTCTACATGCCATCTCAACTCCATACTGGCTGATTCTCACTCTAAGAGTGGTGGAGGGGGAAATCCCCCAGCTGGAGTTGCTGCACAAGTTTTGGTCATTACTAAAAGTCATTCCCTTAAAACCATCTTTCCCAATCACTCCTCCAATCCTTGGCTTGGTCTTTTTGCACACACACATCTACCCCTTGTTACTGTAAGGAGTAAAGCCTATGGTCCCCTGCCACTGCACTGATTACACTTCTGTGTTGCTTCTCGCAGGACAAGCAGGAGAGGATCAGAGCTTGGAAGGAGTCTATGTGTAATGGGCAGCACTGTCATGGGCTGTTTTTATCTTTGACAGCATTCTTTCATGGCTTGTCTAGACAAAAAACAGTATTTCAAAAGCTCACAACAGACAGGAGGAGCAGTCACTGCAACCACACTATGGAATTTGATGGGCTGCTGCACCTCTCTACTAGTTCCTGCAGGGATGGGGGGAGCTGACTATCTCAGGAGACAGTCTCCCTAACATGTTCAATACTTGGTGCAGCATCAGCCTCTGCAGGAACTTACACGGAGCTGGTGATTGCCTGGATCTTACTTCTGATCTTGACAAACTCCAAATTCAGCGGGACCCAAGACCCTCAGCCTTGCATAGAGCAATGAGCAGGCACCTCACATGGACACAAGCTGCTGCCCATAAGTGGCATCTAGAGCCCAACCCCTACCCTGGCCACAGCCAAGCACAGGTTTTAAGGATCCATGTCACTTGCATAAACAATGTAAATCACCCTCAATATGCCTAAGACACTATACATGCAAATTCACAGAGCTGTGACCCAGCTCATTTTCCAGGGGAAAGTTCAGTAAAGAAGACAGTGTGATCCACAGTTTAGAGATCTAGAGGAACCTCTTCCAGAGCTACACAAAATACGTAGCACAGTCCCAGCCACTTGTGTAACTGACAGACCTCTGAAAGCAGCTTTTAGTTTATTGCAGCAGCACAGTTTTTCAAATTTTTCAAGATTTTTGTGCATTTTACAGTGAAAGAACCATTATTGACACTTTTATATGTAAGCTGCTACAGCTCCACGTTACTTGGGGCACAAAGCAGATGAGCAAAAGGCCTCTAAACTAGTGCTGTTGCACCTCTGATCTTGATTGATGTTGACACCAATTAGCAGAAAAGGAATCTTCCAGAGAAAGGAAAAGAAGATTTTATTAAGCCCTAAATGCCAAGAGTCAGAATTCAATGCAAAATTCATTAGTGCTTATGGCAGGAGTCCTACCAGCTATTGCCAAGGGGTTAAAGGGAAATAAAAATTACATAAATAGAATTTTCAGAACTTTTATATCCTAGATTGAACAGTAAATGTGTTTGGGTGATTTTGGCTTGCTGTTCTATACCCCTACTTATAAAGGCTGTTCTGGTACACTCACTAGTTTTAATCAGAGACAACTTCTACTGAAATCAATTGTGTTCCTCTGAATGAATTGGAAAATAGAGGTAATATTTTTTTCATTCTGTTCTAAATCTATTTTTGTAAATACAACATTCCTCAGATAGAGGAAGAAGTCTTCACATAGTATAAATAAAAATCTAAAATCTATAAATCCGTAAGTATATGCATGTAGATATATATATATATGCAGGATCAAAATCTGATTTTAAATTTCTGGCTCATGTACAGACAGTGACACAAAAATAATAACACTTGCCTTTGCAGACTTCTACCCTTAAACAATTGCACAGAAAAATAAAGGAGCTTTGCAAGTTTCCTGATGCTGTATCACCAATAAACACCAGTTTAACAAAGCTCTGAAACAGTACTTTAAAGCTTTGTAAAAATAAAGATTAAATATGCTTTTTATGAACTAGAAAGGAGATTGTGACAGTTCAGAGTCTGGAGAACTCTGAGTGGCTGCTGTGTAAGACAAGCACCACAGCTGCCTGCTGTTTTACTTCACAGCTCTCACAGGGACTCTTTTGGAGAAGGCACAAATATTTGGGCAAGTTGAGGCAGTTCCTTCCTAGGTCTTGTGTGCACAGCACTCTGAAAGTTTCTTGCATATTCATGCCTCTCCATGCTCACTAGATTGTGTTTTGTTTCCAATGCTATGCTCTTCAGCTTGGTAAGGAAAATCATAGGTCCCACTTCCCAAATACCAGGCACCTGCCTGCCCCAAATACACACCCACAGGTTTTCATTCCTCTGTCCTGACAGGGTGTCTGCTCTTTCAGTTCAAAGGACTGCACACACGTACGCTAGTTCCTTACAATTCAATTTAGCCACTGATAATTTAATTTCTACATGTCCTAAGACATGTTCGTCCACTGGCAGAGGATCCTGATGACCATCAGTTTACATCTACTTGTCAGAAGCCCCAGGGCAAATGTTGACTCTGAATTATCCTTCCAGTCTCATTTGCTGCATCAAATGTCATCAGAGCTTTTGACAGCAGCAACTCAGACTCGTAGCTAGAAATTTATTGCCTTTTCTTGCTTGTTGTGGACATTAGGGATTTAGTTTATACATCACTCATCTTCCAGGGCTAAGCACTGAAGTTCACTGTTTCACTTTACTGGGATAGTGCTATTCACCTGAAAAGACTTGAGCCCAGATTTATCTTAAAAATTAAAGGACTCTTTTGCTATCTTTGCATCATTTGCTCCTGCCCTGCAACGAACAATTCCCTTTTCCTTAATACATACCTGTTGTCCCCCCTTGCTTATGGCAGGGGTTCATTTTTTCATTGTAGACTTGAGCAACTTGTCACAGAGCAAGAGCTTTGTTCTCTGACTGGGGCTAAGCACTGGTTTTGTTTTTAATAAACCCTTGAAGGCTGGTTGTTGCTAAAAAAAAAAAAAGACAAAAACCCCAAACCAACCAACCAAATCAACCCACCCAAACCCACAAACACTGTGCTTTGCTATTAAACTACATATTCTGAAACTTGGTGAGCCTGGAAACTCTCATTAGAAAAAGGAGAATTCTTTGACAAATGTGTAGAAATGGGGATGTGGGATTTCAAGGAATATGCTATTTAGACTCCTACACTTATCTGAAACTACATTCCCTAAGTTTCTCCTCAATTCTTTTCAGCCATGTTATGCTCTCACAGTAGTTACATGTTCTGTAAGTGAAGATGGATTTCTGCTCATTGATAGCTGTTATCTAAGCTGCTCTGTTTTTTGGATCTTGTACTATTTTTTATAATAGCAACCCTTTTTCAGCTAAGTATTTAAATGTGGAGAAAGAATTCCTGTTCTGAGAGTAAAACCCCCCTCACAAAACCTCAGAGCTGGAGCCACACACTGCAGGAAGCTGTCCCCTTCTCTAAAGGATCTCAGCAACAAAACAAGAGGAGTCTCTGCCCAAGACTTAGAGACTATGACTGCTGTCTGTGTGTGTACCTAACAATCAAAACACCATCTATCCTGAGAAGCACTATGGATGGTTTTAACCCCTGCACCTCTGGAGGGATCTCTTCTTCTCTGTTCACAGAACTGTGGGGGAACATTTGAGAAATCAGCAGACTAAAGGTATTATTGTTCTCTTTCTCTTGCTTCTTGATGAAGAAAACATAAGAGAAAATATGCCATGGAATTAGAGTTTGTGAATCTGTCTCTCAGAACTGTGCTGGAGAACTCCATGGAGGACCGTTGTGGCATTTACAAATTTGAAATAACAGGGGATTGACTCAGTCACACCATAGATGTATTCTCAGCGGTTTAATAAAATAAGAAAGAATTCTTGGTTAAAAATCTGTTTGCAGGGAGTCAGATCTGTTTCAGTCTTATGTATAGATTCTGTTCTTCCTTCATAACAAACTAAGATGACAAGACTTCATGGGATTTCAAACTTACAGTATATCAACAGGAATGTTTTAAAGCAGAGATGCAGAGACAAGGCAAAATTTATAAATCTGCCCCTTTCTCACTCTGGCATCACCTGCAGCAGCCATGTAGTGAATAGAAAATGAAAATTGAGTATTCTTCGCAGATAGTCATATATAACAGGACCCCAGCAGAAAACCTTATGTTGCTATCCCTGTCAGATTCTATGAATCCACAAATCCTTCTAAATAGCTAATATTGCAGCTAAAGATGTGCCTAGATGTGCAAGCTGTCAGTTATTTATAAAAGACCTCTTATCAGGACCAACACTGACAAAAATATCTGCAAATGTTGAAGGGCCCTCAGCTGTCAGACAAGAAATCATCATCCAGATGTGTGATACATGTGACTGCCAAGTGCCATGTCCACAAGCAAAACATAAGAGGATAAACATCCAGGTCACCAAGAATGAACCTGATCAGAGGAAAAAACATGTGAGAAAAACAGGAGGGTTATTGTTAAGGCTGATCCTGTTGTCATTGGCAATAGGAAACATCAGGAGTCTACCTAGAGCTGTAAGCATCATTTCTGTTACATCATCGGACAGAATGGTCAGATTTGATTGTGGGCAAAGACGAGTTCCTGGCAGTAATCTTAACAGCTACTGATTCAACTGATGCTTCAGCACAAGTCATGCTGGGTGGGAGTGGTACAAATATGGACATGTGCACACTTTGGATCTAGTCCATGATCCAAACTGTTCTCAGCCCTGACTAACAAAAATAAGTGCAATAAACTATATCAGGCCTCTGTCACCAACACCATTGCTAGACAGAGAGAAGATAATACAGTAGGTTTCATGAACTTGTATAATGTCTTCTAAAAACCATATAAACTTTCAGTATCTGCATTATCTTGTGCCAGGGAACTCCACAGTTTAGTTGGAAACTGTGCAAATTGTCAGATGTAAGAAATAAAAACAAGATTTTCTTGACTTGTAAAGTAACTTATTGAGTGAGGATATTTTTTCCGAACTGACAGAAGATGGAAGTCATGCTCCATAGAACATGTAGGCATGATCCACGACAGCAGAACAGCACCAGCAATTAGTCAGAATCTCTCTATTGACTGACAAAAAGTAGACATATATGATCACTGCAGACCAATCTCTTGAGCACTCGAATTGTGTAAATGAGACCTAAAGTGTAAATTGCACAGTAAGTGACAAGAATTTCAGAACACTCATTACTCTGAGACAGTCATTTGAGGAATGAATTCTTTCAAGAAATATAAAACTGCTGGTCTTGACGACATCTGACAACTCAGTAGATAAAATACGTCCGTTGAGTGACAAATATCTGAGTACTCTAGCAATTTATTGTGTATTGCTGTCAGTGTGTTAGTGCTTGTATGCCATGACACTCCAAAAATTAGAGAAGAATGCTCCTGAGCCAAAGAACAGTGGGTTATGTCCATACGGCATCATCTTCACAAATGGCATCAGCATCTGATTCTAATTAAATTAGTTATCACCATTTGCTAAATGGTTTCTAATACCAGAGCAGGCTGGACTGTTCCCAGAAAATCCCTGCTGTTTAAGTGCTTAACATCACGGATTAGTTCCAAGAGAGCCTTGGGAGGGCATGGACAGATACTCTATGCCTGTAGATCCATCAGCAGCTGCTCATGACACTGGAAAAATCTGAAGTATGTAATTATTCATAATTATTAAATTACACAGATTGATCATCACTCCATAGGGATTGTACACTGAAAAGTTCACATAAACCATGTGAAAAATAGAGCCAGTGGTGCAGACTGCAATATGAACTATCAGAAAAGGGTACTTGTACCAATATTTTTAGCATCTGTCAAAATAAGCAAGCAAGCTATGATCATAAAAAATCTAATTTCTCACAGGTGACTAAAGCATCACAGTCCAAAATTAGGAATGCAATTGTAAGGAATTCACGCAAAATCAAAGCCATGTTGACCCAAGCGTATTTCCTGGATATCTGATTAGCACATCCAAAGCCAGCTGTATATGAATTCAGATGAAACGTATATGAATATCTTTCATCTTTAGGCTCCATAAGCTGCCAAATAATTTTGCAGATCCAAGACTGAGGGTGACTCACTCACAACTAACACCTGGTCTATCTGAGTATCATACCAAATTGCACAATTTTCCGAAGGCCAGACAGATCAAAATGCAAAGTGAGTGCTTGTAAGAGCTCAGTTTCCAGAAGGAGATGGGGGGTAGATGAGGAGCCTGATGGCAACCAAATAATGTTGAGAATTGCTGAACTCACCCAGTGCCACTCACACCTGTACGGGAATGATCAGGGTTTGCAAAGTAAGAGAGGCTGCAGTGGATCAAAACTGCATTGTCTTACTGGATAACTTGGATAAGCCAAAACCAGTCTCCCTTTCTGGGGGTCATCCTAGCTGATATCATGAAATACAAGCGATTACCAGAGAATATATCTTGAATGTTTATGGTGGTGCTGAAAAGTTTTCTAGCTACAGCAGAAATACAGAAGCTGTGACTACACAACTGGCAATGTGCAATATAATCATTAAGGCATTTAAAATTAGCATAAATTGAAAGAAGAGAAGATAAAATAGAAGAAAATTACCAAGTAACCTGAGAATAAATTGGAGAATTTGGACACCTTCTCACACACGAGTCAGCTGGAAGAACAAGAACATTCGGAAATGTAGTTATTATAAATAAACAGAAATGTGTGAACATAGAGCCTGGTTAAACAGTACAGCACAGCACATCATGGTCTGTGGCATCATGAGAGAGTTGTAAAATACTAAGGATTTAGCCGGGGCAACCCATTGGTGCATCTGCTATATTCACTTTATGAAACCACATCAGAAAGCAAACAAAGGACATGCAACAGGAAAAATAAAGCACAGAGATGGCTGTGCAGGCATGGAAGGATAAACAAGTCTTTTATTCCCTTTCTGCAAACCAGAACAAGGCAAACGACTGAAAAGTCTTTTTCAAACCCTACAAGTTCTTGACAGGAAAGAGGAAATAATGCCTGAATTGCCCAAAATGGCAAGGAGAGGAGAGAGGGCATCATGTCACACTTACAATTTGTTTCCAATTCATTCTCTCTCTCCAAGGTTCTGCCTGCCCTTTAAGAAATCTGTACTTAAAACATAATGGACTAGACAATTTCTAGACCAGGAGCCTGGTATAATTCATTTTAATGCCACTCCAGTTGGCTGAGCAATACAATAGATCATCACATTGTGAGAGAACCCTTTGGTCCAGACTATGTCTCAGACTGAACTTCTAGATCTATAGCATATTTATCATGAGACTGCTCTCACGCGAGGTTGCCATGCTGGTATGCAGTATTTCTCCATGTCTCCCTTAATGAATTTGGTTCTTTTAGCCAAAATGGAGCTATTCAACATTAAAAAGAAAAAAAAAACAAAAAACAAAAAACAAAAACCCCATGCTGACTATGTCAGAGTCAGATGCCCAGAGTTAAGTAACTGCCATGACACACTCAGGGAAGGTATCAGCTATGGTTTTACATAATGTTCAAGACTATTTTTAATATGAACTAGTGTTTAGTCTTTGAAAGATGCAGGGTATTGTAATTAGTTTCAGCTACATCAGATTCACTGCTTTTTCTGTTTAGAGCAAGCTCTACGAATACACAGAGGATTTCTTTCTTCTTAAAGTTATTCTCCTCAGCACAGAAAAAGAAGAAAATTCTACATAGTTATGAGCCATTTTTTTCCCATATCCAGTTACAAAACACTTGGAACACACCAGACTTGGGGTCACTGACTGTTCCTCTACCCAGAAACCAAGCCAAAAGGTCCAAGATATCACAGGAGACTTGTCAAAGGCATGGGATGAGAAAAAGTATCACAACTAATTAATATTTTCTTTTGAAAGAAACTTGATACTAGTTGTTTCCACTTCCTTAATGAGAAGTCAGTGCTCTGAACTTCTGACAAATCAAGTCATTTATTCAAGCTCCTTACTGAGAACTAAGGTCTCTGAACTCAGCTCTGACTGCTGCTGTGAACTTTGAACTAGGAGGTTTAAGATATAGAAGAGTAACAGAAACAAAATCTACTTTTGCGCAAAGGTCATTGTCAATAGTGTTTATTTTTTCTGGTCTTGTTTTCTCTTCAGCATAATTGCATTTTTGTCTATAAGTGACGAGTTTGACCAGAGCAGCATTGATTAAACCAAACTCACAGACTCACTCAATATTTCAGTGATGGAGGATTGCTGGAGGAAAAGAAATACTTGTTTTCACTCTGCCTTCAATTCACAGCCAGGAGTGAAGCCAGTAGTGATAAAAATCTGCTGTGCAAAGGTTTTCTATGCTATTTCCCTCTGGAAAACCTTGTGAATTCACAAAAAAACTCTGTTCTCATGAGTATCCCACTTTGTTCCAATGAGCTTCTGAGCTCTGAAGAGATGAGCTGAGGTCTCTTCTGGCTAACTGGATCATTGAAAACTCTCTGCTGCCTGTTCTCCTCCTCTCTTTAACATTCACAGTATGGCAGCTAAAGCTCCTGATCAATTACTATTCAGATTGTGCATTTATTTACTGACAATCCTTAACCCTTTTCATCATATCTCTAATTTTGTCTTGAAGGTCTTGTGTTGCTTGTTTCTATCCATATTTATGCTCTTATCTTTATCTTTTCCCCCTTGTTCTGCCTTCACACTCCCTCCTTGAGCTCATTCTTCTGGTCCATCAGGGTTTTACCACCCCCTGCTCTTGATCAGACTCTATCTCTTTCTATCCCCTGGACAGACTTCTTCCTCTGTGTTCAGCAAGAACCAGAGCTGTAGTGCTAGCGTGCTTCTGAGGGACAGTTGTTACTCCAGCATAAGAACCTGCTGAATTGCTAAGAAAGAAGAGAACAAGGCACAGAAACCATAAAAAAAAAAAAAAAAAAAAAAAAAACAAAAAAAAAAAAAACAAAAAAAAAAAAAAAACAGGAAAGGGGCAATGAGACATGGAAGTTGTGTGGCCAGAACAAACCAGGTTTTAGTCCTGCTAATTTTTAATGCCTTAACGATTATATTGCACATTGCCAGTTGTGTAGCCACAACTTCTGTATTTCTGCTGTAGCTAGAAAACTTTTCAGCACCACCATAAACATTCAAGATATTCAAGATACATTCTCTGGTAATAGCTTGTGCTTTCATGATATCGGATAGGATGACCCCCAGAAAGGGAGACTGGTTTTGGCTTATCCAAGTTATCCAGTAAGACAATGCAGTTTTGATCCACTGCAGCCTCTCTTACTTTGCAAACCCTGATCATTCCCACACAGAGCACACGCACAGGTGTGAGTGGCACTGTGTGGAAGCCATGGACCAAGCAAACAGACTGAAGCTCTTTGAAAGCACTTGGCGACTGCAGGTCACCCTGCAGGATGCAGCAATGAGTAGAAACTCAGGTCAGATGGTCACAGCACGCAACTGGGATCCAAGAGTCCTTGCACTGGCACATTATCCCAAAACACTGGCATAAAAAAAAATTGATATTCCTGTACTTCTCTCCACATGAGCTTAGTTAGCATTACTTGAATGCTAATTACAGGTGCTACATTACCTGAGAAATGCTTTAAAGTTGTGAAAGTGTAAAGTATCATAGAACAGTAGAACAAGATCCCCAGACGGTTTCTATTGAGAGATATGAAATTCAAGGCTCCTGCTGCCTCACACTTTCTGGGTAATTGCTAAAAAAGAAAATGATCTATTGTCAAGTCAACTCATTAAACAATTTGAGACTTTGAACCACTTGATTTGGGCGCAAATTTAATCAGAGAGTGTAGGGGTGAATTGGGATGGAACGCACTTCTTAACTGCTGCCTCAGGGCCCTTTTAGATACTGCAGTAACAGAATACTGTTATTTTATAAGCTAGCTGAAAATCAGCATTACTCTGTGTGCTTCATTTCCACAATGGACAGAGGAAATGCTTATTCATACTTCTGTAGCTACAATGCATTTAAAAAAGTAAACAGAGATTGTAAGGGGCTTAAATGTTTCTGACCTCTACTAATTCTGGTGGTAGGAGGATGGGGGTGTGGGGCAGGCAGGCTGGTATAGCCATTTTGGGGATCTTTCACATGAGCAGGCAAAAATGCAAAGGACCAAGACCTGTTTGTCTCCTTCCTGTCTCACTGCTGGCATGGTTTATGCCCCTACACTGCATATAGTGCTCCTGGCTCCATAAGTGCACTCCAACAAAATTTCATCAAGCCTCCCAAGCTGAAGCTTGAACTTTTCCAGGGATTCATTTCAGAATGTGAACAAAATCAATCCAACTCACTCCAATTAGGCCGCCAGTAAATAAATCTTGTGTCCTGTCATTGCAGGTCTTTTTGTTGTGTTCCAGAGTGCTTGGAAATTTTCTCAAAGTACCTGTAGTGCTCCGCTTATTTCTTTTTGACAGCTAAAACTTCTTCCTTATGTGTAATCACAGAGTCTTTGTTGACTTGCTTCTGTGCCGAGCAGAATCTGTGCTGTATTTACAAAGTAGAAGCCAATAAAAAGAGTGTTCACTGTAATGAACAGTGTTTGGAATGAAAAGTCTAATGAGTATAGATGCTATCAAAGCTGTTCTCTTGCTCAGAAGTGAATGTTAATGCCAATTACTCATGTGTCTTGATTAAACTCTCTCCGAACATTAAGTACTGAAGAAAAAAAAATCCTCCATCACAAAATCTGCACATTACAGTTGAGTCAGAAGCTGGTATCAAGAATCTGGGGATAAAATGTACTCTGTGTTCTGGTCCTTCAATGGATACCACCATGGAAGCGCCTTGGATGTGAATTATAAAAGATGCCTGTGCTGAGTATTCCACTGGATCACAGCCAAATTAGAGGACACTGGACTTAGATGCACTTCCAGGATTGGGAAAATATTTCCATGAGTAAGTGACTGAAAGTGGACATTTAATGTGGAGAAATAGGAGGTTCCACTAAAGATGTGACAGATCTCAAGATTATTAACTGGGAGCCTTATAAACCATGAGAGTAAGACCGTAAACTCTCATAGCTGGAGCTGGGGCTACTGACTCAGTTTGACTGGATCCATGTCCCCTTCTCTGTTTGATAAACCATTCTGGGGTATGTCTGTAGCAATTCTGATCTATGAATATTTTGCTATGATACAAAAAGGACAGGAACCTTGTGATATATCTCTGAAATAAGGGAAAATGGGCAAACCAGGAAGAAAAGGGAACATTAGGTTTCTCTTAAAAAGTGAAAAGTTTTATTGACAAAAGCTACTGGAATGTGTGGGGTTTTGCTTTGTTTTTTTTTATCCAATCACAAAATCAAAGTTTAAAAGAACAAGAGATACTTAAATAGTCTATTCCCAGCCATCTTCTCTGTCTCAGGCCATTGCACTTCATATAACTCTCACTGCCTTGAGTTGGGTGCTTCTTAGAGCTGTGACACAGCAACACCCTAAAACCCCCCTTGCATACCAACCTACACAGTGAATGTAATATTGGGAACAGATAATAAAAGACAATTATAAAGCTGAAATAAAACTGAAGGTGGCTGGCGGAAGAGCAACTTTCTATCCCTGAATTCAGACTGGGCTAAAGTCTTCCATTAAAAGCCTTGATGGTTTCATGAGGTTGAAGGACCCACTGCCTTTCAGCCAGCACCTGTCAGAGCACCAGAAGAGATCACAGATAAATAAGTAGATGTGTTGTATAAAATGTGGAGGCAATGAGTGGCAGGAAGGGGGATGTGTCTTGTCCAGGGACAGGCAGGAAGTCATTATCAGAGCTGGAAAAGGCCACGATGTCCCAGTTCCAAAGGCTGTGCTTTAAATATTTAACTACCCAATGTTTATCCCATTTGTTATCAATAGATCACACCACCTGGCTTAAAGAATGCTTTACACTTTTGAAAATATCACGTCATAAATCTCCATGACAGGCCTGTGCAGTGGGTGGGTACCAGTGTTATCCCACTTCACCAAACTGGGTCACTCACACACCACAGCAGGGAGAGGAAAAAGTGCCAAAGGATGCGCCTGCAGCCACTGGCTTGGGGAGAACCCCAGGGCCAACAAATGCCCACAGAAATCTCTCCATAAGCCTTGCAAAACAGCAGAGCACAGTGATTTAAATCTAAAGCTGTGGCTGCTTGAGGATGATTTGCAGGGAGTACGAGAGTGTCTCTGGATGAGCAGACAATTCCCAGGAATGGTTGAGCTCAGCGATCTCTGACAGAGGCTGTGGTAAGGCTGGGTACACAGTCACAGCACACCAGGGGTGCCTGGATGCTCTGCCTGCCCATGCTGAACCTCCAGCCAGTGCCAGTGCTACCAACAACACTGCAGCTCTCACACAAATTCAAGTTAGTAGGAGAAAGAGATTGGAAGTAATGGGGGACATATGAATCATATCTGCAAGACTTGGTGTAATTTCATTTTGAAATTTCAGATTTAAACTAATGTATTCCATGGTCAAAAGTTATTCTAGCTTCTCTGGGCAGGTAGTAATAGAAAGAAATGTGATCTTTTTGATTAAGCCAGAACATTTACTGCCACTGGGAAGTGCTGCACATAATGTACCATGGGGACAGGGTGCTTTCTGCAATTTCTGCTACAACTGCAATATCTTACAGTAAACCTTCAAAAGTACAGTGTATAGGAACTTTCAGATCATCCTCATTAACTGCATTTGTACAACAGAACACCTGTCTATTAAGGTATTAGAGATGCTTCTAGTGAAAGAAATTAAGTCCTGATTCTGCTTCCAAACACCCAGTATAAATCCAGACAACTTGTCCTACTTCTGTAGCATTATTCCAGATTTAAATCTATTCAACAAGGCTCTTAAATTTATGCCTTACTTAGGAACCTGAGTGTTTCTACCAGTGGCATTGGAGCTGCTCTCATAAGCTTTCAATCTTTGAAAATTTAAGCATGTGCCAGGGACTAAAAATTGACCTCTGAGGCTGAAAACAACAGATTGGCAGAAAGCTGAAAGCTCCTACAAAACCATTAAGGAAAATCAAAAAAGCACAAGAGCTTCAGGAGAAAAAAAAAAAAAAAAAAAAAAAAAAAAAAGGAAAAAAATTACAATGTTTAGAATAACAGTAAAATCCTGGAAGGAAAAAGGAGAACTGAAGGCTGTGAACATGCACCTTCATTTCAAATACTCCAGTATTTAGTTCTATCTCAGCCCCGTGTTGAACTGATGCTGCACACAGAGAGACTGAGCCTTCCTAAAAGGTTACACCTGAGATTTTCATACTTAATCCTCTTACAAATTCCATTATCTGCAACCTACTATTGGCGAAAGTAAGGTGCAGGAAATAGAGAACTTACCTAAGGACTTATCACACACCCAAACACTAGGAAATTAGACTATAAATCATAAATAGGGAAAATAGTTATTTCCCATAAATAGGGAAAAAATTTTATATGTCTGGCAGTAAGCTTTTGGGGTTTTGCTTGCCATTTGGGGTCATGCAGGAAATGGAAATTTCCTGTTCCTGTCAACCTGAAATGCCTCTGAAGCCACAACTGCTCAGCTGGAAGACAGTAAATACTACAGCCTTGTTTTCTTAATGCACACAAAAAAGACATAAACTGAGCCTAACCTTGCAAGTTTACTTTGGGATCATATTTATGGCCCAGGTGACTCCCAGCTCAGCCAATGCAGGATGCTTAAGTGATATTGTAACATGAATAATAAATCTTAGCTTGGGACCAAGCAGGAAGCCATTGAATGCTGACAAATGGGGCTGTTAAAAGCCACTTCAGAGATCTGTGCAAGCACAGGGAAAGCTCTGGCTGGCTGTGGGCATGTCAGGTTGCCCAAAGAGGTACAAGGATACTTGCCTTGCTATCTGCAGGCAGGTCTTTGTCCACCTTCTCGCACACGACACTTGGATGGCACACCTGATGGACACGTGGATTTCATCCCTGAATAACCTTCCCCCTAATTAAGCTGAATGCTACTTAATTCCACCGGCTTGTAAATGCTGTATTCATTATTCAGAATTATCCAGATCTGAGGGAACTGAAGGGAAGAGAAAACAAAGCTCCTTGCAGGATTTAACACCCCCTCCACTGGTGTGCAGAGACTCAACCTGAGGTGCAGTGCGACCCCCCCATCATTCTTCAAAAAGGTGTGGGAGGGGACGGTTACCAATTACCCACCAGGAGGACCAGAGGCTCTCCCTTTAGAGTGACCAAAGCCAAGGGATACTGTGGCAATGCTTGACTGGAATCAGGGGAAGAAGAAATAGGCACTGCCCTTGCAGGTGGCTGCTGCTGACCTCCCACCTCCTTCTCCCGTGGAGCCCCTGCCAGCCCCCAGTTGTTGGGCTGTGGAGCTCCAGGATGCCTGTGGTGCTCATATGTTGGAGCATGAGGCTCAGATTCCTGGCTCCCAGCTTTCCCATGGCTTGGAGAATTGGAAGGAAATATTATCATCTCTCACTTGCTTGAGCAGCATCCAAGACTTTTATTTACATCATCCCACGCTGTAGGGGAGGATGGGACCTGGTTGAGGCTCACAAGGAAATGGCAACCCAGTCATTTATCTGTGCTACACACAGAGAGCCCTGCCTTGGTGGATGAGAGTGGGAGTCTCCACAGGGCTCCATCTTTGTATTCTTTTTCTTTTGAGGTTGCACAGTAGGTCAGTGCAAGAACAAAACATGGAAACAGCCAGACATAACCACAGAATGGAAGGAGAGGGATCCAGAGTGGAAAAGACAAGTTTGAAGCTGGATGTGCATTTTCAAAGATGGTTCTGATTTGATGCAAAAGCATTCAGAAAGTGAGTTGAATACAGTGAGTCAGAACAAGCCAAAATCTGAGGTAGTTTCACCTGGAGCAGCGATATTTTATTTCAGACTTCTGAAGTATTTTGACTATCCCCACTACAGACCTGCAAAATCAATGGAATTTTCTGTGGGATCACTGATGCCCTCTCCCTCCTTTTGTCTGACCTCCTGACCTCAGCCAGGATGCATTCCCATTTTCCTGCTCCCAGAGGACTCCCTCACAGCTGCAGGCTCTTCTTGAGTGCAGCTCTCTGCATCTCAGCTCATGATTTCAGTATCCAATGAGAGAAAGACAGAAGGAGAAATTTTTACCCAGTGATGAAGCCACTCACCAAAGTTCACTGGGACCCATCACTTCCTCTCTAATCCATATTTTGAGCTGGTTTTAAATTTCTGTGATCAAGTAGAGAAGAGATCTGAAGGCAGCTGTCCCAGATCATTTCAAGCTACCTTCTTGCATTTATGGATCTAGTTGTTTGGCGGTTGTTTTTTCGTTTGCTTTTAATTTAAAAAAAAAAAAAAAAAGGAAAAAAAGACTTCCAAGAAAAATTTTCAGTTTCAGGTTGAACGAAACACACATTTAAATCTGAATTAAAGTTTTTGAACACACAGAAAAAAAGATTACAGCTTATTTTAGGATAACTCCCCCAAATATTATACTTTCTAATCAACACACATCTAGACCCTGTCAAGATTTTTTCCCTACAATTGCTATACCCTAGAACCAGACAGTATGATTTCTGATTGCATAAACATGACTTCCCCCCTGCCTTCCCAAATTTTTACTCAATTTTTTTCTCTCCATAAGCATTTTTCTCTCCAGAAGGAGTATTTTTAGGAGGATTACTCACTGAAAATGTTTTTATTAAGTTCTTTTTAAAACCAATAATAAGTTAAATGTGCATGCATGCATGTAAAAGTGCATGTGTTCAGACACGAAAATTTCTGAACATAGTCACACTCATTAAAAATTTTCAGTGAGTAATTCCAAATTCAGGGCTGTTTAGGAACTGTTTATATTTGCTTTATTCATGACAGAGCTATTTGATGCTGTTCTCAGTCTGTGATTGGACTGCTGGAACATCTTTATTCATACAGATAAATTAAAAACATGAAATGCCCCAAAATCCAGGTATCACCATTCAGCCAACAGCTCAAGGATTAAGTGGAGGTCTGATTTTCATTAATAACTGGCAATAATCTGTATATTTGTAAGCCACGTAATAGATACCATAAATAATTTCAAATAGAATTTAGACCTCAGAGTTTGAAATTCAAAATTAGGCTTTCCAGCAGTGTGACTTTCCTCAGCAGTTTGGCTTTGCCTGTTGACTAGTAATGCAGGATAGGAGATGGAATATCAGCAGTGGGATTATCAGGCATATTATTCCCACTATTGACACATGTAAAAATCCACATATATATGTATCACATTATGATTATCAGCTTCATTTGTTGTTTTAGAGAAAAACATGCAAAATGATGGCAGAACTAAGCAAAATCCCAATTTACAAATTCAAAGACATTTCCAGAGTCTCAGATATGACAGGAACAGTAATAGAAAAATCATGTTAGAAGCATGGTATATAGAGATGGGCAATTTAAAATAACAAGAGGAAATTAGACTGTAATGAGTGTTTACAAAAAAGGAAACAGATACAATAGAGAATGCAGCTCTCAGGACAGACAGATAAACTCAGAGAGGTCAAGATATCAGAGAGATACCAGAGGCACAGTAAGGCAGGAAAACCAAATGCAAGCGCAAAGTCCTTCAGGCTACAAGATAAACTGTGAAAAAACAAGCTGAGCCCTCATTTCAGAAGTGCATAAACCACTTAGTCTGTGTCCTTTGCAACACTGAGAGAAGCAGCTGTCCAGGTTTGTGAAGGTGCAGAGGACTACAGGAAAGGACTGAAATAGTGCATGGCACAGGGATGGAGGCACCTACATCCCCAAGAAACGATGCACCAACACTAATCATATGCAGTATCAGTGACAAATACTGTTTCTGCACTCCAGCAGCATCAAATAATCAAATCTGTAGAAATATTAGATTTAGTTTTTTCACCCTTAATTTTCAAAACTGTAAACACCAGGGTTTTCTTAGAGTAAAACATGCTTAAATGCCTTAGTGGGTGAAGATTTAGCAGGGACACCAGATAGGTGGGACTGGTGTCACCTGTATCACTCATAAGTGGCATGGGTTAGTTATCTCCCCTCTCCCAGTCTTTGTGCTTGCACAGGACTCCTACTGGGAAGAGATAAATAGTGCAAGGAGGAGACACAGGATGTTTCCTTTATTATGGAGTAGCAGAAGATGCTTTTTGCCCCAGCCGCTGGAAGACTCCTGCATAGGCACTCTGCTCGACACACAAAACATCTGGAGTGAATGTGTGATCAGGATCCCCTGGGTTTTCCTACCAATTATCCTCGTGCATTAATATCCAAGGAAAAAAATCACAGAATTCAACTGTAGAAATAGAAACAGCAGAATTCTGTTTTGCTGGTTTTTTTCCAGGCTGGTTATTTAGTGTAGGACTGTGTATCAAGCTGGTTCCCACCCCATCCACAGCCCTCCGGGTCTCTTCCAGGAGGGCAGAGCCTCCAGGAGGGAGGGTGAGAGAGGCTGTCTTGCTGCTGTGGGAGGATGAACTCTCACACTTTCAGAGTACTGACAGAAGAGATAACTGTGTGTAACAGGACTATGAAGTGCCTTTCACAGCAGGAAGACAGCAAGGCCACATTGCTCAGGGAGCAGCAGCATCCAGAAGCGCTGGAGATGTTCAGTCCCTTGGGCCACCTCTGTGCAAGGACATCCAGCACTGGGATGAGCAGCCCAGTGAACCCAAACAGCTGCCCATCACCTCTCACCCATCCACGAAACTCACCCTGTGGGCACCCACTGCCTGTGAAAAACATGGCCCTGCAGCCCCAGGGGGGACTCACCAGCCTGCAGTGCTGGGTCACAGGCAGTGAATAAAATTGGTTCAACAGGAAAGTTGTTTCAAAGATGCCCAAAGTGCAAATTGTTTATTAGACTGCAAATTCTTTAGGGGGAAAAGTGTAAAAGTCATGTTTTTTAAGGGCTTGGTTTGTGGGAAGTGGTCCTGTGGATAAATGACAGGCTCAATCAGAATGAATGACTTGCAGGTTCCTCCTGCCCAGGTGGCACCTGACCAATGATGTTGAGCTAGAGGTCTGTGTGCCCATCACCCATCCCCAGAGCCAGCTGCTCCCACACCTCCAAAATCTGGGCGGAAAATGGTTCCCTCACAGATTTAGTCTGGGACAGGATGACTTCTGCTTTGCTTCCTTAAAAGAAAGTATACGTGACAGGTGCTGAGACTTTCGATCAAGGAGGATTTCCAACACTGTGCACTGGCCTTTTCCCCAAAAAAAGTTAAAGTTTTCACAGTTTGAAAACAACTCCTGGAGAAGATGGCAGCAGCTGAAGGAGTTTGGCTAGAAATTGTGTTACCCCTTGATCCGCCAGCACTGCACAGCAGCTCTGTGTGCGACTCCCAGCTCGTTTGAAGGTGCTTGGGATGGCTTCAGGCTTTTGGCTTTTTTATGCAAGCAGATTTTCATGCTTTGATATCTTCTCTGACATGACTTTTGATCCAGTGGAGGTGATGCTGACAGTTTTTTCACTGGGAATATTTTGTGTACAGTGCTGCTAGAGCATTGCAGTTGCCTGAGTTATTTTGGAGGAGCTCTTTTACAAAGATGCAGGCTAATAAATAGGACAAAAAGTGAGAGCTCTGCTAACTGCAGGTTAGCAGGGTGTTTGTCCTAGTCCAAACCACGGCATCACAGCTTGTCAGCAGGCAGGGACTGTCAGAGACAATCCAGAAGAGTCAGGAGAGAAGGAAAGCACAGCACAGACTGGTCTGGGGTTCTCTGGGGTTCTGTGCAGTGAGGGCAGCACTTTGGAATATCCAGATTATTCCCCCACCCAAAAAGGAAAAAAAAAAAAAAGAAAAAAAAGGAGAAAAAAAAAGAAAAGCAGATGATGTTTCATGCTGCAAGTTTCGGGAAAAGTGAAGAAACCCTGGTGGAAAGTCTGCACTTTGCTGTCCCTGCCAGGGTAAAGCAGCACAGGGAATGAGGGTCACCAGTCAAGGTGTGATGTGTGCCTCAGGGAACCCCCTGCTGAAGGACTTTCAGCTAATTGAGAAAGTCAAACATCCATATTCCTGCTAAAAGAGAGGCTGCACTACCTTCATCAGGCATTTCAGCTACAAAGGGAATTGTTCATAAAGGCAGAAAGAATTAAAGGAGGGAATTAAAAGATGCAGTATTTAATGGGGCAGATTGATGTGCACACTGATGAGATATACCTCAAATTGACTAAATGTCTGTTTCGGCTGAAACAGCTTTTTCCTTTTTTTCCCTTGGCCAATACTATCTGTGATTTTTGCTGTCTGTGAGCTTCGTCCTTTACTGTGACCCAGGCAGAACTGAATCTGACCAAATACAAGGTGTGCTTAAAAAAAAAAAAAAGGCCAAAAAAATCACTGCATGCCCTAATTTCCACTATTCTGAGGCCCATAGAAGGAAATTATTTTTTTGCTAATGCAAGTCTCAATCCATCCAAAATAAATCCCAGCTGGATTGCAGCCTGCCTGAATGCAGTATAAAGATTCGCTGGGGCACAGTGCAAATTATACCAATGACTCACCAACGCAGCCACCTCCACACTAACTGAAGAAGGGACGTGGGGCTGAATGCCATAATTTCTTTCCTTTCCTAAGTTGATGAGGCAGTCTCATTTTCGTGTGTGTGTAATGGTATGGAAGCACAGTAGCTTGGAGCTAGTAGGCATAACAAAGAGCTAAGCTACCCTGGATTTATATTCATCCAACTTTTCCGGTTGAAAGAGTTACCCAAGTGCAAGCCCCCGTAGTGGGACTTCCACCAGAGTCAGCCTTGCACAGATTTACCTTCTGAGGGAAAACTATCCAGCCAAGCTGAATCATTTCAGGCAGAGCAGTTGTAAGGGCTTGTTTACACAAAGCTGCTCAGAAAAGTTGATCTGAATTTTTAAGTGGATTAGTTAAACTGCATTAATTAAAGCCCTTCGTGGGAACTGTCAGAATTAAAGTGGTTTTGATTTGATTTGGTTTACTTCTCTTCCAAGCCTAAGTCATATTAAGGCCATTTTAATTGTGAAACGGAAGGTTTAATACAATTTACCTAATTCACTTTAAACTCCTGCCTTTAGTTAATTTAAATCAACTTTCCTGATTTTCTCTATACACACATGGCCAAGGAAAAGAGAAGACCACTTAAATACAAACACCTAAGAGAAACTTTGAAAAAAATCCAAATATTGCACTAGCACCTCCAGGACATTGCTATCTTTGCCACTAACAAGCTTTGGGAATTGAATGTAGCAATGTCAAGGTCCAAAGAAATACAGTCAGAAACAGATCCTTGGTGTTGAGCTACAGCTGCTAATCAGAGACAGGTTGGCCAGTCCTGCACAAAAACTTGACTCCAGCCTAAAATAAAAGAAATAAAAATAAGAAAATGCCTCTTAGATCTCAGGAAAAAACAGGGCTTGGGCCATGGGCTGTGGAAGGGGAAAAAGAGAGGTGCCTGAATATGCAAAAGAAGAAGGAAATTTCATTTAAAGCTCTGGTGATAATTTCTGCCTCCTTACTCCCTCCTGAGCCAGAAGGCAGAAACAATATTGATAAAATGCTGTTGGAGGAGACCATGCAGCCCTATTTCAGGCACCGGTACAAGGGAATAGCCATCCAGCAGCCTGAAGCTCAGAGATTTGGGACATGGAGGCATACAAGTGACTTTGCACAGCACCAGGCCTGCAGGATCAGCTCTGAGCCAAGAGCCGATCTGCCAGCCCACCCCAAAGTGTCACCCATGAACTTCAGAATTCGAGGTGAATCTTTGAAAACCATCCATTTCTGCAGGTGCAAGTTGCTCTCACGAGGCCCTTGAATGCCCACAGAAATCTGCACCCTTTGTGCATCCCATTTTTGGAGCTCCCAGACTGGCCCTGTGCAGCAGTGCCACAGACAGACAGCGCCACGGGGAGCAGCACGTGCAGTGACAGGGTTACTCTGCACCAGATGAATGATCAGAGCAGGGAACTGCCACACTAAATGAGAGGGAGTACAAGACAGGCTGCTTGTGCTGCTGAGATCCATTTTAGTATTGAATCATACTCCACACGGCAGGCTCAGTGAGAGCAGAGGTGGTGATTAGTGGGACTGTGTCTATTTGGAGAAGACTGTATGCATGACTGAGCATGAATGGCCTGATTATGAGTGGGTGGAACTCCACTGGAAGGGACTGAGCGGGCAGAGCTGAGGTAGCAATGATTAGCTGCCATGCAAGATAAGTTATTGTCCCCTGGGATGCTAAAGATATACTGTACTTAATAGTTCACTGGCCAAATGCACTCAAAAGGTTGGTATTGTCACAGCTGGAAACATTCATTCACGTAATTAGTTTACTTTTCCAGTTTAAGCCAAATGGAAAATCCCCCTGTAAAGCACTCTTAAGCCAGCTGTTGAGCCGGTGTTGATCAGCACAGTCCTTTTGACTTTGCAAAGTTGTCTGGTTTTACCTGGAAGGACATGAGCTCCTTTAATCCCCTACTTTATCACAATGGTTTATCACAGCCATTTTAGGGATGCTCTGGGGTCTTCTCTGAATAATCTGACCCAATGATTTATAACAGCAGCCTCTGAAATCAATGGAAAATGAGCCATTGTGTGACAGGGTTGTTACCTGTCCGTGATCTTAATTCCAGGTGTGTGACAGGGAGGACGGGAGATGACTCATCCCTTGTCAGAAATCTTCTGTATCACAGATTTGCAGTTATACCTTTCTCCAGAGGAACCTCAGCTACTTGCCTGTAATAAATGATCTTCAGGTGACTTCCTCTCCCTTCTCTGGGAGTCATGAATATTTGACTTAACAAATTAATCTTTTCACTCCCTTCATAGAAAGACAGATACCTTTATATATGGAGTACATGAAAGAGAGAATAAAAAATAGACCACAAAGGAAAGAATCTGATTTTCGAGTAACTCTGCTCATCATAGTGGTTAGGCCAGACCCTCAGCCACAACAGAGCAACACTATTTAAATCAGCGATTGTATATCTTCATCTCTTTTTAGCTCACTGGTCCTACTTTGCTGGCACCAACATTCAGAGCCTAGACCTGGATTCAAAATCAGCACTTACCCAAGCAGTTTCAGCATAATGGATCTTGTCATCATCCTCCAGTGGTGTTTACAAGAGAAGATGGACTTTTTATCTCAGAAAGCTGAAGAATTTGAAGTGAATTTCTCTCTCTTCACAAAAAACCTGAAATGCCAGGGCTAGAAAGGATTCATCAAGATACTCAACAACACCATAACCACGTCATCAAACTTTGCATAATTGACCATTTTAGGAAAGAAGTGCCCAGCAAGGCTGGCAGCCTTCTAGCGATTCTGCTTCATAGGGGCATTTAGATTTGGGTTTAGATGCACAGGCACATGGCTTTGTGGGGAGAGGACCATGTTGTTAATATCATGCTCCATCATCTACATGGCAAGGGAGGATAACAGCAGTGACAGCATTTTGTGCTGTGTTATTCTGTCTGTTCTTTGTTTTGAGTCTTTTTGTTTGGCCTTCAGTAGCAGGGCTGGGTTCTGGTCAGGGCTGCTTGGGCATTCATAGTCCTCCTTGTGCAGTGTTACATCCTGTGAAGAGATGTACAGGCAGCACTTAAATTTCCACACACCTCTTACAGGCATATCCAGAAGGCTAATTCTGCTGGGATCCACAGCAGGATATCTGTCTTGAGCCTTGCCTGTCTCTTTGCTTGTATTTGCTTCTGCATTCTTTGCTTTAGACCTATTTGATGCGTTATTGAGCCTTGCAATTATTTTTCCATTCATCTTTTCCTTTCCTGACTCATTTAGCAAACAAAAACTTCTTGACCTGTAGTGCATTGAGACATGCTGTCGAGCTCAGTGTGGTGGAAAGTGGGAATCTGCTGCCTTTGGAAACCCTGTGAGCCAGTAGCAGGGAACACTTGTCCCCTGGACATTTTGTTCCAGTTCCACTCCAGCACTTGCTCATGCAAGAAAGCAATTTTTGATCTGGATTTGTGCAAGAAGAACAAAACATCCTGCTCATTTCCTACCTTCAGGCAGACTTTCCAAAGATTATAAGAGGAGGATGGGCTTATGGGCTTTCTGGCCAAGAATGCAGCAGACAACAGGACAAATAAGCACAATGGCAGAGTCAGGTGGATGCTGTGCCCCAAAACAGACCAAAACTGCTGAGTTTCACAGCCTATCTGCTCACTGATGTCCCTCCGGTACCAAACTGTGTCATATCTGGGTCTGCCCCCTGCAGTGCAAATCCAAGGGGTCCCAAAGGGTTTCACCAGTGTGTTGCTGTTTCTCTGCATTATCTGTGAGTTTTTGAGAAAACTAACATTTTGAGAGATTTGTGCAGACAGGGGTGCACTGCATGCCCCAAATGTCTGGGGTGAAATGGCACACTCATGATGAGCTGCCAGGGTGTCCTCAAAAGCATATCTCATCCCCACTGGCTAGTTGGGATTTCAAGCTGGCTGTTTCAATCACAGGGAAAACAACCTGCCTTTTTCTCAGCATTTCTAGTGCAAAACCACATGTTCTGTTGTCCTTCTGCAGCTGTGATTCTCTTTTGCCATTCCTGTTTCTGTCATGGTTTTTGTTTAGTGGGAAAGGCAGGGAAGGGACTCTGTCCTTATGTGAGGAAAGGCAGTTTTGCTCTCAGGTAACACAAGCTGCCACCCAAAAGGAGAATTAGAATGAGGCTGAAAGATTGGAGTGTGTTTCTAAAAATTGGAAGGGGACATGTGCCAAGAACTATTGCTAGGTGAGTCCTTGCTGTCAGAGGGGTGGTCAGTCTGGAAAAGCCCCCTAAATGGGGGCTCTTTTCCTAGGATATTGAGGTTCACTTATACAAAAGGAAAGGTCCCAAAAGGTTTCCCTAAAATTATAGCACAAACCAGAAGAACCAACCAATGGGTCCATCAATCTCAAAATTTATTTTGAGGCAAGTTTCACACAGAGATGGTAGGAAGTGCAGAGCTCCCTTTCTCCATGGCTACAGGGAGTGTCCAGCTGCCTGTAGGATCATGACAGGGTACAGACTAGGGATAAGTGTGTTTCCTTACCTTTAGATCAATGTTCCTGTAGAAAGTTTTTTGTGGAAAGTTTCATACTCTCTAGCTGAGTGGTAGAGGAAGGAGAGGCCAGTTGCTTACCGTGTACTGGTCCTGTCCCTGTCCTGGGATTTAGCTGTCAAAGACAGGAACACCAAAAAATGGAGCAGCCTCTTCCTCCATGACTCAGGTCAAGGCTGTCCAACCCATTTTTCCATGGTGGCTAAGAGATGTCCTTGCCCAACCATGTCACCAACCCCACTGCAATGTAGGCCACCACCAGAGTTTCCCCTGCTGTGACTTGGACATTAGGGCTGGTGCCAGGAACTTGTGTGTGTGGCCCAGGCCTTGGCTACCTGTGGAAAAAGATGCCTGAGTTTGCCACGGCTGAAGGGGGCTCCCATTTAAGACCAAAATGGGGTACAGGTTGGGGCTCACTGTCTTGCACTGATGACAGACCTCTGGATGGATGTTGGAGAAGGGAAAGAACAGGAGTGTGCCATGAACTGGTCACATCCTTATCCAGCTGTCTGGCTGCAATAGACAGGAGAAGCACCAAAGGAGACGCAGCCTCTCTCCACCACCAATGACAACCCTTCCCCTCTCATCCTGTGGTCACTTGGCTTCTCCTCTGGCAGTCTGGTCAGGAGCAGCCCTTTTCATACACATCCTGGGCCACCCATATCACCAACCCACCCTGTGAGGTGGCCAATGTTCTGTCTGCTGTGACACATCACCAGGGCTGGTGCCTGGAATTAGTACTGTATCACTGTGACATGGCTATTATCTTCCACCATTCAGCCGAGAAGAAACAATTAAAGAATAAAAATACATAAATAAGTTAATGAAAATAGATAATGCCTGGTAATATTCGGGTGGAAAAATAGGTAGTTGTAGCAGGTATTTAAAGAACAGGACCTCAGCAAAGGTTAGAAAAGAATTAAAAGTAGCAAGTCCTTCACACTGGTCAAGTGTAAAGATTTGTGTGGTACTTGCTGCTGAGATTTGTGGGTTTGAAGACTAAATTCTGGAAGAAAAATGCTTGCCAAGTTGACTGAAGGCAGCATTTCACACATTTGGAATTAAAGACATGTCCAGTGTCAGACACTGCATCCACAAGTGACTGATGGTGCTGAGCATGGATCAGTGTGAACTGCAAGACTCATGTCTTTCTTTGCCTGAAACAAACCAAAGAATTTTGCCAGGGACTGTCCTGTGCTACACAATTCAGCTGAACACTACAGTGAAATACAGGAATTAGTTCCCATCTGCTTGGTTCACTGCAGGCTGCTACCAACAGCCTCTTTAATTGACGGAGGCAGTGAGCACAAACTAAAACACAGGAGATTCCCTCTAAACATCAAGAAACATTTTCTTTTTCCTGTGAGGGTGATTCATAACTGGCAGGGAAGTTTTGAAGTCTCTAACCTTGAAGATATTCAAAAGCCATCTGGACACGGTCCTGGGCAATGGGCTCTGATCTTGGGAGTTGGACCAGATGACATCCAGAGGTCCTGTCAAACATCAGTCATTCTGTGAGTCTGTGATTCAGGCACCAGCCACCACAGTTAAGTGACTGATAGAGTCAGTCTGAGTGATGCCGCAGCTCATGGGCCCACAATGAGCAGTCCACATCCTCTGTGTGTAAACTCTGACTTTCCTTTGGAGACCACCAAAAGGGCAGGCAATTGCCAGTTATCACATCATCAGATTATAATTTTCCAGGCAGTGGACCTGTAAGTGGGGCAGTCTTCAGCTGGGAGAAATTAAGATCCCAAAAGGCTCACTAGTCCTGTGTATTTTGGACTTAACCCAAGAAAGCTCTCTATGCAGCTCATCTGCTGCCTTCAGTAGCCATATTGCCCTCCAGGAAAGCAGGTGTTTTCTAGACATCCGTAAAGCTGCTGGGATGAGAACCAGGCTGAGCAGTTCATTATCCATTTCTGTGCCTGTGTGTGAAAGAAGGTGCTGAAACGCTGTAATCCTCCAGCATTTTGCACCTTCTTTGCATTCAGTCTTTGCAGAGATAAGTGGTTACACAGGGTGCAAACCAGTGACGACTCAAGCCTGCAGTGTTTCCAGATGGGATGAACTACACCAGCACCAAGAAGCCCTCCCTGGCAGCTCCTGCCTGTTTTGCAGACACTAGGAGTTCATGAACATCAGCTGAGCTCCAGATAAGTATGTGGACTTTGTGATGCTCTTCTGAGCTATTTAAGGCTTTTGTTCACTTGTCATTCCTCATTTCCTCATTTTACTCAGAAATCTCAATTCCTTTACGAATATATAGTTCAAACTCTCTTAGCAGCTAAATATATAACCTGTATGAAAAGGAGTAAGTGCACCTTGGCCAGGTTCACATGCTGCAGGTGCTGCAGTTTAGAGATGACAAGTCAATAGTAAATAAATTCTGGCTGCATGCTTTTTTCACCTTTTTCCTCTGTAGTGAATCCTTTGGAAATCCAGCACAGCTGGGACTTGAGTAAGGCATTCTTTGCCTCCCTATTTAGCTGTTCCATCATGGAATGTAGTGATAGTCAGACAAGTAATTACATAAAAAGGGCACCTAAGTTCTGTAAGTACATGTTTTCTGTGGGCCTCCTGAGGCATGTGTGCCAAGTTTAAGGACTGTTTGGTTCTCTGTTCCCTCTCTCATTCCTGTAGCCAGGGAAGTGCTAAGCATGTCATGCTCAGATGTCCTGCCTCTCCCACAGCATTGCCAGTTAATGGCTGACTCCAGAAGCTTTGCACTTGGCAATGTTTTAATAAGCAGAAAGAGCACAGCTTGATTCTCAGGTAACAGGCTGAGCTAGCTGTGCTGGCAGTCAGAGCAAAAAACATGGTATTGACTTGAAGACTGAGTGAATTTGTAATAGAAATTGTGGAGGAGGAATAAATGTGGCATACCAGGATGTCACTTTTACACTTTCCAGATGATAACTGCACTTTAAAGCAGAGAATCTCTGACAGTGACGTCCTCTTTTAAGCATCCAACATCTATGCCCGTACTTGGTCCTCCCGCAAGCCCCCTGCTTCCCCATCTCTCTCTGACTCACATTGTGTATTCTTCACAAAATACACCAGCACAGACTCTGTTTATGAGAGTTACTCACGTTTGTTTCCAAGTTAGAATTAGTGTTTTATGAGGTGGTGGCTGGGTTAAGAGCAGGGAAGTCTGCACTTGGACAAGGGCATTGAAAAGCACTCACAGGGGATAAAAGTTGCAAGCCAAGTAGCACACATCTGAGTGTGTTGCATAAAAAAGTGCCTGAAAAATCTTTTCTTGCCTCTAACTGCAACATCTTTCAGGGCATCCATGAAATCAACATCCAAGAGAAGTTTATTTCCTCATCTTGTGCTGCACCACTGACCAGAGTATTTATTCCTTGGAAATTAGTAGACGAGATGGAATCTGTCAATTGGCTGAGATATTTGGGATGTCATCATGCAGTATCATAGAGGGAAGAGAGGCCTTCTGCAGCGCAAGGTCACATCTGGGTGTGTGCCCTGATACAGAGAGGAAGGGAAACAAAGGATAGAAGTAGCTACTGCCTTTAGATTACAGAATCAGTCCTTGCTGGAAGACCCTGTGGCACTGAAATATCTAATTTATTTTCAGGAAAGGGTGAAAAAAGGATTAAAAGCAAGAAATCAGGCTTTCTACTTTTCTGGGAAAGCAAGGCAGTTTGATAATAAGCTGCTTTCCCATCAGCAGCTCAGGGTGATGTACGTTCAAGAGCCACATCCCTTGGGACAACACCCTTGGCAAGTGTGGTCAACCCTCTAGAAATCTTGTTAGAGTGTGAAAGCCAATGTCTGTGAGGGAAGGATGCTAAAGTCTCTTGCAGAGGGCAGGGAGCTGACCCTGCAGGGAGGGATGTTTCACAAACTAGACTGCACTGGGATGCTTCCACCCTCAGGAGAAAGACATGCTCTACTCTCTCCAACACATCTGCTCCCAGAGGCAAACTCTCGATCTTTCAGGGCTCCAAAGATGTGTCAAAACATGTGCCTCCAAAAGACATCAAATCACTATTTTATCAGGTCACATTAGGCACCAAAGATCAAAATCAAGCCTATGTAAAAATCTTTAACAGTATGTGAATCAGGGAAAAGTCAAAAGCATGATGAAAACAGTAATTTCTTTGCCTCTAAAAAATATGTTTGCAGCCTGATTAGAATAGTCCTAGAGAATCAGAATATGAAAACAACTACAAAGAAAGCTCCAAGTACCACATTCTGCTCTTCAGACCTTGTGTAATACAAACCATGAATAAAAGTTCCAAATGGAAAAAAGGTAAATGAGCTATTTGTAAAATTTATTTTAATGGTGACTGTGTTATTAATAATATATTTAGAGAGTTATTTTCAGCTATGTCCCTAGATCCAGTGAAATAATTACATATTCCAGGAGTAAAAGGATGAGGAATTACATATATCTTAGTGACCAATTCTATAAATATGCTGCTAAAAATTAGTAATCATTGTCACAGCTGGCTCAAGAGAGACTTGTTAACTAATTATAGATCAAGCTATGCATTAAAATTAAAGTCATTTGCAGGATATTACAGCAAATGTAATGTTCCCAAGAGATATTAGATTGACAGTCATGGAATCTCAAGTGGCTGTGTAACCTCTGTGGCTTGGTCAGCACAGAAACAACTTTTCAAACATTATTGGAATGTTATGTAGGAATTAGGCAGAAATGCTATCTACGATGGGTCATTCATTAAATTTCTTGACCTGAAGATTCTATAGAAGAGGTACTAACCACAACACATATTGCTCCAGTAAGCTACTCAGACATTGCCAGGTTTTGGCTATCACTGTCTGGTTTTGTGTTTCACAGTACTGTGCATGATGGGATCTCAGCCCATGCTTAGTAGCCTTGCCATGATATAAAACACACAGAATAATACCACAGGCATTCTGCTCCTCAAAGCTGTATTTCAGGAATGTGAAGTTTATTTCCTTATTTAACACTGCCACAGTCAAGATTTCCTGCATTACATCGGTCTAATACGAATACTTCACGAGTACTTTAAAATTGTGGATAACTTGAGAAAGAGAAGGAAGTACAGTGGCAAATAAAACATACTTTCTTATAAATCACAGACAGAATTTCCAGGAATTTATCCTGGAACAGAACCTAGGGCTGAGTGGATGACAAAGGTTACAGCCCAGTGAGCACACACAGGGAATCTTTATCACCTTGAGCTGCAGCTCGATCACTGAAAATAGAAAGTAGGGAAAAAAAAAAAAGAAAAAAGAAAAAAGCAATACACAGTGCAACCTTGAACATCAAAAAGACCAAGCAGGCTGACAGAGAGGAGTGGGATACTTCCACCTTCTTGATATCTTTGCTCTGGCTAAAATATTATTAATATTTTAGTATATTGACTGCTGCATACTTTTCTGGAACAACACCTTTAAAAACCAAGCCCATGCAATACAGAGATGAACCTGGATGCTAACTGATTGAGAGCAACTGCAAGAGACAGCACTGTAAAAAAATGGACAAAAATATGGACTGAAGCTAAGTTGCCTTTTTTTTTTTTTGAAATTTAGATTAAATTTTCCATTTGTCAATAGAGAACAGAGCATCTGGTTGCAAAGAAGCTGGTAGCTGGACTGCAGAATTCAATTACAAATAATCTGCATCACTAGATACTTTTAATGTGCCTGAAAACTATTTTGATCCAATAGTAATTGGTTTATTGTACACATTTACAGGTACACAAAGAAAACAAAAACTGTGACTGAGCTAAAATTCAGCTCATTATTTGCTATTGTGGCATTAATTATTGACCAGATTCTTCAGTTACTGAACAGTTTAAATCTGCCACGTGCGGTAGTCATTCTTCTGAACATCATGTTGGAAGCCGGTCTATGAGAGATGAAACCTTAAAATGTAGAGTAATAGCACAGCCCAGTGGCTTATCAAAGAATAAACCATCACTTAGACATCTACTGATCTGGGCAATTTAATGTATTTCATTAAAAAGTCTGGAAAATGTGAAAACAGGAAATTATTCTAGGGTCAGGTAGAAGCAAATTCTTTATTCAAATCCATTTTCTTTATCCAAAATAATTCTGAAAAACTGCTTTCAGTTACAACTGCTATAAAGCATATCTGTCACACTCAAGCTATATTATATAGAATTATTATTCAAAACTATATTTAGAATAATAATTTTATTTAGAATAATTTATGCTGCAAATTATGTTTTTATTATAATTTTACTGTTGTAAAGAATTATTATTTACCTCATTATTGCCAGACATACTTGCTTGGATCTGTTTTTCTTTTCGTGTCAATTTGCATTTATCCAAGCAGTCATCTGAAATCTATCAACACTGGATTATGTCCACCATAATCAGTGCCTGGCTGGGCCTGTCCATGGGAGAAGGGTCCAAATGCAGCTGTTGGACACCTGAAAATGGAGCTTATACATGTTAGTACACAGACAACACAAATATCTGTCCAAGTCACCAGGAAATACAATCAAAAGAGCTGTGCCATAGTCAGTCTCCTCTAAGTAAACAGAAATATCTCAGTTTAGGAAGCATTGCTCTTTCCCCTGGGATGAAGTGCTTGACTCTGTCCCTTCATGGGAAACTCAGCTTGTCACAAAACCTGCAGAGAGTCCAGATCTGGAGTATGGATATGCCAGCTGGGAGGAGAGAGATGGGAACCCCCATGGTCAGTGAAAACTTCTGAAAGGAAATTTATCATGTAGTGATCAAAGAACATAGAAAACCCTGACAGAGAAGTGGCAAATGAAAAACAAAGCTTTAGAGGGATGCCACTTGAACCAGTCAGGTCAAAGAGCCTGTGTTGATAGTGTAGCAAACATGGGTCCCCAGCAGCAGAGATTTTTCTCTATTGACTAGAGGAAACAATCCACCTGTCCTAGATAATTCCCTAAATTAATTCTACCAGAAGATGCCACAGATAAGAGGTGACCTTGCACACTGAGTCAGTTTGTTAGACAGGGTATTGCTGACATAGCCAAGTCCTGCCACAAGTCTCTGAAACTGAATTTTAGCATTGTGTGTGGTTCAGATACATCAACTCGAGTTTCCATCATAGCTAATTTAGTCCCAGGGGTAAAAAGAATAGAATTAAAATAATAATTACTAATACAGCTAAACTAAAGGAGACTCAGACTCTAAGCAGTATTAATGCTTTTAAATTTCTGTGCAGCCACAGAGATAAGTAAATGCAATCTACTGGCATTTTGACCAGCAAGAAACCAAAGGTATGCCTCACCATTACAAAATCCCTGGGGATTTAAGGATGCATGGAGAGACAGACACAGACAAAGGAAAAGCTCAGCACCACTCTGGATTCCATGTTCTGATGATTGTGAGCAGTGTTGATTTCAAAAGATGTAACCTGACATCCATGTAGCACTGTAACTCTGGAAGAGTGGCATCACCCCTAACTTGTGGTGTGGTACTTGCAAAGAGTCCCAGCTGGCCATTATGTATGAGAAAGTCCCAGGCAGTGACCCAGCAGCTGGAGAAATTAATACGTCAGAATTTATCACATCTATGATGGTGGTGATGGTAACATGACTCAAAGAGCATTTCAGGAGGGAAAGGATCAGCTGGACACTGAACCCTGGATGGTTTCCAGCTGGTAAGCTGGACGAGGTCCCCTGTTTTGAAGGTGAGTTGGGAATGTTTACCTATTTTAGTGCTGCCATGACCTTTTCCTTCAGAACCAAAGTGGGGTCCCTGGAAGGTTTTCATTGTATAGGCAGAGGTAGCAGAGAGTTATGAAGAAGTAACTGGTGCACTGCCTTTGCATGGATGTGAAGCAATGCAGAACAAGTCCTTGCAGAGTTGCTTAGAAATCCATCTGGTCAGGAATGCAATCAAGGATGAAAATGCCTTCTGTGTGGAAAAAAATAAAGGGAAGGAGTTCTTATCACACACATGTCCTTTGCAGCACCAGTTCCAGACCACAAAGCAGCCATGCCATGCACATCTTTTCACTTGTCTAGAGCCTAAATATGGCCACTTCCAAAGTCCAAAGTTTTGTTCCCAGTACTCCTGTCCAGTTCAAATGTCAAGGATGCTTAAATCTGGTGAGTGGGCCTTGCTGCTTGAATTTACAACATTCCAGGAGGCTGCAGTGACACTACCATACTGCTGAAAACTTCCCCAGACCCAGTGGGGCTTAGCAGAGCATCCTTCCAAAAGAATTCACTCTTCTTTCATCTGTTTTCTCTCAGACCCAATCCAGTACATGTTGACAGAGGGCCTTTTGCCTGCATGTTCTCTGGGTGACAGAGAAAGGACTTCAAAAGGAGGACAAAGTCCACTGTGGCACCCAGCTCCATCGAGATGCTTCCCAGCAGGCCTTGTCCTGTCCGAACAGCTTGACTAGCTGTGAGTAAAGGCATACTGAGCAGGATAAATTTTGTGGCTCCCTGATCAGCAACTCTCATTTTTTTCTTCCTTTCCTCTTTCATTCTTACTCTAGGTCTTGGTGTCTGATTAGCATTGATATTGTCTCTTCTCCTTTGGCAAGGCACAGTGTGCTTCCTTGCCATTCAGTCTTCCTTCTTCAACTTGTCAGACAAAAGGCCTGTTTGCCCATCCATATTTTCCTGCTTGTCTGTTTGACTGAACTTTTAGCTCATGTAGTTGGTCCTCCAGAGCAGCTCTACCCTCCTGACTCTCTGGTTCAGCAGGAGTTTGCGAACTCTGAGTTGCCTGTACAGCCTTGAAACCATCTCTGTTTTCTCCACTTGCATCCCTGTCATCTTTTCCATGAGTTCTCTCAATCCTCCCTCTGGGCAAAGAAAACCTCCACCAGGAACTTCCTCAAGAACCATGTCCACAGCTCAAGCATGCAGACATAGATCACAACCAAGACAACAAACATTTCCCTCCCCTGGTTACAGTTGTCCTTTTGTCAATACCAGGATATTTTTTTTCTGTTTCGTAGTTGTGGAATGTCAGCAGTGCACACAGCTCCACCATATTTGAACACTGTTTCCACTGATATTATCTTACCAGTTGAATGGCATTTTTCAGAGGGCTTTGTAAACAACACTCTCCTAGAAAATGAAATATGAAGTTCTTTTAATCCAAAATCCCAAGGGATTCACCTAAGTATTCACATTCCATCTTATTAATATTCTTGATGAAATATAGGTTAAATCACCAATGCTGTTTATGTTTAGAAATACCATGGAACTATTACAATATTGTCCCTTCTTGGAGTCTTTGTTGGAGAAATATGAAGAGTATCTTTGCTTACTGCTCTTGCATTGTTTTGTTACTGTAGGCTGCTTTCATTCTCTTATTTAGGGCATATTCATTCCAGTTGTCATTAAAGCATTGCCACATATTCTCCTTTGTTTTGCAAAGACTGTTACATGACAGTCTTATTTTGCAAAGTATTATCACATCTGTGCTTCTGCCTAATTTTAGCATTTGCCATAGTTTCTTGGAGATGTTGTGATTTCCAATGGCAAGTGTGAGGTATTGGAAGCTGCAGATCCCAGAAGTCTTTTCTACTCAGGAAAAAAAGCAGGATGTCCTTCAAAGTACAGTTCAGCTTCTCAGAGACCTAATTCCAATCCTTCTTTTTTTGTGCCTACTCCCTTTGCCCAATCACTTATCGCTGGAAGGAAGATGGTTTACTCTTCTCCTTGTCTCATTCCTCATGAACTTTTTCTTTTTCATGCGTATATTACCTTTGATTTTTGCCTTCCTCTCTCAACATCTGAATTTATACAATTTAGGGCTTGTAATTGTTTCAGGCAGATAAAATATTTCATTCATGAATGGCTTGAACTGTGCTTAATGTGCTTCCCTTCCTTACTCAGAAGGTAAAAAGTTTCAATGAAAAGATGTCTTTTTTGTCTAATTTCCTGCTTGGTCTTTTCACTCTCCTTGAAAGCAGAGTGAGTAAGTATTTGGGAACTATGTAATTCACTTATAATTGAAACAATAGACCATAAAGGCTCCTTGAGAGCAATTACATCTATCGAGCCAATGAGTCAGTTGTGCATTTGCACTAAGTCCAAGCAATAAAATATATTTATGATTTTTTTTTAATGAAAGCTACTGCTCACTTAGTCTTTGGAGGCAGCACAATGCATCATGAGACAGGGAGGCTTAAATGTGAATCTACGTGAGCAGTGTGCGTGACTTGCCATGAAAAAAGAGTGCAATATGCTTTGTCTGGGCACGCTGCATCCAACCAAAGAGTCAGTATATGTGTGACTAAATGCAGTGTGAAACATAATGGTTAATCTAAGAAAACTAAAGAAAAACCTAAAGCAAATTTGAGACCATGGTGCTGAAGAGAAGATAGTGAGAAGGGGATAAACTGTGTATTACTAAAATTAGAAGTTCCTCAGTTCCTTTGTTTGCTTTTATCTTCAACCACATCATAGGCTGACTCTGCTGACAAGTCTAGTTGAGGGCAGAAAAAAGCAATTAGACTGTATTAATCCACCCATCCAAGAGGGATTCTGGGAAAATGAAATCCTGTGCAAGACACTAGACTACAAATGAAGGAGCCTGGGATCAGCTACTAACTATGTCAGAGACATGCTTCTGTGTTTGATGCTGGAATCCTGCTGTGTCTGTGCCCCATGACTCTCTGTAATCCTGGGCAAACACATTTAGTGCTGTACCAATACCCAAATGCCGGTCTCCATAAAATGGAGAACAAAGTGCTCTTTACTTTTCCCTTCTGCCTTTTTTTGGGGGTCAGAATTAGGGCACCTGCTCCTTTATTAGGCAGTTCAGAGATGTCAAAGTCCATGAGAGCTTTGCACAGGTGTAGCAGCCCAACCCAGGCACAGTCTGTAAAAATTCATAGAACCATTAAGGTTGGAAAAGACCTCTAAGATAATTGAGTTCCTCTGTTAACCTAGTACCACTGTGTTCATCATGAAACCATATCCCCAAGTGCCACATCCACACACCTTCTGAACACTTCCAGGCATGATAATTCCACCACTTCCCTCTGTAGCATGTTCCAGGTGCCTGACCACTCTTTCAGTGAAGAAATTTTTCCCAATAACTAATCTAAACCACACTGGTCTTTTCCTGTCATTTGTTACCTGGGAAAAGAGACCGACCTCTCACCTTGCTACAACCTCCTCTCAGGTAGTTGTAGACAAAGTACATCCTCCCTGTGCAAGACAGAGACAAAGGAAAAACACATTCAGGGCCTCACTGAGCTGAAGCCTGGCATCTCCGTGGTCTCAGTGGCTTGGAGGTCCAGCCAAGCAAGATAACTCCACAGAGTACCTGCAGATTAGTGCAGGAAGAGGTTTGCACCAACTCGGCCATGCTACTCCCAGCACCTGAGCCAACAGCCCATGACTCCAGCACCACATAAACAGAGCAGCACATTCAGAGGCTGCTCAGACATCTCTGCTGCACCTCTGCCATGTGGCTTTGCAAGAAATATGTGCTTTATATGCTTTATGTGATGAGGCTTGCTCTCTGCTCTGCAGATATGCTCTTTTCCACAGAGAGTGTTTCAGCTTCCTTTTAAAAGTGAGCATGCATTAAAGTGCTTCTCACAAAAGAGATAATTGAGTACATGTACAGCATCTATCACAATAAAGCCAAATCTCAGACAGATACTAGGGCACTATCAAAGACAAAAAAACAATAAATAAGAATTCATAAGGCTTTCAGTCCAATGCTTTCTAACAGCACTAAATCCATTAAAAAAAAAATAAAGTGTTTTTACAGCACCTAATTCTACTGAGTATATGGGCACCACTGCAACACAAATAAAACTTACAGCTATTACTACTAAAAATAATTAATAATGCCATCATTTGTTGATTCTTCTCTCTTTTTTTAAGGCTGCTTTTCTCCTTTGCTTTTTGGAACCTTTCATATTTTTCTGCTTGAAAAATTATCAAGTCATTAAAAAGAAAATTGAATTTTTTTATAACAGATACCAAGTAACAGCAAATGTGCACATCCAAGTTATAAAAATGAGGTTTGTAATGGCAATGCTGATAGATTATTCCTGTTACCACATCAGCAGGGCATCACCAGAACATAGTGCACCACAAAAATGACATACGAAGCAACACTGAAAATAACAAGAAATTTCTTGATATGTCTGATTTTCTTTTACTGTTACATCAATGAGCCACCAACCCTGGTCTTCTTAGTTTGCTTTTTTTATTTGGTTAGTTTGCTTGGGGATCTTCTGAGAGGCAGGGAGGAGGTTATAAGAAAATAGGGGTTCTTTTATCTGCACCATTTTAATTTTGATATTTCCCCTGAATCGGGAAGGAGAAAATACTATCTAAATACCAGTTTTACAACACTGGTTGTAGAAAGAAGACTTTACCTTTTCTTTCATGAGGTCAGATATTCTTTAGGGAAAACATGGGCGTTTTGCAACCCCTTACAGTTTCTTTCTCCTTCTTCACAGAATAGCAGGAAATTCTTGAAAGGACAGATCACCTGCAATGTCAGCTTCATGAAAAAAGGGATGGAGGTACTTAGCACTTTGTCAGAATCAGTCCAGGTTCTGCATTTACAGTGACATTTATTTTAAACTGATTAATGTGTTTGTGCTGACAGAGCCAATGCTCAGGGAGAAAACCACCTGTCACTAAGCTTGGCACCTCATCCAAGCTCGTGTTCCAGGTGGTCAACCTCACTGATCATCAGCTTCTGAATCCTCCAAGCTATCACTCCTAGGAGCATTCCTGGCATGAGCATTCCTGGCTCCTCCAAGGTTCAGTACCCCTTTCTGTATGGCCTCCTCCTTTGCAGGCATTCCCAGAAACCTTATGAACTTTTTGCTAAGACATAGATCCACAGAATTTTTAAAATAATCTTAAAAAATAATTAGAATGGAAGATTTCCTGATTTGGAATATGCGTACGGCTCCCACTTAGCTTCTGAATTACACAATGTTTAAGATATCTCATACAGGTTTTGGATAACTGCCTCAAAGTTGTGCAAATTCCTCCCCCTCTGCTTCTGACGAACTCCAGTCATTACTAAGATTAAGTGGGCAAAGAAACAGGGCTGCAAAAAAAGAGTGCAGTTCAATACAATACAGCTAGCCCACATCCACATGGGGAGGAAAACACAGGAAAAATTATTTTCATAAGCTTTTGAGATGAAAAGAATCTGGGGCTGCATTGCAATGAGCAAGAGTTTCATACAGTTTGAGCTGATGTTGACTGGCTTTTCAATCCCTCTCACAATGAAAATATCTCTCTGAAATCTGCCAGTGTGTCTGTTTGTATCTGTCTCGAGCACTCCTGCAGCAGCACGGGCACACACAACACTCTCACACACACCCAGAGTGCACAACACGCTACGACTGATGAAAAGCTTAAAACTAACTGCAAGATGCCACAAATGACTTGAAAAGGTCACATTCCCTTCTCTTCAGGATTAAACAAAGCTAGTTTTGGGAAGGTCGTGTTCATGCTGATCACAGCCCCACATCCATTCTCCTGAGGGGCAAGGAGGAAACAAACATAAGAAGGTACAAATTGACACAGTTCAGAAAATCACAGCGTTTGTTTTGACAACGCCTGATTTCTTCAGCATCAGTTGGTAGGATTTTCCTTGGCTTTGAAACCATAGTTTCAACACTCCCCATGCTCAAAATGTGCCAGCAAATTAATGCAGTTTCAGATGTTGGGGAGAACAGCTAGTCAAAGTATGAGGCTGGAGGAGCTGAGAGATCTTAAGAAAGAATACTCTGAAGGAAGAAATTGCTGCCCTTCCTTCTGGATATTGTTGTGAATCCTTTTTTGTTGTTCTTATGCAACTTCTTACACAGGCAGATAGTGATAAGACAAGCAGGGGGGATGGGTTTAAACTAAAAGAGATTTAGACTAGACATTAGGAAGAAATTCTTTACTGTGAGGGTGATGAGGCCCAAGCCCAGGTTGCTCAGAGAAGCTGTAGATGCCCCATCCCTGGAAATATTCAAGGTCAAGCTGGGTGAGGTTCTGAGCAACTTGGTCAAGTGGAAGGTGTCACCATGCCATGCCCATGGCATGGTGTTGGAACCAGATGATCTTCAAGGTCACTCCCAACCCAAGGTTTTCTATAAATCTATGATTCTCATATAGTCTTCACACTCACTGATGAAAGATGTTCAAAAACACAACACACAAAGAGGCAGACCCTGATAATATAATGTATCTGCCAGAGAAGGTCTAGAATTAGTGAGAGACAGGCCATGAATTCCGTTCTCACTGATTTTTCCATGGAATGGGGAAATGGTGAGAAGTGCATTTGCCCTCAGGCCTTCTGCTTCTTCAGCACCTCTGTCTGCCTCACCAAGCTGCTTTCTGTTCATGAGCCCTTCTCAGAGAAACTGCTGCTGACCTGGCAGCTCCTACCTGAGAGCTTAGGACTGCAGAGAAAACACTGTTTTCCTGTTTCCTCACCCTGTCTGATCCCCTTGGCCAGTGGACAAGGACATGACCAGCTTCCAGAGAGTGAATGTGATGATAAGGAAAATCAGAAAGTATTTGGAAGACAAAGACAGCTTTACGCCAGGCACCAGCAAGGAACATAATGTCATTCTTGTGAGGCTGGCATGTGATACTAAAGGGCAACACAGTACAACCTCAACCACACAGTTGCAATTTATCCATTTGTCACAACTCTCAGAAACGACTGAACGAAATATTCACTAAAAAAGAAAAAAAACAAAACAAAAATATTGTAGATGCAACTACAATGGAAAATTCAAGAATATCCTAACAGATAGGAAGAGAGAACAGACATCAGAAAAAGCAGCACCATCTCCAATTTGTTGCTGCTGGAAATGTCTCGTGCCCTGCTGTGGAGGTGACAGAAAGCAGGGAAGTGGGCAGGCTTCTTTCTCAGGAACGACAGTGCAAGAGGGGAACTCAAACTCCACCACTCCTCACACAAAGGTGAATGAAAGGTACCTACGCACTCCACAGATGCCTGTCGGGCCCATCCTGGGCTTTCATAGCCTTCCCAGTAACACATCCCACATTTAATTTTCCTCCTATTTGCTAATTGTTTCCTAACGTCCACACAAAGTTGTTCTCAGTGTGTAACAAACATCTCTTCAATCCTGAGCCATAGACTAATACTCATCATTTGGGATTTTTATTTATTTCATTTTTCTTTCAAAGGTGAAACACTTGGCACTCGCTTTTATTGGATTTTTCTTTATCAGTTATAGGCTATTTCTCAAAGTTATTGCAATTACTTGAACTCTAACACTCTTTCAAACACTTGCATCTTTTCCCAGAATATTATCTTCTGGAGATTGGATCCAAGTATGCACTATATCTCCAGGAAACCAGGCAACAAGAACATACAACCATTCTGGGATTGGGGTAGACCTGTCAGTCCCAGATGACCTTACTGGTGGAAAGTGAGTAATTTATAAGTTCTCTTTGAGCATGACATTCCAGGCCGCTTAACACTCTACCTCATAGCAATTTCCTCTGAACAAGGATATTCCTCCATCTTAGACATTTTAGCTCGTTCCTTCCTCCAGTCAGAGGCTGCTTCCTCATGTCTCACTACAGAAAGTGTCCGTGGGAATTTGATGTCTTCTGATGTGGAGGATCATCTGGGTTAAGCCATGCCTCACTCCCACCTGTTTCCTTTGCCTGTCAGTGAGGACATTTCCACTGGGCTATGCCAAGAGTTTTACTACAGCCAAACCAAAACTGCTTTGCCTTTACTCACTGGGTTAAAGAACTAAACTGGATTAATGGAACATGCTTTATTCTTAAAAAAATCATGTTGACTTTCTCATGGGCTTGTAATCCTCTAGGGAGAGAGCGAAAAATTCATGTCAGTATCTTTACAAGTATCAGAACTGCAATGTTTGATTTACAGTTGTGGATCCTCCCTTCCTCTGTTTTTAAATACATAATTTATTTTAATATAAATTAGCAGAGTTGTTGTGCAGGTTACACCCACACAAATTAATGGAAAAATGCAGGGGAACTTCCTGGGCACTGGGACAGAATTGCCTCTATCTTACACTGCAAGAAGAGTGATGGTGTTATTTCAGCCAGTTAGCATCTTCCCGAAAAATTCCTGCACACCATGCAAGACCTGGTGCATGAGGCCATCCTGTTTTGAATGGCAGAAATTTAGCCATAGCAAACCATGCCAGTCAGCCTGAGCAAGATAATAGCCCAACTGTTGTTTATTTTGTAGGTTTTGTCTCACTGATCACTGTAGGAAAAAAAAAATTGCAGATACCTGAAATAATTAACCATGTAGATAAATGAAGGACTATAATAAACTTCCTACAACAAAAGAGACTTTGGCAAAATGGCTGATGCCAAGATTTCTGTCTACTTGATATATCCCCATCATCAGGCATCTGACGCAGTAAAACAGAGCATGATACATCCCCCTTCAGGACCACAGCTCAGTCCCTGGGGATGGGTCACTCCCTCTGCTCTCCATCCAATTTGTCCTTAGCACCTGAGGTTTTTCAGAAGAAATTTTGGATGGGTTAGAGCTAGCCATAGTCATTAATTCCCAGCCAGTCTCTGGAGCTACATTAAGCAATGTTTCCAATAATGTTTCCAATTAATTTTTAGGTAATAGCAGTGCATGGTGTTCTGCAAGGAACATTGAAGGTTGGTGGAGGTCCATTCATCAAAAACTGATGGGAACCATGGCCTCTGTGGTGTACACAGATGTTGTTCTGATCCAGGGAAACATTAGAGAGAATAGTTAACCCAGCAAGACAAAAGATATATCACAGTAAAAGATTTCTAGCCTTATAATTAAAAAGAGAAGAGGGTAAAAGCATATCTATTCAGCAGAGAGAGTGGAGTAATCACTAAAGATAATCTAATTACAGTCTGAAATAAGAAAGAACTTTTTTTCCCCTGATTTTCAGTGAGACAGATTACTTTGTATTGTAGAGGGGACTCAGAAATGAGCAGAGAATACACTAATCTCCAGCAAAACCTTTCTGGCAGGACAGCTGAAATGTTACAAGGGCTAGATGTGATGGCAGGTTTGACACCCGGTGATGACACCAGAACAGGGTCAAAACTGTATCACCGATCCACTTGTGAATGCTTCTCAGACCAGACCACGAAAAGAGAGCTGACAATGAAGAGTTTGTTTTTATTAGAAGACAAATTATAACAATCAGTTTGTAAAACAAAGAAAATTGGATGTTCTGGGTGAGAGACTTCAGTATTAATGCTTTTCTAAGCCAGTTTTCCTCCATATACTCTCCACTTGTGAGAGTCTGTGAAAACTTCTCAAGAGCAGATCTTGCCCCAGGAGCCACAGCAATGAGTAAAGGGGCAGCTCTGATGAGAGCTGGATTCCCCAGCCTGGTGCTTTGGCAGAGTTTGGCCACATCCAGGGGCAGACCATGGGGCTGCAGGGTGGAGAGGCTGGCGCTGTTCTGTGCCAGACACAGCTGGCGCCAGCTGGCTCCAGCACCCCCCCGGCAGGGCACAGCTGAGCCTCTCAGCCGAGCCGGGGTGTCCAGATGATGCTCTCAATCATATGGTTCAGCAGTGGGAAGTCCTGTGAAGAGCAGGAAGGGGGAATAAATGATCCTTATAGGTCCCTTTCAACATGAGATGTTCCATGGTTCTATGATCGCAACCCACCATCCCATCCAACTTGGGCCCCTTGGCAGGGAGGTTTTAAAGGAGTGAAGCCAGGCCTCGGAAAAGTGATGGTGGCAAAGTGTCTTTTTAATTTTTTCCCATTGTTTCTTGAATCACTTTTAATTGACAACAAATGAAATCAATTTTCCCCAAATCGAATCTATTTTGCCTGTGATAGTACTTGTTAATGATCTCCCTGACTTTATCTCACACTTATTTATCCTCTTTTCTCCCCTTGTTCTGTTAGAGAGAGAATCTGAAAGGTTGTTGGGTTAACCCACCACACCCAGATAAGATCAACTTTGGGATGGTCTTTGAGACCTCCACATTCTCACCTGGGAGCTGAGGAGCCTCAAGCTCAATGAACAGAAGGGAAGCTGACCTGAAAAACTGGCTGGATCTCTGGCTCACACGGCTGCATCCAAGGGTCCAAGGGCTGAATGCCCAGCTGCAAGTTGGCTCA
>JAWWMO010000083.1:144495310-144510196 GCA_035047845.1 Dendrocincla fuliginosa | reverse complement strand
TGCTTCCTTTGAGAACACACGCAGAATCAGCCTGGAGGAAAAAAGGCAACGCAGGAAGAACCGTGCCTCGCCAGTAGCGCCGATGGAGACTTTCTGCTGTGCCTTTTGCAATTGGACTTGCCTATCTCGTATTGGCCTTTTTAGCCACCAGCGTGCTCACAGCCAGCGTGGGTAGAGCCCTTGTAAATCTTTGTTCGCGAAGCCTAGCCATGATGATGACATGATCCAAGTCTGGGGGTAGAAACTGAGGCATTTATTGATCACTCACATTACAATATATAGAACCGAGGAGTGAGGTTAATGAGGAGGTAGGACATGTTAATGAGGGGGACAAGTTATGTTAACTAGGGCTTAGGAAGTCGTCACTATATTTCATCATATGGTAAGCACTTCTCCACATCAGGACCACCTGGAGAGGAGGAACAAAGGGTTTCCAAATATCTTGCCACATCTTCCATATCTGGCCAGGGGAGACAGGGCTAATATACATAGGTAGCTGAAAACAGTCCTGGTCCCCAAAGTATCCTCTCGTGGCAGGCTCCTGTCTTATCGAAGTGAGGAACCCCTTTCCATATCCGCTGCCCAGGGCTTGCTGGACAATCCCTTCAGATCTCCTTCTGTTAGTAATGGTTTTTATTTCCCAACGGGGTGGGGGGGGGTGGTTCTAAAGCAAACAATTGCACTCGAGGCCCTCGTGCTGCGCCACACACATCCCTGCTCCATCCCCGGGCTGCCTTGGGGGACAACACGGAACACACACACAAATACAGATAAATATATATATATGTGTATATGTATATATGTATATATATATATATGCAAACTACACATTCACGTCCTAGCGCGCCCCCTGCCCCGCCCCTCACTCGGATGGGCGCGCGCCCATTGGCCGCGAGGGTAGGGGCGGCCCCGCGCATGCGCGAGGGGCGGGGCCCGGCGGGAGGGGCCCGGGGGAGGGCGGGGATTGGTTGCCATGGCGGTGACGTCAGAGGGTGCCGGGGACGGGCAGCGGAGACACGGGAAAGGTCAAACTAAAGGCGAGGGGAGCGCGGCCGGGAATGGCCGGGAGCGGCAGGGAAATGGCCGGGAGCCGCCGCGCCGGGAGCCTCCGCGGGACCCGCCGGCCGAGCGAGGGCCGGGGGAAGGCAGCCAGCCCGCCCGCCGCCTCCCCGCACAGGTACGGGGAATGGGGGGGCCCCCTGAGCCCTGTGGGGCTGTGGGGGGGGCGCGGCCGGCCACCCCCGGCCCTGGGGCAGCTGTGAGGGGGCTCCGCGGGGCGGGACGGGACCCCCAGACACTCCCAGGCCTTTCCAGACACCCCAAGGCCCCACCGGACCCCCCCTAGACCCCCCCAGGCCCTTCCAGGCCCCTCCAGACCCTCCCGGACGCCCCCAGACCCCCCCAGGTTCCCCCAGGCCGCTGGTCCTGCCCCCCCCCGGGCACAGCCCCATCCCCCGTGCTGTGACCCCCCGACACAAGTTGGGCTTTTCTTTCTCCGAAGGTGGGTCTTATGGAGCTCTGCCCCCCGCCCCGGCCCCCAGCTTTGCATAACTTGTGTCCTCTCTCACCGTCCCTTCGCGCACTTTGCCCTTGCCCGGTGGTCTGTGGAAGGAGGGGGGAAAACTATTCACAGGCTGGGTTTTCTTTCTCCAGGGAGAGAGCTGGGTCACAAACAAGGCAGACTATATAATAATATATATATGTATATTCCTTTTTTCCCCCGCAGCAGCCCAGTGCTGAAGCAGGATTCTCTGACAGTACAGAACAAGGCCCTTGGGTGTGATTTTTATTTTTTTTTTTAGAAAACCCTGGAGCAGAACTGCTATTAGCATGTAGAGTTGGAATGCCACAGGCAGTCTGTTGTCTTTTTCTGCTCAAAGAATAATTTAGAGGAGCGGTGATGACTCATTAATAGAAAGTATTAGTTGCACAAAGGCAAAACCAGGTGAAGTTTCTTACTTTACCACAGACTTACTCTGTGACCTTGGATCAGTCTTCCTGCACCAGCCCTCTGTTTGCTTATGAATCGGGAATAGCGGTGCTTTCCAAAAGCGTACTGTGAATAAACACACTAATGACTGTGAAATGCTTATCTGCTGTAGTAATAATGGGTAGATAGTGATGTTATTTCTACTAGAGAAGCAGGGAGTGAGTCTCTAGCCAGGGTGCAAGCAATTTGCTTGTAGAATTTTCTGTAGTAGCCACACTGATGGAAATAGAGGCTCACATAAAAGATTTAATAACCTGTGTTACTACATGATCTGCACTGTGGTAATCTTGTGCTTCATATTTTTACGTAGTGTATGCATTAATATGCTTTCAAGGAGCTGCTGTTCCGCACTGCAAGTACTTTATGGGTGGGTTTTTCTCCCCCTCTTGCTTGCCTGAAATGAAGCTGGTTCTAGGTGTCCTCTTCCACTGCTAAGGAAACCTCGTGAATTTCTAATGTGGCAGATCATCTCTGATAACTGGCGTCTCTAACATGGTGTTAGACTTGGTGTTTTGGTAAGGAACAGAAAGAGGTATTCTGATACACTTGATACAATGAAGAAACTACTTCTGGTGTTGGTTTGTAGGTTAATGTGGCACCTGATTCTTGCCAGAGTTGGGGAGTTTGGTTAACTTGATGCTCTCCCGGCGTGCCTCTGTATTTGCAAGAAGATACTAAAGAGAGTGACATTAAGTTCATTACACCTGCAGTGAAAGGCAAACTTGAGTCATTCCAGATCAGTGTGTTCATTAGGAACAGTATTTTCATTCTCACTTTATAGGATGCTCACCATGGAAAATCAAATACCTTAAGTATTCCATAGGCAAAAACCTAAATACAGGAATCGTGAAACTGAAGGAGTTGCCTGTCATGGTTCACATGCTGCTCTGAAGTGGTGTGCTGCCACTGCAATAGCAGATGGAAGCAGCCAAGCACAGAGCTGAAAGTTGCTGCTGCAAATACTGACCTGAGCGAGCTAAGTTTTCTCTCTTCACAGTTTTGCTTTAAACTAACTTGTGCAGCTAGATTGCTCATCTCTTTTTTTCCCTAATGTTTAGTTATTTTTAATCTATTGTAGAAGCATACACCAGGAAGAAGCACTGTTTGACTGATATCTTGGGCATTTTTTGAAAGTAATTTGATCTATAGTGTCTCACTTATCTACTTAATTTAATATGAAACTTCTATAATCAGTTTTAACATTAAATAGGTAAGCATTTATGTGTTGAGAAGGAGGCAAGCACAAGACAATTTGGTTTGGTTTTGGTTTTTCTTAACAAACCTGAAAGCCTCTCTGGTAAAATGGCAATTCATTGTTAATTCATGATATGTAGGTGCCCTGGAAAAATCAAATACCCAGTTTCATAGCTACCCTTAGGCATCTTTAATTTATGCAAGCAGGGCTCACTGAGTAACTACTGTAAGTCTCATTGACCTCAGCAGGTTTGCAGAGGTCATATTTTAAAATGGATAAATTGTGCTTGAACTATTTTCTCAGTAAGTATTAGGAGCAAGTGTTTTGTGTACACAATTACATGCTTTTTCCAGTTCTCCGTTACATTTTCTGTTTTTCTTTAGATTGCTCATCTTAAAGAAAACTCTCATTAGGAAGAAACAGAGGTTTTTGAAAACAAGTTTCATCTCAAGATCTGGGTAGAGCAGAGTAGGCTGAGGTTTTAAAAACAGCTAGAAAGGCCAGTTTTAGGTTCAGAGAAACTTGGCCAGCACAGCCCAAATGTACATGAGTGACATCAGCATTTTCCTGAGCCATTTATGCTGTTCACTTGTGCTAGTTCCCAGCAGTGCCTTGTGTCTTATGTAAGCTTGCACTGTACATCCTGTCCTGCTGTTCTCATGCATGATAATTCACTAGCGTTATCTTACTGGAGGTTTTGAGAGCTGCTTGTTGTCTCAAATGTCTACATGCAAATTTCCTATGAGCATGGGGAAGAGGTCTGTGCCAGGAACATAGCACTGTCTTAGGAGACATCCAAGGAATAACTTGGAGTGAGACACAGCTTGTCCCCCTGCTCCTTTTGGTAATGGAGCTGTAACCATGTGAAGTCATGTGGCTGTGAGAGAGGTTTTAGTGGGCTGAAGCCTCGATCTATGTCACATGTGGATGGACCACTAATGCTGTTTTGATGGCTGGTGATAAAACAGCCATAAAAACGAAAGGACTAAAGTTCCAACAGAAGTTTCAATCATATTAAGACTTGAAAATAAAGGCTTTTATTGTACTGTCACTACACACTTCTTGGTTACAAGGTCTTTGGGAGGAATTGTGTCTTCAGATACTAATCCTTTAAACTTGTCCTTGCAGTTAGCATTTAGTCATGCATAATGAAACTGCTGCCACTTGATGAGTGAAATTGAAACAAACCCTCCATTATAAGCTCTCAAAACCAAGCATTCCTTCTGTTTTTCCTGCTTGCTAAATCTAGCTGAAACTTGCAGGCATAAAATCCTGCAGTAACGCAATATGCACGGTCTAATTCTTAAGTAAATCGAGCAACTTCTTTGAACAGTATCTAATGTTTCATACTTTAGTCTCCTTTGTTAGTGCTGTAGCAGTGTAAGGGAGCCAAATTCCTGATTACCTGTGTTGGTGAACGTGGTTGTCCTTATCTGACTCCATGGCTTGTTTGCAACAGCTGGAAAGTTTCCTTATGAGTACTGATCTGGTGCAGTCATGTGCAGGACTGTGAGGTGTACAGCTCTGGAGGAGTCAGGTACAGAAGGAAGAAGCGTTGACCTCGAGGAGAAGCACACCTGGAAAGGAGTGCTGATGTGCCCTGTGGAAGGAATGAAATCTTTCCTGTGACTTTCCCCATGTGATCTGTTTCATACTGCACTAAACAATTTCTCGTTGTAGAGGAGAAATAAGAGGAATGCAAGACTTGTCAAGGAGACTGGTTATCTGAAAAGGAACAGGTGCAGTGCTTAGACACTGAAAAACTAAACAGTTTCCTTTAAGTGAGCAGTTCTTGCAAAGTTTAAGGACATTTATTGGCAAAACATCTAAGAAAAACTCGAATTTTTATTTTGAGAAAGAAATTGAATTTATCACTGTTACTTTTACTGCCCAAATCTAGGAATGCATGGACTTTTTCTAATGCTTTTGTTACGTACGGAGGATATGCAAATTTGTTGTAAAACATGTACAGGAGAATGGGCAGCAATGCAGTTGTGTGCATTTTAGAGACTTGTAGAAGCCGTAAGAATAAACCTCATAGAAAAGCCCAAACTTCAACAGCACCTGCATGTAGCACATTGGAGATTCTGTTACATTATATTTTATTTTATTACAGATACGTCTGTGAATTTAAAAGTCCTTATATATGCTGTTATGATTCAGTAACTTTTTCAGTAGATGTAGGCAAATAAAATGTGCTCTGCATGCTTAAATCTGCTAAAATATTTATAAAAAAAGTTGGCTCTTGGAAAAAGTTTCCCACAGGATGCAGTGGGTGTCAGGTCTAAAGGTCAGCAGCAGACAAAGTAAAGTGAAGGCTCTTCTGGGTTTATTTTTCTCCATTTTTTTTAAACAAATCTTGGGTAAAGAAGCATAAAATCTTTCTTTGTTATTTCCTAAATTTCCAAATGCTAACAGGCATTTGTAAGTTTGTTCATATTTAAGCTGTTTGTTACAAACTATTTTTTTCATTAGGAGAGGATAAAAAAAACCTCAGTGCAGTTAATACATTCATGAGCTCTTAGCACGGAAGTTCCTGGTATAAATCAAAAAAGCCAGATGGAGTTTTAAGTGACTGTCATGTACAACTTGGGGAACGAACATTCCTGATACTAATAAAAGGGCCAGATTGGAACTACATAATTAATCCCAGTGTCCTTTTCAGCACATGATAAGCTTTGGCTACAAGAGCCACAGAGTTAATGGAGACAACTGTCAAATCCTATGAAGCCGTTGAATTCTTTGCCTAAAATAAAAATACCTGTCTGCTTACTCTGTTACGTATCTCCCGGTGATTAGTGCTCAAACTGCAGTTTAAATGGGGAAAAAAAAGAGGCTGACTTGGTCTATAATCTCTTTCTTGTCCTAAATATGTATGTAAATATGTACATGTTTAAGGTGTATAATTTATCTGCATGCATATTTTATGTATAAAAATATTTTTAAAGACAGGAAGTGAGTATATAGGGTTTTTATGAGTGTTACATGGCAAAAAATTTTCTCCACTAGAGTTCATTTGAAATTTAATGCCTGGGGAGCCTCAGGAAGCAATCTTAATTAGGTTTATTTCCTTCATGTATCAGTGACCTGAAGGAAGTGTGCAGAAATGTGCTAAAAAAAAAAGGCTTATGAGATGGCACAAAGTCTGTGTCAGAGACAGACAGGAGGAGGAGTGGGCAGATGGCAGTCAGTACAAAATACGTGAATAATCAGATTGAGAACAGGCTGAAAAGACTGTGAGTGAGTATGCTGGTTGCATGCTGCTACGTTTTTGGTTTAGTTCACATGATGAGGATTTTTCCTGTTGTGATCCATGGAGTATGGAGCAGAGAGGTAAAAATCTTGTAGCGGGAAGCATATATAATGTTGAAAGCATGCCTCCCATTGTCAGAGGGACCTTCTGGGATGAGGAAAAAGGTCAGTGCTTTCAGAACTATGTGGACTGGAAAAACTTAGAAAAACCTGTTCATTTTATCGTAGACTTCATCTGCAAGTTTATTCAGATCTCCCTTTGGCATGCATGACATGGAATAATATTAAAATGAGCTATAATCTTACGACCTGAATCTGTGTAATGATAGATTCATTTCTTTTTCTGCAGTGGTCTAGAAGATAGCACGATGTATTCGTGATAACTTCTTTGTGTAACTTACTTTACCTAGTTTATTGAAAAACTCTTTAGGTGGCTGGCTGGCCTAAGTATTCATTGCCTGGCTGAGTGGTCTTTTCCAGACTGTTGTTTGGGCACACTGTCAGAGTGTTGAAGGTAAAGAAGAGCTAAGGAGTGGTTGTACTGGTGAATGATTGATACCATAACATGTAGCACAATGTGAAATATTATGCTGAAAAATAAATCCGTAAATGAAAAAAAACAAACCTTCTGCCCCACTGATTCTTACTTGAAAAATGTTATAATCTCAATTTGTAATAATAATAAGGTATGCACATGGAAAAGAGTGTATTGATATCCAGTTTATCAGTGGCAACTTAGTCCTGTTTATATTTGTTTCAAAATATTCCTGCTTTTTTCTTTTAGTGAGTTCCATAAGTTAAGAGAGCAATGAACTGGTCTAACTGGAGAATGCTCTACTCCCATATAAAGAGGCATTGCTTTGTCTGAGCTGATATTTAATGGGAAGGAGCACAATCCACCTTGCAGTTTAAAATTTATTTAGTGCAGATAACTTATCAGAAGTTACCCTTTAGTAGTATCAGTTTGCTCCTTGTATACTGTCTTCTTAGAACGCCTAGGTCTGAACAACAGCAGTAAAGAGTTATAACTGCACAAGAAGGCTGAGGGAATTCGGTCTGTATTTCTGCAAAAGTGAAGGTTAGAAAGAGAAAGGAAAAAGATTAAAATGTTCACAAGAAGTGCCCTAGATAAGATTGTTTCGTGTCTGAGGGCATGCTGAACCCTGTGGGAACGAGGAAGCTAAAAAGCTGTTTAATTCTCATGTTTCACACTGAATCAACATGATGTTAGATATCAAAGTGGTATTAGTGTAATTTGTAAGAATGTGGACATTTTATGTGAAGAATATAGAAATAAAATACGTTAGTCCAAACCAAATCTTCTGCTGTGTCAGAGCTATGTGGAGAATGAATGTTGGAGGCTTAACATGAGTATAATAAATCAAACTGCCAGCTGAGCCTCAGAGGGCTTTATTCATGCACTTCATTGTTCTCTCTGCAGATACAGCATGGTTCAGCCAAACAGAGAGTTGTCATTCTGCAGATGTTCGAAGTGTTTCCCAGTGTTCTGAAGACTAAGCTCGTGTCTCTATGTTATCTTAAACCGCTCAGTTCATTGTTTGGAGTAGCCGTGCACTGGCTTTTAGATGTACTTTTTATATGCAGGAATAGCGTGAGTTCGCAGTTTTGGGTTCGTGGGGAGCTATGTTATGTACTGTTGATAACTCCCAGAAAGGCTCAAATTTGTACCTTCTGGAAGGTCCTATTTCCCAAGGCTGATGCTTGGCAACAGAAGATGCCCTGCTGACCCTCTGCAGCTTGGCAGAAAATGCTCCTCATTGCGTGAGCTTCCAAAGCGTCTCTCCCAGGGTACGGACTGCTTGGGGCTGCTGGCACAGAGCAGGTTTTTTAACCTTCACCAAACTGCCTCCTTTCCCCATGTCCTCAGTACCAGGCAAACAGAATAGTAAAACAGAAGGCAGAGTTACTTAGTGAGATAGAAATGGGAAACAAAAGGGTAAAAGCAGAACAGATGGAAAATTGTGTTCTGGTTTAAGCAAATGGTGACGTGTCCGACTGTTTCACTGCTGTTACCTAGAGTTCCTAACGCATGCCCCTGCTGTTGGGCCTGGAGAGTCTGTACTCATAGCAATAGTCTCTTACTAGTGTTAGCTTTAAGTATTTAAAGTTAAAATTGCTGTGAGCTTTCCATCACATCTTCCTTTCTTTTACATCATCCTTACTAGCACTCCAGCTGGGGTCACAAAAGCTATGTGGTGTTGGTGGCTCTTCCCGGAGATAGGCGCGTTTGTGCTTAGAGAATGTTGCTTTTTCATTCAATCCATATTCATTCTGCTGGCTGACTGGTCCATATTTGATATGCATCAGTATTTTAATAACATTCTTGCAACGTACTCACATGCTTAGTGTGGTGTGTGTTGTTGATGTTTTCTGAGAGTATCTTTAGTGTTTTATATGTGATGTATTATTAGCGCTGCTGATAAACTTTAATGAAATGATCTGATTATATATATAGATCATGCTTATAAATAAATATTCTTTCTCGTCTTCCCCCCAGTCTGCTTCTTCTGGAGTTTTGCTTATCTTAAATTATTGTTCAATAAACTTTACCTGTAAAACTTTAACTTAAGAGAAATCAATATTGCACTCAGTTCTAGAAGGATAAGTAAACACATTTTTTCCATTAAGTTAGGTTAAGATAAGAAATACTACAGCTAACTAATTTTTAATATTAGTTTGTCAGGTGTATACTTTATCCCAGTAAGACAAAGGCAGCATTTTCAGGAATGTTTTCCTTAATGGGGTTCTGTGAGCATAACCCTCAGATCTCACTGTAGGTCAAGGACATACTCATTTTCACACAGCCCTTTGCCATGGGCTGACTGAGCTGTCTGCTGACAGGATCAGGTACTTTTAGGTCACTGGAACTTTGGGAATGTTCTGGTATCAGGGAGGCTACTTTTTCTTCAGCCTGCCCCTCATCTGTTCTGAATATATCAAGGGAGTATTTCAAGGAAATGCCAAGGAAAATTAAGGTGACTTCTAGGGCTTTATGAAAATTGGTGTGCATATCTCTAGCCTAACACTAAACAGAGCTTGCCATATTCAAACTTCACTCAGCTGTGATATAAGACAGATTCTTTAACAAGGCAGTCTGTGTTATTTTCTTCAATTACACATCTGTATACTTGGACTCTTCATCTCTTCTTTTTTTTTTCCTCAATTACTCTAACTTGAAAAATAATTGCCACATCTGATCCAATGATTTTAATATTATTAATTACAAAATAAATGTAGTAGTTGATGTCCTCAGATATTATGTGATTATGCATGATTGTCTGGTCTTGTATTTTTCATTTGATTTCAGCTTGTATGACTGTTTTGAGTTCAAAAGCCTAATTAAAATTTTATGACGAGTTCTTTACTTTGAATATGGCAACTAAATGACTTGTCTTGATAAACACACTAGTTAGATCAGGATCTGCTAAGCTGATGGTTTGGTTAAAAGTCAGGTTATGCCAAATATTAACTAGAAGCAGTAAAATCTCATCAAAGTAAAATGAATCTGTGTACTTAAACATTCCTTGGTTCTAACAAACTGATTGAAGCTGTGATTCTGTATGTTAATGTGAAGCTGCATGCTACAAGATCAGGGAGTAGTTTGGTGTATTTGTTGCTTTTTCTTACACAGTACAAATTTCAATGTGAAGTTCCTTGTTGTTTTAGTTAATATCTGACTTCTTGCTTATGTATAAAGAAACAAGACCTTTATTTACATAGCTTAAGTTGCTGTTGTGTGTAGTGCTACTTTTTAATTTCTCCTGAGAGTGCCTGGCATCCCAGTAAAACCAAAACTCTGTTGCAGTTCTTGAAGTCAGTTAATAATTATTTTTTTTTTCTTTGTGGGAAGGGGATCATTTTCCTAAGTTGCCTGCTTTAAATGAGAAGGTGAATACTTGTCTTCCATTATTTTACTGATGCACTACAAATCTATTTCTTAATAGTTTAGACTGTTTATAATCTGCTGTTAAGTTGAACTGTGTGGCTGTTCACTCCAGTCATTTCTTCCTACTCCGTAGAATCAAGTTATTTTAGCTGTCTGGTTATTCTTTGCACAGATGGGAGTTGCAGATCGTTGAAGGCTGAAGCATTGTGGTGTGCAGACTATTGATAACTCTGTGACACTTCCTGTCTTTCAAGCTACTGCTTTAAATTGTAAAATATAATTAGTTTGAGCAGTTTTACTATTAAATAGTATCGTAGTTAAGTTGGAATTTGCAAGATTAAATATTAGATTGCATTTGCATACGGAACTTGATGAGTACTGCCAGCTCTGATACTCTGCTGCATTTACGCGGGGCCTGGGGCAGGTGACTCTGGCTTTGTGCACAGTGAGTTTTGGTGCTCGTGTTTATTGTATACAAATGACTGGAAGCCTGTATTTGCAGCATTTTCTTAAGTGTGCCTTTGTTGATCTCATTGTACAGGTTAACTTTTAGCAATTTTCACAAAACATATTTGTTCTAGAAATGCTATTGCTGATCCTTTTTACTCTAGCACCAGTTAAATTTTAATTGTTCACATTGAAAGAGGGTTACAATCTGCACATGAAATTGATGATTTTTTTAATTGAATTAATTCTTTAATTTCTTGATGTTTTTACACCATTTCTCTTGAGCTAATATGGTCTTCACTGACCTCTCCTTGAGATGCTACAGTTACAGAATCATAAAATGATTTGGGATGGAAAGGACCTGAAAGATCATCCATTTCTAACCTTCCTGCCATGGGCAGGGAACCTTACACTAGACCAGGTTGCTCAGAGCTCCATCCAACCTGACCTTGAAGCAGCTGACTGAGAATTTGCAGTTGGTCACTCAGATGAAGAATAGTAGCAGTGGCTGTTTGTAAAAATTGCTTTCAGTAACTTGTCCCACACTTGCAAGTGTAAACACTGTAGAAGAGGCTGTGGAAAATAAATTATTTACATGTTTAGTCAATGTCCAAACACCTTGGGAGTTTTCTTCAGTTACCTGTCCTAGTTTGTTTGGCTTTTAAAAAAGCAATTGAAACAAGCGGTAGAGGTTGTGGAAAGCTGAGTGAGTGATCTTTTCATCTTCTTCAGCAGATGAAATAAGTCTTAAGGACTGTAAGGACTTAAAGACATCCTTGGTATTCAAACCTCTTTCAAGGAACATCATCTGTTTCATGATCTGAGTATAGCAGGATTCCTATGAAGAGCCATGTGTTTACATATTCTTTTATTTCTGTAAACATATTATTTTTCATATGTAAATGAGGTGAAATGAGGTAGGCAGCTTTTAATTTTTTTAAATTAATATTTTAATTGGGTTTTTTGATCATTTTTGCTTGATGCCTGGCTTTAATGAGCTTTTATTTTGGGCTCTTGTAAAGTTCACTTTAAAATCCTGATGAAATAAATTTTTTACTGTAAAAGCTCCAGACTTAATGATGGTTTTGTGTGGGAGCTTCACTCTTGGGCTTGGCTTGCATCACTCATGCAAATTATGCAGAGCTGTGCCCTTGCCCTAATGAAGTAACTAATGCTCATGTGTCAGTAGCTCATGTGTCAGTTCCAGCCACCAAAGGAGAATGGAACCACATCCTTGGGTAGAGGTTTTCACCAATACACTTCAGGAATATTGGTATTCAGAAGTGTGTTAAACTGCCAAGTTCTTCAAGGGAGGTTTTGCCCTAGGTGCTTTAGGTGTTTCTGACTACTCAGAAACCTTTTTGTTTATTCTTGTGTTCTTTTGGTTTGCCATGGCCTCCCCAAGATCCAAGTGCTTTCAGGACTCACCTGTACTGTACCACATACTGGCAAGTGGAGCATTGGTAACACAAAGGAGACTTGGAACTCCTTCCAGCATTTAGGAAAAGTGATTAGTGTGGAAGTCCTGCTCGGCTGATTTCCGTGGAGGTGGAGTCTGCTGACTGTGTTTGGCACAGAGTTCTGTGGGAAGAGCTCCATGTTAACGTGCAGTGTTAACAAAAGAGGCTGAAGGACACTTTTCAGACTTGCAGTGGGGGTGAACTTTGATGCAGGGAGTGAAAGGCAACTCAATGTTCCTCTGCTCATTTTTTTCAAATGTCAGTTTCCTCCTACAAGGCAGGAAGGTATTGAAGCTGCATCTAAATGGTTGCAAGGTTAATATTACCTTTAAGGAAGCATGGTTTTGCCAAATTCATTTTGTAGTTGTTTACTGTGTCTTTGAGTTCTACATCCTTCTCACATTACTTACTGTTCCCCACTCAAAATGCTGATACCGAAGGTCTTAAGTATTTCTGTCTTTTTTGGGGCAGGGGGGAACATTCCTGTTGTGGTTAAACAATTCACCTGTATTGGTTTAACACCATGTTACCAGCAAAACAGGCAGTCCTGCCCTATACAGTACCTTCCTGTTGCTACCAAGGATCGTACTCCTGTCCAGTGACTGAGATCAGCTGCCTGCTATAGCAGAAAACTTATCATTTTTCTTTTTTTTTCTGTCTTTTTTTTCCCCCAGGATTAGTTTGCAGCTAATATAGTGGTTATCCAAGTAACTTGCATCATGAAGCCTAAAAATTCCTGCAGCAATAAAGGAGGCAGGAATCCCTCAGCTGGAAGAAGGAACAGGACTACTTTTCTGCCACAGTGCTCTTATCGTGTTCAATTTAAGCCATCCTGAAAGTGCACCCATCATCAGATTCTGTGGTGTAAGTATTCTTTTAATATTTCTGGAATTGTCACTGTGCAGCAGCCTCCGTTGTTAAGGTAATTACAAATGAATACCAAATTACACTAAATGATGTTCTTGTTGTGTGGTTATTTTCTGTTTGAGGTATGACAAAAAAGTCAAATGCATGTAGTTGCTGTGTTCATGCACTGCTGTGTATTTTGCAGAGCTAGAAAGAATTGCTTGAAGATTAACTTCAGAACAACTGTGTGTTGTTATCCCTTGAATGCCTGTCACTGTAGGCTGGGTCTTGGTGTTCTTGGCTGCTGATCCTGCTGAACATGCAGGTCGTGTTTTGGAAAAAACAGAATTAAAACGTGTGTTTCTGGACTTTACTGGTGGGTTTAGTTGAAGGTTATTTAGACCTCTAGGTAAGACTAGAGCCTATTCTGAAGTGAGATCCTGTGGAATATGTGTACTTTGAATATTATCTGCAGCACAAACTGTTTGGTTTTGCAGATCTCCTCCTCTTGCAGTACACTACCCACTAATGTGGGCAGAGGTTTGGGGCTTTTTTTAGATGAGTACTTTAGTTCATTCTCCAAAAGGTGTGAAAATCATCAGTTAATGCAAGGCAAAAAGTTCACTTTAGCTATTAATATTCTTGATTAAATTGAGTACCTCTCATTAGTTTGACAGCATAAGATAATTCCAGGTATGCTGGAATTATAACTACTCAAAACTCAGGATTTTAATGTCAGGTAATGGTCTAGATTTCCCCTTCACCAAGCTATTATGTCTATTGCATTGAATTGTTGCTTAATCTGCATTGTCCTAGGAGTGAGTGGTAGGAACAAGTCCTTCTAAGTTACTCTCAAAATGTTTGTTTGCTATAAATGATTTAATTTTGATTATCACTGAAACTCTGCATTTGTAATGTGACAGAAGAACAGTTTGGGTAATACTGTCCATCTTCTGTATTCAGTTTATCATGACCTGAAAAGCTGCATTCAGTACTGGGAGAAAACAAAAACGAGATTTGCTGGGGAAACATAGACTGTAAATCTGTAGCCTGTCCTTAAATGTAAGACATACTTCTGTATTGCTTCAGAGTGACATTTTAAAGTTTTTATGTTCAAAATTATGTATTGTGGGAACATTCTGCTGCCTTTTTCAAATTTGAGGGAGTTTCTACAAGCAAGCTAAGTGCAAATATCTTTCATATTGCCTGTTTTTTAATATACTGGCATAAAATTGCAATCTTGAAGGGTATTTTTGGGGAAGAACATTGAGTCATCTACAAAGGTGACCATGAGATAGTGTTTGGCAGCATATTTAAGTTCAGTAGCCTTAGGTATGTGACTTCTATTTTTTATGAAGTTTCTTTTTTAAGTATTTGGCGTCAGCTGATCAAAATAGTTTTAACATTAATTATTTGTGATTTCAGAACTCTTGGAGCTGCTGGCATCATAGTCTTTTGATAACACCTGGCTATTTATAGGAAAGTGTACTGATGTAATCTATGGATAATTCTTTTTCCAAAGACTTATTGACTCCATCATGTCTGAGGACAATTATATAAACAAGGCTGTAGTTGCTGGAAGCATGTAACAGGAATTAATAAGATCATGGACTTGCAAGTATAAGGGTCAAAAGAGACGCTTCCAGGTCCCCACTAGTTCAGAGCAGGGATAGAACTAGCACTTGGTGGGATAAGCCAAGGCTTTGACCTACGAAGCCATGAAACCCGCCAAAAACAGCAAATCCACAGACTCTCTGGGAAACCTCTTCCTGGGCTTCACAGGTGTCCA
>JAWWMO010000083.1:144465249-144494596 GCA_035047845.1 Dendrocincla fuliginosa | reverse complement strand
TGAGCCAACTTGCAGCTGGGCATTCAGCCCTTGGACCCTTGGATGCAGCCGTGTGAGCCAGAGATCCAGCCAGTTTTCCAGGTCAGCTTCCCTTCTGTTCATTGAGCTTGAGGCTCCTCAGCTCCCAGGTGAGCATGTGGTGGGAGATGGTCTCAAGAACTGTCCTAAAACCAAAGTCTGTTCTGTGGGCCATTTGGTTTTCATCAAGGACTCCCAGCTTTTCACATGAGGGTGGTTGGGTACATTCTGCCTCTGACAAGTCTTTGTTAACTCTTTAAGGTTATGAAAATTAATTTAATCTGTATTTGTTCCATGTTCCTTCAAGAAGTTGATGGGACTCTGTACTTCTTTTGAGTTTCTCAGATATGAATATATTGGGAACCTCCTGTGAATGCCACACTTCTAGTAGGTGGCAAGTCTCTCAGGCACATGATGTGATTCATGGAATGTCCTGTACAGTCAGGAGTTGGACTCGATTCAAACTCAGCATATAGAATACAGAAAAAAAATGACTAATTTAGTAGTTGTTAAGTAAAATTTTTAGCAGTCAATATGAAAATCAAAAGTTATTTTTGTGATTTATAAAAAACTTTCTTACTAAAAGTCACTTGTGCCTTCTCCAAAAAATTGAATGCCTCTTTATTGTAGTCACATAGCCAAATTTTAACTCTTACATTGCTCTAAAGAAGGAAACATGACTCAAATTTATCAGTTGTACTCCTGGCATATTTGCGCACTAGGAAAGTATATTTTAATTCTTGTTGTGTTATAAATTACTGAAGGAGGTGGCTTGATTCTAGAGGAGATGGTGTTTGAGAGGCTCTGAAAGTAGTCATTTTCCAAGTCTTATTTGTCAGATCTGATTTAAGATTGATTCTATAATATGGAGTAATGTTTTCAAAAAGAGCTGCTTGGCCGGTGCAGCGTGTCTGGTTCCAATTACTGTCAGTAAATCATGAAGATTATTATTTGAAAAGGACTTCGTGAAATCTACATTTTAAATAGAGATAATCAGTCTGAGAGTAGTTGAAAGGAGTTTTGAACTATTTCATGCTGTATGATTTTGGTTTTGTTTTTGAGATTGTTGATCCTGACGTGGATGCCATGACTGCGTGCTGTTCTTGCAGGGACTGTTTCCTTTGTGGAAGTAGCCTGGATATGTGTGCTTAAAAGAATGGGTCTCTTGGGGATTATTGCAAAACAAGTAATTGACTTTTTTTTAAAACTTGTGCATAAGGACAAAGATGCTTTGTAAAGCCAAGTGCTGTTCACTTATCTGATGTTTGAGACTTGGATGCTTGCTGAGTTGAGTTTATTTTCTTTGAAGTAATTTTAAAAAGTGTATATGCTCTAGAAACAAGGTTAGGATTGATACTGGTGTACAGGTCACTTCTCAGTCTGATACCCTTCAGGGTTTAATTCCAGTGGAGAAGTTGAGCTCACTTGGTACAGCAGGGAAAATAGGTGGCTGTGGCACTGTACTTTCACCAAAGCTTACAGGCTGCAGTAGCAGACTGTTTTCAAAATTTAGTGTGATGATGCCAGGACTTGTCATATTTGCAAGGATTGGAATTACGTTCACACAGGATTATCCTTAAAGTGGGAACATTGCCTGTGGATCTCTCGATGCCTTGGCCCTTACCAGCTTCTGCAGCAATTTAGTAATTGGTTTAGACTTAGTTGTTGGGCTCTGCTGTCAGCAGACTACCCAAATGTGCCTTTGTTCAGCAAGGTAAGCAAAGGGACTTCGCAAGGATTGTCAGCTTCCAATTCTTGACTTGTTCCCTCGCAGTGTTACAGAGAACTATTGTTGGCAGCTGGTATCACCAGAGAATTATAATTGCAAATGTGAGTGAAAAGTCATTAAGTGAAGGAGTGTGCTAAATGTGTCATTGATTGGAGTCTGCTGCACCAGACTCAATTGATAGTCACTCAAAAAAAAACCCAAACAAACAAATCAACAACTTAGCTTAACAAATGACATAGTTATAGAGATATTTTTGGTCTCAGTCTTTTAGAAAGGTTTTTCCATCCATGCTTAGCCATATTTGAGTGTGGAGGACTTCAATGTTTTAGTAAACTTCTTACAAATAATTCAGTCTTTACTATTCCCAATATTCAGATTTTTTTTTGTGGGTAGAGAGCTCTTCTGATATTACTCCAGTGAACATCTATTAAATGTATTTTGTTTCTATTTCGTCAAGTGTTAAGGTTGGTTTCTGGCCTTGTGCTTTTGTCTTCCACTCTCTTAAAATGGTCAGAGCAGTGATTGTATATTCAGTCATGTGAACTTTCTTTGTATTTTTCAGATTGGAGGACCTTATGAATCTTTTATTTTAAAGATGCATTTAAAATGAAAGAGCTCATTTTTTACAGGCAGCTTTGTCATCTTGGATCAGAGAGATTGGTTACCTTGGAAGAAGAAAAGGCAGACTGTGGGCCCAGATTAGAAGTTGGAACACTCTTCAGGATACCTGAAGATATGTCATGTCGAGGTAGCTGGAAATATTTGGTGTTTTGTTTTAATAGTTTGTGATTAAGTGTTTACAATTATCTATCCCATATTAAGCAATCTAATCTCCCTGTAGCTCCTTATCAGGAATGAGGCAAAAATTCCTTTCCTGTAAGAGGGACAAAAAAAGAAGGGTAAAAAAGTGAAACTCTGAAATTAGAACTATGCCATGGACAGTAATAATGAGTTACGATGCTAAACTTATTGAGGTTTTACAGTCAAAATTTCTTGATAGAACTAATGAAGAACTTTTATAGAAACATAAGGAAAAAATCTTTATGTGAAATCTGGCCTAGTACATTTATAGTATTCACATTTCTCCTAATTTTGTAGTTCTAGTTGTTCAGGTTTCTGTTGTGGTCAGTGCACTGGAATGCACTGGAAAAGTTTAAAAATTTCCTGCCGGAAAAGTTTAAAATTGAAAAAGTGAAAATAACACTGCATGTTGCTGTACATTATATAGCAACATAAACTGCTGAATGTCTGTGTGCTGAGGACGAGAAATACAAGTAAGGGTGGTATTACTCTTTCCTCTTGTCCTGATTGCAGGTTAACTACTGGTTGGAATTTTATGAGGGTAATTAATTATGATAAGTTTTTAGTGTGGTAGATGGATTTTTAAAGTTAATTTAGGTTATTTTTAAAGCAAAATCATCTTAGATTAGCCACATCCTACCTCCTGTGGTGACTGTGGAGATTACCAGTTACTGCAGAACTTCCCTGAAATAAAGACTTAATTTGCCTGAATAACATCTTGGGTATGGTACTCCACCCAATGGAGAGCCAAGATCATATTCCATAAATAAATGTATGGTTTCTTTAGGCTGAGCTGTGTTGCTCAGCCTGAGGAATATGAGACTGGTGGGGGGAGTAAGGGGTGTGCAACTTCTGCCACCATTCTTAGCCAGACCAGACTATGACTTTTTAAAATTTTGTTCTGACTCAGATGTGGGGTGATTTGGAATCAGGATCTGAACTTTAGTTTGGCTCACTCCATCATCTTTTTTCAGTAGTTTGACCTCCTTAGAACTCTTTTTGTCAGATAAAAGTATAATTTTACCACACAGAGTTCTAGTCATATATTTTACTGAAATAATTACATATATGGTATATGCACCCAGCCCTCCCTTAAATTCAGTCAGAGCTATGCTAGTAACATTCTGCTTTCATGCTTTCCCATGCATTTTTTAAATATCATGATGGGTTTTTTCACTTTCACATTGGTAATGTTAGATTCAGTTCCTAATTATGTATGTGCTTCAAGCTACAGTTCTTAAAATGTGCTGATTCAAGCATGCTTTGACCCAGGGTAAACAGCTGAATTGATTCTTTTGTGATCCCTGAAAAAGTGCAGTAAGAATGCTTGTGCACTGTAAGGCTAGTTAAAAATTGTGAAAGTCTAATCTCTTAATACTTCAGAGTTGGACAAATTTCTTTGAGCATTTAGTTTAGAAATAAATGGTCCACTAAAAAGTTGTTCTTCCTCCCTGGATTCCCCTCCCTCCACCAAAGAAAATAAAAATGCATAAGTAAGGACTTTGATATAAAATCTGTTCTGGCCACTTAACTGTAGTATCAGAGGAATGGATTTGTATTTAAATAGTTTGGTATAATTACATTACTGTAAGGTAAAAAGTGAAAGTATTAATTTTTTTTTTTACCTAGATGGATGCTTTGGAGGAGTTTGTGTGGGAGGGAGTAAAGAGCATGTTGAGAGCTTATCAGTTCATGTAGCAAAGGTCCTTGGACTGTGCTCTGGGATACTATCAAATTTTAAAATCCAAATTTAACCACTAGAAAATTGGTGGATGCTGGCTGTTGAATTCCATTGTGAAGTTCTTCCTACTGTATTTAAATTTGTGTGTAGTTCAAGAATCCATTTAATATTTATGATGGAATGTTTAATTCTCGGTTCTCCTGTGGCCAGTATACGCGACTTTAAAACAAACTCATAGCAACAGTGAGCATCTGTCTGCCTCTGTCACTTCCAGTCACCCTCTGCTTGCATCAGGCATCTGAGGCTAAATTGCTTTGACTGACAGATGGATTGATTGACAGGATCTTGGCTCCAAAACACACACACACATGAACAAGCAGGCATAGGCAGACGCCTTGGACTATTTTTGTGTGACAACTGAGGCCTCAAATACAAGGAGTTTCAGTGGTGATGCTGGGTGTAGAGTGAGGATGTCTTAAGATGCAGGGGAAGAGAAAGAAGCAGCTCTCTTTGGCTACTTGACTCCTCACCCTCTTTCATTCTTCTTCCTTTGTCCTCCTCCCTTCCTTGTTGAACTCTGTGTTCAAGGCACTCATGAAAGGTGCAGTAGAACTTCAGTGTGACTGGTAAAATAATGCTAGGGGCTTGAGAAAATTGCAGTAAATCTCGGTGGCCTGCATGGCTTTGATTTGGAAATGGTGAATGAACACAGACTTAAGGTATTGCAGTGGTGTCTTTTTTAATATTAAACTTTTTTCGTTATTCTGGAGTATTGACAGCTGAAGAACAGTTCCTGGGCAGGTGATCTTACACTTCTCTTGGAAAATGACTGAGGTAAATTCTAGGTGTCAGAAGGACTTGATGTAGTCTTAAAGATTTGCATCATTCCGTCTGTTCTCCCTGTGGAGTTAGGAGGGCCTTCACACTTCAAACAATATCTGTGATTGCTGTTCTTAAGAAAAACAGTTAAAGGCATTAACGGAAGCCAGCACTCAAAAGTTCTTCAGCTTGTGATGACATTGGAATAAATCCTCTTTGTTTTCAGAGCTTTTAAGATTTACAAGAACAAGAGGGCAGTGCCTTTAAGGAAAGCAGGAGTATTCTCTCTGTTGGAAAAAAGAAAGTGGTTGGAAAAGCAGCCGAAGGTGGTTCTTCATGAACGTATGGCTTCAGTTTTGATTGAACTTTTCTAGATGTTGGCATCTTTCAAGTATGTAGTTGTACCATGGCCTGTAATGTCTCTGCCTTTTAACACCTCATTTAGAAATGAAAATTTTAACTCCTTTTATGCAAATACAGTCACCTTCTAATATGTTTTGTGATGATTTACATGGTAAAATACAAGGAGGTTGTGGAGAGTTTGTTCTCTTTGGGCGGGTGACATTGTAGTAACCTTCATTATTCCTTAAGAAGTAAGTGTTAAAAGGAAAGCAGTATAAGAAATGGTTCATTGCAACTTAATGCTCAGCAGCCTAATTAGTTGAATACCATGTGCCTACCTCTGCATGAAATAGCCTATTTCTTTCCAATGTAAAATAGGAATTTTCAGTTTTGGAACAGCCTGAAGAGGCCTTTGTTGCAAATGACCACTGGCTTTTTAATTATTTATTCTCAAAAATAATGAAGGTCAGCATGGTATCCATAGTGACTGCATGCAGCTTCCTCGTCAGTCTTGGCATGCTGCTGCAATAACAAAATTCACCTTCTACTAACAAGCTTTCATGTTGCAGCGGAAAACCTTTATTTGTAAACTGGATGCAATTGGGTTTCTGTAACTTGAGAAGTCTTGAATATCGTAGTTTTTCTTCACTTTTAAACCTGTTATCATAACTTCTGTTTTTACGAGTTCATAGGGAGGCCTAAACAGACTCACCCTCAAACAAGCAACCTTAAATTGCTGAAGTTTACATATAATCTGTCATTGGGAAACTTGTGGCTTGAAAACTTCTTTTCTTTCAGAAGTGATAAAGACTGCTAAATGGGGAATATATCAGTCTGCTTTCAGCTCTGTTAGTAAAAGGAAAGCATTCCACTATAAACTACAAAATTAAGGCATCTCAGTAGTACATGAGTATGATAAAGCCGGAATTATGTGGTTAAACCAAAGTGTGTTGATAGCAGGTTCAGTCCCTCCGTGTGCGTTGCAAAGACAAGGGAAACTTTTGCAACAGCAGAAGCACCACAGGAGTCCTTTGACTTTTGGATTATGTGAATGCACAATAGTGTGGATTTGGAGCATTAGAAGAATGTACAACTAACTCAGTGAAATTCACTTAATACAGTACTTTGGTGTAAAGTATACTCTTCTTTCAGTGTTGTGCATTGTAAACACTAAATTTTAATATTGTAAAGTTTGTTTGATATTAGAGGAAATTGCTGCAGAACTGAATGCAGTTTTGTGGGAGTTTTGGTAGTAACTTGTTGAAAATGGGGAGTAAAATGATTCCATCCTAAGGTGGTTGTTGTTTTCCCACCTACCCCATCCCTCTCCCTTAATGCCTACCCAGAGATAAGTAGGCTTGGGTTGGAGTTCTGTGTGTGTGTGTGTTATTTTTTTTTGTTTTGTTTGTTTGTTTGTTTTGTTTTGTTTTGTTTTTTAATTTATTGTTTGTAATAGAGCTTTAAACTGATAAGGCAGGATTTTGACACTCAGGGTAAACATTTTCAGAATTCTGACAAGTTTCTGTTTCTGACTTTTATTATGAATGTGGCTTGGTTTTGCTTCTGTCTTTGATTTTACATATAGCTGTACTTAAAAACATAGATATTTATGAAAGGATAGCCATTTGCAAAATTCATTGGATGTTCCAAATGGAAGTCCATTTATTCTTGAGGGCTCCAGGAATGAGGGTATAGGGAAGTCAAGTCAATGGACCTTTAAAAGAATAATTATTTATGTCCATTCTAAATGTGTAAATTAAATATATACTTATAAATAAATATAAAATTATATATTAATAAAAATTAATATAGTTGAACCTTAAAAGGTCATAAAATTTATATTAAAAACTGAGAATTTGTATTCTAGATGTAGCATTTAGAAACTTTGTTAATTTAATGTAAATTGCGAATCTAAAGCTGTATTTTTGTTACTGAATGTGAAAATAATGTTATCCTCAGTATTAGCTGCACAGTAGTTGGTTGGAATGCCATAGAAGCATGTCTTACATTTTTTTTTTTTTTTTTATTTCCCCTCCCCTGAAGGTGACCAGCTGCTCTGCACCGAGGCCCTCGCAGTAATATATGGTAGTCTGTTGCTGTAAACATCCCCGACTGGAAGCTGTACCAGTTCCAGCTTTCAGTCAGATGTTTGCTGCACCTGGCTATGCTTGGACAACAGCAGAAGGAAAAGCTGTCATAAATACATATGTGCATATATATTTATCAAACACTGTTTCTGTAGACACAGCTGAATTGCCTTCAACTGAGTTAACCCGTCTGGTAGGTGTGATTTCTGGAAATCTAGTCTGAAATGGACATAAAAAGCTGTTGCTTATGTCACTCAAAATAGAGTTCTTCACTGCTTGGTGGTATAAACTACAGGATTAGGCTTCACTGGAATGACAGATGGTTTTGAACTTCTTGTACAGTTACCCACAAACCATTCATTGCTTTATGAATTGTCTGCTTTAGCAGCTTATCCTACGACTCTAAGGAGTTATCATCAGTGCTGTCAAATAATTCACAGGCATCTTATCTGCTGTGTTGTTTTTTGTGGAATTCTGCATTCCCAGTCTCCTTGTGAGTGGGTGGTACTCTTAATTGTTTGTAAGCTGGATGCAACCCAAGGCCAGAATAAAGCTTTAAAAATATGACACAGTGTATTTTTGCTGTTCTCCCAGTGCACAGTGTGTGCCCTTGTCTGTGCTGTGGTCAACTTGGCTTGTGCTGCCTTCACCATGGCACTGCAAAGGTTTGCTTTCCTTGGAAATAACATCTTTTGAAAGTATTTCTTCAGACTTATGTCTTCACTGATTCGGTTCCTGTTACAACAACCATGTCATTGGGAACAGCTTTCTGTAGAAAAGCTTCAGCACTTGCCACATTCCTCCAGTGGGATCTGCACATGCTGTTGTCTGGATCTTCTTTGGGATTTCTTTCCTCCTTTGTTTCTCTGTAGTCTTCTATATTTAAAGGGATGGCTTATGTTAGTAAATGCTGCTAAGACAGAAAATACTCTTGAAATAATTTAGCTCTTCATTCTTTCCCCTCCCAAAATGTATTTTTTTTATTCCCTAACAGTTAAGTGAAAGACTGTGTTCAATTTAAATGACAGTATACCAAACCTAGGTATTATTTGTTCAGCTTCACTGTAGTGCTTCTGTAAAAGACACGTCCAAAGATACAAATACTTGAAAAGTGAAATATTTTCTCTCAGATTTAAAAACTACTAGGATTTCTTAGTCCTGGGAAAGCTGGACTAATAAGCATTGGAAAGGTGATGATTTTCAAGCTGTCAGTGAGTGGCCAAGAGTGAACTAAGGACAGACGTCATTCCATGGTGGTCCCATGGCTATAACCATTTTATTTCTCTTACCTGGGTGTTCTCTTTAGTGCCAGAGGAACACATGCAGTAATAGAAGGTCATGAACTTATTTATTGATCTAATTCATTGCTACCACCTCTACAAAGACTTATTTTTAAAGCAACTTGCACACTTAATACAACCTCACTTAAAATCACATTTTTAAAAATATTACCGATTTGGTTTGATAAATCATGTTGGTAAATTTATAAAAAGGACTTTAAAGCAGAATCTACAGAGCTTGATTTCTTAAAAAAAAAAAAAGTGCTGGTAGTTGTTTTCCAAGCTGTCTTGCTATAAATATTTAGCATTTCCTAGTTCTATAGAGTATTTGGACTTAGAAGAAAGGAAGTGTTTTCTGTTAACAGCCTTCTCTGATCAAAGTAAGTGTGTTAGCTTTAAGTTAATCTAGTGGACATTTTGGTTAGTGCTGTCTTAGCCATTCCATGTGTCAGATAAGTGCTGCTTTTTTTTTCTTAACAAGCTTAGTTCATGTGCAGTTTGTCAGTCCAGTCTTTTGGAATTATATTTGTGCATGCAGTACTCAAACACAGCTGTGACATGTCAGCACACAAAAATAATTTGAAGTGGCTTGTAACTGCAGAAAATAAATAAATCTAAAAATCCACACTGCATTTTTGTTTGTTTGAGGTTTTTGTGCCAGGTGGTTGAAATGCAAGGATCTGATTTTTCTATGCATGAAATGCAAAGTACTTAACATGTCTCAAATGTGGCTGTTGTTTGAAGCTGAAGAAGGTGGGTGTCTTAGTGTAGTCCAAATCATTTATGGAACAATTCCAGGTGAGCTCGTGGTATTGGGATTGCTGGGAAGGGATGATGGGGATTTGGCATGGTAGCTGTGCAGTTCTGCTAGTGGGGATGAAGAGTTGAAGCAACTGTTGCAGAATGAGGCAGCACAGGGCCACAAACACAGGAATGAATTTTGAGTACAGAAGAGGCAGATTTGACACATCAGCCTGGTGATCAACAAGCAAGTGACCTCATCTTGTTCAGGTGAAGCCTGTGACCACTGCTTGTGTTAGTGTCATGGATCAGTTCCTGATGTTTTGCAGGTCACCTTTTTTAAAGCAGAAGAAAATACCTGAATGAAAACCAGGTTGGGGGTCCAGAGCCGAGCAGTGCCATTGTGGACGCACAGCTACTAATTTTGGGTGCCTGTCATATGTTTTATATGCAGGTGCAAGATGCTGGTACCTTTGGAGGTGGAAGCTTGTGAGGAACACATAGCTTATCTCTTGCTGAGCGAGTATCTGAAGTCCAGTGTTTGGGGTCTGGATTACTTGCCTGTAGTGTTTCTCTGAGTGCTTTTTATGACCACTTAAGAGCAACACATAAAAGTCCTCAGTGACTTGGCAAAGCCCAGTCTTCCCTTGCTCAGAACTCACAGCTGTGTTCAGCAGAAATGCTTGAGGTCATGTTTTCCTTCATACAAAGAACAACTGTTACAACATTTGCAGGGCTTCCCAGCCTCCTGTATGCATGAAACAATCTGCATCTGTGATGCCTTTTCCCCAGTAAAGCTGCAAAACACCTGTTCAGAGAAGAGCTTGGAGATGGCTGAAGCTTGGCCTCCTGACTTACTGAGTTTGTGGAAGTTTTCTTTTCCTGGACTGCTGCGGTCTTCTTTCTTTGAGACTGTTCACATTGAATGAAACACACCTGTAAAATGTAAAGATAAGATGTTGAAGCTGAAGTTACAGTGTTCTGTTCTCTTGCTATTGTAATGACTTGTATTTTTGAGTAGCAGAGGAGAATATGAATGAAAACAATGGAAATAGGAGAAGTGCCTTGAAAAAGTTATGGGGGAGGAATCATAACTTAAGAATATACAAATAGGAAGATATACATATGTAATAACAAAAGCTGTAAAATTTAGCACACTAAGGAAACTTGAAATATTCAGCACCAAAAAGGTGCAGAAGACTTGCATAAATATTTTCACATAGAATTTGAGATGGGCATCTTTGAAGACTCCCAGTTTTTACCACCCCATTAATCTCCCATGTGTGTTGAGTTTCAAATTTGAAAATGGTTTAAAAGGTGTCTGCTCTGAGCATCAAGGGCCTTGGCAGGTAAGTGCAATATAATCCTGATCTACACAGTCTCTAAGAAACTTTATTTTCCCTCTTGTGTCTCTACAACATCAGGGATGGTACATGTGTATTACTGTGTTCTGTTGTTTAGAAGAATAAATGTTAAAATACATGTTTTGACTTCATAATGTTAGTAAAGATAGAAAATAAAGAGTTGCATCTGTGTTATGAGTTGGGCAAATACTTTGAAGTATGTCTGTGCAGATTCATTTTTGGATATCTTGAAAGCCAGTGCTGTATTTATATTGTTAAGCTAATTTTTAGTTCCTGTAAACATCCTACACTCAGCTATAACAAGTGGTGGGCTGGGGAGTGGATGTTTACTTCAACTGACTTGGAAAGGCAGCTTTCCCCAATGACCAAGTGACATATTGGCAAACATGGAATACTATTTTTCAGTAGTATTCAAATAAAGTTACTGTATTGTAAACACTAATTTCTCCGGTAGCAGTATGTATTTCTAGAAACTTCTTAATAATCAAATTATGCTATAAAGTGTGCTGTGGAAAGGCATACATGTTTATTGTGAAGCAGGCTTTAACTGATGGGATCTGTATCTTTCTAATTACAAATAAACTGTGACAATATATCTTTGCTTGAAAAGTAACTTCTGATACCCTGATGACAGAGAAATAATCTAAAATCTTATATTGAATGTTCAGTTCTCAATTGCACTAGTGATTTATTGCTTATTATCTACTTGCTCATTGTCAAGGGAGGAATAGATTTATTGGGTACAGCAAAAGTAATCCTCAAACCAAGAGATCATTAAAGTAGTAAAACTACTAAGATTTAACTATTTCTCTTGCCCATTATTTCTTTAAAAAAAAAAAAAAAAAACAACAACAAAAAACCCAATGATATAAATATCTTTGGCAGGAATCATCTAGATAGGGAAACAAGGAGACAAGCATCTCTTGTTTTCCTGGTAACTTTTCTTAGATCAATTCTTATCTCTTAGAATCGCATTCCTACTGGTGGATATGTTGTTAAATGAAGTATTGTTCCAGCATTTGGAGAATATTAAGTATCAAAAGGTAAAAAAGAAAAATATTTTTATTGAAATGGAAGAATCGAGAGGGTTTTTCCTCATTTAAATTTGCATGAGCCCCTTTTTGCTATAGTTAAGCTTTTTGCTTTGGTTTTATTTTTGCTTACAAACTAAGGAGGTCTTTTTAATACGTAGTTGGGGGCAGATTCTGTGCAATATGTGGCACTGCAAGCAATTTCATGCAAGAAAACACATCAAATTATATATTTGTGGATAATTCTAATGTGTGAACACTGCAATACAGTGATGTCCTTACTGTGTGTGCATGTCTGCATATACAAAAATATTCTATTAGATTTTTATTCAGTGCATCTGTTTAACTGGTACAAAACACACTTCTCCAGTGGGGTGAACTAGAGAAGTATGAGGGATGCAAGTTCTCCTCAGCAGAGATGATGTAATTAAAAACACCTCCAGAAACGAATCTGCATATCTGTCCATTCTGTTCCATTCCTGAGGCAGGTGCCTCATGGCATCTCCGACTAAGGTTGAAAGTACTTCAAGTTCTTATGTCTCATGGCAAGAAGGGATCCTCAGCATTTACTGCCAACCTAAAGGTGTAGGATTTATCCTCTTCACCCAGTGTCTCCATGTAGAGATAATTTCATTGGTAACACAGACAATCTGAGCAGATCAGATGTGGAGGTATATTTGGTGTGATTTCAGCAGGGATTTTTAAATGCATTTCAGATCTAGAATTGATATTGCAAAAGCTTAAATATGACCAAATTAGAATCTTACTGTTGTTTTATTATAGCAAGAACAGTTATGACCACTTTTGATGCGGCTCTTGAAAGGTAACTAGGAATAGAAAAAACTGATTAAATCAATGAGCCTATTTAAGCTTTTATTAAGGTATTGGAATAGTTTGGGTTTGCAAGAGTTTGAGTTCTTAGTGGTTCCAGTTTTGGGGGCTAAATTTTGTTTAGCTACTGCTTGGCTAAATGGGCAATAGAGTAGCTTATAATGATATTCCACCAAACAATTTCATATAGTTTGGCTCTCCCTAAAGTAGAAAACACTGAAGAGTATCAGCACCAGTAAAACACACTGAAGATTGTCAGGACCAGTATCATGAAATTTCTAAACATAACCAAACTTTGGGAGGTTTGGAAGGTTTTATTTAAGTGAGGATTTGATAGGAGAAGGACCATTGTGTCTGTGTGCACCCTTCCATGTGCTTGGCTGCACATGTCGCTGTGATGGAAGTGTAAAATGCTAATTTATTTCACTTCCTGTGCAAATCTTCGTTAGAGACTTAGACTGGTTTTTGGTCCTGTTCTTCCTCACTGGGGTAATGTTTGTCATTCGGGTCTGTGCTAAACTAAAACTAAACTTTTAGACTATGTGTTCAAGGATTCCAAGCATAAAATAACCCTGCAGAATTTGAAACTCTGTTCTAAGTAGCCTAGTTCACTTTTTTCTTCCATTCTGTTGGTGCTTTTTAAACAGATAAACAGTGATAATCCCATGGCGCCAGTGACGGCATAAACCAAAATGGGATAAATAGCTGGGACCGGGATAGATTGTGCATGATTTATAAGGTTGTCTGCAAGTTTTTTATAGATAGAACAGCAATGGTAATTCACATAACATCAGTCAAAAATTAAATTTCTCTTGAAAAACATAGAGGCACAGTTAATGTGTTGGTTTTTTCCACTGCAATTTTGAAAATACTCATTTACTCATCTGCTTAACTCTTCCTGGGTTTGTCTTCTGCTAAAAAACCAAATATTTCAATAGAAGTTAATTGATACCCTCTTTACTTCACTAAGATTGTTCTTCCAGAACTCAGCTCCCTTCCTCTTAACCAGCTACACCAGTTGTTCTGACCAGCTTAATTGACGTTTCGTAGGGCTTCTCTCTGTGGTAAGGGCAGAATTAAAACGACTTAAAACTTCCACATGATTCTATAGTAGCTGAATGTGAGTAGTGAGAGTCATACCTCTGATGCTGAGGTCTGTTCAGGCAGTTCAGGAACACTCTGCATTTGGGTCTCTGTTAGGGACCAGCAGATCCCTAATGTGTCCATCTTTGCAGGTGAGGAAAGCCTAGCCCATGGAACAGTGCATGGGCCCTGTAAGTAGAACAAAGGAAATGCAGTTTATGTCAGCCAGAATTGTTTGTTGTCTGATAACATCGCTGTCTCAGCAGGGAGATTATTTCCTGTAAACAATATGGCTTTATCTGAAAAATCTGCCATTTTAATAAAGTGAAAAATTATTTTTCCAAACTTCACACAAGCCTTATCTTTGTCTGACAGGAAAAAGGGAAGCAGTAGGGATGAAAGATGCTTTGTGAACTGAGCTCTGTTTACTTAAGGCTATGGAAAATATGCTGAAAACATATGCATTAAGTGCATAGCCTAATGCATTTTTTAACAAACATGTTTTCCCAAATATTAATAAATTAGTTGAATTGACTAACTACCATTAGTGCAAAATGTAATCTGTTAGCAATATTTTTTTGAGATGTTTCACAGTTAGTCTAAGGAATTTATAAGCTAGCAAATCTCCAAATCTCATTAACCTGGGTTCCAGTTAGTGCTGACAGTCGACAGGAATATTATAGCTGCTTGTGATTTCATCTTTGTGCCCACTGCATGTGAAGTCTTGTCCATCCTATTACCTGTGTGCCATAGTTACTGTGGGCTGCTTCCTGCCTGCCGTGGAGACATAAGGAACACCCAGCATTTCCACTGTCCCAGCAGCTCAGTGACTCCAGGCACAGTCACTTCTCAGATGCGCCCCATGCCAAGGGTGTTACTGGTCTGGCTCTGTCAGCCGGAGACACAAACTTCACGCGGTCACCTTCAGAGAAGGGATAATGAAATCTGCCGTCTGCTATTAAACAAAAGAACACCCTCTACCACTTCCTGCATAAATTAGAGTCTTAGGAAAAAGCCGTGGTTATGGAATAGAGGCAGGAAAGCAAGAAGCAAACTGCATCTTATCAGGAGTCAGAATCTTCAGGGGCTGAGGACGGAGAGAAGATAATTTAATGGAGTTTCCAGGTCAGAGGCAGTAATGTGTGCATGTTGGTTCTTTCTGTTCTGCAGGAGTTCTAACAGTGATGTTACATCTCCTGCTAGTAAATATATTTATATCTGTTTTTAGCTCTGGCTTCCTCTCATTAGAAAACTTAGTGAAAACTAAGTTAAGGAGTTGTGAGGAATCTCTTCATGTATGTTCTTTATGCTGTGATTACATGTTTCTTGGTAACTACATTGGTTTTCTGTAGGTTTTTGAAGCACAGTTTTCCCGGATTTGTATATTTTTTGCTATTTTCTGAAATATTTGAGTTTTTGCTACTGCACTTAGAAGTTCCTATTTTTAGTCAGTGAATTCAGGAAATTAAAACTTTAGCCATTTCATATGTTCAGTAGCAGACAATATTTAAATAATTTTGGATAGTCTTTCATGTTATGAGTAAAGTTTTGGATATAGCTTTTCATCTTTTTTATTTTAATAGTAGAAAAAACAATTGCATGTTGTACAATCAGAAATAGCTTTCATACAGGTCTTCATCTTAAAACTATTTATTTTGTCTTCTTAAAGTGCAGATTTAAGGTATTGTGCCAAAAAGACTGTATATATAGTAGAGGTAAGAAAAATCAAGATCTAGAAAGGTTTTTTTTTAGGGCTATGCTGATAAGAATGTTTGCTTGTTAATGCTTTAGCTGATGAGGCAGTAGTTAGTATTGTGGGATGCACAATGCAGGTTGTAATTCCTTATTAAAACAGCCCTTTTGATGTAGATGCATTTTAATTAAACCTCATAGTTCTCTTTTTGATGATAAATACCTTTTTTTATTGTACAAACAGGCGAGTACATTCCATGCATCTGGGAACTCTTGCATAAAAACAGGAGGAGTTTATGCTTTTTGGTTTAGGGATAGAAAATTTTCTCCCATAAATGAGATGTAGGCTAAGGCTTGAATCTGTCCAGTGTACAGGCTACATCTGTACCTGTAGATACACTTGCTCCAGGGAGTGATTCTGTCCCCTGGCTCTTTTCCCACCACCACCCAAAAATTTGTACCCACAGTGCCCAGAGCTGTCCCCCCTTGAGTGGCTGGATCTGCACCACAGGACATTTACTTAGAACCTGCTCCCTCACCTGTGTAATGCCCTGCTCCTGAGAGAAATTCACAGCTGTGTGTTCCCCCCTTTCCTGTTTGGAAGGGTCTGATACCAGGGGGCTGTGCTGTAGCTCATGGGAGCTGTTCTCAGGGCAGGGAGCTGAGATGGGTGTTTCATGCCTAGGGATGATGGAGGGGGTGTATTCTGATGACCAAGGGGGCAAGGGCAGCATTGCTTGAGTGATGTTAGAGGATTCTTGAGCAGGAGGAACCCTCTCAGAGGGGCTAATAGAAGGTGTTCCTGAAGCAAAATGATCTTAAAACTCAGGGATGACTGTTTTGGAAGGAACCAATTCTGAATGCTACAAAAGGAAGCTCAGGAATGGATCCAATCAAAGAAGTTATTTAATGGCATGAACTTACTCGTGCAATTCCTACTTTGCTCTAATCTCTTTCCTGCTGCTCTTCCACTAACTGTAGCATTCAGCCCCCCTCTCTGGCCACCAGTATATCCCAGTTATGTGTATCCGTGGCTGGGGTCATCATCACACCTTAAAGCAGAAGGACTGGTGACAGCACTGAGCTGTTGCTCTGCTCTCTGATACACTGTGGTGAGTGAGGGCAATGCCTTCTGCAGGCTCCACAGCCTTGTTAGGCTTCTCCTGCACCATTGATGGCTCTGCTTTCCTCAAGGACAGAGGAGGGGGAGGATCTCTAGGGCATTGGGTGTATTTTGTGTGAGGTGATGCCGCAGTTCATCCAGGGACCTGTAGATGTAGATGCAGGGGCTCGTAGATGGCGGAAAGAAAATCTGAGTTTTCACATGTCCAAACTGATTGCTGGGGGAAGGAAGTGTGTGTGAGAGGGGATAAGAAATGGTTGAGAGAGGCAGACAAGTTCGGACAGGAAGGGCTGCACACCTGCACTGCTAGGCTGGTAAGTTTTAGGTAGGCAGCATTTTTATGGGGAAGGAGAGAGGGAGATACAGAGAGGGAGATATGGCTTCCCCAAAGCCATAGAGGGCAGACTTGAGTTTTCCCTGATGGACACAAGATCATTGTCTAGGCTTCCCCAATGACAGGGATGAAAAGCTTTCCTTGCCTCTCAGGAGTCAGGGAGAGCATGTACATGTGTATTGCTGTGTGACGGGACATGTGGAAGCTTGTGCTGTGCCAGGGTCAGACCTTTCGCTGACAGCTCCAACTCTGTAGCTTTTGCAGACATGGCCTGCGGGCACGGGAACCACAAGGCACATGAAGATGCTGCTGGCCCTTGGATGGATGTCCTCCAGTATGTCCAGGTGGGATACTGGGAAATCCTAGAGTACTGAACTTCCCTGAACTGCTGTTTGAGCTGCAGCATTTCTGCTAAAATAAATAAGTAAGGTCACACTAAACTAATGACTTGCAAGGGCTTAATCTCAGTGAGAGCTCACATCTATTAATTAGATTTGATGGTTGTTTGTATGGCAGAACAGTGCTGCTGATGTGGAAGAATAGAATCTGTCTGTAGTTGTTGTGACTGAAGGCCAGATTCTGACTCCATTAAATTCCATCTCATCTGGGTGACCTCACTGATTTCTAAGGTGTTTTCTTCTGGCTTTCATTAATATGAATGAGATTATAATCATGCTTCAGTTATGGTTCAGAATATATCAGGAGATACTAAATATGAGGAAATGTAAACAGTCATAAAGCATGTGAAGTGCCCACAACACATACCTGGGTTTAATCACAAAGAGTTTTGCAAAATTGACAGCTGAGCTATGACAGGGATGAGTAATTTATTAGCAGCTTTCCTGTATGAACACGAAAACTGAACTTGTATACTTTTATTAGATGTTTAAGTAGTGGTGTCTGTGTTACAAAAATAACCAAACCCAAACCCTTGCCGTGATGTACTAATGAAAGGAGACTGAGCAGATGGTTTTTAGGGACTGCACTTCACATATTATGCAACAGTGCTGTTCTTTCAGAGAAAGAGAAGTGAGGCAGAAAGAAGTCTATCTAGCTCAACCTTTAATGCTTAATTTTTCACTGATTGTTAAAAGAACACAACAAATGACTGGAAGAACGCTCCAAAAATAGAGAAAATAGGCAGGTGTGCAACCTACAAAACTTACTTTCTTCTACCCTCCAATTTGAGCAATTATCTCATTAGAGCACTGGAGTTACAAATTAAACACACTCAACATGTTTTTATCAGGGAGGAAGGGAAAGGAATAATAAATCATTCTTGGATGAGAAAACCCTTGTAGCATGGCCAAGAGAACAATCCCAGACAGAGTACAGAGTTGCTTGGGTTTGAGATATTACACAATGAAACCTGAAGATACAAGCTTAAACTGGAGGAGTAATAAAAAAGGAAATTCAAACAGCTTATACTATTTAAGGAGTTTAACTGGAGCCTCTGTCAGCCCTAGTAGATGGAGTTTACACAAGTGAAGTCACCTCCTCTTATGCAGACTGCGAGCAGACTCCAAGTCAGTGTTGTTGTCATCACTTTTCAGTAGTTGGACTATTCAAAAGATGAGCAATATTTGTGATTTTAGGAAAAAGGCAAAACAGTTTGTGGCATAATCTCTATAATAGCTTCAAAATTCCTCTGTAAGAGAGACGGGGGAAGTTTGGTTAAAACACACACAGACACTGTGCAGTGCAAGTATTTTTCTCCTCAGAAGGAGCAAAGAACAAATAGGTAGTGGTTGGACTTTTTGCACATTACTCTGAAAAAGGACTTATTTACAGCTTTTCCTTTTCAATGGATTTTCCTTCTGTCATTACTATGTCAGAGAAGGAAGTATTGGGCTATGACAGTTGTGGAAGTTCCAACATAGTATGCAACAACCAATGAGCAGATCAATCATATTGACATTACATATGTTAGATCCCTTTTTTTTTTTTCTTTTTTTTTTTTTTTTTTATTATTATTATTTAACCTGGTTTCCTTAGTAGGCATGTGTTCCTTTAGAGTATTTTAATATTTTTTTATGGTCAGTCTCCTTCTGCAGTTCAGTGGGGAAGTCTGAATGGTTCTGAAGCACTAGAAGCTGTAGGCAGACAGGCTCTGAAGAATTTAGCTACAGATTGTTTTCCTTATATTCCCATACATATTCTTACAGAGCCAGGAGAGGAAAATATGCCTGTGACTCAGTCACTATTGCATCTAACATCAGATAATCATGAAAGTGGGTTGGGAGTTGCCAGTGAGCTGAGGACACTGAAAGGTGCCATCACCAGTCCACAAGAATAGGGAAGTGTTTAATCATCTTATGTAAAACGTAGGATTGAAAGGGTAGGCAAAGTGAATGCTACACTTGCAGACAGCCTGAGTTCTGTGGTGGTTTTGTTTTTCAAAAAGCAGCAGTCTTTCATTTAAAATCATTCAGTTGCATATATTTGATAGGCAAGTCTTAGGAGTATAACTAACATGTATTTTTTTAACATATTTTTGTAGCGAACAATATTTTTTACGAGAAAAAAAAAGCTTCTAGATAACAAATTACCTTTTATTTGACTATAGGGAAATCCCCATTAGATTGCCTTTCTCCTTTTCTAGGTGAAAGTCCTAGGGATATAGTAATGTTTCTTGTAATTTTAAAACAATTTTATTAAGGAAATGAGTACCAAACATACTTAGTGTTGCTTTATCCACTGAGCTTGATGGATAGATGAAGGCCTGTCATGTTCTATTTAAGCTTATTGGAGGGGGAGAAAAAGAACCATCAGTAAATACAGTACGAGACATGCATTTTGTAGCACAAATAAAGTGTATGTGGGGAAAAAACCCCATGGGTAGTTGAGTTTGCATTTAGAACACAGCAACAACAAATATATATGTATCTAAAATAGAACCAGAATCACAGGCTGGTTTGGATTGAAAGGGACATCAAAGATCATCTGGTTCAAACTCCCCTGCCATAGGAACCTTCCTCTGGACCCAGCTGCTGCACGTATATATATGTATTATTTAATTCAAGGAACTACAATTACTTAGGTAGGTAGTAATGGTGGTTCTCACTTTCCTGAGAGGGAAATTAAGGTATAAAGTATTTAATGACACGCTAATATTGCAGAAAATTGATTAAGAATAGTACAGATATCTGCTGAAGTCAAACATATGTCTAATCAAATTAAAATCGTATAAATCATGTAGGAACTGTCAGATTTGTATAGTTTGGGCATATCATGGTTGTCAAATTCCTACTGTAGAGTTAATAAATCAAACCCAGCATGATTGGTGCTGTTTTTCCTCTCTGCTCCACTATCCTATAAATAGCTCACTGTTCCATGAGAGCTGTGGCAACTTTCCCAGCAGGAACATGATAACAAAGATGTCTGCTTCTACACCTCTCTTTGTGCCTTTTTCAGTACCACTTAGTGGTGTGAAGAATATTCTATATGTACTATGAATCTAACTTTTCTATTTGGTATATATATATTTATTTCCTCTTTCCCCGAATTACAGTAAAGGTGAAGACAATGAAATCAGGTTACTATTTGGATATTGTGCTGCACTTTTTATGCATCATCATAAATATAAATAATCCTCTATTCTGACAGTGCTACATTTTGAAAAGCTTCAGGCAAACTTTGCTTTCTCACACACATTTCTTTCTCAGTCCAGCTGCTCATTTTGTGTTCAGTTTGTATTAGACTGAAAAAAGAGCACATAATAACATTTCTTAACTTTCATTTTTTTAATATAATTTCTTGTCTTGCAGGAGCCTGTGTAAGAAAACAACCCCCAATCCAAAAGCACCTAAGAGAACAAGGAAAACCACCATTTAAATCTGCACAGTGTTCCAGCTGTGCTGCTGTCTCCAGCCAGTCTGACATCACCTACCAAAGGAAAAACATGCTGTACAGTTGTAATAGGATTAAACAGTATAAACCTGCAAGCAGAAATGTGATTAATACAGGGTATTTCTGAGTCCTGCAGTGATTATATTGCCACACTGAGCAAACCAGAATCTGTTTATTAGAAGCATTTTCAGTATGTATATATTTTTCTGAAGTTATTTATAGTTGTTGCCTTTCTCTCAGGCCTGCAGGAGATAATTTTTAAATTAACTGTGCAGTGTAATCAGTATCAGTAAACTATACAATCCTGAGATGTCAAGAATTATGATAAGCCTCATACTAAACTCTGGAGAGATTTGTAACTGTGTAGTTTGCACTGCCCCATTTTTATTAGCATTTTCATTATAAAGTTGTTACTGGAAGCATAAAGTTAATGTTCTGTAACAAGAAAACAGCAATTACGCAGACCTAAACACAGAACACCACATTAAACATGGCAGATAAAAATAACAAGATACAGTCACTGAAGACAGAGATTATAGAAAAAAAACAATGTAGCATTTACAGTAAAGCAAGGACAACTTTTCTTTCTTAAGCATAAAGCTAGTTGCAAAACAACCTCCTCATCGTCTTTGCATTTTCAAGCAGAACTTCTAGAAGTGCAGAGTATCAGCTCCAGCTGTTTTCCCTGTGAAATCAATGAGAAAATAAAACTGTGATTAAAAAGAATGTGTGCTAATTAACTTTAAAAATTTCCCTTAAACCTGTGTAGCTTTTGAGGATACTTTGAGAATACCCTCCTCTGTGTCCTCCCCCAGAATCTCTCTTACATGGACACTGTTGATTACCTTCACAGCTGTAAGTACGGCTCAAGTTTTCCCTTAGGGGGAAAACAGTTTACAAAACCCAGGAAGAACTACTTAATTACTTAACAAAGTTTAGTCTTTGCTCTCACTAAACAATGGGGCTTTTATTTTAAAAATAATGAGGCACGTCCATGGGGCCGGATGGGATCCACCCAAGGGTAGTGAGGGAATGGAGGAAGAGCTCGCTGAGCCACTCTCCATCATTTATCAGCAGCCTGGCCAGCTGGGGAGCTCCCAGCTGACTGGAAGTCATCTACAGGAAGGTCTGGAAGGAAGATTTGGGGAACTACAGGCCTGCCAGCCTGGCCATGGTGCCAGGGAAAGTCATGGAGCAAATCATCTTCAGTGTCACCACGTACAGAACAACCAGGTCATCAGGCCCAGCCAGAATGCGTTTAGGAAAGGCAGGCCCTGCTTGACCCAACTGATCTCCTCCTATGACCAGGTGACACTTCAGTGGGTGAGAGAAAGGCTGTGGATGTCTACCTGGACTGCAGCAAAGCCTTGTCCCGTGGCATACTCCTGGAATAGTTGGCAGCCCATGGCTTGGGCAAGGGCACTCTTTGCTGGGTTAGGAACTGGCTGAATGGCTGAGCCCAGAGTGGTGGTGAATGGAGCCACATCCAGCTGGCAGATGGTCACAAGTGATGTACCTCAGGGCTCAGTATTGGGCCAGTCCTACTTAATAACTTTATTGATGATCTGGATGACGGGATTGAGTGTACCCTCATCAAGTTTGCAGACAGCACCAAACTGGGAGGGAGTGTGGATTTGCTGGAGGGTAGGAAGGCTCTGCAGAGGGATCTGGACAGGCTGGAGAGATGGATAGAAACCCATTGTATGAGGTTCAACAAGACCATGCACTTGAGTCGTGCACTGGAGTCACAACAACCCCCTACAGTGCTACAGGCTGGGGCAAAGTGGCTGGAGAGTGGCCCGGCAGAAAAGGAGCTGGGGGTGTTGTTTGACGGTGACTGAACGTGAAGCAGCAGTGCCCAGGTGAGCAAGAATGCTAAAGGCATCCTGGGCTGTATCAGCAATAGTGTGGCCAGCAGGAACAGGGCACTGATTATCCCCCTGTACCCAAGGGGGGCACTGGTGAGGTCATACCCCAAATCCCATGTTCAGTTCTGGGTCCCTCACAAAAAGAAAGACATTCTGTTGCTGGAGAGAGTCCAGAGAAGGGCAATGCTGCTGAGCAAGGGTCTGGAGCACAAAAACCAAGTTTGGAACAATAGTTCTATTAAAGATCAGTTATGCTAAATTTTTTTAGTGACATGAAATGTTAGCAACTTAGTTTATCAGTTTTATTCTTTAGGCAGCACTCAATAAAGTACTTCTTATCCCTAGAGAAAAGAATCACAGTTTCTGGTGTGCTAATCAAAAGAGGAAAAGTTGTATAAAAACAGTACGGTTTGTAAGACTTTCTGAATTATCTGAGTTACATCACACCTGCTCCAGGTTGCAATGCCCTGGGTCATGAAATCTTCACATGAGTTTGTAAAGTGATTTTACTTCTATTAGGAATGTACCTTCCATGTGTGCCTAAAACACCTCTTCTGAAATATATTAAACCAGAGAACAACACTAAGTTCAGTGAGAATGTTGTACTTCCCAAAAAATTCACAAGCAAGTGCAGGAAACTTATATGAAGTAAAGTGTATTTGTACCGTGCAATTAATAAAGAACACAGACAGATGTTTTGGGTTGGTTTCTTCAACTCTATAGCAAGTGTACACAAAGGTGAAGATTTTCTTTTTTATAGTATTTCTTAGTAATATCTATGAGTGATAATTTCTTTGTAATATCTGTGAGTTCTGCTCTTCTGCTGGAATGCATCAAATGATGAAGGATTTTTGTCTTAAAATATTTATATTATGATAAAAATCAGGTTGGAAATTCAAGCACTGGAGGCTCATTAAGGGTCTAAATCAAGGCTGTTGGCATATGTCTGCTTTTATCCTCTTGCTGATACTTTTTGTTGCAGATCCTTAGGTCATGATCACATAATTTGCTGTTTTCTCTCACAGGACAACTGCCTCACTTAGGTAATTATTGTGTCTCCCCTCTGCAGAGCTTTGCATCCTCCCTGTGGCTTGCTTAATTTTGTTCTGGGTGCTTATGGGGCATTTATATTCTTCATATACTGCTTCAACAGAAATGGCTTTATTTTCTCAAAATGCTTATGGAAAAGTAAAAAGGGGAAGTGAAGCACTGAATTTTGGGGGAAAAAGTTTCCCTATCTGGATCTGTTCAAGGTAAGACATCTAGGATAAAAAAGCAATTATCACATTTAAGCATAGATGTAAAATTTTCAGCTATAGAAATACATGATGCTTTTCAAAGCACATTGCAAATACCATGGTTAGCAAGTAGAAAAGGAGGAAGATATAAATAGTGAATGCTGTTTCTATACCATGAATGAACTCTGTGAGAAAAATCTGTTCCTAATTTTCCTTCATAAAACCTCATGTTTACCTCTGCACATTTTCCAGCTTCTGTAACAAACAAGGCAGAGTCTTGTCTTACAGATGAACCCCTGTGCTGTGTAGCCCTCATTCATATCTAGGTCAGGTACGTCAGTGATGCTGAATGAGTCAGAGATCCTGCTCAAATGCAGTATATGACTGTGATGTTAAAGATTCCCAGAATAGCTTATGCAAAACTAAATAGAAATGGAAGCTGTACAAGGCAGTACTAATTTGGACTTTTGATTGATTTTACTATCTTTGTTCTGTGGGACTGCTCTTATGGAACACCCAAGAAAGATGCACTCTGGTTTCACACTTGGGAATACACTTTTTCAGTGAAGTGATTTTCATATTTGTGAATAAAGCCTGACCACATAAAGGAAAAGGAGGAGTCAGCATCTGCTGTGCCCTCAATAAGGGCATCCACACTCCCTTCCTGGATGGCAGCTCCAGTAGCAGGCTGAAGCCTTGTGCAATACTGAACTTGCTCTATATGTAAACTTTGCATACTCCAGCACTTGGTAGAGTCTTTTATTATTATTATACAAGAGTTGGATCAGAAGAATCCAACTGATACTGGCCAGACACGGAGGCTACAACAAGGAGCTACTCAGTGGGCTGGAGAGAGGGAGGTGGTGGCTGTATTTGATGAACACTTGTGTGTGCAGGAGCTTATCAGCAAGTGGCTGGACAGACGTCAGGGTGAAAAAATGCAGAAAGCACCTGAAAAGAGCACTTGAGAAAAACAGGGAAGAGAGCAAAAACTGGGACTGGGAAAGGAAAGGCAGCAAAAGAGGGCAGACAGAGAGATATGCAGGAGGGACAGGGAAAGCATGGGTAGAGGGGGCCTTGAATTTAGTCAGTAAGGAAACTGCAACAGAATGAAATGAACAAACAGACAAGGATCAGGTTCCCCCTTGAGGTGGGAGCTCTTCATAGAATCAGAAAATACCCTGAATTGGAAGGGACCCACAAGGATCACTGAAATGCAGCTCCTCGTCCTGCACAGGACAGTCCCAAGGATCACTGCTGTCTTTTTCGAGAGGGCCCTCACAATTGATGCTGATTATCCCATGGCCTGGATCTGTGTTGTGTGCAGAGCAGCTGAACTCCGATGGTGATGAGATATGTGTATTCTGATGACATGTAGTGGAATTTCTGGAAGAACTTGAGGGTGTTTTTGTTTAAGCTGTGAAATTGGTGATTCAGAGCTGCAAAAACATTGCTTTATGTGGCTCTGTGACCTGGCCAGGCACCCCAGCAGTAAGAGCTTTTCTCCTCTTCTGACCTCCAACAGACAGACCTCCCCAAACATTTTAACTGGGCCAGACACCAAAGCTAAGAGACTGCAACTCTGATTTGTTATCTTTGGTAAAGGATATGCCTTTTTTCAATGTGATCTTTTAAACAGGCTTGTGACTGTGCAAAGCAGAACTGCGTGCAATATCTGTGTGTAAAAAGTAACAAACCGCAAACCATACTGATGCTCCACCAGTGGTTCTGTGTGAAAGATTTGGGACAAGTGATTTACTTGGCAGGAAAATCCACCCTACTTGCTGTAGTGAGGCTCAGTGACTCAAGGACCAGAGAATGTTCTTTCAATGCCAAGGTAAGGATGAATATTACTCACATCCAAAAAAGAGCACAGTCCCTTCCTTTCATGGGCAGTGTGTGCCTGAGCATAAGTGTGCCTTCATCTTTAGTACTCGTAGTAGAAAACATTCTCCAGAAGATATGTGCACTAGTGACTGTGGATGGAAATAGGGGCAGAACAGGACACTAGGAATCCAGGTGAAGAGGGCAAATCAAGGCAGCAGGCTAGACACATTCCTAAATGTTGCTTCTCATGAGGTCAGAACACCCACTCCTGAATCTGATATAATGTTGCTCTGTCATTCCGGTCAGAGGAGACAAAAAAATTTCACAGAGGAGCGAGGACAGCCTCTGAAAAGGTCAGATCTTTCCATTCTGCCTTCTATTTGGGTTTCTAACATAAATTCTAAAGAACATATCTCTGTTAGATTTGTCTCATCTAAATCATCTTGAGCAAGAGGAGTGCTGATGGGATGAAAACTGGTAGAGTGCAGCTGCCCAGTCAGTCTCTACTCAGACTGGCCCTGGCCAAGCCCTCCTGGCACCTGTAGAAAATGATGTACAAAACCAGTGTGAGGCTGGTTAGTGCTGCAAGAAGTGTAACAGCATGGCACGAGCTAGGATGGGTGACTGCTGTACACACAAACGATTTCACTTCCTCACACTTGCCTTTTCACACCCATAAGCACCAAAGGTGTTTGTTCAGGCAGTCCTGCCAGAATTACCTGTGGTGACACAGAGGACAAGGGACACAGGCCCCTGGGTCCCAATGATCATGGCTCCTGGTTGTTCCTTGACTGGCAAGGTTGTGTTTAGATGTGTCATTTGTAATCTTTACGAGCTGACAGCAATTTTCACCCTGGGCATGTTCACCTCGCCCCACCCCACGAGGCATCAGTGACACTGCTGATTTACTGTCTTGTATCTTCTCTGGGTGCTCTTCCCTGTGTCCCTGATCTGGGTGTCTGCAGGATGTGCCAGGGTACTGACAACCTCCAGCTCCTCCTGCTCCCAATACTCACACTTCCATTCGAAATTGCCATTAGAAATCTCTGTACTCCCACCCCTGCTAGATTCTTGACTGCAGCTTCCCATAGATCCCGGTGAGTTAAATAACAGGTAAGCATCTTTCTTTGGTCCAGGGCTGTAGTTTGTTCTCTATCTTCTTTTATATCTGATCTAAGGGCATTTGCTTAAAATGTAAAATTGTGAGGCTATCTGTTAGGCTAAACATTGGGATTACTTCAGCATGCAGCAGAGAAAGCTGGGGAAACCAAAACCAGTGAGAAAGAGGAAGTTGCAGACATTAGCCCCCACTGTTTCTTGAGATTGGGGTGGTAGTTGAGAGGCTGCCTCTACTACGTCAGGAAGACCAAGAGTCTTGCACTGTAACAGTGCAGTGAAACACCACAGAAAGGATGAGAAAATGCCCAAGTGATGGCAGAGATCAGTCCCAGGGCTGTGGTAAATCTGGTTTGGGGCTACAGAGTCAATATTTGTGATATGAATCATCATACTGGTGTTTTGGGGTTAAAACCTGTTTTGTCAGACTAAGGCATATATAGGCTTTCTGGCCTTTTGCCCATGGCTGAATTTTACCTGTTACAGTGAGATATAAATAGGGACATTTAAAAATATATTTTTATAAGCTCTTTCTCTGTTAATACTGAGAATAATATGCACTATTTATCTTACAACAGGAAATTACTTAGGTTTATTACTGTAATTAATACTGAAATATTACTGTAATTAATACTGAAATGAATTCTTGTTTTCACAATTTTTACCCTTTATATTTAATTGAGTACATCTGCAGAATGACAGAAAAAATGTAATACTGTGAATGCTTAGGGAGGATAATGAGATTCCTACACAGTCATTTGTAATGAAATTAGTTGCAGTAACAGACATTATGGAATTTAATGCTAAGTTCATTAATATTGAATACATACAACAATTCTGATGATTTAAGAGTGAAATTGATAAAACTGATATTCAGCGGTTGTTAGTTAAACAGAAAAATAAAACAGAAAAACATGAGGCAAAAGTGGGTGTTTATGTGTATTCCAGTGGCACTAGTGCTGTGCCATGGAAGTAACTTTCAAGCTCCTAGTAAGAAAAAGCTGAAGAAAATTTAATACGTAAATTCCTAACGTGGGAGCTGGATCAAAGAGCTATGTGATTCAGTAGACTGTTGGTACACGTTGGCCTACTGCTCTTCAAGGCAAATGTGGAACTTTTGAGATACAAACTTATAAAACAGTCATGGGCTTGGGCACAAGGCTCAGTGTCCCCCTGAGCTGCAAGTCATCAGTGTTTATGGACTTGTTAAACTGGGAAAAACTACTTTTCTCCAAGCTTGTCCCATTATTTCTGCAGCCTGGAAAGCCAACCATATCCCAGGCTGCATCAAAATGAGCGCGGGCAGCAGATGAGGGAGGGGATTCTGCCCCTCTGTTCCACTCTGATGAGACCCCACCTGCAGGGCTGCATCCAGCTCTGGGGTCCCCAACACAAGAAGGATGTGGACCTGTTGGAGCAAGTCCTTAAGAGGCCACCAAGCTGATTAGACGGATGGAGCACCTCTCCTACAAGAAATAGCTGGGAGAATTGGGATTGTTCCACCTGGAGAAGAGAAGGCTTCGGGGTGACCTAATTGTGGCCTTCCAGTACCTGAGAGGACCTAAAAGAAAGATGGAGAGAGACTATTTACAAGAGCATGTAGTGACCGTATGAGGAGGAATGGCTTCACACTGAGAGACAGTAGGTTTAGATTAGGTGGCAATTCTTTACTGTGAAGGTGGCGAGACCCTGGAACAGGCTGCTCAGAGAAGTTGTGGCTGCCCCATCCCTGGAAGTGTTGAATAAGGTGGCTGAGAACACCCTGGTCTAGTGGACGGTGTCCCTGCCCATGGCAGGGGGGGTGGAACTAGACAATCTTTAAGGTCCCTTCCAACCCAAACCATGATTAATTCGTGGTAAATATGCTGAAGGACCACGGAGGAGTATCCTGGTTAGCCCGTGTCACTCAGCCCATGGAAGACTATCGCGATTATCACAGTTATCCTGTGTCCCTCAGCCCACAACGGCGTATCCTGGCTATCCCGTGTTCCTCGCCCCCGGCAGGCTATCCCGATTATATGGCTATCCCGACTGTCCCGGTTATCCCATCTGTCCCGATTATCCCGGCTATCCCGTGTCCCTGTCCCCCACCGGGCTATCCCGATTATCCCGACTATCCCTACTATCCCTGTTATCCCTGCTATCCCGTGTCCCTGTCCCCCGGCGGGCTGTACCGACTATCCCTGTTATCCCTGCTATCCCGTGTCCCTGTCCCCCCGCGGGCTATCCCGATTATCCCGACTGTCCCGGCTATCCCTATTATCCCAGCTATCCCGTGTCCCCGTCCCCCGGTGGGCTGTACCGACTATCCCTACTATCCCTGTTATCCCGTGTCCCTCAGCCCCCGCGGGCTGTCCCGATTATCCCGACTGTCCCGCCTATCCCTACTATCCCGGCTATGCCGTGCCCCCGTCCCCGCCGCTCCCACAGCCCCGGGCGGTGCCCCCGGGCACGGCGCGGCCTCCCCTGCGCATGCGCCGCCCCGCCCCGCCC
>JAWWMO010000083.1:144442882-144465149 GCA_035047845.1 Dendrocincla fuliginosa | reverse complement strand
GGGGAGCGCGCAGGGATCCCCGCGCGGCGGGCGGCGGTGCGCAGGCCGTAGTTCCGGCGGCCGCGGGGTGACGCTTCTTCCGCGCGACAAGTAGTACCCGCGGCCGCCGCTATCCCCGCCCCAAAACCCCGGGCCCCAAAAACCCCCGGGCCCAGGGCTGTGGGGCCGAGGGCGTGCTCTTGGGAGCCGCAGGAGGGCCGGCTGCCCGTGCAGATCGCCCAGGAGCGATTGGGAACACCGTGGGAAGGCGCGGCCCGAGCTGCTGTGGGTGCTGAGCTCGGGGTGCGGAGCCCTCAGAGTCTTCCCTGTCCCTGCTGCCCCACAGGAGCTGTAGTGACGGGGCAGGGAGCAGTGGGAAAGGGGAGGAATTCGGGCAGGATGCAAGGAAGACATTCTTTGCTCGAGGAGGTGCTGGAGAAGGTTGCCCAGGGAGGCTGTGGGTGCCCAGGGGGGCAGTGCATACCCCATCCTTGGAAGTGTCCAAGGCCAGGCTGGTTGGGGCTCTGAGCCCCAGGGACCGGGACAGGGGACTGGGACCAGATGATTTTTAAGGCTCCTTCCAACCCCTTCACGTTTTTTATTCTATGGTTCTGTGCATATTTGAGTTTAAAACAATCATGCACTCCTTTGGCAGCTCCTGCAAATAATATCAATAGTGCAAATAGCTCAAGGGCCTCCAAGTTCAGATGCAGAAGGGATATATCACATTAAAGATGCTTCCCCTGCATTGCCATCTCAGGCCTTTGTGAGCCATGTGTTGGCCTGGCTTTCACAGGCTTCGCTCCTGTGAGTAAAGTTACACAGAGGTGAGAGCATTAGTAATGCTGTGTATGTGTTTTCTGTGTTTCACAGTCCCTCTGTGTTGTTGCAGTACAAGTTTGTGAAGTGCTGCAGTAGTTTGATGCCTGTTAATTATCCTGCATACTCAGATTTGGCTTTTGATTGTCATTCACTGAGTTGACATTTTAATTTTTAGAATCTTGAGTTATTTCTACCTGTCTTATGAAGTATGTATGGAGAATTTATAACTCAAACCACTGTTAAGCAGTAATAGCCATAAAATAAAACTCAAGAAATTGAACCCCAGTATGAGGAAGAACTTCTCTATGTTGAGGGTGGCAGAGAACTGAAACAGGCTGTCCAGGGAGGTCATGGAATCTGCCTCCCTTTCTAGAGACATTCCAAGGACACCTGGACATGTTCCTGTGTCATCTGCTCCAGGTGACCCTACCTTGGCAGGGGGGTTGGGACTGGGTGATCCTCAGAGGTCCCTTCCAACTCCATCTATTCTGTGGAACAGGAATTTATGCCGAAGAGAATGGCACTATAAGGAGAATAACTTCTATCTGAATAGCTGACAGGTGCTGTGTTACTGAAAGACTTGTAAAAGCATTCCAGGATTGCTTTATATTCTGTGATCCAACTTTTCAGCAAGAAATAATTCTCTTCCTATTAATGCTGCTAATAAATTCATATCTATAAAAATATATAATATTTATATATAATATATATATAATAAATTCATATTTGTTCAGTCAATTTGTCTTAACAAAAAGTGTTCTGAAGGTAGCTGAACCCAGAACTGTCATGAGTGTTCAGTATTTTTGATAATGCCTCTGCTGAACTCTGACCTCAGACTCATTTCCATTATGTGTGCTTCCAAAGTCAGGTTTGGAGATTTTCATCCAGGTCATTCTGAAATTGATGGCTGATCACGTAGTGTGTCCTTATTCTTTGAGAGGTTCTGAATGTTTTTGTTGTCTGGTAGTGCATCTTACAGCTCTATATTGTGCATTAGTGTATCTCAGTGGTCCCTGCAGCAGTGGTGCATTTAGCCACATGAGGGAGATCTTAGAACATGAAAATAAAAAGGTCCAACTTACTATAACCATGTCTTTTCTGACTTCTTTTTTCCTTAATGATGGAATAGCTTCCTTGTTTACATGTTTGATAAAGCGATTATGCTAAACTGCTGCAAAAAAATTAATTTCCTGGTTTTTTGAAGATCCTTTTAAATCCAGTTATGAATTTTATATGTATTTTAGCCAACATAAATGGATGGAGGCAGTTGTCTTCTTTTAAAGAACTTTATTTAACTTTTTCCGGGAGTGTTTGTAATGATGGATTGTATAAAAGACAAAGAAAATTACTTTTACTTGCCATCATTAGTTAAACTCCAGTGTCTTTTCACAGAGTAACAGAGTAGTTAAATATGGTGAGTTTGGTTAGGGTGAGAGTGTGGGAGCTGAGGCTGTGTGAACCTCATGAAGTCCAACAAGGCCAAATGCAAGGTCCTGCACCCGGGTCAGGATAATCCCAAACGCAAGTACAGACTGGGTGCAGAATGGATGGTGCAGCCCCAGGGAGAAGGACTTGGGGGTGTTGGTGGATGAGAGGCTGGACATGACCCAACAAAATGCTCAAACAGCCCCAAAAGCCACTTGTGTTCTGAGCTGCATCCAAAGCAGGGTGGGCAGCAGGTCGAGGAAGGTGATTCTGCCCCTCTGCTCCTCTCTGGGGTTCTGCATCCAGCTCTGGGGCCTCTTGTGAGAAAGTTGCTGTTTGAATGCTACAGTAACTGAGCTGTGTTAGAGTCTGCGTTATTGAGTATTCTTAGTGTTGCGACTTAAAAAAACCAAAATCTAAGGAAGTATTGAATTATATGGATCTCAGTTTTGTTTCACTAGTTTCATATCATGTGTCTGACAGTGACTCATGATGGAAGTCTAAATAGACATGTGTAAGAACACGTCAAGCACATAGTGATACTTGTCCAGAATATTCTCTTAGACCTTCTTACAGGCTTTGATGAACCCTGACTAGCATCTTTCAATTTAGTTCTTGACCGATTTCCAAGAATTTTGAATGCTGGGTGGATGTGTACCCATCTTACAGTTGCAGCAGCAAGGAGAGAGCAGCTAAAAGACTGGCAGTGGTTTCAGAGAGATCATTGCTGGTCATCTCCATGACTCAAGTTATTTTATTGTTTTTCATTCTGTACTTTACCTTTTCTCCAGTCCTCAGTCCCATCCCATCCAGGCAGAGAAATTCTAATTTATTTAACTGCTCATGAATGGAACTGTGCTATGTTGATGATTTTACTTATTTCTGTACCTTTTAAAGATTATTATTATTATTATTTTATTAATTTTTCAAGTCAAAGGAACAATATCCAAAGATGTAAGTTCAGTATGGAACTTTGCAACAGTAATCTTTTCTGGTTTTTATGGGTCTACATATTATTGGACCATCTGTTTTACAGGACTGTCTCCTTTAGCTGTAAAGTTTTGTTTCCAGCACTACAGTTCTTGGTCTTGTGTTGAGGCTCTCTTTAAAGTGTTTGGCATAATTGAGAGATCTTTCATAGAAAACCTCTCCAAACTCATATAATGTGAGAGCAAATTGAAAAGCTTGTTTTACTGCGGGTTCATCTTCTTTGAAGGCTCTTTTTTCCGCACAGATTACTTTTCACTGCACAGGCTCTTGGGCAGGCCTGTTAATGTAGGGATGTTTTAAAACTGTTGCTGCATACTGCTTTTTATTTTTCAAGCTGATAGAATCACCCTTCTTGACCTGCCTTACTGTTTTAACATTAAATTTGACGCAATTTGCAATCTTCACTTGTTTTCCTCCTTTGAAAAAACTTTTATAAAGATGTTTTCTTCTACTAAAGCTTCCTTTCACTGCTATTTTAACTGTGCTAGATTTTTTCCTTCCACTTTCTAAAACCTTTGATGATTAGCATCAAATATGATGCTTTTAAATAGCATTCATGCAGCTTTCAAGGATTTAACTTGCCTCGGAACCTTTTTAGTCCTTTTTGTGATTTGTTTTGTTAAAGATGCTTTTTATCTTAATATAGTTCACATTGTTGACAAGAAACACAAACATTTGGCTCTTTATCACTCTTTAAGAGGATTTTTGAGTACTGCTTTAATCACGGTTACAGAGTAACTTTCAAGTAGTGTCTCTTTGAAAGGGGTCCTGTGTTTTACTTCTGATAAAGTCAAGAACTGTCTCCTCATGTGGTTTCCCTGAATGCTTGCTGGGTAAAACAGTCATTAATGGTGTCTAAATATTTAATCTTGACATCTTGTCCTGACCTGACATTTAACCACTCTGCATAAGGCTAATTAAAGCCTCCATGATATAGTTGTTTCTGCCTTTGTAACCTTTTATCCCCTGCAGTGTGTTACAGCCATTCATACCCTTGCGGTCAGATTGTTGCTCATGTATAGTCCTTACATTGTGCGTTTCTGTGCACTGCATTTTAATTCCTCAGGAATTCTGTTACTTGTTAAAGTAGCCTCTTAATCAGATTGGACCCTAAGCTGCTTCTAACAGGCGGTATTGCATCCCAAACAATATATCCTGCTTTGTCCTCAGTATTTCGAGGTGGTAGTGATGCTTTTATTGCAGTTAGTTTGTTAGTTTTGAACATTGTGGTGCTGCTGTTCTAAGGGGAGCAAAGTGTTTTATAAAAAGACTTTATATACTTTTTTCTTTAACACTTAGTGAAGATAATGCTTTTGGTTTGAAGATATGCTATAATCCTGCATATTAATTTCTTGATGAATCAAAATAGAGAAAATAACAGGAAACACATATTGATTTATTTGTTTTTTTCTCTATGAAATAAAGAGAAATAAAATTAGTTTATACGAGCATCTTTTATTTAAAGGATGATTAAAATGATGTGAGAAAGGTTTAAGAAATAAATCTGTGGCATAATGTAGCTGTGTGAGGTTAAAGTGTATGTAATCAAAACTTCTGTTCATTTAAAGATCCTTTTTTGTAAGATAGAAAAATGCATCTGACTGTTCTGATGTTTTACTGAAATTATGAAATAGTGCTCATTTCTTGAAGGTATTAAAACACATAATCATGCAGTTCACATTTTAAAAAATACTTTGATTTCTCTCTTAAACTCATAGTAAATCTAAAGGAAGTAGATTTTAAGTAAAAAAACCATAAACCCCCACAAAAACCCCAGCCAACGAATAAGTGTCCCTCCAATGAAGCAATAAAGTCAGAGATACATTATAACATGTTTGTGAAAATTCTATACGTTTGAAATGGCATTGAAAATGAAAAATCTCTAATGCACAAAGGAATAAGATCTGATGTCTAAGTAAAATGTTTTTAATGTGTTTGACAGTAGTATAGGATATCCTAATTCATTTTACTGTGTGTGCCCATTCTTTTGTATTCAGGTCAAATAGTTTTTTAATTGAGAGATAGTTTCTTGTATTAAACACAAATTGTTGGCTTTTTACCTGCTGCTTTCATATTAGCTTATCTTCCAATTTCAATGCTTCTACCTAAAATAGCTAGCAAGGGAAAGTCTTGTTTATTGCTCTTAAACACTTTAATATCTTATATCCTCAACATTTGTGTGTGAAGAGTTCTTTAACAAAACCAGTAGTTTTATTGGAAGAGTTGTGCCTGCTTTATTGCCCTTGATATTTGAATGGAAACAGCAGAAAGAAAGAGAAAAAACAAACAAAGCCAAATCATAGTCTGATTAATAAGATTTTTAAATACATAAAGTTTTTGTTTTTAAAGATTTGAAGCTGATGAGCCAAATTTTATTTCAGCTTTGTTGAAGGAAGTATGTGATTATTCATATTCTGAACTTCATTGCTGTGTATTTTGGGGATGTTGATGTGTAAGTGTGTGTACTATCAAATTTGTTATTCCACAGCCAGCACATATCCAGTGAATTGTTTGTGTATTTAGCTACACAGTTCTAGCTCCTGTAACAACTCTAGAAGCACTTCAAAAGGCATTTACAGAAGTTTTTAACTGTTGCCTACTTTGAAAGGAGAGGGGATATGTTTTGAATACATTCAAATGATTACGGCATATAAATACGGGTTTCTTTCCTTGCTCTGTGTTTCACAATAAAGAAAAACAATACCCAAACTTGACCCTTCATTTGTTGCAAAATGAAAAGTTTTGGTTAGTTAAAGTTAATTCTGGACAAGGTTTTGTCATACAATGATTAAAAGTATATATGACAATAATATGTTACCTGATTCCCTTGAATACTGTTCATTTCAGTCATTTTTCTAAGATAAGTGCTCTTTCTTACCCCTTCTCTCCCCCACTCCAACTTTAAAGCAGAACAGGACAGATACTGTTTTATTCTTTGTGAAGGAGACTGGGAATCAGGGAATATGCTTCCTAGTCTGCAACTTGCTATTTGTTTTTAGTAATCCATTTGTTAAACTCCCTTTGCTGTAGGCATGGTTAGAGTAAAGAAAAAATTCCTAACTAAGCATTATGCTGAGATTTTGGGAAAAATTAAAATGGCTTCACTTACAGCTTATTTTTTCACATTTCCATTTCAGAAGAAAGTTACTGGTATTACTTATTTCAATGTATATTTAGCACAGTTAATAAGGGCAAACTGAAGATAATGAATTACCACAAAGCATGTTTAGTGAACGGAATGTTCCAGATTGGTTTTGGCTGAAATTCCTGATGTTTGTATACCTGAATACTTGATTACTGTTTCTTTCTTTCTCTGCATCTTTAATTGCTGCCTAATTAATTGCTCTGTTGATTTCCTACATAATTAATTATTCACTAATTAGCCATTGATTCCCTGCATAGTCAATTAACTTACTCCTTGTTTGATTTTTACATTTAATTGACTATAATTCATTGCTTTATTGCTACACTGCCTAATTAGCAACTGGTTAATCAATTATTGTTTGCTTATTCCATACTTGTTTAGTCTGGTGATCAGCACGGTTTATCCTCTGCTCTCTGACCTCCTTTACTATTCATTCTTGCTACAATAATTTCTTTGCTCAGTTTGGTTTCCATCTCCTCTCTGAGCAAAGCTCTCACATCCTCTGCATATTCTCCTGGTGCTTCCTACACCTTCACTAACACACCGTCCTCTGTCACCACCAAACCTTCTGTGTTTGGTCCAGCTTTACTTCTATCTGATGGTTTTGGTAATCAGACACTTTAAACAACCACGGAGACTTCTGGGGTTTCTTCTTGCCCTTCTGCCCATCTCCAGGCTCTCCCCGGGAGGGGTGAGAGATAAGGTGGTGTGTGAGTACCGATTACAGCTTGAAGGAGGAGCCAGGAGATACAAAGCAGGGAGCCTGAACTTCTAGGGAAAACAACCAGCAGGTCAGGAAGCAGAAACAGTGACAAATAAAACCTCAAAACAGAAGTGTCAGCTAAATCATGGAATTTCAGCGTTAGTTAAACATTTATGTGAATGCTCATAGGTTTTATTGTGAATAAATGGGTGTTTACATTTAAAAAGAACAATTTTCATCCACTGGGTCAATAACAGGCTTCATTCATTTAAAAAAAAATAGTGCTAACTAGAGCAGAACTAGTTCAAAGGAGCATTTCCATTATAAACATACTGCAATCAAAATAGAAATATCTGTGTGCCCAAGAGAGCAGAAAGGCTGAGAAGGAACCCCACTGAGCCCCTAGAGAATACACAGTGTACTATACACTTCCATAGCTGCTTGTGTGTAATGCAGAGGATATTTTAAACAAAAGAAGCAGTATTGGGATTGTTTTTCAGAGATGTGTTGAAACAGATGAAGGCATAGTCTGCCTTTTAGTTTCAAGGTATGCTTTTCTTATATTTCAAGTGCAAATAACTAAAAGAGAGACAGCTGTGCTGCTCTTTACTTTCAGAACACTTTAAAGAGGGATTTTTCTTCAGTGGTGAGGACTGTATAATGAATGTCATGAAGAAAGTGGAATAATGCTGTAGAGGGTAGTGATCTTTGCTTAGGATTGTTTTGAAAATAGGTCCCAAACTACAGCTTACCTGTTCTCTTACTCTCAGATTCATGCCAAAGTTCACAAAATATTCCTTTATTTCTGTACTTATCCAGCTGATCTGTGGTTTGGTTTGCACCTCAAATAGTGTTGCTTGTTCCAGGTTGGTTTCAGTGTGTCTGAGCAAAATTTTTGTCCTTTCTTAATTTTTCCTTCAATTCCTGACCATTTTCCTCCATACACATGGGTCAAAATGAGGCCTGATACTTTTCAAAGTGGTCATACTCTTTCAGACATGTTGGGGTAAAAGAAGGAAAAAGGTGGTGTTTGTACAACTGTGAAGTGAATGGCCAGGAGGAGAAAGAATGTGATTGCACAGCTGCGACTGTCATATGATGAACCATTTTGTGGTTGGCAGCACTGCAGATGTTTTGACCTTCCTCCCCAGTCTTTCATTATGGCAGAGCCACATCTAAGAATAATGACCTCTGAAACCATGCACTTAACATTGTACCTCATGATTTGTGCTCGTGGTAATGCTCTAGGGCAAAGATGACACATCAAACCATACTTTTTTTATAAAAATATACTTACTTTTTAACAAATGTTACTACAGTGAAGGAAAAGGTTTCTTTTATCTTTTATGGTGTTCAATTTTTCCTTCTTTCTTTTATTTCCAGCACTTACACAAATAATTAGAGAGTTAGACTTGCTTAGGTGAGGTAAGTAGAAAGGTCAGGTATATAAAAAGTAACAGTGAGGTCCATGAACATAAATTAGGTTTTGGAGCCCAACTGTATTTCAGAACTGCTTTGTAAAGGATGAAATATTCTGCATTTATACCAGTGTGATCCACAACAAACCTAGACAAGGACTTCATGTCTTGCATAATTTTACAATGTGTTTGAAAATATATAAAATTGTAATGTTGTGTGAGGCTGGAAGGGAAAGTAGGTCCTGCTTCTTTTTGGGTCGTTAGAAAATTTCTAAGATTTAAGACAGAAGAACTTGTTAGCCCTGTGAGGATCTGGGTAGGAGTTTAACAATTTCTTGAATTAATTCATTGTGGGATGTATTATGAATGCATTCATTTAACAATATTCTTTGCTTCACCTTGTTGCTGTCTGTTAAGTGTATTAAACTGATAGTTACTGTGTTGACTGAACCAAAATCTCAGTAACTAGTGGTAACACAAATAAATCTGAAAATACTAATTACTTGTTTTTAAACTTACTTTTCAGGGATCAATTCCATCTTCATGTGTAAGCTTTGTAACTTATTTTCACCGAATCAGTCTGAACTATTGTCTCATGTCTCTGAGAAGCACACAGATGAAGGAACCAATGTGGATGACATCATTATTCCACTCCAGCCTCTAACAGTACCCACAAACACAAGCAAAGATGGAGAAGGTACATTCATAAACTGAGTGGAATGTAATTTTCACTTATTTTTTTTAATAAAACCTGTAGTGTGATAATTTCCATAGCTTGATTTTGTAATAATAGCTCTACAACTGCCACCCTGGATTTTGTTCAGTGCAGAATAGATTATATGACAGATGTGGATAAACTCAGCATGTCATAGGGGATGATGACATTGGTTCATTAGTTTTAAATGTCAGGTATAGCCAAGTCTGTTTTCTACAGGTTTAATTTGAGCTGTGGGAAGATTGTATAACATCAGTGAAAGCAATGGGGACACCGTGGATAAGAGTGTGTCTTAAGGCTTAGTTGTGCTTCTTGAGTTATTTTAACTTGTTGTGATTCAGGAAGTATTATTAGTTCTGTTCCAGCAAGGAAGTGGTACAATTCATAATTTATAACTGTGTTTTGCTATTGACACTGGTAGATAAAGCAATCCAGTACTCAGAGGTTGAATTAGTTATACAGAACAGTTTTACTCCGCAGTGGTAGATGTTACATTCATGCCATCCCAAATTTAACTGATTATAATTGCCATCCCTTGGAATATTAGCAATGGGTTCAAAATAATTCAGGCTTTATAATGATATCTTCTTTTATACCCTTACTGAGTGATGGATTTATATTGTTGGCAAACCTGTTATTTAACACAAGTACTACGATTTTCCAATCATGATTTCTGGATTTTAAAAACTGTGTGCTTATGAATCAAAACCATTCTAATATCATCATTTAAAGAACTTTTTTTAACATTAACATATGCATGTGATGTTTCTTCATTTATTTATCAGCAGCAATTTAGTAGTTTATTAACTTCATTAATGCAAGAAGATATATCTAATGATGCTCATATAATATTCCACTATAGCTGCTGTGTCCTCAGATGGTTGGTGAGAAAAAAATCACACCAGATTATTATTTCACACAATGCCCAAAATTATCAGTGCATCAGGAGATGATGAAAAAATTTCAAATCAGGTTTCAAAATGCCATTCTAATTCTATTTTAATTGCACAGAATTAATTCCTCGGTCATGCAGAATGCATCTTCTGTTCTTAAGTCTTTATTTCCTGTTATCCCTTCACTAAATAGTGTTTCTGAGCACAGTGAAGCTGGTACTTTGTAACATATTCTTATTCCTTTTAGTAAAAGGACTGTTCTGTAAATTTCTCTTTGCATTTGTGTCAGGGCTATTTGCACTTTCTGTATTGTATATGTTCAGCATGCATTGTACATTTATGAGAAAAGTTTGTAATTACTATTATGATCTGAAGCAGCAGTGATTAGAAATATATAGCTTTTAAGAAAATAACTTTGCAAATCTAATTATGTGAAATATAACATTCATATGTTGAGTTACATATTCGTGAGTTACCTTTCTGCTTATTTTTGTTGAGTACTTTTGTATATCTGATGTGCTTATATTGTGCCACCTTTTTCAGATTATGTAGCCCAATTCTTTGCCATCTTCTGTCAGTGAGAATGTCAAGGTAAATTACTTTCACATGGATTTCAAGTTGTATGCTAGGCATACTTTAGCATTTCTCCTTTCCCATCACACAGATTGATTGGAGAAGAGGGTTCTTATTTTCTGTGTTCTGTTTAAAAAATGAAAAAAAAATAGGGTATTCTACAGCTGAATACAGGATTTAGGAAGAGTTCTTTCAATTTATTTTCCATCCTGTTACAGAATCTGCAGCAGATAAAACTTAAGTTTATAATATACAATTATTTGTCCGTGAACCAGTCTCTGTAGTAATTCAATATTGTCACTGAAAGAAGTAATTGATGAATGCCAGTCATAGAAATTACAGCTTCCTTTTAGTATCAGTGACTAATAGATGAACATCTTTGTCCTTTGGAAGCCCAGTTTCTCTTCCAAGTATTGGTAAACACTGTAGCTATTCCGCAATTGGTATAGATGAGTGAATGCTGAGTTGCTAATGGAGCTCTTTGTTCTGCCTGAGTAATAAATTAATGTTTTCGTAAGTACTGTGGACAAGTAAAGTGCTAGGCAAGTAATCTGTGTTTATTACTCTAATGTTATTTTATTGACAGTGCTCTCTGCTGAATATTGTTCAGTCACTCCACTTTCCCATTGTTAAGTCGTGATCTATTTAGAGTTGATCTGTTCTAAACATTTTATGATAGAACTTCTTTATTAAGTGGGACCAAGGGTACCAGGCAGATGTTGCATGGGTCAACTATGCATAGGTCACATTTTGTTCAGTGCTGGAATCTGACATCTCTGCTTGGGAAATGACAGGTATTTACTGGGAACTGTAGTCACTCACACTCCAGTTTTGTGTAGGACTTTCTTTCATTAATTTTCACAATGATCTGCATTTCCTTCAAAGTGCTTGTCAAAACTCAGGGTTTTTTTGCTTCTACTTAGTCAGGTTGGTGAAGATTTTAGGACAGCATCAATAGCCCTGGTTTCATAATGTTATTCCCTGCTGGATCACTTTTTGTTTAAGGCTATAGCTGCATTATGGGATACATGCTCTATTGGTTATGAAACCAATCTTAATTTTCTCTAAGGAGTTTAACTCATTAAAGTCACTTAAAGCCATGGCATGTACATCAGCCTCATCCTTGCTTGAACCCGGGACACCACCAGAGCAGGCGTTCACACTTGAGGGATAAGAGGTTCTGGGTGATACAGACATGACAGTAGCAGAATAAGACTGTGGATGAGATTGCTTTCCTTGTATTTGTATGACACCCCGTGCAGAAGATCCTGAATACAGCCACGTAATACTATACTGGATGAAATAGAAGCATTTTATACTGACATTTGAAGAAGGATTCATGTTACATAATGCATAGACCTGTTAAAATTTGCTCAGGATATTTAAGTGAACACTTGCACAAGCTTTTTGTGACTTCTGACAAAGTTTTTGTATTAAATAGATTGATTTGGAGAAGCTTATGTGAATAATTCAATGAAGGAACAGTATAAAAATAGACATGTAGTTTATTTCATTATTCTCTTTTTGGAATGCCTATTTTATGTCTTTGAGTACATAATTATACAGCACAGAATGTTTTTCCTGAAAATTGCCATTGCTCATCCAATACCAGTCAGCATAAAGATCGGTGTCAGTGAGTCTGTAATGGGTGTAAAATCCCCAGAAACAACTAATTTGTTCTTGGGGGAACAAGATGTTACTTTAAAATCTTTTTAATGACCAATTTAAAACTTCTATTTCTGACTAAGTGTCCTTGAAATAAGTGTTAGGCTTTCTTTTTCATTATTTATTTAATACACTGCTTTATTTTTAACAGTTAAGCAGATTCTTTTTTCTAGCAAGTGATGTTTGATTAACTTGGTTATGTGCTGGCAGATGAATAACAATGTGCTCCTATTACATTGCTGTGTGTTGTTAATCTTAGGTGGTGCTTTGAGCTGGAATTAATATAATGCAGTGTGAAGGGCTCACTGGGGGCAGGAGACAGCTGGAATTTATGGTCATGTGCATCATTAAAACATTTAATTCTGGCATTGCTAACTCAAAAATAGTTTGAGATGTGTTTTATCCTGGAAACAGAAAACCAAGGAGCAGGGAAAAGAAATTACTGTGATAAGCCTCAGAAGTGCTGGTGATGTATCAGTTGCCTATGTGAGCCTTCCTGCCCCTGTGTTTGTAGTTGCCCAACAGCTGCTACCAAACTCTTTTAAATGTTTGAGAGCTGCTGTAAATTCTCCTACTTGTGGGCATGTTTACAAACATTTGTAAAATTTTCACGTTCTTTGTTTATTTGCCACACCATTAGTAGTCACAGTGATAAGAACTGCAATTTTGTGAGCCGTAGCAGAGGTTCTACCACCAGCCTTTTAAAGTAGCACTTTTCACATTTCCACTTGCATGCAAGACTTCATTTCAATTTCTGTTTTTAATGTAGAGGTGCTGTTCTGTTTCTCATTAAGTTTACATTAAAACAGTCAGGAAGAACCATCTCTTTGACCTGATTTTTCTTTATTTCTTTTGTTCAGTAATCTGACAATTGCCTTATAAAAGAATGAAAGGAGTATCATACACAGAGAGTATTCACTCTTTCAATCCTGAGATTTAATTATTTTATGGTAACTCGAGCAGTATCCACATCTGTATTCCTCGTGTTGGACACATTAGTGAAGTATGACCTTCTGACAGGCTGACGTGAAGATAATTGTTGTTTGTTGTCATGTTTTAATTATATGTCAATTTCTTCAACTCAAGGCATTAAATATTGATTGCAGTGATCTATGGATATCAAAATAACATGAATGGTAGCACAGAGAAGTTTTGAGAGCACTGAAATCACTCCTTTGTGATCATTGACAAAACCACTTTCTTTGGAATAGCACAAAAGTTCAGGACACTGATGAAGAGTTGCAAAAACTTAAATGGAAAGTGTTGCTTTTTTCTATTCATAGTGAAGTTTTTGGTGGTTTTAGTACGTTTCTTTAAGTGGGCGGGTACTCAGTCACTCCTATAAGACGACAGAATGCTTTCTTTTTCATTTGGTAGTAATTACATGATTAGCTTAAAGCTGTGGTCTCTGCATGTGAGTTTTTGTTTGCCTGGTATACTTAACGGAAATGCTGAACAAATTATGAATAAGATGCTGCCACCACCTGCTGTTCTCCTACATCATCCTCCCTTAAGATGCCTTGAGGTCTTTTTTCCATATGCTTTAAATCAACCAATTCAGTAAGGTCTGTTGGAACTTGGACTTGAAAATCATTTATGTTTGTTTTTTTTTTTTTTTAAATTCTCTCTTTTCATGATTTTTCAGACTTTTACAATGTCAATCTCAGTTGATCAGAATCTGTGGTTCTACAGTAGTGATGAGAGAAATGTTAAGCAGGAAATACAATTCATATTGTCATGCATTTTTGTGTTCTACATCTATTGCCTCTACAGAAATATGAAAATGTAAAATTATATCGTATTTATTAGAAGTTGTGGATGACTTCTGATTTTAATTAAGGAAACATTTTTTGCATGACCTCTGGAGTTTATTCGTTATCAACAATTTTTTTTGACGGCTTTTGGGTAGAGAGTGCTAACAATAACCACAGGAAATAGTAGGAAGTAATTATTCAATATATTAAAAGAACAGTGAGCTTTTGCTTTTAAAATATAAATAAGTTTTCTCTGATTACATCTCTATCCTTAAATAATTTCTTTGAAAATTATTTAAATTAAAAGGATTTTTTAGTGTGCCAGAACACAGTAGAACAACTTTCTAGGATGCATGTGCTGATACAGTTACACCACAGTCTAAAAGAGTGCTTGCAGGGTAATTTATGTAAAACTGTGGCACTTCGACATCTGCTGATCTCAGTAACATGAATGTTATTGCTTTGCAGCCACCAGAAATGCCAACAAATATCACTGCTTGAAATAAGTTTGTGTGAAGCTTACCTTTTTTCAAGTTTTTGGGATAAAGTCTGTAAAACTTCAATTAATGTACCTATTTTTCAAAGATAAGAGGTATATTAGCTAATTATCTGTAGAATTTCATGATAGCTTCCTTTAAACTTTAACTTTCTTTTCTAGAGCTGCTTGTAGCGAAGAGGAAAAGGGGCAGACCAAAAGGGTCTACTAAGAAGTTTTGTGTGGATGAAGATGTGGCAGAAAACAACCCTGTGCCAAGTGAAGAAACTCCCCCTGGAACAGAAGAGGTCCCAGAACTGGCTGAAGCCTCACCAGGCAACTTGGAATGTAGGAAATGCAATCGCAAGTTCTCCAACACACGTCAGCTGACTAAACATATCTGCATTATTGTTCTAAATGAAGGAGAAGAAGAAGGAGATGGAGGTAAGAAAATATCCAACAAAAATATCTGACGCATTTGTGAAACAGTGTGTTTTCACCCTGAGACCTGACTTGTAATTCCCTGTGTTTGGTTTTAAATGGAATGGAGTTCTCTGTTTCTTGTAACACAAAAAGCACGTTGAGGCAAAACTGAGCATAAAGTCAGACAAGATGCTAATTTTTTTTCAAACTGGATTTTGAAGGCCTGTGAATCATCCAGAATTGCAATACCTGCTCTCCCATTTCAGACACCGCAGTTCAGAGCAGATGGCTAAAAAACAAGGGGCTTAGGTTGCAGGTTCTTCTCCCTTAGTCTTTGACATTTTACGTAATACATACAGGATGTTTTATTTTCCCCCTTTTATCCATGTCTTTCCAACTTGAACATACTTTTCTGGTTCTTCTGGCATTTTTCTATAGTTTGTTTTTTTTACTACTTTCTCATGTTTTTAATTTCTTGCAAAGCTTAGCACTATATGGACAGTTGATTAATAATCAGTATGTTTTCAATTTGCACTGTGTCTGGCTACAGTGGAGTTAATTTTCTTTGTAGCAGCTCATGATGCAGTGTTTTATGTTTGTGACCAAAATTATGTTTTAGCTATTGATGAAATATGCTAAACATACAAATATTGAAAAGATATTTATTGATATTCTATGTGATACTCTTTATTGAAAGAAACATAATATATGTTTTGAGCTGAAGCTCATATATTCATAAAGGTTTCCAAGTAATAAAATATTTTGCCATCTTTTATAGGTCTACAAGGGAAGTATTGAAATCCCTAACATAATGGACATTTATAATTAAAATGAATAAATCACTATAAAATTCTATTGAAACTGAAGAGTGTATAGGTCAGAGAAATATTTCAGTGACACAGCAGGCCTCTGCTGTTCTTTGCTTCTGTGATTAGTGTTCTGCATTGACCTCTCAGAAATCAGTCCCCCATGGGGTTGCAAGTCCTGCTCCATCCTGGGCTCCTTGCCCACAGGGGCTGCAGATGGACCTCTGATCTCCCCACACACCCCAGCACTCCATGGGCTGCAGGGACACAGTTGCCTCACCATGGTCACAGGATGCAGGGAAATCTCTGCCCCAGTGCCTGGAGCATCTCCTGTCCTTCCTTCTTCACTGCAGGGTTTTTCTTTCACACTTTCTCCATCTTCTTTTCAGAAGCAGTTGCACAGTTGGTGTTTCTTCTCCCTTTTTAAACACCTTATCCCAGAGGTGCTACCACTGTCACTGGTGGGCTCAACACTCATCAGCCATGAGTCCATCTGGCCTGGTTGAACATGGGGGAAGTTTCTGGCATCTTCTCACAAAAGCCACACCTGTAGCCCCCCTGCCATCAAAACCTGTCCACACAAACCCAATACAGCACAGAATTTAGAAATGTCCACTGTACTCAGAAATGCCCCCTGTACAGGCTTTGTTAACATTTTTTTATAGAGGACTTATTTCCCTAAGCAAGTTGCTCTGATGTAAACTGAGCTGTCTGTACCTCTGTTTGTTTCCTTTGTTTAAACCAAGTTAACAGTTCTGGTTGGTGATTTGTATCTGTCTGGCTAGTGGTACTGCCATGCAGTGTTTTTGTCCTAAGACAAAACTAGAAGAGTTGAGGTTATTCCTGTGTGTTTTCACTGTGTCTGCTTCTAGGCAGAAAATGGAGCTGCTTCAGCTTCTAGCACTGGGAGGAGATGGGTTTGGGGATTTTGACTGTTGTTTGATTGGTTCAGTCTCCCAGCAGCTGCCTCTAAGCTCTCTTGTTTTCAGAGATAGACAACAGGTAATTATGTTAGCCACCATCTCTCTCCCACACTGCAGCATACCTGAATCTCTGGTAAGATATGAGAGAGGACTTTGAAAGGCTGGGGAATGGGATTTGGCTGCAAGACAGATTACAACACTGGTCAGTGGCTCTTCTCTGGAGTAAACCATTCATCCATGCTGAATTAAGAGTCTGTATAAGTCTTAAGATGCCACTTTTGGCCTTAGTTTAAAATGTTTTTGCCATCAGCTTGGTTCTGATTTAAATTAATTCTTCCTGCAAGTAGTATGTCATTCTCTGCAGGAGAAACAATTGCCTGTGTTCATTGTAAATGGCCAGTTCACTTTTTTTTCCAAGCTGCTCTCTTGCTACTATGAAATATTAGTGCTTCTTTGGGGTTAAGAAATAGAAGTTTGAATGAAGAGTAGTTTAAAAACATGCCAGTTGAGGATGTGTACCTGTGCCCACGAAATGTTGTACATCCAGTTACAGATGCCAAGAGCAGTCCTTTCAGTTAATGACTCCAGCAGAATCGTGGGATAAATGAACGACTCAGTTCAAAGGGACTCTGAAAGCACTGATGAATTCAGAGTTGATTGATGGTGGCTTTACCAATCAACAGAGACACGATCACTTCTTAAATATGTTAGGAGGTGCAGGCACACCATTGTTTTTCTTGCACAAACACAAGCAGGCATTTGAAACTCCTGTCACTGGAGAGGGGAGGTCACTTTATCCATCTGTTGGATCCAGGTGCCAGCTGACAAAGTGCTAAGCGCACTGCTTAGCAAGAGAGATGCAAAGTGAGACAGTTTGTCTAAACAAACCTGTTCAAGAGCAAGTGAAGGCCCTTCCTGCCTGGAGAGACTCAGCTTAGCTATGCAACTAGCATATACTCCACTTTCTCATAAATTATCTTAAAATCACTTATGTGTGTTCCTTTATCATACAGGTGAATTGCCCTAGTTGTGAGGGACAAAGCACTTACTTTTGACACTAATCCACAATGCTAACACTGAAGGAATTTTTTTCAGGAAGACCAAATGCTAAATTACAGGAACTAAATGCTGTTGAGATGGCCCCATACTCTAGAAAGGCCATTTGAGCCCTGTGGTCAAAGTTGAAGCTCTTGTTTTTCATTAAAACATACTTTTGTCTCCCTCTTAATCCCTTTCTAAACTACACCTCTGGATTTTTTGGTGTAGAAAGAATTCAGGAACAAAGCAGCTGTCATTGAGAGAAGATTTTTGTTGATTTGGTGATTTGATGGGAGTGTTACTTTGGGGGATTTTTCAATCTCAGGTTACACACAGACTACTAAATAGTTCTTTCTTGGAAAGAAAAGCAGCGTCAAACATTTGTTAGTGTGTTCCTGTGGTCATAGTTATTCACAAGTATGGATCATAAACAAACAGCTCTGTTTGTCTTTTTTTTTAATAGAATTTCAGTATTCAAAAGTTAACAGTTACAGGTTAACACGAAAAGGCAAAGTTTTGTTCGGTTTCAGGGGCTTTATTTCCTCATTAAACTGATTAACTCTTACTTCTTAGTGGTTAGAAAGGAGGATTTAGTAGCAGGGTGTTTGGGTTCTATTCATATGACTACTGGGAAATACGTGATCCCAAGCAAAGTGGACAAAATTCTGTTGTGCTCATGACAGCTTTTATTCCAAGCTATAGTTCTGAATTTCTTTTAGCTAAAACGTGTTTTGTCCACAGGGATACAATTTTGGTTTTTTCCCTGATGCTAGCAGTAACTCTTGCTGTCCACTGAACAAAAGGAGAGTAATTAACCCAATTATTTTTTGTATTTGTTGTGTTACATTATGTGAAGTAGCCTCAGGGAAACATAATTCAATAAGCAGCTCACATTCTTTGTGTCTTCTGATTCTTTGTGAGAAAACTTTCTTCTGTTGGTAGCCTGGTCCTGCTGAGAAATTTGTGATGATTCATTTTCTTGTTGATAATAAAGTAACAGAGCTGTTTGATGAAGAAAATTTGGAAAAATATGTTTGTTTTATAGAACATTAAGTTTGGAAAAGACCTCTAGGAATCCAACCGTTTCCTTCTGCCCCTGCTCATCACATCAAAAGAAACCATTACAGAAGCAGTTTCTGGTCAAAACTGCTGGAATTTTCTGGAGTTTTTATTTATATTCAAATATCCCTTTCAGGTATTGCAAAGAAATGTTGCTGTTAGAATGGCATGGTTTCAGTATCAATGAATAATTTATAACTATATTAAGGAATTAAATGGGAACATTATGAGACTCTCTATACTTATAAAGCAGCAATATTTTCCAAAATCAAAGAAGTCTAAAGAGAAAAGGTAGTTGAGAAGAGGCATAGATCAAGGAAATTATCTAATGAAATTGAAGAAATCATTAGCAGGCACTGAAAAGCTGGGGCTTTCCAGGCAGAAGATCTGGAAGCTGAGCTAGAAGCACTGCTAACATGACTCCATGAAAACTTGACTGTCTAACTGAGTTTGAATTCAGTTTCCTATATCTGCTTGTTCCTCATTCTGGGGGTTGTAAATATGAATTTCAGATTTATGGATTACCGTCATGTCATTACGAGTTGTCACTGTGCACATTTCAGCCTCAGGATGCCTGAGAATGCTAAACTTATTCCTGCACACCTTGCTTCCTTCTGGTTTTGTGTCCCTATCTCAGTAGAACAGCTACAGCACATGGATATAGATGGAATGACTTACTCTGGAGATTAAGTCAACTGATTAATATTCAGGGGGAAGAAAAAGAAAAATTCACTGGGTTTATTCATAATTTTCTTTCACCAGTTTCTGCTTTCCTTATTCATTACCTCTGGCCCATTTGCATAATGCCTTTATTTGCCAACTTTATGTTCTCTAGCCTGCATTTTCTACCACTTCATCTGATATAAGAGATTTTATTGGTTTAAACTTATAGTTCTCTGTTTTTATGCTTCTCATTATTTATATATAAGCAGGTTTGGGTTTTATTGTTTGGTTTGGTTTTTTTTAGAATTTCAATAAGGAATTCCTCATTTGCTTTAAGGAAGAAATAGCTTCAAGGAAGAATTCACCTGATTACTGATTACTCACTCTTATCTCAGATGAGTGTTTTGTGTACAACTATTATGTGGCTTTCTAGTAAGCAGGTCAAAAACTTATCCAATTTAAGAGGCTGAAAACATTCTGAACAGCAACAGGGAATGATTTGGAAGTGCAGGACTTCAAAATGAGCAGTTACATATCAGGAGTTAAGTTGAACCAAACAACTGTTTGGAACCTTCGTTCTTCTTGAATAAACACTAAGAACAAAAGTGCATTTCTAGCTTTTGATTCCCAATAACAGGGGAGAAAAAAGACCTGATCCAGGGAGACTTGGAAGACTTTCCACTAAATAAGATGGATAAGGAATCCAGTACTAGAAGAAATAATCCTGAGGTGGTCAGAACAATTAAATATGGAAAAGAGAAAAATAATTTGCTCATTAGTTGCAAAATTTTAAGGACTTTGACAAAGTTTGTAGAATTTTCACAGAAATCCACAATAACGTGAAATAATTTAGAAACACAAATGTTTCTTAGAGTCCATTTTTAAAATACTGATTTTTTTTCTCTCTCTTTTTTCTGTTTTTGTTAAATATCACACTAGTTTTATTAAATAGAGGAAAAAGAGTTCCACTTTAGGGATTGTGCAGCACATCTTGTTTCGGTAATACCTTTCTTTCTACAGTAGCATTAATTTCCTCCCTGTTTGTTCCTGTAGTGTCAGTGACTGTGTTACCTGCATTGCTTTTGTACATAGTTACCTTCTTTTTGATGTTTGCTCTTTAGGTAATGATTCTGACGTTGACCTTGACAGGAAGGAAGATGAGCGAGAAAAAACTCCAAAGAGGCCCAGAGTTCAGAAAACAGAGAAAACCTCATTAACTAAGGAGACTGAACAGGTTCCAGGAGCTAAAAATCCTATTATAAGTGTGGTTCTGACAGCCCATGAAGCTATTCCAGGTAATCAAAATCACCAATTATATAATTTTATTTTTTTAACCAGGCTGATACTGTATAAAGTAGTCACTGGTTTAAGACCAAACTGCTTAGGATATTTATTGTATGAAAAATATGTAGCAATATTTGATTATCATGATAGGGTCTCTGCATCTGGCAGCTATATAGTTTTTAGTCAGATTCTTCTTAGGTGTGATAAATGCTGAACCTGGTTGAAGTTATCTGCATTAACATCTATTATGTTTAGCCTATGAATGGTTTTAAAGAAGAAAATGATAAAACGTTGACCAAAGAACAGAAAGATTTTTTCCCAATAGAATCTTTACTGCAGCATTTGATTTGTCTATATATTTATGATAAATGTAAAATTGTTTATGAAACAGCTATATATATATTTATGCATACAAATAGTTTTACAGAAAATATGTGAATATATTTGAAAATCAAGTTCTACATAATGATTAAAGTTTTCACGCTATTTATTTTAAAACTAGGTTTGCATTTGCCTGTTTATATAAATCATTAACTCACCTGACTCTCAGAATCCCTTTTCAGTAGTTTTGTGCACTATTTTCAGCTTTGTAGCTTTGTTGTTCTCCTTTCTGTTATTGCTAACATTTCTGAGTATTTGTTTTGCTTATTACTGTCAGAACAACTGGAATGTCTTTATTTATTTACTTCATGGGGTTTGGAAGCTGGCTGGATTTTCTGTGGTGTTGTTGTTTGTCTTTTGATGTTGAGATCTGAGATATGCTTGGACTTTGTTTGCTAAAATGTGTTTCTGGTTGCAATGGTAGAGGAAGCTGGATGAGCTTGCACACACATATCCTGCATGTTTAGAAGGGAAGTAAAAAAACACTTCCTCGTTCATCATTTGGGATTTACAGTTTCAGAGTTTTGGATTTACACTGAGCTGTTATAAATTTGGTCTTGAAATACTGTAGTTACAGAGGAAGGTGGAAGAGGACTAGAAAGTGTGGAAATCTGATTTTAGGGTGATTTGACGTCTGCACTGCTTCATTTCACTAACCACAGCTCCCTTTCTCTTGGGTGATGTTAACCCTGGCCTCTTTCCTAGCTGTTGTGAAACACTCATTTTCCCACTGTGTCTCCCACCCTTTGCCTCTTCCCCACTGCATGTGGCTTTTCCCCCATCCTGGTGCCCCTTCCCCTCCCTGCCACACGTGGCACTCCCCTCTGCTCCTTCAACTGGGAAAAAGGGAGCATGTGGCAGCTGGTTAAGGCACTCACATAGGTGTCAGTGAGTGGGTTGCTATTGGGGTTAGTTTATGGATATAAGCAAACCTCCTTCCTCAGGCCTTTTGGAAAGAGCTGTAACCAGGGGCTCTGCTCTCCCAGTGCCGAATTTTATGAACCTTGTTAGAATTTTTCTCTTAGACCTTTAAATTTCTGACAAGGATGATGCCTGAAATCCTGGAAGATAGACACTCAGACAAAACATTAATGGAGAAAGATAGACAATACCTTTATTGGGAGATCGGAGGC
>JAWWMO010000083.1:144351078-144439040 GCA_035047845.1 Dendrocincla fuliginosa | reverse complement strand
TTTATATACTCTTTTATACTCCTTTATATTCTGTACCCCAAAACCCTATAAGTAAAAGAACTCTTCTCTGCTTTACCTATATAAAGTTGTCTTGGAAAGTTTTTTTCCCCTTTCCTTACGGCAACATTCCTTACTGGCATATGATGTTTTTAATGAAAAATAAGACCTCATACCTGTTTACCTTGTTCTTATACTTTTCTCTAGCTTCTATATCGAGGGCAAGTCTTTTGGGATGTGGGACATGTGGGTTCACTGCTTACGAGGTTGAGTAGAGCCTAAAAACCAATTTCCACAGTTTCTGGGCATATGCTGTAATCGTTAGTTTGTGATCTAGCAGTGATTGCTGTTGCTGCTGGTCCATTATCAGCCCACAGGCAGCATCCCAAGTGCATGGAGAGAGACATCTAATGTTTTCTTAATGCTTCCCTATCTTGCAAGGGTAGGAAGCAGCTACCTACCATGACGGGACAGGATTGCCTCCTGTGAGCAAGTGCTTCATCAGTATGTTTAAAGATCTGGATCTCCCTGCTTAGGTTTTTAAAGGCATTTGTCTCTCTGTGAGCTGCATGAGGAATTTAGAGGCAGTAATAATAGGATAACCTTGGAGCATTCTGCCCACTCAAAGTATGCAAAATACTGATGAGTTGGTATTTATCTAGTGAGTGAGTATATATTTAGTTCACCCAATTTAGGTGATTAAATTTTTATAGTGGTAGTACAAAAGTCTATTAAACAGTTCAACAGTCCTTTCAGGAAATGCTCAAACATCCTGAAAGGCAGAAGGGCACAGAGGAGAGCTAGTGTGGAGCATTTAATGAAGTTCTTTGTCTCACATTCAGGAAACGGGAGGCTTGGAAGAGGTAGCCATGCATATAAAGCAGTTCAGGATCTATTTTCTTTTGAGTCATTCTAAATATAAAGAGTTTGCTTCTATTTTAAGTAATGAAGTATTGGAACACCAGTCTGGTGTGCAATGTTTGTTGTATCACCTTTATACTGAACTCACTGATTGAACCGTGTCTCCTGTGCTGTAGTGAGAAGCTTCCATCTCACTGGACTACCATAGTGCAATCTAGGACGTGCAGTTCTGTGGATAACCTGACATTTGTGGGAGAGGGAGGAACAGGAAGAATATATAGAATTTATAATTAGAATATATAGAATATATATATAATGTTCTGGTAACATTTAGATTGAAAACTTAGAAGATCAGTTCTGATGAACCTGTACAATCTTTAGTACAGAAGTGAAAGTGTTATTAACTAACAATAGTCAACACCCCCCCTCATTTTTAGTTACAGACAGTTCAGTGAGCAACAGAGCTACTACAGCCTGTTTGGTTACAGAGTTAACTGATGTCCCATCTGATAGAAAAAACTTCAATAGCCTTATACGCTCCCAAATGGCCTCTTCTCAAAATATCTTCATTTCCCACTTTAAATCATTCTGAAGGACCCAAGGCATGTCCATTTTTCTCCCTTTTCTTGTCTACTGCACTACTTTCCTCCACTAAATGGCCCTCAGTCTTTCACACCTGTTCTTGAGTAACTCCCTCTTTTGTTTCAGAGGCTCTGTATTAATACTGCCTATATTTTATAAATAATATCTTCAGGAATCTGATCTTAATACATTCAGTATGCTCCTAATGGAGGTTGAGAAGTACACATGCAACATTAAATCATAGAATATCTTGAGCTGGAAGGTAACCACAAGGATCATCGAGTCCAGCTCCTGGCCCTGCATGGGACAGCCCCAGGAATCCCCCTATGTACCTGAGAACATTGTCCAAATGCTCCTTGAAATCTGGGAGACTTGTGACCACTTCCCTGGGGAGTCTGTTCCAAACACATTCTTTTATTCTGAGGGGATGGCAATATGCCCCAAAATAAAAGGAGTTAAAGGAAAAGCATGCAGACTTTTAAACTTAGATTAAACTCTGTTTTAGCCAGCCTTATTTGTGGAACTGATTAAATGGCTTGGCAGAAGTTTTCAAAGGATGTGGTATGAGGCAGAAACAGAAAAATTTAAATTTCATTTCAGAAAGTTACAGTCTTTTAAAGGCAGAAATATTTGAGTGTAGGATCTCATAATAGCAGGCACCAAGTACCATGAGAAACCCTCAGTCCTGGCTTGAGGCGTTATTTAGGCAGATCTGTAATGTAAGTACTGGTGTCTTTTTGAAATGTATCTATCATTTTATGCATAGGAATTTAACGACAGAAACTAAAATAGGTGAACGAATGATTGCAGAGTTTGATGTTTTGTTTGCACTTGTGTATTATAGACAATTCATGTTTTAGTATGAGATTTTTAGTGACATTTCTTTGTTTCTTGCTAATAGGAGCCACAAAAATTGTTCCTGTTGAGGCTGCTCCCCAGGAAAGTGAACCGACAACTCCAGAGACAACAGTTCAAGAGCCATCACAACGAAAAGGATATCAAGAATATGCCATTCAGCAAACCCCATATGAACAGGCAATGAAATCAAGCCGGTAATTTTGAAGCTCTTATATTTGTGTTCATGAAGAATATGAATGAAATGCTTCCCCATCCATTTTCATGAAACTGAAATATTTTCTGAATCCTTTAAATAAAGAAACAGCTGAAAATAATCACTGCAGAAGTTGTATAATTTAACATGCCTGTGGAGAATAGATTTTAAAAAAACCTAAACGTTTCTGTCCATTATGAATATCTAGAGAATTTTGACATAATATGTCATCAAGTTTCAATATTGTAAATATAACTGGTTTGTTATTTCTGCTTAGGTTGGGCCCAACTCAGTTGAAGATTTTTACATGTGAATACTGTAATAAGGTGTTCAAATTTAAACACTCCCTCCAAGCACATTTGAGGATTCATACAAATGAGAAGCCGTACAAGTGTCCTTCCTGCAGTTATGCCAGTGCAATCAAAGCCAACCTGAACGTTCACATGAGGAAACACACTGGGGAGAAGTTCAGCTGTGATTATTGTACATTCACATGTCTCAGCAAAGGCCATCTCAAAGTCCACATCGAAAGGGTTCATAAGAAAATTAAGCAGCATTGTCGCTTCTGCAAAAAGAAGTACTCAGATGTCAAAAATTTGATCAAGCACATCAAGGAAACTCATGACCTTCAAGATAAAAAGGTGAAAGATGTGTTTGATGAGCTCCGCTTGATGACACGAGAGGGCAAAAGACAACTTCTTTATGATTGCCATATTTGTGAACGTAAATTCAAAAATGAACTCGACCGAGACCGTCACATGCTTGTTCATGGTGATGAAAGACCCTTTGCTTGTGAGCTCTGTGGTCATGGAGCCACTAAATACCAAGCCCTTGAGCTTCACATTCGGAAGCACCCCTTTGTGTATGTGTGCTCTGTGTGCCTGAAGAAGTTTGTCAGTTCTGTGAGACTTCGTACTCACATCAAAGACATGCACGCAGATTTGCAGGAGGACTCTGTTTTTAATAGCTCTATCAACCAAAGCTTCTGCCTGCTTGAGCCAGGAGGGGACATCCAGCCAGAAGCACTTGGTGAACAGCAAACAAAAGCTTCAGAAGAGTTGACTATCACTTGTACTGACGCTGTTGACACAACACAACCATCTGCTTGTAAAGGCGGATCAACAGCTGCAAATGTAAACCATAATGATCAGCTTAATGGTGATGTAAAAATTGATACGGTGCTTTCTTTGGAATTTGAGAACCCTCTGGTGAAGAATGTGGCAGATACACTTTGTCAGACAACAGACATGGCAGTCCCAAACATTCAGCCCTGTGTAGCATCAGATTGCTTTCTGCTGAAAAATGTTATAGCTGGTCCTGAGGAGTTAAAAGTTTCTGCTCCAGATGAAGAGGAAGTTAATCACTGCAGTTCTGTGAATGAGCAGGGTGAAGAAATTCATCTTTTACTGTCTGAAGACAAAAGTTTAAATGCAAGTCAGAACAATGCAATGACTGAAAACTTTCCAGTTTCTGAAGAGAGAATCCAGTCTGCTCCTTCCAGTGAATCAGAAATAAGCAATCCTCCAGTTCAGAACTCAGCAGAATCCACAGACCCTTTGCCAGTGCCAGAAGCTGAAGCAGCCCCCAGCCCTCAGGCAGCCTCTTCCAACACAGCTACATCCAACGGTGGAACGGGATCCGTTGCCTTTATGCAGATCTTGGATAGCTTGCAGAAGAGGCAAATGAACACAGAGCTGTGTGAGAGGATAAGGAAGGTTTATGGAGACTTAGAATGTGAATATTGCGGTAAGGAGCAGTAGAATTATGTTTGTTTGTGAACCATCGTTTCCCTTCTCCTCTGGTTTACCGTGTTTGATATATTTGTGTATCTTTTCAGCAGAATTAATTTTGTTGTTCAATATAGATTCCAGGGTCCAGTGTGATTTACTTTTTGCTGTATAAATAGTGTTAAATAAGTTAAATCTCCTCAAAAAAACCACTGGTGGAATATAGCAAAACAGTGATTTGGAAAGCTCAATTTTCTGTTGATGTCAAGTATAGAATTAGATTATTTCTGTCCATGTGCCTCTCCCCAGGTCATATCTTTCACTGAGGCCAAGCACAGCAGATTTAGGCTTGTGATCAGCATTAGTCAGTCCATGCTTTAATGCTTAAGCTTCATTATCAGCTCAGAGTGGTTTTCATATAGTGTAGGTGGATCTGTGGTAATATACATTCTGTAGAATAGATACATATACAGTTACATTTTTTTTTTACTTTTTTTGAACCGTGTTCTTCAAGATGAAAATTTTTATTACATGGTATCAGATCAAGACTATTCTGAATGTTATTGTTGGGGTTTTTTTAATTAATGGAAGTGGAAGTAATGCACCATTTGCATTTATTCTAACTGAAAATGTTTGTGTTTACATAACTGGAAAGGAGACGATTTGGGATTTTTGTTGTAGTCTTCATTCTTGAAAAGAAATTAAAGTCTAAAAAGGCAAGTTTTTGAAACACCATAATACTGCTGTACCTTAAATTAACTGCTCCATGCTTTTTGGTGCCATTGTGTCAGAAAGGCTTGTAGGAAGGAGTAACATGAAAGGAAGTAACAGAAAATATTTTGACAGTCTTTTTTAGTGTACAGTTGCGTTTGTATTCTTTGTATAGGAGAATAGATGTAAAGGACTTTTTCTTCAGGAAAAGATCATTGTTATGTATTAAAGTTGCCCTTGTTAGGCTGTTTCAGGACATATAACACAATCTTTTTAGACAAAAGTGGGTTTTGTAAATATTTTTTCAGTAGTGAAGGGTCTTTAGACAAGTTTTCATTGAAGACAAAAGCGACAGGATTCAAATAGTGTGTTTTACCCTGAAAGAAAATTTTGCCTTTATTCTAATTTTCTCTAACAATTGTTTAGAAATTACTTTCTTCATGTGTCATTTTCTTTTCAGGGAAGTTGTTTTGGTACCAAGTGCATTATGACATGCATGTTCGTACGCATACTCGAGAACATTTATATTACTGCTCCCAGTGCAATTACTCCTCCATCACCAAAAACTGCCTTAAGCGTCATGTCGTTCAGAAACACAGTAATATTTTGCTGAAGTGTCCCACTGAACATTGTGACTATTCTACCCCAGATAAATACAAGCTCCAGGCACACCTTAAAGTTCACACAGGTCTGGTAAGTAATGAACAAAATGCTTTGTCTAAGTTCAGTGTCATCATCACAGTGTTTGGAATTGTGTGGTAATATTTGAAGACATAGCTGAGGGTTCTTAACCCGTGTGCTCTCTTCATGCTTCGGGAATACGTGAGTTACAACAAGTAGATCCTTTGGTCCTTAGTCACTTCCAGTAAAGTATGTCTCTATCCATTTTCTCCCTTTGATTTTCCTGGTATTGTCAGATTTTTTGGGTTTTGAGAGAGTTAAAGGTCTGGTACTATTGTTACTTTACTTTCTTCTGTGGAGCTGAATTCCCTTCCTTCATAAGTAGCTGACTGTGGTAAAATGAAAATATCTTTCTCTCTTAACTACTATAGACAAAAGAAGTTGTTGAAAAAAGTTATTTTTTTTTCTAATAGCTACAACTAGATGCAGTTGAACATTTACCACCTGTTGTATTTACAAAGACAAAGAAATCACATTTTAAAGGCTCCTGTCTTGTTTAGAAAGCCTTCTAGCTCTGAATGCCATGTACTAAAAGCAGGTCTGGTTTGCTTCTTCCACATTGCTTCATGCCCCGTTACATGTTTTCTTTGGCACTGTCTAAGGGGTGCATGTCTGAGTGGAAGCCCTTGTTGTGTAAGACACTGCTTGGTGGTCTTTCTCTGATTCAACATTATTACATGAATGATCTTTAGAGGAAAAATGTTTTTTTACATGAACCCTGCTTGCGTTGGTTTCAAAAGTATGTTTTAAAAAATGTTATGGTATTCAGAATAAGACATGTTTTAAACCTAAAGAATAAGATTTTTATTCTTCACCATTAGTTAAGATGCTTTTTCAGGAGTAAAATTATTTACATGCTTTCTTTGGAAGTTGAAGTAAAACAATTATTTTCTTACATCATTATTGCCAAGCTTCTTCTTGGCGTTTTATTGTTTTGTGTGAGTGGCCCAAATGGGTTAAGCTTTTGTCAGAACCAATCTGCAGACCAGAGACTTCTTTTCCTGCCACCTGGCAGGATCCTCTCTGCTTGCAAGGTCTAATTAATCCGGGACAGTCTAGACTTGTGAATACCTGGATAGGTTGTAAAGTGCACACACACACAGTGTATGAATACAGGTAAGTTCCTTTCTGTTCCAAACAGACCTCTAGAAAAGGGTGTTTGGTAGGTGCCTGCTCTCCCAGTATAAGGAATTTAGTCCACTTTTGATTGGAGTCCTTCCTGAAGGCCATCAGGAGTGCTTAGGTGGCGCATGTTACCTCATATGGTTGTATATGAAGGTACTGATATTGAATAAAGTACTGTTTAGGATTTCAAAAGATGTTTGACAAACATACTATTTGTAATTAAACTTCCTTGACTGATAATGTCAGAAAATTGTCATGAACTGCATCCTTGCAATTTGAGGTTTGAATTATTGATGCAGGAAAATACTCACAAAAGGCAATTTGCCCTTCTCTTGAATATATTTCTGTTCTTATTCCAGCAGAAGAGAAAATGCCAGTTGTTTAATTGCAGCACTCATTCTTCTGTCCTTTAAGAAGAAGGAAATATTCACACAGATGGGCCTTTCTTCGTACTTTACACAACATTATGGTTTTTGTTGGCATTTGCTTGTAAATAAATCTTGTGCATCCATGATAGAATGCACCACCTATGGCAAGTTCCTACAGGCCATTCACTTAAAAGTTGGACTTGATCCTTGTGGGTGCCTTCCGACTCAGAATATTCTGGGATTGTGTGAGAAAGCAGCATCATATTTCAAAGCAGTGTGATAAATACTGTTGTTACACTTCCTTTTACTAAGAATGTAATGCTTGAATTAAGGATTCATGTTAGTTTTTCCCCAGATGTGAACAATTTCTGTGTAGCTGCTTAAAAATGCTTTTAAATACAGTGCCTGATGGTTTCAGGTCTTCCTCTGCAGTCAGCAGGTAGGCTCTTGGCCAATATTTTCAACAGCTGAAGTGACTTTAAAGGTATTTGGAGCAGAACAGAACACTTCATCTCTACTTTTCTTAAGCAGTTACTTCAGGAGAGCTTAAAAAAAACCAGAACAGGTGACACAAAAAGGAATGTTTATCCCCCTTGTGTCCTTCTCTTTTGTAGCTATTTTAAACACAATCTGAATCTGTTCTGAAAGGTGCAGAAATATCATTATAGACATTCTTTTGGGCTGTTTTTGAATTTATTATGTTTATGATGCCCATCTGATGGCAGAAATCTGCGTAAATGGTGTCTAAGAGCACTTAAGAAAAAAGAGCCTACAATTAGCTCTTCTCTAGTTGTATTTTAAGTACCTGTTTTTCAAGTGTGATGAATGTCCAACAGCTCCCACCAGGAGGATCATTTTCATGATACTAAATAGAACTGAGAAAATGCATTTCATAATTAAAACCAGTATGACAGCAAGATCTTTCAGAAGCATACTTACTGATCTTACTGTCAAACATATTTATTTAGATGGATTGAAAAATTCATATATGAAAATTTACTCAGTAACTAAATTTGGCCCTTCTCCTATTGCCCTTTGTGCCCACTTCTTGATATATTTACTTAATGCATATCTCACTGAACAGGACCTCTTATTCCAAATTATAGCACATTAACAAACTGTGCAGTTAAATGTGGAAAGCTCCTTTAATCCTATAGTTTGCAAAGTCAATTATTAATAAATATTAAAATAAAAACTTCCCTGGAGATTGAAGGTACCAACATTTCAGGTCCTTGTATGGATGTGGATCCTTTGTTGCCAGCTGCATTTCAACTGGATCCCTGCATTATTTGGTGAAGAGGATAAGTGATGGATATTGAAAAGTAGCTACCCCTTCATTCTTTTCACTCACTGTATAGCAACCCGTCTTACTCTGTGCATCATCCAAGTCCTGCACTGAATTTGGGATTGTTTATTTCCTGGCAGATGATGATGGGGAGTGTGAATGTTCTGCCTCTTGCCTCTCTACTTGCTACACCCTGTTGTTACAGGGAAAAGTTTTACTTTTGATCTGCTTGATTCTAAACCAAAACTTTGCATATATTCACTGATTTTCATTACTCATTTTACCCCTAAGGCTTGTGTAGTGGTTTTTGACACTTATTGACATTTATTGAGCTCTTCAGAAGTTCAAACCATGACATGTGCCAGTCACTTCAATGTCATGGAGCCTAGAAAAGGGCTGGGCAGTTGAAAACTACTTGAGCAAGTTACAGTTATGGAGGGGCTTCTGATACCATCAGGGACCAAGTGTGGAACTAAACCATGCTGATGGAGGTACCTGAGTTTGTTTACAACCCCTAGTGAGTTTTACAATACTCACTATGCTGAGCAGATAAACATAAGAAAGGTCTGTCTCTGAAACTATTTAAATCTCTGTATGTAATTGATACTGCAAAATAAGCCCCTCTATAAACCTGGAGTTTGAACTCAGAACCATCACTTTTTATTAAGTGCCAACATCTGTTTTCATACGCATTTTGGGATGTCAGTGATTCTCATCTTTGGAAGGATGCTTAGAAATTCCATTATGCTGCTGACCTTTCGTGGTTTTAGGAAGTGAAATACTTAAAGTCTGATTGCTTCTTTCCCCTTCCTGAGGAGCATTAATTTTCAGACTGTCACTGGTCTGGCTGTGTTACCTTTGCTTCTGGAGCAGTGCCAGTATGTAGTCAAGAGTGCAAGATACTGGAAAGGAAAGGAAATAAAAACATCTATGCTCTAGTGATCAGGCCTGCAGTTGGAAAATGGCTTTTGCTCTTGGTCCTCACTTCCATCCTGAATGTCAGCTAGACATTTACCAGTGGATATTTCATGAAAATATGCTCAAGTACTGCTTGCAAGTGAGCTGTTGCTTCTGCTGCTTGTCAGACTTCATAAAAGTCTGTCTAACCGTTTGCACATTTTTCTGTAGCCTCCTATACACGTGTGTATACCTGCCTCCTGGGTACCTCAGATCCTTTTAGCTAAGTTGCATTTTGATAGGACACCAGTTTAATTCAGGAATTTTTGGAAAAAAAATTTATTTGAACATCATACCAAACTGTGGTGACGATTTCTGGATGTCTTCACTCCTTGGAAGTGTAACTCAGGGGCCTAATTCTGTTCCCACAGGTGTTAGAAATTAAATTTCTGTTGATCTGGGTGATGTGGGTGCAGACTTTGGCTCTCTATTCTGCTACGAAATTACACAATCAAATCTTGTGTTAACTGAGTTGTGGGAACTTTTCCTGGAAGTGCTCTGGGAGTACCAGTATTTAGTAAAGCTTCATATTATTTCCTGCTCATGAAATCATTCCACTGCTGCTGCTGGAAGGAAGGGAATGGATTGTTGATTTCTATAACATAGCAGCCTAATTTCAGCTGTTTATTAGAGACATGGTTTTAATTTTACACTATTAATGAAATCAATAACTAAACAATCAGGAGTTCACAGAGTCCCTTTTGAAATCAGTGGCAGAATTGCCTTATAGATCATGTAATATATGAGTATAGTATTCTCTGTGTGTTCATAAGAGAAGATATTTGTGTTATGAGAATGTCTCTTCACTGATGAGTGCAAGGGAAAACTAATGCTGTTTATGGTGTTTTGCCATGTGAGACATATTTAGTATTATTTTATTAATGAAATAAACTTTATAGTGATCTGTGGTTTGAATAATAGAATTGTTTGGGTTGGAAAAGACTTCTGAGATCATCAAGTCCAATCATTAGCCCAGCACCACCCTGTTCACCACTAAGTGAACACAAGTGCCACATGCCCAAGATTTTTGAACACTTTTAGGAATGGTGACTCAATGACATCCCTGGGCAGCCTGTTCCAATGCTTGACCACCCTTTCAGGGAAGAAAGTTTTCCTCATGTCCAACTTAAACCTCCTCTGGCACAACTTGAGACCATTTCCTCTGGTCCTGTTGCTTGTTACTTGGGTGGAGTAACAAGGTGGTGGTAGGGAGTGATAAGGTCTCCCCTGAGCCTCCTTTTCTCCAGGCTTAACACCCCTAGCTCCCTACATATACAGAGGCCTTTAATTTTTCTTTTGGTGACTGTATACTAGTACACCTACACCTTGAATTATCTTGAAACATATGCCTTAGAGGAATAAAATTCCCTTCAGAGTGCTATGAGTCAGTAATGCAATATAACTGATTTCTTAGCACAATTTTAATTCATTTATGTAAAGTGAAGTGCATTGTGATTCATATGTAAGTGATCTTGTTTTATAACAAGACAGCATAAAAAAGAAAATTTGTGATATCATTAGATTAATTTATTTTTCACTAGGTTTACAAATATTTATGGGCCTAATTACATTCCTGATTTGTAGAATGGGAACAGTACTTTCAGTCAAAAACCTACCTTTATTTAGGAATTATTTTAAGTTTTTTTTATTTTCTCAAATCGGTTAAAAGGGTTATTAAGCAAATCTTGGGAAGTGTAAGTAATTTTGAAATTCAAATAGCTGATTGGACTATGCAGCTTGTCTCTAACAAAGGTAGATCCAGCTCTCTCTAAACTTTGCTTCTGTTTGTGCCCTTCAAAAAAACCTTCAAAGCATTTAAAAGGCAGACACTCCAATAAGGCACAGAGTAGGTAAATTTTATTCTTAGCAGAGGAAAAGTTGCATGCTGAGAATATGGTTAAGGTGTTACCAGAACCTCAGCCTCAGTCCTCCAAAGTACTTCTGTCGTCACCTATGTCCAGGGCACTCTGAAAAGCCACATCTGTGGTGGGGGAGACCTTCTCTGGGGCTCTGTGTTGTGTCCTGCATGCACTGAAATGCTTCATTTGCAGGTTTCTTAAGGGCTGTTTTGAGAGTGATGGAATTGCACTGAAGGACTGTCATGAGCTCTCAGGGAAGCGACAGAAGTGCACTTAAACATTCAAAACTAGTAGCATCAGCTCCAGTAGTCAGTGGCACTGGCCTGGATGAGCAGCACTGAAAGGTTTGGCTTCAGCTGGGTGCTCTCTGTGAGAGACTGGAGCTTGACAGATACACTCTGAAGGGTCTTGGTGCTCATGGGTACACTACATTACACTACAAAAGATACCCCTTCTGAAGATCATTTCTGCAGAACTTGGTACAGATAACTTTATAACTGCTTGATAGAAGCTATTTGGATTATTTAATTATTGAAAAAATTTGTTACCATCATCATGTGGAAAGATGTTTTCTCAGTGCCTGTCCTTTTGTGTTGCTCTATAGCTCTTGTTGCATTTACTGATTATTTTGAATTTTCCTCTAAGGCATAAGCTTTTAACATTGCCTCTATGAGATTATTAGCAAGAATGTGAATTTGTCACAATTACAGCATTCTGGTTAAAGTAGTGTGTGTACAATGTAGTGTTGAATTTTTTTCTTATTTAACTTGATGAAACACGAAGGCGTATTTGTCTCAGTATTGTGGTCACACTAAGAAATACTTAATACAGTGAGTATCAAGACCAGCAACACCCAACTGTACATTAAAAATATACTGATTTTGTCTTTATTTATTATATATTTTGTAGCTAGTTTTATAAAAAGTTTGACGGGCAGACTGAGATCTGTCAACAAATTTCACCTGCCCCCTCAAGAGCCCCTAAATGATACTGTGCTTATGTTTTTCTTCTGTGTGCCAAATTATGAATATGACTATGCAACCCCATTTTTGAAAAGGTTCAAACATTGCTATGGAGTGTTATTAGAATTGTTCTACCAGTCTTCATTGCACTAATGTGCTCAGTTAGAAATCCAGAATCACTGGTAGCAGATTTAGGTTATATCATTTGAGAGACCCTAATTCCGTAAATTAACAGTCCTTCTTCAAGGTTTTGTCAGCACTGTAGGCTCCTTGAATCTCTTCTTCCAAAAACCACCTAGTGTTCTCTGATATGCCTTTTTTTTTTTTTTAACCTGAGATTCTCAGGGCTCCAAATGATGACAGCCCCAACTCCATCTCAGCAAGGTACTGTCCTCAGGGTGGTAATCCTTGAGTAGCTGCTGTCCCCCATCCCTGGTGCAGGTTTTCTCACAGGAGCAAATGATCTAACAGCTCAGGCAGAATTCTCCTTGTGAATGTTATTGCCATATTAATGACAGTGAATGTTCCATATCCTATATTCTACTGTCATGGAAGTATCTATTGCTATTTTAGCCCATGAGTTCTAAAGCTACTTCTGGTTTTGACTTCTAAGTATTTAAATACAGGGATTTCTTTCTTAGAGGTACATGGTAGTACGTGCAAATGCTTGCTGCTTGTATTCCAAAACCTGTCTGCCATAGAAACCCATCAATTTTGCTTTTCTTTGAAGAGACGTCCATTTATAGCTGTATAACTGCAGAATCTAGACAATAATGACCTCCTTGTACATTTTTCCTCACTATTTGGAAACGCTCTTTGGTCTAAGGTCAGAAACTGGTAGAGTCCAAGACCCTTATTCTCCTGTTATCTCTAAGTTTCTCTTTCATAACACAGATGTCTGTCTCTTTTTGATCAGTGATCTTCCTTCCATGCTCTTCAAGAAGTATTTCTCTCCTCCTCAAATAAGTTGCAAAGTATCTGTTCTGTAGCTTCAACTCACCTTATCAGAGACCTGTTGTAGTTTGGTAGGTACACCTCTCCCACCAGGTAATGTGTTGCCTGGTTATCTGCCCAGCTGTCAGGACTAACTAGACTTCCCTCCATCTATGGCTTTGATAATCCACTCATACGTTAATCCCCTAAGCACAGAGGTGACTGGGTGATCCATTCATTTGATTGAGCATCCAGTCTGTTGTCTTAGAAGGTCCTTCTGGAAAAATCATTCTCTTCAATTTATATAATAAGTGGCAAGGTTTATTTTAAATTGGTCATTTACCAGTTAATGGGGAAAAGTCCTACATTTTTATGTGGAATTAGATACATTTGTAAAAACATGAAAATTAAAATTAGACTAAAATTGCATATAGGAAGAAATTGATTCAAAACTCTCCAGTTGAACTTGACTGATGGTGTTAAATCTGTTATAACATCAGTGACACTGAGAAAATCCGGAGTAGTCTCTAAGTTTTTAAATTGAAATAGTAGAAAAAGACATTATTGATAATACATAAATGCTGAATATTTATAAAGTAGTTAGAAATGTCGACACTGAATAAGTAACGGCATCTGTCATTGTTAACTCTACTGCTCAATTTCAGGCCATTTTATAAATCCACATAGTGGTAGATGTCTTCAGAATAATAAGATCTGATCTGTATGTTTCAGAAGGGTGGACTTGTGGGAAAAGAAAAAAAAAGAAGAAAAATCCCTGAATATTGCTGCTTATATCAAATACGTTTTCTTCTGTTATGTGACTTGATCTTTCCACTCTTGATTTTCTACAGAGTCAGTCAGAGGATAATGCTTACTTTTATTGTGCATATTCTCATCTGCTATAACTTGGAGTCCTTCATTCATGAGGATTAATGATGCATAGAGTACTTTAATATTTGTTCTTCACTTATTTCACTATAAATACCTTCATTTTTTCCTTAAAAACTGAACCTTCAATTATAACTTTGTTGCGAACCTTGTATTACTGAATAATGACTATAGTGATTATACCAGTGGACTGATAATGCAATCTCTTTCCTTCTCACTTAAGGATAAAAAGAGTTATTCCTGTCCTGTGTGTGAGAAGTCATTTTCTGAAGATCGACTTATAAAATCTCACATCAAGACAAATCACCCTGGTAAGAAAAATCAAGGAAAATTTCTTAGTCTATTGTAACAAATGGATAAAGGTTTAGAGTCAGCAGTGTAATGTGATTATATTGCTAAGAAGGAGAAGAGTCTATGTCTAATTTAACTGGTTTGGGGTAAAAACTGTGTTGGGTATGCAGATGTTAGAATTTAGAGTGAAAAATGTTACTGTTCGAGCATGTGTGTTGAGGAATATATCAGGTAATTGTGCTAAGAAATGTCACTTCATCTGGCAAAGAACTCATATCCAAAAGAAGACCTAGGTGAATTGAGAAGTTTGGAATCAGGCATATAGATATCCTGTAACAACCCAGGAGACATAAAATTCCCATTGGCCTTACATGAACTGGCAGGAATGCATTTAGTGCACATTATTTGTCTGTAGGTGGCTGATGTGAATGCAGAGCTGACTCTGTGTGCTCAGGTCCTCTGTGGCTGGGCTGTGCCTCCAGGGCCAGGTGAGTCTCCATCAGGACTGCTGCTAGAACCAGCTGGGATGTAGTAATGGCCAGAAAAAGCTGGAGCTGTCAAGCCTGGCTGGATCCAGCTAACCACTGCAGCCCATCCAAACTCTGTTTATATCTAGCATTCCAGCCCTGATTTATCAGTGCAAGCACAACATAACATGAATGTGGTAAGTCAATGTGCTGTGCCTGAGTAAACAATCCTTTCTCAGATTTTGGTGATTCAATGCCAAAGTGCTGGTGCAGGGACTGATTTAAATATGACTGATGTGAACTCAGCAGACCCATATTGATGTGTCCCTAATTTCCTCCTCAGTATCTGTCTTACGTTGGCTAGAAATACCACTTGTACTGCAGAGGAAGAAGAGGTAACTGCATTGGCCAACACACTTTAATTAACTCATCTACAGTGTTGCTTATCACCTGACAGAATTTGATATTAAAAAGGAGACTACTGGCCATGCTCAAACTGGGGAAGGAAAAATCCTATTGAAAGGATGTACCTTTTCTTGTCTTTGCCAGAAGTACCACATAATAGATAAAGCAGTAGTTTCTTATTCCTATTGCCACTAGATAGTGCTAGACCCGTGTTTTAAACAATTTCCTTCACTTTAATTTCAGACTAAGTCCCACTTTAGCTCTCTAGTTACTAAACCTCTTTATTTGCAGACCACTCCACAGCAGTGTGGTTGGAGGGCGTGTCGTACGTCAGCGGACATGTCTGATGCAGCAAATTGAGATGAGAAAAGGCTTCTGAGCTGTATTGTAGTCAGGAGGTATATCACCAGTAAGCACAGAAATAGAATCTCAAGAGCTGTGCCTATAAAGCCGTTGTGCTGCCTCAGCCAGGATGCATATGAGACCTGCCTCAGGATGCATGAACTAGCAGGACATTCTGTACTGCACCTTGCAGGTTGCTGTTAGCCTGCACTGGTCCATTTTTTGCTGGATTTTGTGTATGCTATGTCTGAGGTCCAGAAATACCAGATAATTCTGGAGCCCTGAAATATTAGCTCATGCGTTTAAATACTTTGGACAAATTCGTTTGGTATCTGATTGCCTTTAAAAGTATAGTGTAAATTTTTTGATCCAAGTGGGTTCTTTTAAACTCTGTGTTGTAGCAGAGGTAAGGTTAAGAAAGAAAATTTGCACAGCTTATTATTTTGCGTCCTCATTTTTCATTTATGTTTTACAGGCAAGTGGAGCTTAAAGGCAAGATACCAGATTTATTAGATATATCTCCATGGTACTGAATAAATACTACATCTAAGATATGCCTATGCAGTAGTTATGCAACAAACTTGTTTTGATATATGGAGAAGAATTAATGCATGAATCTTTTTTTTCTGTACATTCTCTCCTTGTAATCAGGAGGAAGTTCTTTATTTGTACAACATACTTAACTACAAGCCAAATAAATGTGAGGGGTCTGATGGTATAAACTATTAAATACTGCAGTGGAATGAGTGCAATTGTTTTCAAAAACATAAATGAAAAAGTATAAAGATGAAAGAAAACATGGGATGGGTACTGTTAAAATCAATTGAATTTTAAAATGACATATCAAAAAATAATTTAAATAGAAACCCTTTCATATTTATCATTAGAATGCTATTCCTAGAACTCTCCTCTGCTTCTTCAGCATGACCCTTCCCTTGTCTCTTTCATCAAGTAGGAAGTATGAAATCAAACAGCACTCCTTCCTCTTCTGTATTTGCGGAGGAGTTGAAATTTGGTCCCATGAAGGCAGCGAGACAAAAATCTCTGTAGACTTTGGCAGAGCCATATTTGAAACCAAAGACATAAGAGCTTGACTTTTTTTCCCAATGATTTGAGTACTTCACAGTGAAGGAGGAGTCTTGATTCTGGTCCCAGCTTTCAGAATTATCTACCTTTCATCCACTGTCTGATTTAATATGATATTTCTTAATAGTTCTGAGACATGAGAGGCACCAGCCTTCATAGATCCCCACTGAGCAGACATCCTAGCCTGCAGTCATGAGTGAAGGATCTAAGCCATGGAAGGCAGATGAGACTTCAGACTTGTGTCTGTGTTTTTCTTTTTTGGGTACTTTACAGCTTATCCCTGCTCAGTTCATGGGCCTTTATAGTTACTGTTTGAGGTTATTTTCCTTGTGCATATGAGTTCAGACAGGATTTTTGATTCCATTCTGTGGCCGATCATCAGGAGACTACATATTAAAGTTCATTTTTAGTGAAAGTTTTAGTTTGGACTGTAACTTTCAAGTTTATAAGATTTAGGGCACCAGTTTTCGTGTCTTAATGTTTAGATTGCATGAGTGCTGTACTTTCGTTAAGTCAGGAGATAGCATTTCATTCATCTGACATGCACTGAGCAATTTGATTTTTAAACCATTGGGCAATGTTTTCATTATGCATGTTTGGGACACTTTAATTTAAACTTTATTATTTTGAGGTTTTTCACTGTGAAAGCCAGAACATTAGATCATATGAAGGAAGAACTTAGAGTTATGTTTAGCCTGAATGAGCAAAGGCCAGGAGAGGAATCTTAATTGCTGTCTTCAGCAGTCTAATTAAAAAGGAGACAGAACCAGAATCTTCCTGAAGCTGTATAGTGAAGGGATGTGCATTGAAGCAAGGAGATTCTGATTAGAATTAGGAAAATAATGTTGACTGCAAAGGTGCTTAAACAGTGGAATGGGCCAAAAGGGGCTGTAGAATCTGCATCCTTGGATATGTTCAGAACAGGACTGGATATGACCTCTAGCAACATAATGTAACTTTGAAGTTGGAACTCTAAAATTGACCCTGCTTGGAGCAGGTGACCTTAGAGGTCCCTTCCAATCACATTTATTCCATGAGTCTGGTTTTTTCTTTAAAGTGTCTGATTATCGGCATTCTCATCATTATGGCTGAAATAAATGGTCTTCAGATACCTTACATCTGGAAATCTGGGGTGAAAAATTGAATAAAGCTTTTGAAAATATTGAAGGAAAAAGTGCCAAAAAAGCTTGTGGGGAAGGTTCATAGTCAGGAAACAGTTTCTAAGCCAATGGCACAACTACAATTTTTTTAATATTTAAAATGTTATTTTTTTTTTAAACAGGCAGTGAGGACAGTGAGTTCGCAGATGAGAAGAGAAAGGACAGAGCATCCTAGGAGGCCTAAAGGAAAAAAGGTCCTTATGCTCTTTGCTCAAGTCAGTTTTGAGTGGCAGTAAGGGAAACAAAGCTTTTAAAAAGTTGGAGTGAGTCAGGTTCTAGCTCTTCAGTATTACTTAGAGAATAAATTCCCTCATGTACTTCTGGTTCTTATTACCTTTTTGCATTTCTCTCAGAGGTTTCAATGACTACTATTTCTGAGGTTCTTGGCAGAAGAGTTCAGCTGAAAGGACTTATTGGAAAAAGAGCTGTGAAATGTCCCTACTGTGATTTTTATTTCATGAAGAATGGATCAGATCTTCAACGTCATATTTGGGCTCATGAAGGTAAAACTGGTTTAAAGCTTTTGGGCATATAATGAGTCTCATATTCCATTGAAGCTTTGCTGAATTAAAAAAGGATTCAGATATATTTCTATACCTGACTCAAACGCTTTAAGCTACCTTAAAAGTTAATTAATTAGTTTATTGATCACACATGAAACTGCATGCTCATAACATGGATAGACAGCTTAAATATTTTATAAAATTAATAAGAGTCTAATGCAATTTTTTCCAAACCTCATTCGTAAAAATCCATAAAGTATTCTATGTGAGTAAGGAGGAGTGAATTAAATACATGCTCAGTCTCCTAAAACAAGTAATTTTCTCTATCTTCTTATGAGTCATTGCTACTCCTTTCATGTTTGCCCAAAAATACATGGTCTGTAAATCTATCAGTAAAAGAATTGAAATCCAGTTGCTTTGATATATACCTATAAATTCTGTGAGTATTTTAATTAAATCATGCAGAGCATGGCAGCTACCTTGACACAGACAAAGATGAAAAACATGTAAGATAATGCTTATCATATCTACAACTTTTTACTGAGAAATTCTAGTAATATGGCAACACATTGGTTAAAAATGGCTTGAACTTAAAATCTCTGCCCGGTAAAATCTGGTATCTACCCAGTCTGTGTGTTTTTATAATAGGTTGAAAACCACTTACATGGCCTTTAGTTAATAATCCATGAAACAGATTGCCTATGCGTTTGGATTCTTTAGTCATCCCTCTGTATAAAGGGGATAATGGGATTTGTTAGTCTCAAACAGGTATGTTGGTTCCAGAGTGTTTGTTCCTATATAGTAGTTCTGATGCCTAAAATTAAAGAAAAGCACTTTCCAGACAGTGTTAGTATAGATAAAATAGAGAGCAGATCCCTTCATTAAAGTACTTTAAGGTACACTGAATACATAACTACATGATACAGTATAAGGTTTTTACAAATTTGTAACACTAATTATCATATCTAATGGATACATCCAATCATACAGCTGTCCACCCCTGGACCCTCCCTCATATCTGCCCTTGGTACGCCTCCCCCAAATAGAGTCAGTGGTCTCAAGACACCCCTACTTCCTCACCATCATCACCCTCACATCACATGCCTTCCTTGGAGCTTGGGGCCTTCTGCTTTGACTACAATAACATCTTATTATTTCCTTCTAAGTATATGTCCCAAACAAGATGTCCTTGCTAAAATCTTTTTCCGTGAAAAGAATATTAAACTAAATTTCAAAAATTACAAGAATTCAATATAAACCATGAGAAAGGGGTTTAGTACCTATTAACTGATATTCTAAAGTGTTAGAAACTATACAGCTATATTGTTAAAAATCTACATGATAAAAATCTTTAAGGATCTTAAGGCATCAGTCCAGCAAAGTTTTTGAATGCTTTACCCGTGAGTTTACCTACTTGTATACCCTAGCAGGGTCCTCTTCAATGGCCTTTACTCTATTAAGAGCTTGGGTAATGCAGAATGTAGGTTAGAGCAACTCCTTGTATATTCCATAGACAATTTTTTTGTTCTGACAAGAAAGCTTGAACCCATCTCATCTGACTGTCAGTAGAAAGAGATGAATAGAAATTGATTCCTAAATCAAAGTGTGCAATCAAGTCTGCTTAAAGCAGACTATAATTCCTCATGCTTGTTAATCCAGTTTTAAGGTCATGAATATCAATCTAAAACTGCCAGAGCCTCATGAAACTGTTGAACTACTCTGCCAGTTCAGATTTATTCAAATTTTCTTTGAAGGATTTACTTTGTTCTTGTAGACCTTCTGTTAAATTACCTACTTGATGTTTCTCTATGGGTTTTGGACAGTTTGAGAGAGGTGAAATTGTAAGTGCTTGTGTCTTGTCAAGGGATACCTTATAAGATATACTTACATGGGGGATACTACTGTGTGAGACATGAGCAAATCTGATATTAAGTAACAATAAAACACAGCTTCACACATTAAAATTCTGCTAACATATTTAGTACCTAATGAAACAGTCCTCTTTCGAAAAGCTTTCTTCATTGTTTATTGAGTAAGCAGAGAATGATAATTACACTTCTAGAAGGACGTAAATACATCAGCTAGGTGTCAATTTGGGCAGTCTGGATTCTACTTCTAAATGAGGAATAGACATAGCAAGGTCCAAATATTACTGTTTGCTTGACTAAACTTAGTACCTGTCTTCACTACGGCAATATTTGATTCTAAAAGAACTTCTGCTTTCTCTTGGCAATTTCAGTGATGTTGTCAAGAGCTTGGTATCATTTACACAGAAGCTATAGATAAAATTTGTTAAATGTATTTATCCAAATTTTAAAATGTTGACCTTATTGTCCCTGTTGCTCACACGATTCTTTCAAGCAAATGCCCACCCTCTCATCAACAGGTACAGCCTGGTTGTTTCATGGTATATTCTTTCGTGTTTAGGTGTCAAACCTTTCAAGTGTTCTCTCTGTGAGTACGCCACGCGCAGCAAGAGTAACTTGAAAGCCCACATGAATCGTCACAGCACTGAGAAAACGCACCTTTGTGATATGTGTGGGAAAAAGTTCAAATCAAAAGGCACTTTGAAGAGCCATAAACTCCTTCATACTGCTGATGGTAGGTGCATGTTTATTAAGTCTTGAGTTCATTTTAGGACATCAAATACTGGCTGTACTACAGGCCTTATTAACAAATGTTTTTCAGCTGAACGCCAACTGTGATTTACAAGTTTTGTTTATTCCTGGGAGGCACCATTTGGGAAATAATTCAAAACTTTGCAAAATTAATTTCTGTGAAAGACAGACAGGTGTCTCTGAAATACTTGTTTTTTTCTGCAATTTCACGTTGACTTTATCTCCCTTCCTTTTTCTCACAGAGGATTGTTATCTCAGTAGAAATTTGAAAATACAAATAGTTTTGTCTTTAAGTCTGTTACTACTTTGTTTATGAGAATATTGTTAGAATTCTGTTGCCAAATCTAGCAGCCCAAAAGACTCAAGGCCTGTGTCCCCATGTATCTAATCAGCCAGTGACCAGCCTGACCATGTATTCTCTACAGTCTCATGTGCAGCACATCACAAGGCCTGTAATTTTAATATTTCTGTGGTAATAACAGAAAAAAGTGAGATGCACATCCAGAAAAATATAATACTTTATATAAAAATTTATAGCACAAGAATACCTTATTCTTCTGTGATTATCAAATTGAAGTAAATGATGTAGCAGGATAAGTTGTACAAACCTTCATTATGATTTAGCTTGATCTTTGTTACCTAACTGTGAAAACTTGTTCTACTTTTTTATTGACCATTTCATTTAAATTGTTTTCTTAAACCTGCATACTCATTAGCACTGTCATTTCCCAGAAAGTGCACAGTGCTCTGTTATATCTTTAGAATGTACATGAAGATTCTGTGCCAGAGATATGTTTCTGCTTACATATGTATGTATAAGTGAAAGAGACAATCTCTTTTAAATCCACAAATACATATTACAGAAAGCATATAGTTATTGTTTAATTAGCAAAGTTACTGCAGAATTACCATACTAATAACCTTGTTATTCAAAAAGTACTTTCCTATATTTTGAAATAACTTGGTCAGTAACAAGTAAGTGTGGCACATAACATCTAAACTTTGTATGCAAGGATCAAGATTTTACTTATCAAATGCAGTCCTCAGCTGATTCTGGCTGTGAGAAGGAGGCAGGTTGTTGTACTTGAATGAAAAGGAAATTTTAAACATGATCAGACTATAAAGGAAAAACAAAGGTCTCTTTCTGTGGTGCTGTAAAAAAAAAATCAATGCATGGGATTTAATTTCAAAACCTTCCTGTTTTGTTTTCACCATCTGTCACATTCAAATAGTGAAATTCAGCAATGTAAGTTGAATTTCTTTTCACCTGTTCTATTTCCTGAGCAAAATGTATATGTGTGTAAGTAATTGTTGCAATTCAGCTGAGGCAGCTTTGAAATCTGGCACTGTTAAGAGTAGCACTCTGTTTAGCTCATCATATCTGGATGTGGTTTAAAGGTGTGAAGTTAGTTTGAAATATTTAATTTCATGCAAAAAGTGATGTTCTCTTATAAATTACTGCTAGGTTGGGCTGAAACCCTATTCCAGAGGCAGTGTTATTACCAGAAGCCTTTTTGATTTGTTTCCAGACTCCTCATTTTCTACAATAACTGAGGTGACTTCTAGTGAAAGGTGTCCCAGCCCATGGCAACAGGGTTGGAATGAGATGATCCTTAAGGTTCTTTCCAACCCAAACTATTCTATGATTCTCTAGTCCTTTTTGGTGCATCTCCCTTTTTAACTGGTACAAATAAATCCAAGACAATGCTCTTTTTGCCTTGCTTTTCACACTTCCAAAACTGTTCCAGGAAATTCCCTGTACCTTTGAAAGATGCATTTTGCCATTGGCTCCAGTGGAAACAAAATTTCAATGTCTGTGGAGTCTTAAGTAATTTTTCTCACTAAATCCACCCCAGTAAACTCTTCATGCATTTCAAGCACTTGTGAAAAATAAGAGCACACTTGTCACCAGGAATGTGGTGTACAGTTTATCAGGGGACTTTCAGCCTCTCGAGTGCTGACAGTTTCTCTTTGCCCAGTGCCCCTTTCTGTAGTGACAGCACTGCAAAAGTTCTTACTGGCACACGTCTCATGTTCTGCAGTTATTTCAGAAATAAATTAATTTGAAAGATATTTCACTGTTTATGAGTCTTGTCTTCCTGACTTATGAATCCAGGCAATTTTTGTTCAAATACCAGTCCTGCAAGGTCAATTTAACAGGGGAATATAAAGCAGTTTTCTGTTTTGATTTATTCTTCTCCAGAAGACGCACTTCTCAAGAATGACATGATAGAAAACAATTCTGGAGTCCAGGATTGTTACTGTTTGCAATTAGAAATAAATCAGAATAAAAAAATAAACTAGTTTGTCATTATTTTATTTAGATACTAGAAATTGTCTTAAGGGGTTTTAGGTATGTTTTATAGAAACTTTCACACTTAGTATAAAATGCTTGTAACTTTTTTCATCAAGATCCAGAATCTAAAGAAACCTAATCTCTTTATGATAATACAGAAAATATTCTGTATTTTCCCTCTCCATCCTTCCTTTTGGCTCTTTTGTTTTTGCAGTACTTTTTAGCATATTCTTATTCCACATCAGACAAATACAATTTGCCAGACATGGGCGTTTAATTCAGGAATTAAGTCCTTCTGTAATTAATACAGCTTGTAATTTGGCTGGAGGTAGCAGGATTGATAGAATCTTAAAGGCAAAATATGGAGAAAGGGAGTATGAAAAACAGAGAATAGAAAGAAAACTGTTATTTTAAAATATAAAGGAAAATAAAAGATTTGTGAGAGAGTGCTTTGAAGGGAAAATGGATTTGAATCATAACAATTTAGTGCTTGGGACAGAAGTAGCTAAAACCAGTGAACATGATCAAACATCTGTGTTTTAAGGATTTCCAAATATGCTTTACAAATAGCAAAGTAGCTGTGCCTGCAGTTGTAAATAATGGATTTTCTTCTTCTCTTTAGACTGCACTATAACAATTCTCTTTCTTCTTTCCCAAGTGACTATCCCAGGAGAATCTAGATAATTTAATGCTTATAATTTAAAGATGATACTTAAGCCTTTTGTCTCTCTTGCTCTGCTCTTAGCTCTGTTTAACCAAACTTTTGCAGAGTAAGTGCCAGACTTCTTGTATTGTTCATTTTCATTCTTAGCATTTTGGAATTCATCTTTATGAGGAAATAGAATCAGTAGTTTTCTGAACTTAAATAGGAAAAAATTGTTCCATTTTCTATTCCCATTTCAGGAAAGCAGTTTAAATGTACAGTATGTGACTACACAGCTGCCCAAAAACCACAGCTCCTACGCCACATGGAACAACATGTCTCTTTCAAGGTAAGAAAACATAAATCATGCTTATTTAAATCATGCTTAAAGTAATTAAGGAATACATGAAACTTTAGACAACAGTTTTAAAACTGGCACATTTTCCTGTCTGCTGCAATTACGGTATATAAGCATTTTAATATTTTGAAAATTTTGACTTTGTATTCAGACTTTTGAGTTAGGGTTATTTTGTTCATGGACAATTTGTAATTAGTGAAAAATATCCGTATGTTGCAATATAAACCAAACATTACTGGGTTTTTTTGATTGTCAGTCCTTGCAAGAACAAATCTAATACATACCTTAAAATGTCCTAGTGAGGTAGGAAAGCAAATCCTATACATCACTGTTCATTTCTCACTTTATTTTCCTCTGAAAGTTTCCCAGTCTTTTGTACTATAGATGAGTTCATATGCTTGAAGAAAATTGAAGAGAATGAACTTTAAACCACCCTATTTATCTGAAACATGTATTGGAAAGAGTTTTGAAGATTGTTAATGTTTCTATGAAGTATTTAGATTAGAGATATAGTTTATTTTAATAAACTGTAGTAGGGTTTTATTTCCAGATTTTGCATTGGTTCTCAGTGTGATAAGTCTTGATGTAATGATTTGTAAAATATTATATTCAGTAAATAGAAATTGTACTAGTTTATTTTACAGAAAAAGCCAGTATTTTGTATTTATGCAAAAATGCACTTTAATGTAATGCTTTATCTTGGCAATAAGCATAATTCTTATTGAAAACATCATACTGTTTTCACATGCAACATCTTTCATTATCTAACAGATCATTTTGCTTCTCTGAAGGGTACACTGCAGCCATTCTTAGTAAGCACCATAAAACAGAAAGGAAAGAAGTCTCTTCAATGATGGTTTAAATTCTGGAAGGCAAGATATTTAAGAAAATGACACAAGTCATCTAGAGAGATGATACATTTTGAACAAATAATTTTTCTTTCTGAAGTATGTGGTTTTGCTCTGGACTTATCTTTTTAAAAGGATTTTTTGGAAATGAAAATATGTAATTTTTCTTTTTTGATGGATAGAATGATGAATGTACTCATAGTGCAGTTCTTGAAATATTGCTGGTTCTGACCTCAGGATCTCCCTGCACATAAGTGTAGCAATTCAAGGCATTGTCAAGAGAACTGCAAAACGCTGAATTAAGTCAATCAGGAGTATTTATTAAAAGGAGTTCAAAACCAGTTTATTAATAACATCTTGCCTCATCCTAGGACAGATGTTTGTACTCTTATCAGACTCCGAGAAATGTCACTGCTTATGTGACCTAATGATCCTTTAATGTAATGTTTCCCAGCTCCATGAATTTGCAATCCTGCATTCCAATAGCAAGTAACAAACATGAATTGCAAGAATGTGGAGAGTGGTACAAGAACACAGTCTGTCTGGATTATTTTATTGAAAAAACAACAGTTTCAGCACTAGAAAAGCAGAGTACCTTTCTCTGAAAAATTGAATAGCTGAATGTTACAGTATCCTCTAAAGTGTAGGGCTAAGGGAGTCCAAATATCACTTTTCTTCCTTATTTTTGCTGTTTGGAGCCTGAAGGAAGGTCATGAGCAACAGGCTTTGGGGAGTGTTCTGGTCAATGGACCCTGACTGAAGACATTTCCCTGCTTTAAATTCATCTTCTGTAAACATTTCTGTACCAATCATTTTCTGCTGACTAACTTTAGGTGGCCCTGCTTGCTGTGCATGAAACATTTTCCATCCCATTCTGAGGTACTTGACTTTTCCTTAAGGACTTTGATCCTTTTCCAGGACCCTGATGGTTGTGTCAAGCTTTCTATAACTATGATATATCTCAGTGAGAAAGTTATTCTTGAAGGTTAACTTCAGTTGCAAATGCTTTTCTTTCCTGTCCTTTTTACTTTAGAAATGTCTTTCCTTGTCAGTTGTCAGTTGAAGGGAGATGTATGTTCTTAAAAATTAGTTAATTTAGTTCCTGAAATTAACTCACCAAATGGTCAGAGGAGTGCAAGTGCCAGTGAAAGGGAGGCAGTTGGGAGCATGTTGGAGAGAGAAGGAAAGAAAAGGAAAAGGAAAGGATTAACCTTGCCAGATACAGTTACCTGTTAAATTAGGTTGGCTGTACAGCCATAATGTGCCTTCAGTTATTTTAGCTGTGTGGCTCCCCCTTTTCAGACCAAAGCTCATGGCAACTGAGTCTCCGTGTAGTAGAAAGTCTTCCTGTGGTCAGACTTGTGATCTTCTGATTAGGAAAAGCACACAGTTTTGCTGAATTACAAAAAGTACGTAATAATCTTAAAATGTTGAAAATATGTGGTGTCTTGTGCATAATAAAAAGTACCAGATTTTAGGTAATGTTTAATTACAGCTTCCATCTATATTGAATTTTGGAAGATCTCCATGGGAGATGCCTAAACCAGAAATGAACATGGTTTCTTGGGGTCAAAACATTGCAGCTTAAACCGTATTTCCTCACCTCTTCGGGATACAGGTCTAACCTTTCCCTTTTTGCTCACAGCCCTTCCGATGTGCACACTGCCACTATTCCTGCAATATATCTGGTTCCCTGAAGAGGCATTACAACAGGAAGCATCCCAATGAAGAGTATGTAAATGTAGGGTCTGGGGAGCCTGCAGCTGAAGCCCTTATCCAGCAAGGTACATCTCTACCATATATGATTTGTTACTTTTTTTCTGAAGCAAACTTGGTATAAAGATAAATGTTTGTGCAATATGCATTCCTCCGTTTATTGGGTGTTATATGATAAATCATTACTACTTAGCACTTCTGAAATGGCCACCCTTTGCCCTTCATTCAGTGTCCTTTGTTCTTGGTTTTTAAGAGTGGGTGAACCCAAGTTTTGTTTCACCTTGCTTGTACTATTCATCGTTGCATACGTTTATCATTTACACTTGTTTGTCTCTTTTTGTAAGTAAAGTATCACTGTCTGTTGAAATGAGTGATAAATTGTATCACTCTGCTGATAAATTTCTGTGACAATTCTGCAAGGTTGAACTCAAGGTAAGGTTGAGCAAATGTAAGGAAAGAGACTGCAGAGTAAATGGCAGCAAATTATTCCCCCACTAAGTAAAACCTGGGGGCAAAGAGGGTTCAGGTAAAACTGGTTGTGAATTGTTATGTTTAGAATCTTGTTTATGGGCAAAGGAAGCACCATACTTATCTATATAAGTAAGCCAAGAATATATAAGTGTTATAACAGAAATCTTAACAGTCTAATTTAAGAATTAACATTCATCTAGATTATTATTTAAAAAACCAATAAAATATAGTTAGACACAGGAAAACTCTCAGTAGTAGTATTAATACAATTAAAATGGTAACACACACACAGACAATCTCTTCTTAAATTTTCCTTCTTTCCATAGAGTCTCCCTTCCACCATTTTGCCTAGTCCTAAGATAAATCTGGTGTTAGTGTTGGGATGGGGGTTTCAGAAAGTTGGCAGCATTTGGAGTTCTTACTTGGGAGATACAGGGTGCTTATCTTGATGGTTTCACCCTCCTCTCCCCTTCCTCTTGTGGCCACTGTTTGTTTACACACACACACATATATATGCGCTATTCTTTTTCACTGGTATGTAGCTCCAGACAAAATCCAAATTTACTGTGTACTTCATGTGTGTTAAATACTGTTTATGGTGTTCCTAAACCAGGTTTTTATCCAGATACAGATTTGCATATTTTTAACTGATCATTTCTGAGTCATTTATAGCTGTGAGTTTTTCAGTGCCAACCTTGTGTCCCACTTCTTACCTCTCTGTGCTGCATCCAGTGCCCTCCTTCTCAAGGTTGCCATTTGAGGCTGCATTTCTCCACATTGCATCTCTGTGTCATTCTTGAATATCTGATTCTGCACAGAACAACTGCTTGTTCCTGCTGTCTGTGTAAAGCTATAGTTGTACCACACAAAGAGAAATAAAACTTTACATGAACCTGGTCAGTTACTGATATTGCTGTCACAGATAAACTAAGTAAAGGCAACAAAGATTTTGGAACAGGATCAAAAATTCAAGTTCTGAGTGCTAATGAAATAGAATAATGGAATCATTTATGTTGGAAGAGACCTTTAAGATCATCAAGTCTTACCATAAACCTTACACTGCCAAGTCTACCAATGCCAGGGGGAAGAGAAAATAAGATTGTAGTATTTTTCACCACAGTTGCATCATAAAAATAACTCAATAAGAATAGTAGAACTTGTAACTCATTCCTTGCAGTGTCTGAGCACTAGCAAAGGAGATGTGTACAAATTGTTTGACTCCTATAAGTTGTTTTGCTGTTGCACACTGTGTAGGAGAACCAGAGCAAACAACTGACTATGCAGTCAGGTACATTTTTGGGTGTAAAGTTCCTTCAGTTCTAGTGCCTGGTGTGGGAGGAATTGGGCAAGCGAAGAAAGCCAGATTAAATATTGTTGCATTGAATGTATTTTAATTCTTGGTAAAATTGAGGTTTTTTTCTTTGTTATTCATAATTTTAGTGTTTTCCCTAATTTTTAATAGAAACTACCAGCAGTTTCATAATATCTTTTGGAATCTTCAGAGTTGTTGGTTTTGTTGAAGTGGAACAGAGACCAAAATAATGCTACTGTATTAGCTAATGAATTAAATATAATTCTTCTAATATGACATTATTAATAAGTGGTATTTCCACATCATACATCTAAGCCAGAACATTTATTTATTGAAGGCATTAATCCATGTTAAAATACTGAAATCATGACAAAGAGAAAGATTCTCAAAGTCTGAGACTCTTCCTTTAAACTTGCTGTATAAGGGAAAAATATAACTACATTAAGGAGTTTGAGCCTGTGTTATTTTTATATGACATTTCCTTTTTTTTTCCTTTTTGTCAAAAAAACGCCAAACCAACAAACAAAAGTAATTTAAAAAGTAAATCTCTGTGTAAAGATTTCAGGGTAGGAATGTATAGTATAACTTTAGAATTATTTTCACAGACAGTGAAAACTGACAGGGAACCTGCAGTTCTTTTAAAGAAGTAATATTTACTTGGTCAGTGCTCAGAGTCTCTATTCTGTAGTCACCCTGGTGCAGGAAGAACTATTCACTATGGGGAGCTTTGTTTAACTTTCCAAATATCTGAGCACTGCAAGGAATTAGTTATTCATAGCCACTCTTAAGAATAGGGACCTGGGAATGAATTCTGTTAACATAAATTAGGGATCATACTTGCAATGTTCTGAACAAATAGAATTATTCATATGCTAATTAGGTTTTTCTTTCCCTTTGGGAGCCAGTTAAATGCACTTCTGAAAATAATTCTTTTCCACTGAAACAGAAGAACTGTAATGTTGTTGAGAAGGCAGGAGTGGTCTTGCAATGGAGACATTAGAGTGAGATGAGATAAAAGCCTTTCATTTCTTCTGTGGTGGACATCCTTTTCCCACCACACTGGAGCATTGGACAGTTATTAAGAGAATGAAATTTAGCAAGTCCAAATGCCAGATTCTGCACCTAGGCTTATGCCACAAGTTACTCTGTCCTAAGTGGGGAGAGAAGTGGCTGGAGATCAGCCCTGCAGACAGGGTATTGGGGGTGTTGGTTGGGCAGGGAGTATGCCCTGTGAGCCCTGAGGGCAAACCTGATCCTGGGTGCATCAAACACAGCATCATCATCCAGGAAACAGGTGATTATCCCACTGTGTTCAGTGTTGGTGTGGCCTCACCTGGAGCCCTGTGTGCAGTGCTGGGACCCAGCAGTTAAGAATCACAGAATGAGTCAGGTTGGAAAGGACCACAGTGGGTCATCTGGTCCAACCTTCCTGCTCAAACAGGGTAATCTCAGAGCACATGGCACAGGATTGCATCCAGAGTATTTGAAGGTCCTTGACTGCATCCAGAAGGAAACAAAGCTGGTGACAGGGCTGGAAGGTATGTCATGTGAGGAGCAGATGAGGGCTCTGAGCTTGTCTAGTTTGGAGAAGGGTGGTAGAGGGGTGACTTCATTGCTCTCTACAGCTTCCTAAGGAGGTACTGGATCAAGTTGCCCAGAGAAGTTGTGGATGTCTCATCTCTGGAAGTTTTCAAGGCCAGGCTGGATGGGGCTCCGAGAAACCTGGCACACTGGAAGGTGTCCCTGCCCATGGCAGGGGAGATTGGAATGAGGTGATATTTAAAGTCCCTTCCAACCCAAACCATTCTATGATTCTATGTATTTCTGAGCTGTTGGGTCCAGGAGTTGCACCTTGCTGTCTGACAAGCTTCTATTTAGCTCCAATTTACTGTATTCATAGATCTGAAAAGCAATTTCAGAAAATTATTCATGTATTCATATAAGGGAAGAAGACCTTTCAGACCTGATATTAAACAAATCCTTTGAAATGAAAGGACTGTAGATGAAAAGGAGAATGCAAGAGAAGCAGCAAGCAAAAGGATTTGGAAAGAAATTGAGAGGGGAAAGTAACAAAGATTAATATCTAATAAAAGCTGTCTATATCTATTCATATTGTATTCTGCTTGTTCTAAGTTACCCACTGAGCCCAGGGCAAATTCCCTCACACTTGCCCATCTCCTCTATGCTCAACAGGGTTTTGTCTGCACTGCAGGCACTGCATATACTCTTAATTGGAAATATTTATATGAATGTAGACTGCTGGACTGTACTCAAGATTTTTAGAATGAGTTTATAAATAAATGAATGATTCATAGAATGGACCCTGTTCATTTGAGCAACTGCATTGCCGAGGATAGACAGCAATATTTAATTTCTGGGCTTGTATTAGAAATTGGGATCACCCAGGATCAGAGAAATGCTTGGGATTTTGCAGGGTGTGTGTGTTTTTCTTGTTTAAATAAAAGTCTATGGTCTGACATTTATTTTAATATTTTAAAGTAATAAAAGAAAATAAATAGCATAAGAGTTTGGCGCATTCTGCAAAGGGGACAAGAGTATTAGGTATGCATTACCCACTAGTTTTTGTGCAAGGCCTTGCCTGTATGCTCATTTGTTAGCTTATTTTTTAGTTTCATTAGCTTTGTGCTGGACAAATCACATAAAATTTTTCACAAATTGTTTGTTTTCTCCTCACAGATACTCCCTGCCATCCATTGTTTTGTTCATGTGTCTGAGAGACAGATTTTCAGTTTGTGTTTGTGCAGTGACTTGTGTGACATGCACAAGGATCCAGTTGTGGCCTCAATGTTCTGTTATACAACTGTCATCACGTCCTTTCTTTGGACAGAAAATAATAATTGTCTTATGGAGATTTTAGGGCAAAACCAAAATGGAGGGCTCCTCTCAGTGGAGCAAGTTGTGGAGCTATAGAATATCTGTGTGCAGTATTTTGTTGCAAACATCAGTTTTGGTATTGAAAGTAGTTATTGTGTGTAATTAATTGAGTTTATATGTCACCTGTTACTGTATAAAATTCTCTGGAAATTAATTTTTCTGAGCTTTCGTATCAAGTCACTGACATGAAGCTATGCATTGCCAATTTAATTCTATACTACTCTTATTTGTTCTTTAATTGAAGCCGTAATGACAAAAGTTGCAGATTTAATTTACCTGGTGTGTTGTTATAATAGTTTTGATATCAAGGTAATGCAGAAAAGTGTTCACTGTTTCACTCCAGTGGCTTTTTCCTAATATTACAGATTGGTGTGAAATTAATACATAATTTTATTTTCTGTAACTGATAATGTCTTTGTTCTAATCTGAACTTCTTGAGTGAAACTCTTTCAGTTTTGTTTAGGGATGAGTAATGAGCATTGCTCTAACAGGACCATTTGATAAAAACCTATAATAAAAAGCAAAGAGGAGGATTTGCAGAGGAGTAATAAGTGTTGGTGAAATACCCTAGTGATTGGATGTAGTTATATTCTGTTTTATCAAAATAAAATTTTATTTCTTTTCACCTTGTTTAATACCATATGGTAGGTTTCCATTAATGTAAAATAGAATATTTTTTTCTAATCACATTATTCATAAAAGATTGTTCAACCAGGTCTTGGCTTATAACCAGCTTCTGAGAGTCTATTTGAAGCATTTGAACATGATGGGAAAGAATCATTATTTGCCACAGTAATGTGGAGTCAGCCATCTGGCATCATAGTTCCTAGAGTGGCATAAGGCACTTCCCCAGCCATTAGATTTGTTAGAGTGAGTTCTGGTCACCTAATGCAACACTTTATCACATGCAGATTATTTTTGTTCTGCTTTAGTCAATAGAGGGAAAAAAGATAAGTACTTATTTGCCTAATTAAAAGCGGCTGAGATCTGACATTTGGCCAAATGACTTTCATAAGAAAAAGAAGTAAAATCTGTTTAATCTAGTGCAGAAAATTTGATTCTTATGATTTTGTCGTGCTCAGTTTTTTACCTGTAATGCTGCATACTGACACAGTAAACATTATGCTAAATTCATGCTATGCATCATTTTATAGACAGTAAACTTAGATTTACAGTTTTGTATGTTAATGTAAAACTCTCAAAAGCAAAAATAGTTGAGTGACGTTGACATTACATTGTTAACTCTTCCTAGTTTGCTTTGATAATATACCAAAAATATTAATTTGTTTGAAATTTGACTAAACTAGAACAGCTGTCTTGGAAAAGATATGTTTTTAAAAAAAGTTATTAGTGTGCCACTGATGTGTATGTTAATTAAGATCTCAGTGTTGTTTGTACACATTAAAAATATCAAAAGCCAGGTCTTGCTGAACAAGTGCAGCACATTGTGGTCTTGGATTGTGTCCTGAAGACTGGCACACCAGGCCTTTGCAAGACAACAGGGAACTGATGTTTAAAGCTGAAGTTTGTCAGAGCCTCCAGTCTTGTAGATATTTGGACTGTGCATACTGAAAGTCCCTGGAAGGGAAAGATGCAAGCAGGGAAGCAGGTTTGCTATAGCTTGCCAGATAGGTGAGTTGTTCCAAAATCCTCCCATTACCATAGTCCAAAATTGCCCTTCAAACACTGTGAGAGGTCAACTATTTTTTTTTTTTCCCGTTTTCTAATGTTGGCTAAATGGCTAAAGGAAGCACTTTTAAATTACAGTTACATGGCTTGATTGAGATGGGGTCTAATTAAACAGGTTATTACTGCCTTGAAAAAGAATTTATATGAAATTGACTCAAGGGATTTGTGTTTCCCTATAGGTGGCATTAAGTGTCCTGTTTGCAGCTTTGTGTATGGCACAAAATGGGAGTTCAACAGGCATCTTAAAAACAAGCATGGAATGAAGCTGGTGGAAAATGATGGGGAGACCAAGTGGGAGGTAAAGCAAAGTTGCCATGGCTTTAACCCTGAGAGCTTTTAAAATTCTGGGGAGAAAAGTAAGGATAATAATAACTATAAAAAAATGTAGATTTGACTTCATGTAAGATTAGAAGGTCATATGATCTCATTTTCATTTGAATGCATACATTGCTGTTAAACTGTTAAACTTTAATATATACTAGGATTAAAAACCTTGTAAATTCTTTTTTTTTTTTTTGCATTTTAACCCTCTAGTCCTCTATTCGCGGCAGAAAGGGTTAAAGTTTTAGCAAAAACAAAAAAGTGAAATTGAAAAAGTTGATGCATTTTTTCTATATGCCAAATATTAGCTGGTGTTAACTTGCAAGATGAGCAAAGCTGAAAAGTGGATTTGTGAAGTGAACACCTGAAAAAATGGTACTTTTTACAGACTGATTTACCGACTAAGTCTTCTATCATTTCTTCTGTGTTTTCAGCTGCCATCCAAAGTATTTGCAAAATGTGGGTCCCTTCCAACTCAGAGTATTCTGTGATTCTTCAAAAATCACAGTGTCACTAAGATCAGACTTTAAAAAAGTCAAGTCAGACCTAAGAAACTGGGTTTGGAAAAAAGCAAACAACTTGAGTTTCTGCCTTTTGGAGTGGGGTAGGACAACTACCTTGAGAGGGCAATACTTACCCCCTTCAAGCTTTCCTCTGCTCTCATATGCAGAGCAATTTGTTCTAAAATGAAAACTGTTACCCTTACAGAGCAGAGCTGACTGCAGATGCAGCATCTCTGGGAAAACCACAGATTTAGCTACTTTTATTTAAAAAATGACAGTTGGCAAGCGAGTCTCTTCCATTGCCTAAGTAGGCTGTCTTTGATGTCCAGTGAGGGAAATAAGCCATAAGTCACTGCACTTGGCAGACTTCCACAGTGTAAGGCCTCTTCTGCTAAATTTCAATCTGGCCCCCATTATAAATCTAATGCCTGATTGGAAGAGCTGACCTGCAGGTCCTGTCTATGAGTTACTGAGTATCCACACACACAAGGTTAAGTCCTTGAAAAGTACTGGAGTAGGTTCTATTTGGACAGTTACTTGAAGAAGACAGGAAAAGCATTTTGAAATGTAGTCCTTCAAAGTCTTGTATCCACGTTTCAAATGATTCTCTGTAGACTTTCCAGTAGATGCCCAAAGCTGAAAAAATTAGAGGACATGCTGGGTGCAAACATGTCACTGCTGCTGAACTGGCCATAAAGAAAGAGTCCCATTAGAGCAGGAGTACACAGTGAGAGTTTGTCTTGAGCTACATAGTTTATGGAAAGGATAACTTTTCTGAAACAAAATGCCATTTTCAAACTTGAGAGATGTTTTACTAGATCTGCATTATAATTTTAATTTTGCTCAAAAGGTCCTCCTAAACCCTGATATGACAGAAGTCCGTTGTTGGTTCTAAAATAACTGCAACAAAAATAAAGTCATGATAATTCAATATATTTAAAACAGTTTTTGAATCAGAATCTAGAAGAAAACTGTGGGATGATATCCCAACTCCCATGTAATAGTCTTCTTGAACTCAATTTCACCTAGTATTTCTACAGCTCTTGTGCCAATATTTGTTGTCCAAAACTCATTCCTTATTGTTCTTTAAATTGCCAAAATGAGATTGTTCATGCCTTGGCTGGGTTTTGTTTCCAAGTTAACTGCTGAAGTTTCTGAAGAAGCATCCACTCAGTATCTCCATATCACGGAGGCTGGAGAAGATGTTCAAGGCACTCAGGCTGCTGTAGCTGCATTACAAAACCTTAGATATACTTCTGAAAATGGTAAGTTACTTCTTTTTTTTGTTGGAACACGAAATACAACTTCTTTTTCACAAATATCTAATTCTTTTGATTATGCTGGGAAATATTTGATATCCTGTGATCTCCTATTAAAAATGATGAAATTAGTCATCTAGAACTTACTTCTGGGGGGCTATATTTTCTTTAAGGATAAATGAGAAATTACCATTCTTTATGAATTTCTGTATCCTTAAGTTATTAATGCTTATCACAGTCTGTTTTGCACTTTATTATTAGCTGTGTGGAATTTCCTGCCTGTATTATTAAATATACTGTGAAATCAGCTATCTTGGCAGAGTAGATGGTGTGTATCTAATGGCAATTCCCTGGCTATTATCTCTCTCCCTGCTCGAGGCAGCCAGACTGCAGGAGTGACGTAGTGGAATAGCTCATTTACCTCATTCCCAAGACAGTGCTAACAAACTCAGTTTTGATGGCACACAAAATTAAATGAGCTGTTCTGTATCAGACTGAGGAAGAAAAGAGTGGGATTAGATAATGATTGCTAAGGGAGAAATAACAAAACTGGAAGAAAAGAAAAAACGTTGAGATTTTTGAGAGTGCTAAAACTTCAGAGACTAGAGTAGGTGTTCATATGTTTTGTTTTCATATATATAAATAAGTAGTTATAAAACAGCATTTTGCAGTTGCTTACCATCGTGGTCTTTATAGTTCATAATACAAATAAATAAAATAAACATGATGATGGAATATGCTGTGCACAGCAGTTTTGACTTTAAGCACAAGGCTGTAGTTTTCAGAGTAGAATGATGTGCTTTTTAGTGCATCCAACTTCAGGTACTCTTCCAGCATATTCCCTCTCAGTGTGAAAAAACAGTAGCATTTTGTGTAAAGGTGGTTTTATAGGAAAAAAAAAAACCAAAGCAAGCAAACCTTTTTCAGTACTTAAATTTGTTTCATACATAAATAACAAAATATACCCACTTTTTGGTTTTAATTAAATTGTCTGACTTAGGTTCCCAACTTAGGTTTGGGGTTAAGAGATGAGATTTATTTTATTTGCTGTCTCTTTCCTAGTTCTAACGGTGATTAAAGCAAATATAAGGCAGTTTTACATGGCTCTGACAGTCTCTTTGCTGTTTTGACTGTGGATATAGGTTTATAGTCAGGTTCTGTTTGAGCTGAATGTCTGGCAAATACACATTTGGATTTATAAAGACTTTCAGCTTCACTAATTTGCAGTTACTGCTGTGAGTTGTGCCTGTTGTCTCTGATTCAATGTGTTCTTTTAGATCTCTTTCAAATAGGCACAAAAATGATCAGTGTGGCTTCACTTGCTGATTCATGCATACCCTGGGAAATTTGTTTTGTGAATATTTCCCTGCCATTTCCCTGCTATTAAAGTGTCATGTTACTGAGCTATTTGAAATGTACAAACAGTGAGTCAGGGCTAAGGCAGGAGGGGAAAGAGAGCATGTACCACTTAGATTCCCATACTCTTAGAGCTGTTTTACTGTAATCATCTTATGGCTGCTCTCTTTCTGATAAGGTGAAAGACTTGATCCAACAGCTGTAAACATCCTGCAGCAAATCATTGAGTTGGGTTCAGAGTCCCATGATGCCACTGCAGTTGCTTCTGTAGTTACGATGGCCCCTGGCACGGTGACAGTGGTAAAGCAGGTAAGAGCTCTTTTCTTCTCTAAAACAGATATGTTTAACTTCCATATATTTGTTGTGAAATGGGTGTTATTTTGCAAGGGCCGGACTTTAAATAGCCATGCAAGACACATACAGAATTCTTCATAAAATATTTCTTTACTGCGTGCTGTGTGTATGTCTGTCTACATGCCCATACATGTACATGTTTATCCATATATACACATATATCTTTATACATATAAAAAATGCATGTATTTTGTATGTACATAAAATCTGAGTGAATAAATATATGTATATGTACATGTGTGAAAATACAGCTTTTTTTTCCTAGCAGGTGTTTTCAGACTTTTTAAAATATACCTGCATTGTGCATGGGCAGTTAGTGCCATTGCCTTCTAAAATAATTAGGAGTCCTTGGTGCAGCAAGTAAAAGGAAAGAATTTTCAATTTCCGGTGCCTGTTGGGTTCAAACATCAAGACTTTTGCTCAGTATTTCCTCCTCACAGGTGCCTGCTAAGTTTGTTGCTGACAGTTTTTATTTTCCTCCCTCCAAACTCCACTTGTTCCATATGTTTCATTGTAGCTCTTTGCTTATCCCTTTTCCCATTCTGTGCGTGTTTATTGGGGTCTCTGCATTCCATGTGGTTGATAGGTGAGGGAAGAAAAGTGCATGAGAAGTTTTAACTTCTCAAAGACTTTAAGTAACTTTTACTTAAATTAATCAAAACTCTGCTTATTCTGAGTGCTTATTTTGTGGTGTTGTGAACATTGAGTTCATGAGAGCTTCACTGAAGCAGAAAGTTAATAGTCTGTGGAGTATTTGATAATTCCTAAACTTGCTGCCCAAATGTCATGGAGACAAGGCAGAATTTCAAGACAGAGCATTTTGAGATGTTCCTTTGCAATCCTTAGCAAATATTTTGATTAGAAACCATGTAAGAGTTTGGGGTTTTTTTTGGAAACCAAATTCAGTCATTAAAGAGTCAGTTTAGTCCAATTATGTGCAAGTTTCATAACAACTTTTACAGCAGAGTCATTGCCAATGTGCATGTTGTGCTATGCATATGACCTGTTTAAGGGTTGAATGTAGTATTAGCCACTGGTGTTTGTCTATGCTGTCTGTAAATGTTACTGAAACCAATTCTTCGCTTAAAAATACATCTTTCAAGGCCCTTCTACTAAAACTGTAGGAGAAAGTGGCTGCTCAAGCAATAGCTACCAAGAAGAAACAATGTTTTGTTATCTGAATATTATCAAAAATACATCATTTAAAAAAATCTGATGATTCTTCCTTCTCCGATTGTTAAATCGGATCAATGGGTGTTTCATCTTAAAATCTATCTTCTTCCTTGTTAGACCATCTGAATTTGCTGGTAGCTTTTTGTAAGTAAATATTTATATTCCAAATTAATTTTTTTTCTCACTTCTTAATCCATATTTCTAGCCTTTTGAGCTTACAGACTGCTAAGACTTGATCACTTCTTTTTCCCATGCCTTGTGTACATCAGTGACTCTCACTAGTCTGATGTCAAACTTACGAGCTCCACTGCTATATTAAATGAAATACTGAATTCTTGGAGCACAGAATCTCTTTGCTGTTTTTCTTTTTTATCCTTCCTCCCCTCTTTAGAAACTGTTTAATATAAAGCAGCTTTTTTCCCTTAAGTGAATCTTGCACAGAAGCAAAATCAGTGAATAATTTAGATACCTCTCAAGCAGAGTGTTCTTGTGCTGCCTCTGTTTATGATGGCTTTTGCTAACGATTTGCACTGATGCTCAAGGCACTGTTGCTCTGTGAACATGTTTCTTGCATGTTCTGAAATGCCCACTCATTTCTTACTCTGGTAGCCCCAGTACTTTTCAGTCTGCGTGTGCAGGAGTTTGCAGATCTGTGATTTCCCAGGAGAGGATCAGGTGGCCGTGCTGGCTGACTGCTCACTTACCTTTCGTGGGCTTTGTAGAGGTACAGCAAGGGCCAGGGGAGCAATGGAGGTGATGAAGATGATTTATCTTTTTTAAATTTTTCTTCTTTCATTTTTCTATTTTTTTCTTTTTATTTTTTATGTAAATGGATGTTTTATCAAAGTTTGTCTGTTCTGTTATAGAGCTGCAGTTAATTTCCAGCTCTTGTCTTCCCACCAAATGATTGCTCCAGAATTATGGGCACATCCACTTTTAATGTGAGGGAAAGAAGTCTTTAAATGTCATTAACATGACTTTACTCCTCCCCTATTCAAGTTTTTATTTCAGTACTGAGTTGCTTTCAGTCTGATATCCCTCATTTGTACCTGTGACAATGTCAGGTTTTAATTATAGCAAGTTCCTAATTGTTAACCTTGAAGTGACCTTTAGACTTCTGCATATTTCACTTTCCTTCTGAAAAATGCATTCCACACTTTCTTCTGTGACCTTCAGCTTTTCTTGTGGATTGTGAGACAAAGAATTCATTCAGAGTGTCAGCAATATATCAACATCATCTGTCACTGAATTTCCATTCTTGTTCTTTAATGGCCTCACCACGTCCTTGCTTAGCAGCTTGGGTCCATTTTTTTAACCTAACGTTCATTGTAGTTCTGATTTTTATGCTGTTATGTTTGTTTTCTTCTTTTCTCTATGGACATACATTATCCATTTTTTATATCATTTCTTATCTTCATATCTCATTTTTAGCTAGCCCTTGCAAGTTGCCTTCATATTTCTCTATTTACACTGAGAAATTTCTTCTAAATCATAAATTACTAGACTGTTTTAAAAGTATTTTTTGCTATAGACATTACACTATAGTGTTCTTATTTTTGACTCCTATTTCCTCCCTGGAAATTTATTTCTCCCACAGCTGTCCTGTTCCTTGCTTTTCACTCATAAAAGTCCCATTTACACTTGATCCTTAAAATTATGTGTGAATCCAGCTGTATCTCACTGTAATGCTGCCATCCTCGTGCTTTAGCATTTCCCTAACCTGTGTGCTCACATACCTGGAGTGTGCTGTACTTGTAGAGGTTCAGGTTAATGCAAGAGTTTTGCCTCCAGAATCAAACTATCTTTATCTGTAAGTCCTTTTCAGCATCTTGGGAGATATCTGATATATTGGTTAGGTATAACTGGTGTAATTTTAAAGTTGTTCTCTGCAAAGTCACAAAAGAAAAAGTATACCATGTTTGAGGGATTATTCTATTAAATTGTTCTTCTGGGTTGCTTGTAGTCTTACTGCAAGTATCTTAAATCATGAGCGCGCATTATAATGGACGTGAAATCAAGATCAGATTGTCTCTTCCAAGCTCTCAGCTCCTGAATTGCATGTTGAGAAGAAAAATATTTCAGTTCTGACTTTGAAAACTTCTTACTTTTTGCTCATAGGAATGGTTTAATAAAAGAAAATGCTTTAATAACATAGCGATAGCCAATCCCAACCTGACTCAGGATTCACCTTATGACTTTAAACCCAAAAAACTTTAAACCCAGCAAAGCTGGCCCTGTTTAGTTTGGATCATGATTGGGAAATAGGAATCATTGTTGGCTCTGGTAGTGTCATGAGACCTTTCAAAGTTTGCGTCTAGCCCAAAATGATTTTAGGTTATTCTTGCCTGCAGGTCAGTATTCTAATCTGTTATCAAAGTTAAACTTTTTCTGATGTCTGACTTGGGAGAAATCTTGTTGTGTGGCAGCTGTGAAAACATATAGCTGCTAAGGAATGTAGTATATAACAAATGCCTGAGATAAAAAAGTTAATAATGTAATAAAGTTTTACCAGTATGATCAGAGATTGGCAAAAATCCACTCTGAAGCTTTGGTCACAGCATGGCAGAAGTGACTCAGTTTGAGTCCTTTTCAGTAACTAGTGATCCAGTCAGGATCTCTTTCTGACAGAGCTAATGAAGACACTTCTTTATAGCATGACATTTGAGTTGTTCTGCACTGCTTAAAGAACGAAAAAGTAATGAGGTGGGGAAGAGGTGAGAGGAAAGAGTTGAAGAAAGTTTTAAGAATAACTAGGAAAGAGGCTAATAAATGCTTAGAAAAGGGAGGAAATACTGTTCATAGTGGATGGTAAACATAGGCAAGAGATGGGGAGAAAGCAGTTTTGTGGGAACAGAGCATGTAGCAAGGTGGAAGGACTGGCAGTGTAAAACAAGACACTTTCTCTTCTGCTCATTTGACTCTGTGTCCTGTTACAGATGTACTTTTGCCCTTGTGCCTGAGGGTGTAGATTGATTCTTTTGGGTTTTTGTTTGTTTTGCTAGCAGAGTCTGTTCAATCCATTATTTATATAGGTGGACTATTTTCCTAGCTCACATGGTGAATACAAAGGCAGGATTGGAGGACGAGCAGTCATGCCAGGATCACAGACACCCTTGATTTACAGTCTCTGTGGGTCTGTGTTCAGAGACTTGTTTTTCACACAATGCATCTGTGTGTTGACTGGAACAGCGATACAGAGTGTTTAACTACAAACTGTCTTGGTGTATAGTTCTTTCTTTCATTTAGTGTACATCAAATAAGGATATAAATTGTTCATTAATATGTTTGTTCCAAGCTAAACATTTGTTTTATTTAAATACTGAGTTTCTCGTGAAGAAACATTTCCCTCAGAAATGAACACCCCTGATACCTTATTTTTCACAGAGGAAACTCTTACAGTGTGTAGTGTCTGTGAAGTTATTCTTCAGCAAGACAAGATTCAAGGTGCATTTTCTTGGTTTCACAATATACGTACATCCTTGAAAGCCTAGTTCCTGAATCCCTCACGGCATTGGCCAGAACATCAGAAGAGTTGCCCCTTCTTGGTTTGTGTCCATCACCTCCAGTTTTTGTCAGTTGTTGCTCTTCTGTTTCCAGTGGTTGTTAGTAGGAATGTGCAATGGTAGCAAGATACTTTCTGATTTAATTAGTTTTTCATCATATTTCTTATGCCAGATCTCTTTGACACAAACAGTGGAAAGTGTTGCAGTTCATTGTCCAAATATAAGTTTTTATTTTTGCATCGAATTACTGAACCAGAGCAGCAGAATTTTGGATTCCAAACCAAAGTTTTACATTGGTATACACTATATTGCCCCGTTAAATTTGTTTGCATATTATCTGTTTTTCAGACTTTTTTTCATTCAGATAGTGATGGACAAATATGCTGGTAATTTACTGTGTTTAGGCCTGTGATATTTTGTTGGGTTTGTGTGCTCTGGAGCCTCACTTCAAGCTTACTCTGAAGATGGCTAAGAAGATTGCATTAATCACTATCCATTATTATTATTAAGCACTAAGGATATAATCACTGATTATATCAGCCTTTCTGCACAGTTGTTCATCCACTTTATTTTTCACCCCTATGGGGTGCTTTTCCTGTTGTTCAAGCCAGAAAGCTGATCTCCTCCTCAGGTAGGTTCTTGAGCCTTGCCTGCAGGTGATTATCTAAATGGTGCCAATTTGTTCTGCCTGATGACTCTTATATGATCTCTTATTTCAACCACTTAGCGAAAATGGTTGTCCAAGCCTTCATTATTTTATGGTACAGTTAACTCTGATAGTCTTTTTTTCTGATACTCACAGATTGTGTTTTGTCCCTTTTGTATTCTTTCAGAAAAATTCAAAGATTGCTTTCTCTCCTCTTCTTGGCGTCACTCTCTTTTATTCTATTCACTTGATGTCCTTTTTTTGCCACATCAAACAAAACCCTGTTTTCCTTTCCAAGGTTTTTTACTCCTTCCCGACATAGAGTCCCATTTTTCATTTGCTGTAAGGATTTTGACTCCTACCTTTGCACAGTCCATGAAGATTTAATTGCTCATTACTTTTTTCAGACAAGTTTCTTAATGCCTTCTTCCATATTGTGCTTAGTTATGTGGATTTTTAATGTGGAGTAATTTGCACCTCATTGTCTTCTCTCAATTACTTGTCAAAAATATGATGACAGTAATGATGACAGTAATTATCTGTGGATAGGTTATTGGTGTATTAATACTAATGCCCGTCATACAGAACTACCACAGTCTCATTTGTGTTGTACTCCCCCACCTCCCTTTTTCTATGTCTGCTTACTGGTTCTTGTTTTATACTGAAATTATAAGGCCTTTGGAGCATGAACTGCTCTTGTAACAGCTGATACAGTCCATGTCCTGATCCAAAGCACTGCATCGATATTAACAGTAAAGAGCAGTAGTTGGCTGCTGAATTCTCTTTCTTTTTCTCCCACTCAGAAAAATGAGACAGGAGAGATAGTCTTACAATCTCTGAAGGCTGAAGTGAAGGGTTAAATCTATTCCTGAAAAGCATAGCAAATAATTTTCAACCTAGACATAATGTGCTTTGAAGAATATCAATGGTTATAATAACTAAGCAGATCTTTATCAGAAGAAAAACAGAAAACACTAAATTTCTATGCGTTTCACCCTTTATTTTATTTCCTTTTATCCTTTTATTCTGTGATCTCTTAAGGCTCCAATAAAATCCTACCATGGTAAGTCACTTTCTTCAAAGTGACAGCAGTAAAAGTGCACCACAAAGATTACACATCAGCTCAAAGCAGATGACATACCAGAATTTTGCAGTGTAGCCCCTCTTCTTCAGTAAATATCTAATATTAGCATGGCTGTCACGTCAAAGGCTACTGCACATTGTACTTCAGCAGCACACCTTATATTTCAGGCTGGCCTGGATTGGTACCCACATGATGGAGGGTGCTGGTGTTAATCTAGAAAATTTGCCAGTATATGAAGTTTTATGTTGATGGTCAAGTTTGCAGTTGCTTTAGAACATGGAGCAATTTGATGCTTCCCATGATGGTACCAGCAAAGGAAAGTTTTAAGTGGGGCAGATGGCCCTGTTTCCTCAGCCTTTGTGGAGTTCTTGTCATCCCTGTAACATACAGGTAAAAACTCTTGTCAAGATCACTGTCCTGGCAGAGCTCTTAAGACAATGGCAGTGTTGCCATTCTGCCTCAAAAGGAAATGGGGTGATGCAGCTGTAGCCAGTCACAGCCTCCCTGAGAGGATATATTCAACCGGCCTATTGCTAAAATTGTTTTAAAATCTACATCACCAGTATGAAGGTTTGTTTGCTGCCTTGCATTTCTTATTTTATGCAAAACAAGTCTTTCATGCTCATCTCTTGTTATTCTGAAACCATTGTGTGCCAGATTGTCTTTTGTTTGGTAGCTCATTATAGAGATTCGTATGATCAAATTACAGTGTTTTCTGTGTGTCTTTTTCACACAATATAACTATATGTAAACTAGAACTGAGAGAGAGTTCAAATTATTCAAGCAATACTGAACAAAACTTATAGGCATCAATGTAAGCTGGAACATCACATATCCATGTGCTCTTTGTGGTATAAAATGCTTATATTCACCTTGCATTTTAATCTTTTCTGAAGATATTTTGTATATTTTATTACTGCTGTTTTATTATATAAATAGGAGCATCTGTAACCTAGTGTAAAGTTTTGAAAGTCTGAAAGATCTGTGTTATGGATTTTCTTCCTTATGGTAAACTGAGAGGCAGCATTTAATCTGAAATCAAGGGAGAGATTCCACAGGGGATTTGGGGACAGGCCCAGCAAAACTGTTTTAAACGCTATGGACCTGCAACTCCTGCTGACTTCAAATAAAATAAAGGATATTACATTATTTCACGTGATGAGCTTTAGCGTCAGGAAAAGACTTTAGCATCTTACTGCAAATATTTTCTTTACTCCTTTTCAGGAAAGAGAAGTGTATTTGCCTTAATGGCTTGAATTAATTTATTTCAAATTAAATAAGACTCTTGTTTTGAGAGGAAGAATTTCCTCTAAGATAGACTCATTTTTAATGAATGCTTACATGTATTTGGATGGTCCTTGGATATGTAAATTAAGAACATTTGGAATTTAGAAATGTTGAGCTTCTTATGAAAACATGGTGGGAGAAGTCCCATTGGCTTTTGTGGAGACAGATTTAGTTAATAAAGAATATTTATGCAGGTACTGACTTGATTTAATATGCCAGCTGTGTGTGGCTTCAGCTCCTTGCTGTCATTCTTTAACGAAGGATAAGCAGACAGATGCTTTTCAGCTGGCTCTCAAACAGAAAAGAGGTCTTGGATTCTACTCTTCAAAAGATTTCAGATGCCAGTAAAAAGAATTGAGTGTAGTGACTTCATTCATTCTGATGGCAGCTGTCCCACTGTTTTCGTCAATTTGAGGGATGTAAATTAACATTTTGAGATTATTCCCTGTGGAACAATCTAATAGAAACCAAGCAGAAGCATGTAAACATTGAACTGATTTGAAATGTAAATATCCCAAATAATGTGGTGATTTGTCAGACTAAAAGGATTACAGATAGCTGTCCAAAAAGGATACTGGAAGCTAGAACACCAGAAATAAGGGCATTAGTCTTCTTTACCCTGCATGACAAGGGTAATAAACCCACATCGATAAAGTCAGGTAGGGAGGTTAAATTAACTTTCTTTATTGGCCATTTTCATTTCAAAAGCATATAAAACTGAGTAAGTATTAGATTGCTGCTATTGAATTGAATGAGGCTCTGGTTTCATTTCATTTTTGTGTCAACTGTGCTTTATTTATTTTCCTTTCTTCATTATTTATGTACATTCACAAAACTATATTTGCAGTTATTTATGGGTTTTGATTTAGAGTGACTACAGCGAGATCCATCTCATACTGTGTTGTGCATTCTCACAGCTCTTAGCAAATGCAGTGTAATTTTTCTGGCCTGAGGCACACTGTCAGAGGTTTATGTAAAATGCAGTAAAACATGAGAAGATAGTGTGTATTACATAATTAAAGGGCCACGTTTTAGACACCCCTATTTCTGCATTTATATGAGCATCTCTAAAATCAAGGGCTGTAATTGTGAGCTGATTCATAATACGTTGTGAGATCCTAATTATCTAACATTTTTAACTGCAGCTTCCTATCTGATTTCACTAATGATTAGACTTTTCTCTGCCTGTTACAATCTTCATTAGTAGATCTTGTGTGTCTTTACTTCCACAGAGGAACTGGCACTGGAGCAGGTAGCCTCAGGAAGGAGGAGGGAACAGTCAGGAAAAGGGACTTTGGCGTATGAATTCACCAAAGTTCTGTTGGTTTCAGTAGGACTTAGGGTTTCTTTAATAATTAAAAAAAAAAAAAAAAAAAGGAGGGGAGTGCATTAGGATGAACAAGATAAGAAAGTTTACAGTGCTATGATTTTTTTATGATTTTGCTCCTTGCTTTTTGAAGAAAGGCTCAAGCTTCCATTAGTAAGGGGTGCATTGGTGAAGGGAGATTATGGAAAAGAGAGAGAGTGACTTCTGACATGGGCAGATAGGGATAGGACAAAGGGGAATGCTTTTAAACTGAGAGAGAAGAGGTTTAGATTAGGTGTCAGGAATAAATTCTTTACTCAGAGGGTAGTGAGGCACTGGAACAGATTGCCCAGAGAAGTTGTGGTTGCCCCATCCCTGATAGTGTTCAAGGCCAGGCTGGATGGGTCAAAAGGTGTCCCTGCCCATGGCAAGGTGATTGGAACTAGATGATATTTAAGTTCCCTTCCAATCCAAACCATTCAATGATTAGATGACTCTCTGATTCTATGATACTATGTATTTTGTGACAACATAAATTGTTTTTTCTGAGGGTGGTTGCAAATTTGTACGATGTTGAGCTTGAACTTTAGCAGAAGTAACTTTCAAATAAAATGTTCAGATATGTTTGATAAAAGAAACAGAATATGAAAAGGACTTTATCCCATTCTTTAGTTTTATCCCTATAATCTGAATCCTGTGCAACAAACTCAGTCAGCATCAGTAGGTACAATTGTGCTGTTGCATTAAGGTCAATGACAATGGCCAGATTCCCTTTAGATGTTAAGTCTTTCACCAGATAATATCCACATATATTTCATCAATATATTATAGCCATACTGACTTGGGGACCTCTGAATAATTTAAAACCTGAACATACTCATTGTTCAAGAAAAAGCTTTCTATAGCCAGATGAATTGAATGAAAGTTCAAAGTGAGATGAAGTCCTTAGAGGTTTGTGAGTCTCTGAAATCTTCAGCTGACAGATATTTTAAAAACAAATTAAATAAGTTAAAAGCAAAGTCACTGATGCTTGGAATCTTTCTGTAGTTCTTGCCTTCTGTTCCCATTCTCCTCTTAAACAACATTATTCTTAATTATATTTTCTTCAACTTAATTGTTCTACTACAATTGTTTATTCTGTGACAGCATCTAACTAAAAAAAAATTTAGCCCTTTATAATTTGCATAATTCAGGTTGTGCACTTTGTAGACTTTACCATGTTTGACCTATTCTTTTTAAGGTCATTTATGAGTTCAGTGCTGCAGCAGCACACTGAGATGCAGTAAACTAAAGCATGGATTCTTAGAATGGTTTGAGACAGAAGCAACCTTAAAGATCATCTCATTCCAACCCTCCTGCCATGGGCAAGGAAACCATCCACTAACAAATGCCTTTGCATGTATCTTGCATACTGAAAAATTGCTGTTCCATTCTCTCCTCAAAAGCAGATTATTTTATAACTAACACCTGAGAGAATGCATTTCCTCCACATGACTTACAGTTTTCTGATTCATTTCTACTCTCCTGGCATATTTTGCATAGGAATTTTATATGGATCTGGTAGAGAATTTAGATTTGTCTTGAATTCTAGTACATACTGCATTTCAATAATTGACAGGCAGCTGTACAAACTTTTTAAAATTCCACACCAAGTGATGTTGTTTTTTTTTTCATTTTGACAAGAAGCAAAATGTTCAGTAAAAATTTTGTTATTTTCAATTGTTTGTCACTCTTCTTTCAATAATATACATATTTCTGCCTCATAAATAGGAGGCTTTAGGAACCTATTTTAGTGATATTTACATTTCACAGTTTTCCAACAAAAGTCTGTTAAGGTTTACAAGGAAATTTGTACTTCTGTGAGCAGCCAGTTGACTAGGGAAAAAAAGAAAGATGTGGGTTTTTTCATGTGGTTTTGCATGGATTCTCATCTCAGTGCTGCTAGAGGAATTGTTTGACTTCAGATTTATTTAAATAGAAGCAGTTTTGAATGAATGATTGCTGAGAGATTAAAGCTGTCTCCAAAGACCGACGTTCCTGGAGCTTTGCAGCTTTCTCTGCATATAACTGAGATGCTGTGTTACTGCTTTCACTGTTCTGCCTAGCTATACACTCATTACTCAAAAGTGCACACATTTTCTGTAAAACTGACATTTTCTTTCAAAACTATGTGATTGCTAATTCATGTGCTGTATTTCCAGTAACCATCACAATAGCGGGTACTTGTTGGAAAGGTGAAATTCCTGTAACCTCTCCAATTTCTCTTTAGGTAAAAGAAGAGGAGCAATCAGCCAATCACACCTTGATGATTCAAGAGACACTGCAGCAGGCGTCAGTGGAGCTGTCTGAGCAGCATCACCTGGTGGTCTCATCAGATGAAGTGGAGGGAATCGAGACGGTGACTGTCTATACACAGGGTGGAGAGGCTTCGGAATTCATTGTTTATGTTCAGGAAGCTGTGCAGCCTGTGGAGGAACAAACTGTGGAACAATCAGTGCAGGACCTCTAGAGAACGGTGTTCAAAGGAGATGGCTACTTGATTTGCCAAAGCCAGAAGTTTAGGGGTTTTTTTCCCCAACCAAAAGCAATCAAGCTGATGGATTTTTACTTAATTTGTGAAGTGATCTAACTAGTAGGATTGTTATCAGTAACTTAGACACATTATGTACAAAACGTCCTCAAGACTTTTTTTTTTTTTTCCTAAAAAAAGGTCGTCTTTTGAGGAAAAAGTATTCTCCTTCTTAGAAGATCTCTCACTTGATTCCTATAAATGTGCACAAATGTTACCTGTTCGAAGCTGTGGTATCTCACAATAATAAAACATCCATAAGGGTAGCTGGAATGTCTAGAAAAGCCCATGCATCTCATTTTATACACATTTAATCTGTGCTTGACTTGACTTGAAGCAAAGTTGTTTTTTCTTTAAATTAAAAGAGCCTCTTATTTCTGAGTACATGCTTAGAAAGCATCTGTCAAGTTGTGGTTCTAACCCAAACAAAGGCTCAGGACTTTAATGAAAAACATACCACAATGGAGTGTAGCTTGTACTTGTGAGATGATCCTTTGAGTTTGGGAGGTATTTAAAGCCATATATGATAATTCTGGGTACCAGTAGGATGACTGTTATTTAGATATTTGAATAATGTTAACTCTTTCCATCCCGTGGAATAAGTACCTACCCAGTACCATAAGATGAAACCAAATCTGTCAAATCAAGGAAATGTTCTTTTGTTTTGAAGAAAAAAATATATTCAAAAGATTTGTAAATGCTATAAGAGATGTATGTTCATATGTTTTAAACAGACATGCTTGTAAATATGATTGTGTGAAAAAACTTGTACAAAAAATGAAGTAAATATTGACAAGAATCTAGATATTCTTAATTATGCATGTATATAGTTCCAGATTTTTCTTCATGAATCTTGAATTGTTTCTGGCTTAATATTTTTAAATTTGAGCTATAAAATTATTAATTAATTACAAAATTGTCATGTTTTCTTCTAAGCTCTAATTTATTAAGTGCTGGTTTACCTTTCACAGCTAAGTAAAAAATGCTGATTTACATTGACTCTGACAAATTAGTCCTCCAGTTAGTAGTGTTTAATCAAGAAAGTGGCACCATGAAGTCCAGGAAGACTTTTCTATGTGATTGAACTTATTTGTGGGTTTTCTGGGTAGAAAAGTGGAAAAAAGCTTTTTACTAAGTGGATGTAATGTAGTGAGGTGGTTGCCTCTCCTGAGGCTGCTGGGTTCTCTCAATGCTGAACGAAATCAGAGTGCAAACCCTTAGTGGTAGCTTCTCCCTTCATTGTGGTGATAGGGAATTTAAATTTGTTCATTGAAAAGAGCTGAGAATTGTTTGACTTTGATGGCAGCTGTGTTTCCTCTGGTTTAGTCTTGAAAGAAGCCCTAGGGATGTTAGGTTTGTAGGATGGAGACCTTGTTGCTGTTCTGTGTCGCTTGCTGGAGCTGGTCACTGCTGTCAGAATTGATTCCTTGTATGTTCAGTAAACTTGACTAGAATGAGCCATGAAGTGTTTGATAACATTTGCAATCTCATAGAAACTGATGCACCAAATGTATCAACTTGATGAATCTGCATAAGAAACTTTGGTTTTGTACCTGCTGGTTGAAATTCAGTGTTGATTTGGAAGAATAATGCTTCCTGTTACCTAGGAGAGAAGAAAGCAGTCTCAAAACCGTAGAATTTATTGAATTATTAGTTGTTGAAACCACATTTGAAAGAGCATCGTGGTCATACGTGGTAAGAGTGATGATCTTAACATAAAATCTCTCTGAATCAGTTCAGGAATGTATTGTGTTATTGTCTGACTGGGGAGGGTATAGAAAAGTATTTTACTATACATCACTCAAAAATTCTTAAGTAGATTATTTCAAATAGACTGAATAATTCTGGCTATGAGAGGTGTGTCTTTTTGGAGGAAGGGGTTTGTTCTAGTGCCAGTGTATCATGGCCATACAAACCTATGTAATTTAAGGCTTGATTTATAACTGATGAGTTATGTCCCATTTTCCTTTACTAAAGCATAAACACTTATGTGAATTTTCTGCATCCTTTTAATTGTATTATTTTAAAAATACTTTTCAATTGAGGCCTTTTGTGGAGTTCCATTTCTTTTCACCCAATTCTGCTTGGAAGTGTAATGGTTGGAAATGGACAAGGTACAAGGCAAGAAGCTGTGTAGAGTAGTGCACATTGATTTCTTGCCTCCATAATTAATACATTTTCTTCTTTCTAGAATATGCTACGTCTGGAATGCTGTTGAGGAGATAAGAGCTTCCTCTTTAATGTAAACCACTGTACTTTACAAAGTGAGTGTCCAAAGATTTGGGTTTTTTCAGAAGCATAAAGAAAATGGAGAGCTTTGTTTATACCAGGGATTTATTTTGAGAGGCCTTGACTGTTGCAGTTGTCTATTGTCTGGATTTAGAATCACCAAAAAGGTAAGAATTAAATGTTTTGCTTGGCAAGATCTGCTTTTGTTATGATCTAAACAGCACAAATTGTTTTCACTGTAGATTCAACTCCTTTTATCCATTTAATCTTTTCTGGGGTTTAAGCGACCTTTTCAGATCAGGAGAAACAAGCAGTTATGGCTTTAAGTTAGTCAAGTAGCTCCTTTTTCTGAAGATTACACATTCTTCTCACACAATAGGGATATTCATTAGCATTTACTATGCTATGATTTTCTGTTTTTTCTCTTTCTATGACACCTGAGGAGCATCCTGCCTTTAGGCTAGCTCTTGGTAAATATAACTCCTTAAAAGCTTGTGCATGCATAAACTGAGTAACTGATGGTCTGCACAGCTAAGGACAAATGTTCGGGGGGCGTGGAGCACAGAGGGGGCTTTTGGAATCGTGCAAAGACTTTAAAAAAAAAAAAGGAAAAAGGGAGCTGCAAATAATTTTAGTGGCAGGAGATTCCTATGTAATGAAGGCTAAGGTTATGTTGCTTGAAGCTGACTCTTTCAGTCTCTTAGAAATTAGGAAGGCTAGTTGTTGAAGGACCTCAGGTTGCAGAACGGTGGAGGCATCTCTACAGAGGCGAAAACTGGACCTCACAGTGTAAAAGGCACAGGAGAGGGAAATAGAGGTTTCAAAATTTTTTGCATCCCTGATTCATTATATCCTCAGAAGAAAGTTTCTGTTCCCTGAGCAGAGAAGAAAGTGGGACTTGCCTTTCTTTCTGTTGTGGTTTGGTTTCTCTGCTGGTTATTGTTCCTCTCAATCCCAGCACCATTTCTTGATAGCAGTGACTTTAACCAGCTGTTGTAGCATCCTCATTTACATGAGGCAGCACTAACAGGTTTTGTACTGTTCTATACTGGATCTGTATTTATCCACAAAATCCTTAGGATGAAAAATAGAAAGGAACTGCATGTTTTGCTGTTTTACCTCAAGTTTTGTTTTGTATGGAATTTCAGCTGGAGACAAAGAGTACTACAGAGATGAAAATGTTAGGCCTATTCCTACTATAATAAGGAATTATACTCCTTGAATATATATACATGAAATTAATGCTTTTAATGGCATGTTTTCCAACAAGATTACAGAAGTAATATTGCTGCAAGTCTGAGATTTTCAAAACATTTTAAGATTTTTAATTCTTCTAAAGTTATAAAGTCTTTAGTCCACACAGCATTCTAGCACTGCCATATAGAATATGGCAATTCATCCATTTGATGTTAATAAAGGAAAGTGGTTTCACATTCCCACAAATTTTCTCACAATATGGACATGTGTTGTACAAATTCTAAAAAAACCAAACTCAAAACACAAAACGCCCTCTCCTGTGTTTCAAGAATGAGTGGTACAGTTAGTACAGTAGGGAAGGGAAGCAAGTAGCAGAAATCATACTGCAAGATATTCAAATGTTCAAGTAAATATTTTAAGATCCAAGTGGGCAGAAGATTTGGCATGTGAAGGAACCTTTTGGAGCTATGTTCAACTTGCATAATCAGGACTTGATTTCTGACTTGAACTCTTTGTGCTTGGCTTTTGGAGGAGGCTGATCATGAGCTGCTCCAGATTGCATAAGCTTCAATGAGGTCAATGCAGATGTGAAAATTGACCCAGTGAGAAAGTTTTAACTTCCTGACCCTTCTGAAAATCAAATTCTTGGGATAAAAGTATCCTGAATGTTTGAGAGTGACTGCTTAGGAAGAACTTTTTTCCAAAGTCACACCTAATCATTTACAGTTAGGAGAATTACCAACCAGTCTTACACCTTAAGAGACTGCAAGACTGTATTTTTTGGTCTTGCTTATATGTAGAGTTGGATTTCTGTAAGAGCAGTGAGGTTCAACTGAGGACTCTGCTACTGGTATTGAGTGGAAAATACTCTAGTTTTATTTTTACATTCTTTTCACCTGAAAATAATACTGACAGTTATCAGAGTTCACATAGTAGAGCTGAATGAAACAGATGGTATACACGAATTCATAGTTTATAGATTGTTATAGTTGTTTAGCTTTTTGTAGGTATGTTCACGCTGCATCTGAAAGTTTGAACAGGGAATGACATGAGCTGATTTGCAGATGGCATCATTAGCTAAAATGTGGTTTGTTTAGGTAATGCTAGTACTGCAGCCTTTGCTCATAAGGCACTAAACTGCAGATGTTCTTTTTCCTTTTGTAATGCAATGACAGTGAGGTTACTGAGTGGTACTGCACGTGGCTTGACAGCTTCTCAATTTGCATTTCCAGCTTTCCTGTCATTAGCAGACATAATTTCCATCAATAGCAGCACTGCTCCATTTGTCTTTTTTTCTTCCTTGAAATGAGGGCAACTTTTAATCTGGGAAGACTTTCATGTTCAGTCAGTCACAGAGAATTATTTTGGCATATCCTGAGAGTATCAAACTTGCTATTATGACATAAATATGCAGTATCATATTCATCTCTGCTGTAGTTCCACAAGGCAGAGGTAATTGATTAAGGTGATCTTTCATGTGTTCCTGTTCTCAACTGGCCTGTATTGTGTTTTAAGTGATCAAAAGCAATGCCACACATTTCAAAGGACAGTGCAGATTACAGAGCCCTTGTTGTATGTTCCTAACAAAATAATCTGCTCAGGTCCATTGTGTCAACCTCCAAGAACGTTGAAGCAGAAAAAGAAAGCCATCATGTGTTTCTCTCTTAATAAATATTTATGGACAGAAATGCTCTGCTAGTAAACTAATTCCTTGGATTTTAACTCTTGGAATTGAGTTCTACTTTCTCCAGGACTGAAAACTCCTATAACAAAGCAGATCTCAGTGCCAACTCACCATCCCAGAATGACTTTTTTCTTTCTCAGAAAAAGTTGCTGGTGACCTCAGATTAACCAGCAAAATCTTTCAGAGTATAGAACATGTTGATGCTTATGTGAATGACTTGCCGTATTGATAAAAAAGGTATTAGCTATGGGTACATACTCAGCCCTCAGTTACAGTGGAGCTGAAGTTCAGCACAAGGAGGAGACTACTGGAGCTGCAGCAGCATCTGGTCGACGAGTGACTCCAGCTAGTCGGGATATTCCTGCTCTGATAGTGCTGTGGGCAGGAGGGGACTTCAGGTAACAGTTCAGGAGTTGCTTGTTTCAGTGCAGCTGCCTATTTTCCTCCCTCTGCTCCCTAAGTGAAGTTTAAGGTGATTATATAAACATTAAATTGTTTTGAAGCCTTTTTTATGAAAAAAGGGATGACAATAGTTGTCCTAATTTTAAAAAAGTACATTCTCATACATGCACACGTTGCTCCCACAGCCCTGACTCCTCTTCCCTGAGGACACAGGGATGGAGTGGGGCTGTGATCAGTCCCCTGCAGCCCCTCTGGGCTGCTCCTTCCTCGTCTTCCCTCTCCCTGCCCCAGGTTGGGCCCTTCCCTGGGGTCCACTCTTCAGGGGCTGCTGCTCCCACCAGAGCTCTCTGTGGGCCACAGTTCCTGCAGGGGCAGGGGATGTGTAATAGAACCTAGTGAAACTGGGTCTGGCCTTTATTATTTAACTCAGTAGAGTCTTTCTATGCTGTCCATGTCACCCTACAACTCCTGAGGAACCAAGAGAGGATGGAGTTGAAGCCAAGGATTACTGAAACTGTTCTTTGTCCATTTCCCCCTCTCTTGACTGAGCTTTGCATCACTTGACCAGGTGATTGATACCAAATCTGGATGCTGTCTGGACACAACCCTGTGCAGTGTGCTGTAGGTGACGCTGCTGGAGCAGGGAGGTTGGACCGAGTGACCCACTGTGGTCCTTTCCAACCTTACCCATTCAGTGATTCTGTGAAATGCTCATTTGTACCCTGATCATTATCTAAGGATTTCACCAGAGAATGAGCAGAGCTTGCTGTGATGCAAAACCATGGAATGATGACATTGTCATCAAGAAAAAAAAAAAAAAAACTGGGCCAAATAACAGAATTAAAATCCTTTTGGGGAGAGCTATTAGCTTGGAAGGTGGTACCTAAAGCCGCAGGAGCTCCTCTTCCTGAGTTGCTCTATTATTACGCTGAGCAAAATACAGCCAGACGTTAGGAATGACCCTGATGGGAAAAATAGGGCAGCTGACCTCAAATGTTTTTCTTACACCTCACATTTCTGGGCATTTAATGACAGCAAAGGAGAACAAAATGACAAAAGACCTTTATTACATTCAGAGCCACACCTAACAAGGATGCCTGTCAGAGCTCACTCTGAAGGAATTGTTGGGATGGCCATTGATGGGATGTTAAATAAGAGCAAAATTGTCACATCTTCTTATTCTTTATGTCATGAAAAGTTCAGTGCAAGGCTTGAACTGAGTAATGGCTGCCAGTATTATAGGAAACCAAAATAAATCTCTGACAATGCTATAAATGACCTTTTTATTCGTTATAAAAATATTTTTTTTACGTTCTTGTTTTATAAAGGTGGATGAAGAGAGAAACTACAGTCGATACGTTACACAGTGCTCTTCCTGATTTTTGAAATATTGCAAATTTTTCTGGTAAGCAGAAATAGCTATCAGCCTAGGTAAATTAAAAGGGATCAAAAGGTCTTCACTGTTTTGGAATGGTAATAGTAGGAATTTATAGGGCAAGCCTTGTTACAGGTTTTTCTTCAGTTCAAGGAACGTTATCTTCTGGAAAATAAGAGATCATTTTGTGTTGTGCACCCAAATGAAATACATTGTAAATGTATTTTACAGGAACACATAAAGATTTGTGAGAATGAAACCATAGGAGCTACCTCATGGGTAATATTGTTTATGGGCTAGCAGTGAAGTAAGGGACAAAATATCACAGTGGATTACAGAGCTAGTCAATGTTTTTACAGTTTGTTTTGGAAATGCTTCCCCTTTTCAATTAGCCTTGATAGTATTTATTTTGCTACTACCATTAGGACTGAAAATACTCTCTGGGAGCTGAAAGCTAAATGGGCCTCAGATATTAAAAGTAGAGTACAGACTCTTTTAGTGCTAGATAGTTTATTCAAATCCTTATTTAAACAGTAGTAATAAAGTATTCATTTCATTTAACAGTAACTGAATGAGTTAAGGAGCTCATATCCAATATATATGATAGAGAAGATCCAAATCAAAAAATCTCTATGGAGTCATTTTGTGATACCTTTTACCCCTTGGTCAAAGGCCAATCTGTTTATCCAGCAGAAACAACCATCCTTCACTTCCCAGAATTTGCTCAGATAGTGACATTCTGCTTAGACTTTGAGTTTAGCTAGTCAGGTTGCATTTTCAATCTTTAAATAATTAATCGCCCATGAAGGCTTGTCTATTTAGAAGTCAGTCCTACTAGTGTGAAGAAGCTTTCCATTTCTGTTCAGGCAATTCCCATGCCTTGGGTGTTGACTTAAACTCCTGGGTGCTGCCATGGCATAAGTGCTTTTTACTGCCAATCCTAGTACTTGCAAGTTCTTATGCCATAATTGTGCTGTTTTATGAGGTCAGAAACCTTAAACTACAAAAATTATTAACTGAAGTGCTAGAGAGATTCCCACTTTTGAACCTAGAGGTGTTCAATAAGATTGTGTGGTCCCCATGTGCTGCTGTCTCCACTGGCTGTTGTTAACTCATTATCTTTGCCAGCAGAACAGGTTTATTGGGGTTGCATGGCCAGATATTGATAGCAGGGGGCCTACAGCATGGAATCCATTCCTGGTATTCTGTACTATGGAGGATGCACTGTGTGCAAAGTTTATTAGGGTTTTGGTGTTTGTTGGTTGGTTTGGTTTTTTAACCATCACCTTAAAAACTGTGACAGCAGAAGGCCAAGTGTGACACAAGATATGACAAGAATTAATAAAAATAATATATTTTACTATGTCATATTGTGGAGTTAATATAGGCCTTTTTATTTTACTATTAGTTTGTAAGAGATCAGAATTTAATCCCTGGTTGTAGTAGGTGGCATGAAATCAGAACAAAAATCCTTGCCCCATAATTTTTGCTCTCTTAGTAGGTGGGACTGATACGAGTTCTTAAAAAATAGTGGGTTTTTATGTGTGTAAATGGAGAATTAGAGTAGGAGGTGGCTCTAAATCTTGTGGAGCCAAGAAAAGCCAGGTAGCCTTATGTTATCTTTCCTCTTGAAACATAAGGAAGTTTCAGAAAAGCCTACAGGCAAGTGGAAGGAAACAGGTTTAGATTAGATATTAGGAAAAATTCCTTCAATGAAAGGGTAATCAAGGCTCGGAACAAGCTGCCCAGGGAAGTGGTGGAATTGCGATGTCTGGAAGTGTTCAAAAATACACATAGATATGGCACTGGACCTCACAGTGGTGGATTAGTGGTTGGACTCAGTGGTGTTAAAGGTCTTTTCCAACCTAATGATTCTATGATTCTGTGTGGAATTCATCCTGGAAGAAAACCAAAAGGGGTCTTAACTGGCATTCCTCTCTGCTATGCCTTTGTGTCTTCGTGCAGTGTGGCCTGGAGATGGTGCCATACCTGATTGTGTGGATCTGTGGCTCTGTGAGCAAGGAAGGGCCTGGAGCTTCTTGAATCCTGCTAATTGGTGTTTCCTTGGCAGGTGAATGGAAGAACAAAAGAACAGACACTGGCTGAGTGATGGCAGCATGATTTCAGTTATGCTGTTTTTCAAACAATTACAGTTTTGGTTAGTATTCTCAGCACAGAAATCTATATGGGAATGACTTTGAATATCTGCAGATACACAAAATCAGTGTATTTTGTCATACAGCTGCTGTCTAACCTCTAACAGACTTAGTAGATGCCAAAGCAGCAGTGTTTACACCAAGGCAAGTGTAAATACAGCTTGCAAGACCACATGCAAGGGATATTCTTGAAAAGTCCTATTTGGTAGTATTGCAAGATAAAAGTAAGTCTGTCTTGAACTAAGAATATTAATGTGTTTAGCAGCAAAAATCTGCATTTATAGTTTTCTATCGGGAAACCACTGGGACTCTTATCCTCCTGCCCACACCTCAAAGCAATAAAAGCGTTTTGTCTTAGGCTACAAACTATGTGTTTGACTTTCTTCTCTCTTTCCACAGCCATGTTCACCAGCCATTAGTGTCTGTACTTTAAGCTCAAGCTGGCTCACAAAGACTTGAGGGCACTGAGTGCTGCAAGGCATCAATAAGGTTTCTAGGCTAGGTGTGAAAATGTCCCACATCACAGCTCAGCATAAAGCCAGATTGTCATTTAATTGCATATTTCCCAGTTGAGCCAAGATCCATCTGACTTGGACATTCATGCTTATTCCCCTGTGCTGTATATTCAGAAGAATTCCTTGCCACTCTTGCTCTGCTTTCAGATCCCTTCATGCTCCTTTGTTATGCTGAATGCTTAGGTTGGTCCATTTTTCAACTGCTGTTCAAGGCAGTTTGCCTTATCCACATACTCAGAAATGTGACAGGGTTCTGTGTATTAAAGGATTTTGCTTGCTCTGAGACTATAGATCCTGCTTATAAAACAGAAGGCACCAAGACTTGGATACTCTGTGATTTACTGCAAACCTAAACCATTTCACTGAGTCTGACACCACAAGGGTATATGAATCTGTGTTTAAATCACCCTCCCAGTGATTTAGAACGACTAGTTAAATACCTGATTTAGAAACTAATAATTGAGCCTATGCGAGCTGGCAATTATGCATGCAGTAATTGAATGTGCTAGGAGCATATATCACAAAAATGGGAACCAATGGGATTATACCACTTCTGAGGAGGTTTTAGAGATTGAGAGCAACAGCAAGTATGGTTAAAAACAAAATTAGCTGTGCATACGTAGAGATTATAAATCACCAGCAGACAAACATTAGAACTAGTTCTCCAGTGCTAATGGCTGGGAGTTTTTTGCGACTAAATGAGCATCCAATTGCATGTGGATGGAGGTGGGAGATGGGTCACTGCGCTCTTGACATGCAGGTGGCTGGAGGACTCCTGCAATATCTGGAATATGAGATGAAGCTGCTGTAAAAAGATGCAGATGCTCAGGGCTTGCTGAAGAGCTGTTTGCTCAGGTCAAGTCCTGTTTGCATAATCCAGAGCATTGCAACAGCTCTACAGACAGGTAACAGCCCATGGAGATCCCAGTGTGTCGTCGTGTGCTTGAGCCAAGTGCCCCTGTGGTGATTTTTGCTTTTGGTGCTGTAGGAGTTGAGCTTCTAAGAAATCAGTCCCCAGAAAGAGGTAGTTAAAACTTTCACCAGTAGCGTGTAGCTCATCTAGCAGAAATGCACAACTACCAATGAAGCGTTTCTCCCTTGGTGTAACTCTTACATTTGGTTACACAAAACTCATTAAGCTGTCTGTAATAAGGTTGTCTGATGACTGCAAACACTCAAAGTCCTTCTAAGTTATTCTTGCCATCCTTCTTTGTCATTCATGGACCTGTTGGAGCAAGTCCACAAAGATGATCAGAGGGCTGGAACACCTCTCCTATGAGGGCAGGCTGAGACAATTGGGATTGTTCAGCCTGGAAAAGAGAAGGCTCTGTGGAGACCTTAGAGCATCTTCAGTTCCCTAAAGGAGCTACCAGAAAGCAGGGGAGGGACTTTTTCCAAGAGCATGGGGTGATAGGACAAGGGAGACTGACCTTGAGCTGAAAGAGCAGAGGTTTAGATTAGATATTAGGAAGAAATTTTTCACTGTTGGGGGCGGTGAGGCACTGGAACAGGTTGCCCAGAGGAGCTGTGAATGCCTCATCTCTGGAAGTGTTCAAGGCCAGGTTGGATGGGGCTTTGAGCAACCTTGGCTACTGGAAAGGGTTGGAACTACATGTCCCTTCCAACCCAGACTATTCTATTATTTGTAATATATCAAATAATAGAGACCAAAACAGTGTCCGGCAGCTACAACTTAAATAAGGATGCAATTCTTTCTTTTTGATTGAAAATGAATTTTAGGTAATCTTGAAGAGGAAATTTGAAGGATGATGATACTGAAGATTGCACAGAGATTTATGTTCAGGTCTCTCTGAAATGTTTGAATATCACTGAGTTTTCAAAAATCAAGTGTATAACACAACCTGGACTTCCAGTCTTAATTTCTCCTTTTTTAACACAGGTGTCAGGAGTACTTACCTACACCATGAATAGTATAACTGTGCTTGCTAAGTCTGCATAATTGAAAACCACCAGTTAACAGAAGTATTTTGGAAGCTGGGATCAACATTGCAAATGTCATGGATATTTTGGAGGTATGTCTGGCCTTGTTCGCTAAAAGAACCTTGGACACTCCTTGTAGGTCACTTGTCTCCAGTCCTGCCTCTCCTCCTGTCTCCTGGTCTTAGGTCTGATTAACAAACTGAATACAGCAGTTGGATCCTAATGCGTGACAGGCTTGTGAGTGCTATTGCAATGTGAGCATTTGGGAATAATTAGCTTGACCATTTAATCATGTATGATGCTCTCTGGGGCTTTGTGTAGCTGCAAAGCACAAAACCAAGTTAAAGCAAGTACATCTATCCCAGCGTCTGTGTCAGAGGGTTGGTACAAGATGGTCTTTAAAGGTGCCTTCCAACCCAAACCAATCTATGATTCTATGAACTTTGTTGCAGACATTTGTAAGTAAATATGGCTTTCCTAAATGCTTTTAAAATTTGTAGTGTGAAACTACAGCTTTAATTTATAACCCCAAATTAAGTTGTTTGTCATTAAATAGAAGTCTGGAAAATTAATTTATCTCTACATTAAGAACTTCTTTGCATTGGAAGACATCTTCTGCCTGCTGTTCTAAAGCCTGAGATGTCACTGAAGTTTTGAAAGAAGAATGTTGCCTTAGTGCAAAGTAAATGTCTGGTTGTTGTTTTTTTTTTTCCCTAATCTGCATATTAATTACTGTCACACAGCTGATGCAGTGGGCTGCAGCTAGATTCATCCCATTTAAATCATTTTAATCCTTTGCAAGCTTGCAAAAGCAATTATTCTGCATTTCCATCTAACACTGTCTAATACAAATTTCAATCTGTTCAGCTCCTGCTCAAGACTCTTGGTGACCTTTCTGCTCATACAACCAGCAACAATGACTGCAATTAATTTCTTCTCTCATTGGAAACCTTTTTATATTGACCTACACTTCAGAAAAAGTAGTAAACTTCTACCTGCTGGGTCACCCTTTGAAAGATGTTTCTCTCAACTGCAGTGTTTGGGTCATGCATTTCATGGCATGGCTTTCCTGTTCCGCGTGTAGACCATATTGCCATTAATTTTTGGTAGTGTTTCCTCGCGTTGGCCAGCGCTGCACTCTGGGAGTCCAGCAGCTCTTCTGCATCTGCTCTGTGTGTTAACATTTCTGCCTTGGCAATGAGACATTCTGTGCCACTTAATTTGTCCTTTGCCTGGATTTGTCTGCTTTGTCAGCTTGATTTAATTGACCATCTACTGAACCTGAGGTACAAGCCACTCCATCTGACTGAAGGGCAGCAGGGTGTGGTGGGTGCAGCCACTTTGTGGTGGTGATGCACCAAATACATTAATGTGGCAGACATCCCTCTTAACAGACTTGAATTCCACTGTACTTTAGGATTACATAGTCCACAGAACACTGCAGTAAATCACTTCCTCGTGGATTTGGGTTTCAGACTCTCCCATTTATTACTTAGGTCTTTTGCAAAATTCATTTCCAAGTCAGATCTCGTGGAGCTGGAGCCTTTCTCCTGTGGACCATCATTAACACAATGATGGTAGTCACTCTTTCATGAGTGTTGCTGTTATCTTGCCTGGTTTCCAGAAGTATTAAGAAAAAACAGCAAAGACATCACTTGATGTCAAATTTGTATGTTTGCATGGCATTCAGATGAACTGGACAACTTGCAGAGCTGTGACTGTTTCTGGCAATTGGCCCAGAACTGGAGTTCTCCTTAGGACTTTCTTGGAGCCTTTCTTCTGGCCACACGTGACAGTTTATTGCAGTCATTCTACAGAGCTAAACATTATGTAGAAAATATGCAGCTCCATAAAAGAGGGGAATTTCAGCCTTCCCAGAAGATTCAGAGGTTAGTCCACCTACAGTTTTTAGTACGTTGATTTTTATGGGTGTGTTTAATCCTTTTATATAATCCTGCTTACTTCTTAGCCTTTCAGGGGAAGATAATTATAGGTTTTTGAACTGATGTGGAATCTCAGCCATGTTGTGACTGGTGGGGATCCAACAGTGATGCCAAAAGGTGAGCAAGATGGAGCCTATTCCAAATGCTATATTTATGTGCATATTTTAAACTGAGACACCATTTTACTACACATTCTGAAATTACAGAGCAGTGATAATAATTTAATTACCATTATTAAATATTTCTGTAGCTGTAACAATTGAAACTTCAATTGGAGTCCTTCACAGTTATCAGAGAAATTACAGTCCCTGTCCAACCAGTCTGCAAGTTGAATTCTGAGGAACTTGCATTGTCCAGTAAAGTACCTCAACCTGTCCTGTATTCTGCCAAAATTGTTCAAACTGTTATTGGCCTGCAAAAAAAGGCCCCAGTGATTGCAGCTTGGGAAAGATATAGAGAGCACAACCCTCAGCTGCTGACCCTTTCACACTCTCCCCATGGTTTTTGTCTTGTGAAGCAGCTGCTGAACTTCTGATTTGTGTTCTGATGACACCAGGTAATCTCATACCATGTGTGTTGGGTTCAGTACTTGTTTCAGGAGCAGCTGAGCTGTTCACTGAGGAAGGAAGGCAGTGTCAGCAGCTCCTGCAGTCACTTAGACATGCCACCTCTTCACCAGTCAGAGCCTTACTGGCATGAAAATGAAAATTTGGCCCCAAATGGACAAGGTGAAAGGAAAGGAAATTTTGGTCTCCTAAAACAGTCACTATTGGATTAATTTATTACTCCCTGATATCAAGAAGTTTTGTGGATAATTTCAGAGGCAAAACTCAGTGCACTTTCCTACCATGAGACTGGAAGACAGAGCATCCTAGATGAACATAGAAATATAGAAAAATGTAACATTAAATCAAATTTTTAAACATTTGAGCAATAGATTTCATTCTGTATAAAGAAGAAACTCATTTGGCAGCTGCTGATGATTCAAAATGTCAAAGATTATATGTTAATTGACTCTCTAGCTAGGACTTGCTTATTACCTTTCAGTAAGATCTGTGTGCAAGACAAATTGAGCTTTGAGCAGCACACAAACAGCAGTGAAAGTACTTAAAAGGGAAAAAACATCATGAGCAAAGGACATCAAAAGTCTGTCCCTGTTTGCTGTTCTGCCTCATTCTTTCTCCTTTTCTAATTTCTAGTATTTTCAGCCCACTGTGCAGTGTTTTAATTAACATCGCTTCTAAAAATGCAGGGAGAGGGGAGTAACGCTGCCCCAACCTCCTGTCAACTGGCTGTATAGATTAGAAAAAAGAAATGGTCTCTAGTCACAAACATGAGACAGAGAAGTAACAAAGGAGTGGGAAAAAAATAGAAAACCACTGCTTTCTAAACCATTAGGTCTCTCTGAGCCTGATCCAAAATCCAATGAAAGAAAGGAGATCCTTTTTTTATCGGCTTCTGTGGGCTTTGGAGAGAGCACTCTGCTCGAACAAGTGCCAGCTGTTCTCCTTTGGTGACTGTAATTGGTAACAGAGCTGCTGTAGTGAAAGATAAAGGAGGCAGCATTCAGTGTCTCCATGGGAAAAAAGATGCCTGGGTAACATCTTGTCCCCTGTGTTTGTAACAGCAGCATGCAGGGCACGTTTGCAGAGGGTGTTGGTTGAATGCTGGAAATGCCCAGTGGAGGCACTGCAGCCTGCTCTGAGGGCATGGTGGAGACAAAGACTGGCATTGGCATCTCTGGCTGTGATGACTTAATCCTTGTTTTGCACTTGCCTGCATCCATTTATCTGGGAAGATCAAAGTGCTGGAAAATTTGGAAACTCTTTAAGACTCCCAGCCCTTTCCTGGAATCAGCCACCCGGAACAGGTGCTAGCAGCTCTGTAATGGATATTGCACATTAAGGGAATAGAGCGATTTTGGCAGCACACATCAAGCCTGTGCTGCCCTGTTGCAGGCAGGGACGGAGGGAGGGAGGGGGCTGCAAGTTGCTGTCAAGAGTCAGAGGGAGCCCCAAGACACTTTCTGCTCCCTGTGAAAAACAAACCCACCACCTCCAAGCCTCTGAAAAGGGAAGCATGGTTGTTTTCTTTACAAACCTGTGCAGAACAGCTTGTGCTGCTTAAGCACAGCAGGAAGGGACTTGGCATGTCCTGCCTGCACTACCCTGCACAAGTTTTGGGAAGCCTCTGGAAGGGTTACACCATTCTCCACCAGCTCAAGCCCAAAAGCTCTTTAGCACAGATGGAAAACATATAGTTCTTTCCATCTGTGGTCTCTTATTGACTGTCCTAAAATCTAGCATTGTCACCTATGACTTTGGCTATAAAAGAGCCTTTTTTCCCCCCTTGCCACCCTAGGGACACCATTATCACAGAGTTTTCAACTGGGTCCCAGAGCAGCATTTAAAGTCTGTGCTTCTTGGAGCAGTCAATCCAAATATGTGTCCAAAGGAGAAGCAATGGGCAGAGGCAAACCTGCACATCACCAGCAGCATTAACATACAGCTCATTCTCAGGGGCACAAGAGTGCAGGGCGTGTATTGAAAAGTGGCAGATTTCTGTTATCGGGCAGTGAAGGGAATGACAGGACAGGCCAGCATTTGTCACAGCCGTGTCAGGGATTGAATGACGAAGGACAGTGTTGTGTCTCTCCAGGCAGATAGTCAAAGATAGTGGCCTGGAGTCAGAGCCACCGTTGTCACTCAGCCATTGTGAGATGTGACAAAGCAGCAGCGGCTGCCCTGCCGTTTAAAGCGGCATGAATTATTAATGGACCACTTGTACAAGTAAGTCACCAAAGAAAAGGAAAAAGTCAGCATGCAGTACTGCAAATGCAGTGATAAGAATTCCTTTCTCTCTCCTTTTCTTTTTGATTTTTAATCGGAAGATGGAGCATTCTGGGTTGGTTGCTTCTATTTCCTTTTAATAAGCGAGCAGGGCAAGAGTGGCTCAGCCTGGGTTCTGTACAGATTCTGGACAGATTTTCCTCAGTAAATATTTTGGATCTTTCTCCCTTTATAAAAATCATTATATAAAACCCTGAACATGACCAGCAAAGTTTGTCTTCGCCCTCCAGTCCTTTTCAATACTGTAAATTCTCTCTCTTTTTTTTTTCCCCAAAAATAGTTTGTCTTGTTGTGCAAGCTGCCAAGATAGGGTCTGCTCTGTCATTAAATTTTAAGTGGAGTACCAATTTTTCTCTTCAAAAAGTATAGAAGATTGTGTCATGAATTGGATTTTAAAGTTTAATCGTTGATGGTCTGTTGTCCAGAGAAGTTTCTCCTTAAGTGCTGAAACTGAAGGGCAGCTGTGTAGGCAGGCAGTAAATAACAAGCTTGAGATGATTTGTATTAGTATTTTTAAGGGAATCAAGGATTTATAAGCTATTACTTTGTACCAGTGCTCTTCTAAATCCCAGCTGCAGGATTTCTTTGAATTAGTGATGTGCTTGTGGTGGCCTTTAATTTTTTCTAAAGTGCTCTTAGGTCCCTTCCTTCTATTTCCCCTCACAAAGACATGAAACTTGGGTCTGACCGCTGAAAACATTCTTAATAGGTTGGATTTAGCCCCCTTTTTCACCTCCTTTGTGTTTGAGGTGCACGTACAGTGCTGGAGAGGATTCATAACTGAGCTGCCAACAAGGAACTGGGAAATGGAAGTTCTGAGTCATAATTTCCATAAGTGCAGTTTATAGGTCACTGTGGGGACCCTTCTGGAGTGTGAGTGGTTTTGTGCTCCACCAGGTTGAGGGAGTTACTCTATATGTATCTCTTCCAGTTCATTATGGTTTCTTGTCAAGAATTTGTTTGTTCCTGGTCTTCTTTAATCCTCAGTTTACAAAATAACTCACATATTCCATCTCCTCCTCACTACTGTGCTGCACAGCTGCACACAGGCAGCTGAGCCCATCTGTGGTGTAAGCAAATGTGAGCAAGCAGAAAAGGGCATTGACAGCACAATCAGAGATTGCAGGGGGTCTCTGGATGTGATGTTTTCTTATTAAGTTCATACTCGACAGTCATTCTGCAGAGTTGTTTTACTGGGCTCTGGATAACTCTCCCTTAGGAGCAGCAAGGATAAACTTCGCATGGGTTTAAGGAAAGGCTGTGATAAATCCAAGCCAGGTTAAATGTGATATAAATATCTGTGTTAACAAAAGAGCAGCTGACAGTGGCTGTATCTCACAGGGTGAGGTACAGGTGGGGTAGCAGCAGCACAGGCTCTCTGTGAAGAGGAGATGTTGCCCTACAGCCCTCTCACCAGAAGACAAGGAGGATGGCAGCATGGGGGATGTTTTATGGAGAGATGAACACAGGATTTATGTTATGGCATTGTTTGGTACCTTCCGACAATGTTAAGTACAGAAATGTTTTAAAAGGAAAAATAAAATCCTCACCTTCTGCAAGGAGTGAATAGAAATATGCCTTTTGCTACTGCAATACTACCTATAACATAAATAAGACTTCACACTTCTCCAAAAGCTCTTTTATAGCCATTTAATGTCATGATGAACTCTTCTTGGTAGTAGAAAATAAACCTTTCTTTGCATTATTCTGAGTGACAAAAAAGCAGAAATGAATGTACTCCATGGTCAGCCATGGCAAAAGCCTGGCACTTTTTTCATTTGTTCAGTTTAGTTTCACTGCACTAAATTTTCAGATACCATTTGTTTTTTTCAAACAATTTTGAAATTAAATGAGTCCTCAGCCTGGAGAAGGTGGACAGAAATACCATCCTTCTTTTTCAGTGCTGTGCTGTGCCAGGGCAGTTCCTGATCCTTTGGTCATGGCAATAAGGATCATGGATCTGTCCTGTTTAAGCCTGGAAAAGCAGAGAAGACCCGAGCTGCATTTTTGGACTGTAAGAGATGCTTTATGCATGAAATACTGTGAGAAACAGAAAGCAATTTTCCTTTCAAAATGTTGGCACTGTTACATCCAGCTGAGATGTGGCTGCACAGGAACGCATGAAAATGAAATCTTACTTAGGGAGAAGGGAATTAAACTAAATATCCAAGCTCATTCCAGTGACACAGCATGGCTTTGGAAACACAGATGGTTTTCTGAATGCTGCCTCAGCCACCTCCATCCCCTGGCCCAGTGGCCAGGACATTGGTGTGACTAGGAAGAGAGATCATCTTCTCTGTAGCTAAATTTAACAAGAGTGTTTTGTAGCAATGTAATAATTCTCTGTGGGGAGATGAAGAAATGATTCATTTACCTTTTTTTATAGAAGTGTCTTCCAATAATAATTTTCTTACAGCTTATCCTGTTGGGTAGATACTGGGCACAAGGCAGTCTTGAATCTCTTCACCTCTGCTATCAAGAATACATAAAAAATAGAAAGGGGAGGAGGAAGGAAGTCTATAATAACAAATCATTTACAACAACTTTCATGTGCAGCTTGCAAAGAGGCGTCTCTATAATGTGACAGCACTTTGAGGTGGTACACTGGTGGAAGGACAAACACAGGTGAGCCCTGGGACTGGACGGGCTGCCATCCACTCTTGGGTTGGGCAGTGGTTGTCCACTTGCACATAAATCAGAAAATATAAATTGGAATTTTATACAACCTAGATCAAAACTTTACCTTACTGAATTACTTTGCTCTTGGCTTTGAGTACTGCAGATTCAAAGCTAACCTGTATTATATCCCCAACTCCTTAGCTTTGTTGTTCAGCATATAGATAAATACATACACATGTGAATGCTGGGAGCTGTTGTTTCCTCCCTCCCCCAAGGCACTTAGTCTCTGCATGACAAATGTAGAAGAAAAATCAAACGTTATCATTCCTGCCTGAGATGGCATCATTGAGATTCACAGCAATGAAAAGAACTTTGTTTTCTATTACCTAGTCATGGCTGCTGCTATTTCAAATGAACCAGAAATGCTTTTGAATTTCATCCTTCTAAGTTATCACACTTTCCCTGCTGAGCTGAATGTAGTAAAAACTTCATTTGTCAAGAGACTGGAGAAACTTTGACATGAAGGTTTCAAAGAGAACGCTTAAGGAGACGTCGATCACGAGCGCACACACCAGAGGCCCCTGGGGCTTTCTCCTCCTCCTGGCTTTATTCCTGAGGTGATTTATCTGCGGTTTCTGAACAGGTTTCCAGTCGTCCTTTCATGCAGTGACTGGGATATTCAAGCTTCTCATTTTATGCCCAGATGAAGACAGTAGTTTTAGCAGAGGGAATGCTTGGCACCTTCTGAAAAACACGTGTCTGCTGTTTGAATTAGACACTGGACTGGGCACTTGCAGTAATCTTTGTTTTGGGGAAACAAAAAACCCAGCATTCTTAATATACATAGTTAGGTGAATATTGCTTTCTGCCCAGTGTATCTTCTGTATGGAATTCATGGATCCTGTATGGAATAATGTAATTTCTCAGTTTTAATATTATTCTTCTTGAGTCTGAGTTACCTTCTCATAACTCAAGGAAATGGGTTTATCAGGTCAAATTTTCCACTTGGACTTCACTGAAGCCCTGCCTGCTTTTGCTAGCAATGTATTTCACCTCTTGCCCTTAATTTAAAGATATTTTGCTTGCAGAGACATTTATCTAACAGGAACCTGTAAAGGAAGGAAAAATTTGGTTTACAGATGACTTGATTCCCTCAAGGTACGTGAATCAATCATGTAAATAGCAACATGTTCTGCACTTCGCCTTCAATCAATAGGGGATTAAACCTCTACTTTCAGTGTGGGGAAAATAAATGCCCATAATAATGCTATTAATAACACCTGGGATTACTAAAAGTGTACTGATGCTTTAAAAATCTCACTTTTTAGTGTTTACATGTCTTGTTTGGTATTTCCACTGTTTCTCTCTGCTGCAAGGGTGAGAAGAGAGGGGGAACTTTGATTTATCCTAACTTGCTGCAAGGCATTGCTAAAAAGGTTTATTTCCTACTAGTTTTTTTTTCCCCATCTGCAGTGATTAACTTATTTTAGAATAGTTTGTTTGAGATCTGTTAAGATCTATATGGCCAGGGGACAGGGATAGTTCTGGTGCCTCCACAAATTACTGTCTCTGGGAGGGAGCATGCCCCTCTCTGGGGACTCAAACGTCGTTCTGGTAGGAAATGAGGGAGGTTTCTCTCGCTGACTGGGAGCAGCCTGGATACAAACAACGAAAACAGAAGTTCTGGTGCAGTGTTGCATGTTATGCTTGTTGGTCTCCTGTGTGGTCAGAGCACTTGGTCTTCTTATAGAGACAATACCTCTGTTGTAACATCTCTGTTGAGAAAAGTCAATGTTGGATGTTGACTACCTCTCCCATAGTATGTCCAAAGTGTAGGAGACCTCCATTCCGTTCCTTCCACAGGATGAGAGGACTCAGGCTTGCATCCCCATCACCTGGATGGGCAGTTTCATTACAAGTCACTTGGTTCACAGCTAAAGCCACTGAGCCACATGGGAGAGCAAACAGTGGGAGGTGTGTTGTGTGCAATAGGCAGATTATTGCATCCTGGTCCTTTTCAGTGTCTGATATCAGACAGGATACTTCAGGCAATTTCACAGGATCCCCTTGACAAAACTTAATGGTCTGTCTGACTTTTTATAACCTTTTGGTTTTTATATAGGGTAGAGTCCTTCCTCCAGCTCTGGGCCTGAACAGCTTGTAAGGAAATCAGGAATGCAGGATGTATAAACAACCTATGGGCTGCCCACCCCAGTACTGCTATTTTACTACTTCTGTTTCTTGAGCTGCATCTGTATCTTCACTAGAGGCTGGTACTGGACAAAAAAGAGACAGAAGTAGATCTTTATTTTTGAAATGTGCAAAATACTCTGTAAAGAAAGGACCAATATTGAGTTTAAGATCTGCTGCTGTGGCATTTACTGCATCTTCTGACAGGCCTCTCCAGCCCTAGGAAAAAAGCCTAATTTACTTTTTTTTTTGTTTGTTTTTTTTTTGCTGGCCCACATCTATTATCACATATTTTGGTCTTTTGTATTTAGAGACTGGAGATAAATATTTCTTCAGAAATAAAATTGATGGAATATATTATGCCCCATGAAACATTTTTTTCTATATCAGTGTGTTTTTGAGCCAATAAATCCATTGCAGTGATTAGTGAGTTTTAGAATGATCTTGTCTGCCTTAGATGGCGGTCATTGACTTTGAAATATATTTTATTATACATAAAATATAGTAGTGTAGATTGCATGTATTAAACTTTGGAGACTTCTGCTTTAATTTACCACAGGTCCCAAATGCTTTTGGCAAGGGAAGCAGCCTGCCTCATGTGGGTCTGAAACCAGATGTAATTAGGAATGTTTCCCATCAGGAGGAGTCTGTCCTGGCTCTTTACATGATTGTTTTTGTATCATCATTCTGTGTGAAAGCTGTTTCAGGCAACTGGTGTCTGTTTTCAGTGCAGTCTGTCGGTGACAGGGAATCTTATCAGCTTTTTAGTGAATTTTGACTCACCACAGACAAGATCAGCATTAGCCAAGCCACCCTGACAGATGACGATCTAGCCTGCTTGTAGATATCTCTGAGCAATATGGGCTCCACAATTCTCACACACAGAGTTCTTGCCTGAACTGCTCATGATGAAATAAAAAATCCAGCACTTTTTTCCCTTCCTGCATTTGACCTATTTCTTTCCTAAATTACCCAAAGCAGTCACCAGCTGAGGTCTTACAAGGGCTGCATGAGGAAAGATGTACTCTTGTGGCTGCTGTCTTTTGCTGTTGCACTGTGTCCATTTATCCACTTGTCATAGCATGACCACAGTCTTGGTTTGGTAGCAGAAGATTCACCCTGGCTTATAGGTATGGTGAGTTGACCCTGGCTGGACACCAGGTGCCCACCAAAGCCTCTGTCACTGCCCTTCTCAGCTGGACAGGGGACAGAACAAGTACCAAAAGGCTCATGGGTTGAGATAAGGGCAGGGAGTGAGGGACACTCACCAAACACCATCACTAGCAAAACAGATTTGACATGGGGAAATTAATTTACTACCAATCAAATCAAACAGGATAATGAGAAATAAAAACTAAATCATGAAACACCTTCCCCCCACCCCAACCTTCTTCCCAGGCTCAATTTCACTGGCAGATTCTCTCTTTCCTCCCCTGCAGCAATGCAAGGGGACAGGGAATGGGGACTATGGTCAGTCCATCACATATTGTCTCTGATGCTGTTTCCTTCTCAGAAGGAAGATTCTTTACACTCTTCCCCTGCTTCAGCATGGGGTCTTCCCACAATCGGGCCACAAATCCTGCCAGGATCCTGCTCCAGCATGGACTTCCTACAGAGTCACAGCCTCCTTTGGGTCACATCTACTTGCTCTTGCATGGGTTCCTGAAGGTGGATCTCTGCTCCCACATGGACTTCCTGGGCTGCAGGAGGATCTCTGCTCTGGTGCCTGGAGCAGCATCTCCTCCTTCCTCACTGAACTTGTGGTCTGCAGAGTTGTTGTTCACACATACTCTCACTCCTCTCTCCAGCTGCAATTGCTCCTTCTCTTTTCCCTTTCTTAAATATGTCGCAGCAGAGACGCTGCCACCATCAACACCCTTGTACTCCCCCATTACAAAAATCTGGCTACGTAAACCCGGCACAGATGAGTTAACCTTGGGCAGCCACCAGACTTCTGCTCAGTGAGTCTCTCACTCCCGGGGCAGGAATGGCAGCTTGTTTCTATGACTGGGATAATGAGGCTCTCCCAGTGCCCTTGTGTCCCTGGGCTCCTCTCTGCATGTGCAGATAAGGCTTTTATCATATAGCCTAATATTATACACTGGTCAAAACAATCCTGTGCTATTTTGTATAACCTAGAAAAGTACACATTCCATTCCTGGCAAAGGATGCTACACATTCTGTGTTTCCCAAGTTCTACAGGGATGTTACACCCTGTAACATCCTCCTGACCTCCTTTGCATTATCTTATGCAAACAGTTCATTTATGATCACATCTGCTTTGAGACTGCTCTCACTACTGTGTCAGCAAACCCTTATATGATTACAAATACTAATCAATATCTTCACCAAGGTCTGCAGCCTCACATCCTCTGTGGGCTGTATGCTGCTTTTCACGAATCCCAGGACACTATTCTCATCTCCAACTTGTGACTCACTATAGCCCCAATGCCCTTTTCTGAATAGCCACTGCCTGGGGCCTTTGTCCAGATGGTGTGTTTGTACAGTGGATTCCTCCTGCCTTACATACATTCATATTGAATCACACCCTGCATATATCAGATGTCAAAATCATCTGCAAGTCTGACCCTATTCTCAAAGAAGCTTGGCAGTGACTTCACACCATTTGAAAATTCTTTAAATCTCTCTGTTAAACAGTGAGCAGAAGGATGGCACCACACCCAATGCATTTTTCTCAAATTGACAAAGAACTACTGACAAAAGTCCTGACCTATGAATAATACTGGGGTGACGTGCAAGAGTCCCACTACTTCTGCACCTGCTATATATGATTTTGTTTAGACTACCCTCATTCTTATTTATAATGTAGTTGTGCCCATTGAACTGCATTAAATCCAAAACTTATTTGCTGATGTGAAATTCTGTCTAGTTTTGGAAGGGAATTAGGTAGGTTCAGTCATGATTTAATTCTTGGCACAGGAGTATTTTTTTCTTATCTAACTCTCTATTTACCAGTTTCTTACATGTGGCTGATCTGATGATTTAATCCAGAACTACATCATGCATTTAAGCCAAGCTCAAAGGTCTGTATTTTCCCCAGGTCCTCTCTATTCCCTTTTCAGGACTGGAAATGCTTTTGACCCTCACAGTGTGCTGGTAGTTCATACATTCTTTATAAGTTCTCTCAGCCAACCACCAAAAGACCACAAGGTTAACCTCATAAGGCCAAACTGTACTGAGAATATCAAAGGCTAAAATGAATTTTCTTAACATCGAATGGCAGTTGAGATGTCTGAGAGTCTCCATGGTGTGTAGACTGTACTGCATCTCTCTGTACTAGCAGGTGGACATGGGGTGAACATCTCAAGTAACAAAAGAACCACAGAATATCCTGAGCTAGAAGTGATCCACAAGGATCAAGTTCAACACTTCTTATGACTAAGCAGTCAAAGCCAGCTGTATGTACCTGCCTTCTGCTTTTTGTCATTGGCACAAAATGCTCCTTCTCTCCTGCAAAAAAGGCAAGTCCTCTTGAATTTCTCATTTTCATTTGTCAGTAGTTTCCCCCCTCCCCACTGAGAAGCTGATTAACAATTTCCATAGTCATCATTATCTACTGATAATGTAGATGTGACTTCCTCTTCCTGGTCTTCTGTGTAGAGGCTTCTTTCAACTTTCCTTTGCTATGGATATGGTTTACGCTTTTGCTTTGAGTGTATTTTCTCTGAGGAACTGCCAAACCATCCTTTGTTGTTCTCTCCTTCAGACTCACCCACTGTGACATACTATGGGCTGCATCCCTGAGGTTTATTCAAGACCGAATGCTAAAGGTGTGTATGGAGTGAGTGAAAATTCTAACTCTGAAATTGCACTGGATTTTATCAGAAGCTGCTCTTTGGAGAGCAGATATTGGAAGTCAGAGGGCTCCCACCACACACACAGTCAAATCCAATTGTAAACCAAGTCCACCACTAAACCATGTCCCTCAGTGCCACATCACAGTTCTCTTAAACACCTCCAGGGATGATGACTCAATCACTTCCCTGGGCAGCCTGTTCCAATGCTTGACAACCCTTTCCATGAAGAGACTTTTCCTAATATCCAAGCTAAACCTCTCTAGATGCAACTCGAAGATATTTCCTCTTGTCCCATTGCTTATTACTTGGAAGAAGAGACTGACTACATGATACACCTTCCTTTCAGGTATTTGTAGAGAGCAAGAAGGTCTCTCTTGTGCCTCCTTTTCTCCAGGCTAAATACTCTCAGCTCCCTTAGTTGCTCCTCATTAGACTTGTGCTCCAAACACTTCCCAGCTCCATTGCCCTTCTCTGGGCACACTCCAGCACCTCAAATATTTTTTTTTTGTTGTTGTCATGAGAGGTCCAAAACTGAACCCAGGATTTGAAATGTAGCCTCACCAGTGCCATGTACAGGGATCGCTTCTTGGGTCCTGCTGGCTACACTACTGTGATATAATACCATTGACTTTCTTGCCCACCTGAGCACTCCTGGCTGATGTTCAGCCACTGATGACCAGCACCCCCAGGTCCTTTTCTGCTGGGCCACTTTGCAGCCTCTCCACCCCCAAGCCCGTAGTGCTGCAGGGGGTTGTTGTGGCCCAAGTTGTGACCCAAGGGCATCACTAACAATTGTAAGGTTTCTCCCAGATGTTTATAGAATGTTTCATCTTCCTCTTTGTTCTGGTTGAATGGTCTATAACATGGACTCCCACCAGGATATCAGATGTGCCCCAGTATGCTCAGTACAGCTCCCTACATCCTGGAAGACCTCATAGCACACTCCCTCAAATGCTGCTCCCCAGGCTTATCTCTAGCAAGTCTGATTTTATCTTTTTCCCCTTTCAAATGTAGTTTAAAGCTCTTTCAGTGAGCCCTGGTAACTCAGCAGTCAATACCATTGCTCCCAGGTCAAGCTGGCGGAGTTACAGTCCCTTCCTGCATGGTATTCCACGCAAACTCCCACTCAAACTGCCACACCATGCCCTGTTCACTCTCACTGTTTGTGGTGTTCCCCAAGGGTTTCTTTTATCCATCGTGGGGCTCGGTCACCATTGTCCCTGACCCTGTCCAGGTCCCCTCAGCTACTGTGGCATGAGCTGTGGGCTCCTGCCCAGTCTCTGCTTCCCTGAGATTCCCTCATTTCAGGAAAGCACTCTGTGTGGTTCCTGGACCCCAATGGAGCAGTCTGTTGCCAATTGTGCTGGCACTGGAGACACTTGCCTTGGTGACTGAGTTTTCATGTGCTTTCATTTGCTTCATCTTCTGTCAAAACACAAAGTTTGTGCCAATTCTTTCCATCTCTAACTAAACTATTCTAGGGCTTCTCTGATAAAAAATGGAAACATTAAGAGAATTTACATTTCCAGTCTGGTACATCCAATAGACAACACAATGCTGTGGGGCAGTTATAAATCAAATTTTTCAAGTAAATCATAGAAATGAAATGTTGAAGATTATTGACGTGCAGGTCTTTAGAATTGACTTAAATGACTTCATCATAAAAGAATATCTAAGTGGTTCCAACAACTCAACTGAACCAAGTTCTCTGCTCCCATGTGTTAAGTAATGCCAAATGCAAACTGGTTTTTGTTATATCTCCAAAATTGAAAGCACATTCTCCATAAAAAATTTATTACTTTAACCTGGCTTTGCAGTTACTCATATAAAATAACTATATTGGCTTCAGGCCTGCAGCCATGAAAATTGCACGATATTGAAAATCTTTAGTTCTTTCAAGCTTCTCTTTTGATCATCATCATGCTGTCTCCATTAGTGACTCTTTAGGTTACTGGAATCTGTGCTTTGAGAATGGGATCAATGACCTCCTCTTTAATTACATCTGAACTTTTCCCTCTTTTTTTTTTTTTGGTGCTGTTTTGGTAGGCTGTTTCTGATAGAAGGTACTGATGATTTTAATTCCACTAAAATCCTTGGCAAGCAGATATCCAATGGACTTTTATAAAGAGTCCTTTCTCTGTCTTAGTAACAGCATTTTGGCAGCATGGAAATGGCACGCAGCTTTAGTAGCATGGACTTAAAAGCCAAGGAGAACACCAAATCAGTGCAACTTTCAACCAGAATAAACACACAGAGAAGAAAATATAATCTGGCCCTTTTTAATGTTCACATTTGGATGATATAAAACCTGGTTTTCTGTTTCTTAAGAGAAGCCACCAACAACTTTCTGCTATGAACAATAAAATCAGTACTGCAGTGCCATACTGCTCTTATTTTAATTTTAAATTCAGTTTAGTTTATGCAATATTTTCAGTTTGCTTTATGATGAATTTCTTTTCTATTAACAACACAAAGTGGCATCATGAAAATTAGTTCTTGATATGAAATACATGAGCTTGCAGTGCTTGGTAATAATAATTAAATAAATGCTTAATTCCTATGTATTTTTCAAGTCAGTCACAAATAAGGACAGTTTCCTGAGTCACAAGTCACTGTTCTTTGGAGCCTTGGAAGATCAGGCTGCTTTATTTTACTTGACATGGGGTAATAGACTAGAAGGATCACTAGACACTTCCTACTGCTCTTGCAAGTACACACAATTTCTTATACAGGTGAACTGCTGATCAGGATCTGTCTCAAAACTTTGTTCTTGTTATTGATGGTTACTGGTTGTGATCCAGAAAGCTGGAAACTTTCTCCTGGTTTCTATCTAAATGTATTCATGTCCAGGTTATTTTCCCTGCATTAACCTGGTTCACCCCCTCTGGAGACAAGTAAGAAGTACTTTTCAATAAAATCTTTTCCCTTTTTGTCACTGTGGCTTGAGCAAGCTCAGTGTACCCAAATTCTTTTTGCACAGCATCCCAGTCAATTTTACTGACCTTTCTTCACCACACCCAGTTTGGGTTTCTGAATGTGGGATCTTACTGGCTCAGAGTACTGCAAGTGAGGTTTCTCCAGGAGCAAGATCCAGTGACATTTGTATTTTGTTGTATATACTGAAAAGATTTAATCTGTCCTAGAAACACTTTTGTCTTTCTCACAGATGCAGCAGTGGTGACTCTCAGTTACTTGTGATGGGCAAGTACAAATTAGCCTTCCTTCTCAGTTGTTGTAAGTTGTTCCTGCCCTGTATAAATTATTCCACCAGCCAGAAGTCACTGATCATTTCCAAACAGCATACTTAAATTTCCACTCTTAGTGACATTATTTTACACGTTCTCTAAGTATTGTTTATCACTGTATCTCTCAGGTAGTTGTCCTTTATACCCTATGCCATAAATCCCTTTGGCTGTTCTTCCCATATCACACCTTTACATTATTCTATTGGACTTTCAGCCCTGCTCTGGCATTATTCCAGTTTTGGATGTCAATGTAGATCCTATTTCTGTGTGACAAAGCATTTGCAAGGGCCAACAGGAAATGTGCCACAGTACAGAATCCTATTCTCTAGGCAGAACATCCATCTGACAAAAGAAACAGGAGAAATTTCTACGATTTTACTTAATATCCAAACAAAACAAAAAAGAGCTGCAGCATGTTATATGAATTCATTTTGACAGCCCGTGAAAGCAACAAGATTTAACAGAAGGTTTAGAAATCATCGTGTCATTGAAGTAAACTGTGGCTCATCTGCAGTGCTCCAAGCTAATTTGTTGTTTTTCTGAGGCCAAATATTTAGATATGTATATATATCAAAAAAAGAAGCATATACATTAATGCATATGTATATATAAAATGAAAAAGCAAATATTAAACGAGACACGATTAAGAATTATATTCTTAAAGACTATAAAAATCCACTGTGTAGGTAAAATAGGTGTTGTACTCCTGTCTTTGTGAATTATTGTATTCATTCAAATCAATCATCTTTTTACAGATGTGATTTCATAAAAGGATAATTAGTTCATGTCTAGAATTTCATCAGGTAAAACAATTTATTCTAATTGCTTCTGTATCAGTGAACTGCAGCACAATTTTTTTCCTAACCACAAAACAAATTTAATCAACTCTGCCTAATAAGAAGCCATTTGTCACTTGAAAGATGAAATTGCTTATTTTTACTGTCAGGAAAAAAAAAAGCCATATATCTGCATGCATATGTTTCTTGTATCTGTAAATGTACCTATTTTGGCCTTTTGTAATAATTCACCTGCTCTGGAAAATCATGTAGGTGATTCTCCTTTTCTTCCACTACCTTTCATGGATGTTTGCCTTGGGTACACAAGGACTGTGCCTGGCTGAGGTCCTGCTGACTCCTCTTTAAAGGCTTCTTTAATAAAATGAAATTAAAAATCTCTGCACACAAGGTCGTTTTTGAAAGTCACATGTGATGCATGAATGATGAAAGATTGCCTTTTGTTTTTCTCAGGAGAAATTTGTTAAACTGACCAAAGCAATACAAAACTGAGGGAGCTCAGTGAATAAGCACCACATTTTGAGAGAAATTCAGTTAAAATGCTGTAGGTGTTTCCCCATTTACTTGAACATGACAGGTTCACCCTAAAGCCTTTGCTCCATCTGGCAGATGGGGTGGATGTGGATGTACAGACCCACACAGGACACCCTTTGCAAACCTCAGGCTCCAAGGGCAGTGAATTTGCCTCACCCTCTCTGGCCACAAGCCCCTGCCCATGCTCTACAATGAGTACTGGAGCTGTGGGTCTGCCCATTCAGCCTGGGTGTGCTGGTGCTGAGGAGGGAGCAAAGCACCTCACCAGTCTGTGCTTTTCAGTCTTCTCTGTGCCCTGACTCCTCTATTACATGATGGACCAGGTGCTTTAATTTGTGTGTGTAGAGCAGTCAGTCCCATTGGGGACTTTCTTAACCATACTGTAAGAGATGGATGGTAACAGACCTTTCCCTATCAGTGAAGTGCCAGCTCTGCACCAGTTGCATACCAAGGCTGCCTCTGTAATTTCAGGCATACTCCTGGGCACAGGAGTGTGGCTCCATGTGACAGTAAATCCCTAGACTGTTCCCTGTCAAGAATTTGTTGTGTTTCAACTTCTTCGCTCCCCAGCAATCCCTGGATACAACTCAACACCTTATCCCCCCAAGTGGTTTGTGTCCAACCACCTTGTTCTGGGCACTATCACAGTTTACTAGCATGGATGCAGACTGATGTGTTCCACCTGACTTCAAGGCTCAGGAACAATTTTTTCTCATTGCAGGCAGCCAGCATGTTCCACCATGTCCTTTTCTCTGTGCCTGTCACCTGCCCTGTGGCACCTCCTGTTTCAAATCTCAGCTACTGACCCTTATTCACTCTCAGCCCAAGCCATTTTCAAAAGCTTCCTGCATGACAAGATCATGTCTGTGCTCAGATGAGAGCTCATCCCATCACTCAGCAGCAGGCACAGAGCATTTTGCTCCCACTGAGACTTGTTCCCCAAGGCACGGTCTAATTGTAGAGCAACAGCTCTTGTATCTCTCTGCCTGTCACTGATGTAGCTGCCAACCAAAACATGGACTGCAGTAGCAAATAGTCAGCATTTTCCCTGCAATATGAAAAGTAGGGATCTATTTCTGGATGTATTTATTTCTTAGGCTTTGGAATACAATATCTTGATAAAATTCTTATTAATATTAATAATAATTAATAATATATGGTTACTACTTGATGAGACAATAGCTTAAATCTATCCACAGTATTTTGAATCTTGTCTTTTCTGATAAGATTTAGACCTCTGGAGCAGAAAGCAGAGCTCCACAGCATGGCTCTCCTGACTCTTTGTGCACTGATAGCTGGATAATTGGGAAAACAAGGACAATTCAGACTCTGATTCACACTGGATTTACCTGGGCTGGCTGAAGATGTTTCCCACCTGAATGATAAACTTTTCAGCTGTCGTAACTAAATCAGAGATGATTGTGAATCTGAGCTGCCAACCTGCACAGTTTACAGCTTGATGTTTTAATGTAAACTGAGATTGATCGAGGTTTATATTTACTGGCAATAGCAAAATCAGCACCTCACCTAATCAGTAATCTGGCAGAGACATTTTGGGATGGCAGGTTTCTAAATCACCCTGGCCTGAAGTGCCAAATCTTATGAAAAGGGTGCCTTTAAGGACAGGACTGTTACATCTGATTCTGATTTCACAAATCCCACGCTCATCAGCCTTACGGATTTCAGTGGACTAAAGAAAAAATAGCTGACCTGTGGTGTTGTGAAAAGTATTTTTCCTTGGCACAGTTTCTCTGCATAAATCTCTTGATCTCATCAAATATCTTGTCAAATAAATTCACTGGAGCAAACTTATCAAAGTGAGTAAAAAAAAGAACCGGTAATTAAAACCCAATTAGTTTGATGCCAGTTACATCTAAGACTTTAGAACGAATTATTAAGGAATATATAGACATACAGATAAATTAATTAATATCTTAGCAGTCTTTGTCAAAAATAGAATGTACAGAATAATCTGAAGTCTTCTTTGATAAGATACGGGATTTTCTAAATTAGTCAACAGTGCATTTTTCTCTTGATACCTAAGAAATAATTACTTAAGGTAACTAAACTGGATATCAATAAAGAACTGTGAGATAAGTGGAGATAAGGAAATTCAAGACTGTCATGAGACTTCATCTGGAACAACATGGAGATTCTGGTTTTCCGTGCCTGAGAAAAAGAAATATGAACTGAAGCAAGCAGAGCAAAGAATAAGACAAAGGTTTATTTTACTGGAGGAAATGAATGTGATTTATTTCACATGAAAAAATGATACCAGAAAGTATTCATGATAGTATGTGCCTCCATCCAGGAAACCTGGTTCCTGGTGTAGAAGAATGGCAGGTCCCCTGCACTGCTGCGCATCTGGTAGGGAAATAGTTTGATGGCAAAAAGGTTTGAAAGAAAACATTGTGAGCCACTGTGAAAAAAAAAAAAAATCAGTTGTGTAAAGGCAAAACTGTTTCATTGCCCTTTGAAAGCTCCTGAACAAGCACATGGTCTATGGAAATTATTACATTGGAGGAGGTAGGGGAGACGAAATGGAGAGGTGGGACCTCAGCTCCTCTATCTCTCACTGAGTGGGAGTGCAGAGGGATGTGTCTGCCTTCACTTACTTTGGCTGAAAGATTTCTTGTACATTTTCTGGGCTGTGCCACTTTCTGCAGACTGTCCCAGGCACAGCTTGAGTGCCAACAGGGTCCAGGAAACCTTCCCAGGAGCAGTTTGCCAATACCTCTGTGACAGCATGGGCAGGTCAGAGGGAGGCCCAGGTACTCTGCCCCAGCCTGTGCAGCACCTGCACTCCCTGCAATGTGCTGAACTAACACTGAGTGGTAGTAAAACTCATGGGCTGTGGATCCAGACCCAGGCTTGCGAGGATAGGATAAAGTTTCTTATCAGAGCTTGGCGTGAAAGAAGGGATTTAACAAAAATATCTACATTAGTATGTCATTCAAGCTGTCTGAAGAACCTCATGGCTTGTTTATCCATTGGTTAAACAGATGTAACAGACTGTACCTTCTTCAAAGAGGATTCATAAGAGACAGCAATCAATAAATACTTGTGGAGACCTTTGATGCTTGAAAATGGAAAATGCTATTTTCACTAGACTTACACAAAAATCCAATTACTGTTTTGGAGAAACAGAGAGAGAAGAGAAAACAGATTTGTTCAAGACTGAGGTTCTTTGCCATGATTACACTGAGACCTAACTAAAAATAATAGACTAAGAAAGAACTGATTGAAATTGTTATCTTTCCAACTTATTCTAAGTACGAGATCTAGAAATGATAAAAAAAGTATTGAATAAGATAAGCAAGGGCCTTTCTGCCAGGTCAGCTGGTTTTTGTATCAGGACTAATGGAAGCAGTGTAGCAGGTTAGGAAGGCACAATCACAAAACTAATGAAAATATAAGGGGATGATGAATGTCTTTTGAGACCATCCTAAGACTGAGGTGTCCCTGAAGAACTTACTGCAGAGGTAAGTGCAGGACACAATGCAATTCCATGTAATTTCAGTGAAGGCAACATTGAACTTGCCTAAATTAAGACTGGATTTAGACTAATGTTCTGCAGAGTTTGGAGGCCAACAGTTCAGACCACTGCTTCAAAACAGCATTCTCTTGATGCTTCTCCTTTTTTCCCATTGCTCATGTGTGTCTTTGGTCAGACCCAAAGTTCTCTATCCATATAAAGACAAATATTGCACATCTCTGCTGTCACTTATTCAGATCAGGTTGGTGCCCATCTCACCTTCAAGATCCTTTAATGTTCAGTTTTTGGGCATCAATGCCTAAGTCCATCCAAGAGCCTGAAGAGCATCAGGCCTGTCATGCTATACTTGCAGGAGCTCTCTGCCAAGCATAGACCCATGTGGTTGGTAGACCACAGGTGTTCAAACCCATGGCAATGAAGAAGTCAGCACCTAAAAAAGCAGGAATTTAACCTTCCCTGCTGTGGGGGCTGTCGAGTTTCTGTCACTCATGTCCCCAGCCACCATGGTCCCAGAACACACACTCCATCCCTATGGATGTACAATTCAGAGTTCAAGATTTGTGAGACCAAGAGAAGAACAGAAAGACAAAAACCTGACTCTAATAAACTCTGTTGTAGAAAAGAGAAAAGGTAGGTTTCATTTGGTCCTGAGCACTACTATAGTAACAGTTTAATATTTGAAAAGCACTGCATTGTGTTCCTGTGAGGGAAAAGGAACTGCCAGACTGACCTTTCTTGCCATTCAAGTCTACTTCCATTGTGCAGACCTGCTTAAAGATGCCTCTCTCTGTGCATTTCTTATATGCTACTCCATATGTCCCTAAAAAAAGGAAAAAATGTCATTTGAATATAATGGAAAACCTACTCCCATGATTAAATGCAATGGAGAAACCATTGAATACAATTATTTTCTAGCAGGAGACTCATACATCTTTAAATCAATAGAGTTGCATTTGCTTACTGTGATGAGCCAACAGCCCACCTACAGCTGGCAGGGGCTGGATCAGCTGGCTGGCTGCAAGACTCATGAAGAATATATTATAAAAATATCAAAAATAGCAGATTTGTTCTGTCAGCTGTTTTGGGAATAAATCCTGTGCCAGGCAGTACATGAAGAATACACCACAATAAATCTCCTACCCAACATCTCAACCTGTCTCCTATATCCCTTTTGGGCATATGTAGTCTCACCATGACCCTGAATCTGGCCCTGATTCTTCCCTCTTGCCTATCACATCTCTTGGCTTTGTCACTGTAGTGATACCATCATCCTGCCTCTTTGTCATAACGTGGGCAACTTGCCTTTCCCCTGTACTGCCCTTTCAACATATTGCTGCTCATGTCATCCACCATCTCTTCCACCTGATTTGCTGTTCACTGACCTACAGTGCAGCCAGGAGAAACTTGTTGAAAATATTTCACAGCCTATATTTTTTCCCCCTTGCCTTCCTCATCTTCCTTATTCTCTGGCATCAGCTCAGTTTCTTGCTTTGTGCCTTCTCTGGTTTTCCCTGCCATTAGGTAGGAAAACCCCTACTCTGAAATGACTCTGTCATGGTTCTCCTCTCAAATCCCTCTCTCAACACCTCTTTGCTCTGTTTGATCAGGGTTCATGTCCTTCCTCTCCTGAAACCGCTGGATTTATCACCAACAGTGTGTGCTGGTTTCCTTGTGCTTTCCTTGCTTGCCCATTGCCCCTCATCTTCCATTCATTCCATGAGCTCTATGAAGCAGAGAACTTCCCTATGCCCTGTTATATTTTTTTTTTTTTAAACTCCAGGGGGAAGATGGAACAGAGGTACTGTCCAACTAATTAATACCCTACCTTGGTCTTTTTAAGTCAGGATCCATTTTCTTCCATGACTTTTCCATGTTATTTGTCAAGATTGCAGTATTCCACCCTGCTAAGTTGAATGCCATCAAGGCAACTGGACTGTTGGGAAACATACTCAAATTGGTCCAAAAGGCCGAGAGAGATAGAGAGAGTTATCAACTATTTTTCTTGGCTCCAGCAGAGATTTCTTCAGCTGTTCTTTATTTTAAAAAAAAAATACTTCCAGGCTGGATTTTTGAGTTTCAGCTTTCGTCCCTCTTATCCCAAATATGTCTTCATTAGGCACATGAAAGAACTCATTAAGACCCAGTATATTCTACAACTGCAGTCAGGTCACTTTTCAACCACATTTTGTACCTTCAAGAGTATAATAAGTACCACAATGAAAATAATACTTAATAATGATGATAGAATCCATTATTCGCTGAAGAGATGAAACACACAAAGTGCAAAACATACAGAATCAAAGTGAAGGTTTGAGCAGAGCCCTAGACATTTCATAAGCTGAAAAATGAAGGCTTGAGCATAGCCTAAGACATTTCATAGGCAGGGGCAAAATTGCTCTTGATTTCATTATATTGGCTTTTTATCTCAAAGAAGCCAGAAGACGAATTGCCAAGTGATTATTCATAAGCCATTAGCACATGGCTTCCTTCCCTTCCTCCTCATCTTCATACTCCCCTCCTTTGCATTTGGGTCCTTTTCTTTTGATATTTGTAAGTTTGGAAAGGTCAAAAAATGCAAAGCATAAGGCTTTGCTCTCTGCAGCCCACTGGCCTCCTTCCTACTATTTATACATTTCAGTTGAACTTGAGGAACTCGGTCATCTTTAGTGTTAGACAAATCCATTTCAGAAGATGCTCCTGCCCTAAAAGGTTTGTGTTGAATATATGAAGCATCTAAGAGGAAGTGGATAAACCGCAGTGATTCATCTCAAGCCAGTCGGCAGGAAAAGGGCAGGCCTGGGAAGGAATTTTATCTCAGTAATGCCTTAGTCACTGTTTTTCCCATGAGCTAGTGTCCTGTTTTTAGGACAAAGAATGTTGTGACTGAGGAACTGGGTATTTCTCTAAGCTGTCAATGGCCAGCCAGTACATAACAGACCACTGGGGTGGTCCAATGCAGCCTAATAATATCTGAATGCACCTGTGTCCCTGGAGAGCACAACTGCATCTTTAAGTTGATGGTCAGACTAGTTTTCCCGGGAAAAAACAAGACTGAGATATCTGTGCCCCTACTTCCCCCACCCCAATAGACCCCATTGCTGTACCTGCATCACAGCACTCAAACCTGAGCACTGTGAGTGTTGGGGCCCTGATTTTGATCCTGACTCTTTGATCCTGACTGCTGGTTGTGGGCAGCTGCAGACAGCTTGCAATGCTGGCGGCATCAAGGCATTCATTTTTCATCCTCCCTGTGATAGGAACAGAGGTGAGGAGTTCACCACTCTCCCTTACCTCCCCTGACATCAGTGCTGTGTCAGCCCTGATGGTATTAGAACAATCTTTTAAAAGCCGTTCATCTTATTACTGTGCTGTGCACTCCCTGAAGGCCATGGACAAATGTTACAGTCTGGAAGTGCATGTGATGTCACGGAAGAAATATGAAACAGCAGCTGAACTGCTGGCTGCTACAAGGGCAAATTTTGGTTAATGTTTCCTATTAACTCCTAGCTCCTTCTGTCAACCTGCTATCGTGGTAGGGAGAGTCTAAAGGAAATAGCTCTCCTGTCTTCTGCTGGAAATTGCCATTTGCCAAGGATTTGCTAGAGGTCTAATTAAAGCAGAATAAATGTATTTTGCAATTCTCGCCCAAGAGGGTAGTTTAGATCAGAATCAGTGGAATGAATACAACATGTTTCTGACTGAGTTTTGAGTGTTAATGAAAAGGGATACCATGAATGATGAAGACAAATGTACTTCAAATGAAAAATTAATAGTGCTCATAACTGCAAAAATATAAAAATCCATATTATTAAAACAAATGCTTTGGTACTATTTAGGGACTTGTTGTCTAAATCTCTATTAGAATCTACAGTTGTCACAGACAAATATTTATGCTGATATTTAGTACTTAGTACTGCTGTGGCTGTAATTTATATTCCCTGATAATCATGTCAGAATGCAACTCTGTGCTTTGTGCTGTGCCATTTTCACTTGTGATTTTAATATCCCTGTAGCAACTCTTCATGGGGAAACCCATTCTTCCAGTCAAAAAACCCCCAACCCTTTGCAAACCTCTGTGGTGCTCTCTGAAATACAAATAACAACACTAATAAGTCCCAGAAACTTCTGTATTGAACAATATACAAATAGGTTGTGAGAAATATTTTCTTCACGGGGGGCCTTATGTTCTTAAACAACACACATCAAGCGACTTTTGCAAACAAGCAGTTACAGAGGGAAATCATTAACCAAGATGTGTTTATGAAGTCGGTGTAAAAATGTGAGCTGCAAGAACATTTTTACAGACAGAAGCAAACAAAAAAACATTCATGAGATCTCAAGCCTTACTAAGCAAGTAGTCTTGCTTGCTCGTGCTCCAGGATCACTCAGAGCTCCATGCTCTGCTGACAGCCTCTACACTGAATTAGCTCCCCAAACTGCTGCAGGGTTACATCTGCAGAGGTTCTTAAAGATGGATTACATGTTTAACCAGGGCACTCTATCTCATACTCTTTCTTGGAGCTTCCACAGCCTTCTCTTGATCATGCACTGGGAAGCACATCCTTGACACCCTCAGCTGACTCTCCCTGCCTCTAGCAGATCAAAAGGGCAAGTGAAGCACATGGCTCTGGTAGCACAGAATTATACAATGGGCTGGGTTGGAAGGGACCCCAAAGATCATCTAGTTCTAATCCCTTTGGCATGGACAGGAACACCTTCCACTAGACCAGATTGATAGTTGTTTTGTTGAGCTAAGTCACTCGAACAGGACACAGAGTTACAAAAACAGGCTGAGAGAGCTGGGGTTGTTCAGGTGGGAGAAAAGAAGATGCAGAAGTCTTTAAGTAGCCTTTTAGCTCACACCTGCATTTAATGATAATTCACCATGATGACCATCATTTTTTGTAATCTCACAGCTTTTAAGAAACAAAGATACCACTCAGCTTTGCAGAACTATTATATCATCCTACAGAAGATGGTATTTTAACCATTGCTATTAATACCTTAAATGTATCCTTCAGGGCTTGCCCCATCCTTGCCTTACAAACTACAACTGCCTGCCAGACTAACTCCGTTTTCTCCCATTTAATAAAGTCTTATAATATTTTCCCCAAATACCTTTTTTTTTTTTCCATTTTTTTTGGCAGGCTTTCAATGTACTATTGCTGTTTACTCATGAGAAAAGTCATTGGTGGTATCTTGGTTCCCTGCAATACTGAAAAATTTGGCTTACACAATGAATAGCAGTTCTTTGACATCAAGTTTATGTTAATATTCACAGTATCAATTAAAAAAATTTGAGGATCAAATATGTGACAATAACTGGAGGGTGTGAAATAATTGCGAAGGTTAGGTCATGGTGATCAAGCTTCCAAATGCATTTTACAGAGTGCTGATGTGAAGTCTGCAGGTTATTTCCTCCTCCTTCAGGTGTCAGAACTCATTTAGGCTTTAGACACTGCAGTAAAAGGCAATCAGCTCTTCCCTTCCAATCTCCAAAATCATTTTAACACAAGTAATATCAACAGAGTCACATCATTTAAAGCCTTCTTCTGCCGCCATGCAGCTGCTCAGGCAGTTAATTACAATATGTTCCCAGGATGAGAGGCTGAACAGGCAGTCGCATTTCTGCACTTCATTAAAATGAGCTTAGCAAAATTAGGCTGATAGGATAATGGGGATACCTTGTGCAATTCCCAAAATTCCCAGCAACAGGGATTGTGCCAGGCATTGCTCTCTTTGTGTAAATTATATACCTTGTGTTTGTTTACTAGGAGTAAATAATGGGCACATTCTGTAATCTTAAAGCAAGCTGCTAAACAGCATTATTCTAAAGGCTTATGAATGAATGCAGCACCTACTCATGCAAAATAACAGTATATCTACTGTCAAATTTTTATTTAGTGTGGAGGAGAGATAGGAACTTGAAATACTTTTGTTAGGAAAGTACAGGAAACAAACCAGTCTATGACAACAGGTGCCTTACATGATATATGTCATTTATTCACCTTCATCATTTCAAGTAGAAATTTTCTTTCTAAGTTTGTGCAGCTCTTCTCTTCAAGGGTTGTTAAGATTGGAAATTGAAATGATCTTAATAACATTGATTTGTTCATTGTTGATTCATTTGCACAGGATCAGGGCCCCAAAAATGGGTTTCATCTCATCTGTCTTTCTCTCTGAAAAACTGTCATGTACATTAGGTGTAAAATAATTAGGGGAACAAAATGCCCTTCAGAGAAGTCTGACTTAAGGGAAGGGAGTACCTTCTATTACTGAAACTGCTCCTAAACTGCCCCTTGAGACGGATCAGTTAAATGTGAGACACTTAATGCCTCAAAGGGTGAATTCAGGCCAAAGAGGTAGTTTTCTTTTTTAACCCATCCATTAATAAGCTTTACTTGATTAACAGAAGGATGTGAGATTCAGATAAAATAATGTTATTCACTGTAGCTTGTTGGGGGGGATTTTTTTTTTTTTTTTTTTTTTTTTTTGTTATTTTGGGGGGTGGGTGTTTGGGGGGGTTG